>CP125975.1:3084684-3796459 GCA_030063025.1 Avena longiglumis
ATATGAGTAATGCCATGATAATCTTATTGTTTTCACAAGGATATGGTTGGCATTAATTATGTTGCATGGGCCATGCAAGTGCCACCTTTCCAAAGATTTAGTTTTGCTTGTTTTTTTTTTAAGTGGAGCCTTTCTTTTGCTTAATCTGGTTTGGGCTTGTAGTTTCTTCATCAAAACCTCTCCTCTTTTTTTTTTCCTTTAGCTAACCCCTACCCCATGCCCATGCACACACATGTGTTTATGTGGCATACACAACACCAACCCCACCCTTCTCCCTACCTTTTTCTTTGATCTTGCTTGTTCTTTGTTGGATCATGCTTGGACCATAGAACCACCCCATCACCTTGTTCACCTCTCCCTATCTTTCCCCCTTTCTCTTTTGCTTGATCATGTGTGTTTGTATGGGAGCATGCATGATCAACCTTAGGAACCACCATCTCTTCCCCCTCTTAGCAAAAACCCTAATCCAACCCCAAACCCCAAACTAGCTAATCCACAAACCCACCTAGTCTATGCAAAACCAAGTGCTCCCTCTCTCCCCTTTCTACCCTAAACCAAAACCCTAAGTTACATCTATCCTAAACTAAACCCTAAGCCTACCCCTCCTCTTCCCCTCTACCTTGCATGTTCCCCATGCCCCTCCCCTCTCTCTACCTGCCCCCACACGTGACCAGGACCACCCCAACCCTACCCTAGCCGAACCATGCCCCCCTCTTTCTCCTAACCTAGCTCCAAACCTATCTAGCCGAGCCTCTCTCTCTCTGCATGGGACCCCTCCACCGAACCTCCCCAGGGCCACCTGCCAGCCCCCTCACCTCCCCACCGACCACGCCCACTGCCCATGCCGTGCCCGTGAGGAAGGAGCAAAGCCGGCCGACTGCCCCTCCCCACGCAGCCCCACCTCGCCCTGTTCTTATCCCTCCCACACACACTGCTCCTCGCCCCTGATCCCTCCCCAAAGCGCTATCCCTTCCTCCTCCTTCTCCACCTCTTCCACACCCCACGCCGCCACCCGTCCGCCAGCAGCCCGGTACCCATGGCCGGAGCGCGGAGCAGCGTCGAGGAGGGCTCGAAGCGCGCATCGCCACGCAGGCGGAGGAGAAGGACCGAGCTGCATTAGCCGCCCGAGCCGGAACCTAGCCTCGCCCGTCCTGCCTCGCCGCTGTTCCTCTGCTCCCGCCACGATCCAAGCCCTCCATCCGTCTCGCGGTAAGGCGCCAACCCTCCTAGACATGCTCGAACCGCCGCCTCGCCCGGCGGCGTTCGTCAGCGCCTCCGGCGGCGGCGCAGTTCTTCTTCTCTAGCTCGACGCCGCCACCACATCTAGCACGCGATCTCCTCCGAGCGTCGACCCACCACCATAGCGGCTCCGTCTGGTGCAAGCGTCACCGTCATGCGGGTTCGAGTCCCACTGCCTTGCTGCGCGCCAAGGCATCTGCAGCGTGGGAAGAAGTACAGTGCACTGGCCCTTTTGCGAAACCCCCAGCTTTTGTTTTGCAAACCAGCCCGCACGGCCCACGTGTCCGGTATCTTTGCAAAAGGCTCTGGCGTTTGCTAAAATAAACCCATGGTCCTCGTTTCCCGAGCGGCGCAGGGGCCAGAACCCCCTGGCCCCACCGTGATGACGAGCTGGTCAGCCTGAGTAGAAAACGTCAGGACTGCTTTAAATTCAAAACATTTAAATAAATTCAAAATTCAAATTCTATTCGTTTAAATAACTTTTTATTTGTAAATCCAAATTGAACAAGTAATATATGTTTGGATATCAGAAAATGAGAGGATTCCAAATATTCCATCTATTTTGACTTTTGCACAAGTAAAATTCCAAGTTTAGTTTAATTACCCAAATTGCCACTAGGATTTAAATAATTCATAACTTTTAATTCCTAAATCCAAATTTAGCAAATGATGAGTCTAAATTGATCATTTCGTGAGACCTTTCTGTTTATACTATCCATGACTTCAATTGCATCATGCATCATATAAAATATAGTGAACAACAACTGTTATGACAACAAAGGTGACTAAAACCCAATTAAATGTTACTTTCTTGTTCTCCACACCTCACCATGCCATGCTACCTTTCTTGCCATGTAAATTGTGCATCATTCATCATGGCATGATTGTTTGTAGCATCTTATTCATATGCTTGTGCTCTATATTCATGTTGGCCTTGTTTGTTTGGTTTTTCTCGGATGAACCTTTGGCTGTATCAAGAGAACCGGGAGCACTACCGGACCGTCCCTTGCTGGCCAGTTGTGGGCAAGCACTTCCACATGCTTGCATACATCTGATTACCTATTGCCTCTATCTTATTCTTGCATCATTGAGTCGCGATTGCATTAAATTGAATCCCAAGTATGCATAGCTTTTACTTTTCAACCCCACTAAGCTTGTTCCTCCATCCCATGAGCCACTACTATAGGAGTTGTTTGAGCCATGTGAGTCGTAGAACAGCATGTGTAGGGTTTGTGAAGTCGATGAATAACGAGGTACCTAAACAACAACACGAGTAGTTGGGATAACTAAAGAAAGTGGCACGGTGAGCAACATACGCTATTTGGTTTTCCTGCTCACTTGTGTCCGTAAGACCAGTACTTGATTCTGTTCCTTGATTTATCGCGCTATCCACATCCGGGAGGTATATGGGACCCCACAGGCGAGCTTGATTCGTCTTATTTCTTGGGGCCACAAACTAGTTTGAGGTTTTATTTACGATCCTGTACTTATGCCATGCTACTTTACGTATTTAAATTGTGCGAGGAGCACCTTTGTCTTGTTAGGTAATCGGAATGTTTTCGCGGTATCGACAAGCCCACCCACACTTTCGGGTTCCCGATCGCTCTGACCATTGTAAACCTTGAGTCCGTCTGGGGCTTGCTCCGTTCGCAGGATCTACTCAAAGGTGGCCCCTGAAATATTTCTGAATCTTGTGATTGTTCGATCGTGAAAGCCTCGTTGGGTTTTGATTTGGTTTTCGAGGTTGATCGGCGTGTGTTGCTATTGGTGCACCCGGGTAAAACTTTCTGAAAGCCGTGTCATGGATATGGGCGACTTAGAGCACAGTTTCTTGATCATAGACAAGCATAACTAAAGTACCGCCTTAATTTGACTAAGTAACTTGACTAGTAAATAGTGCAACACTCATGGAATGGTTAATAAAATTGCCAGCGGATGGGGGTTGTTCGTCGCTTCCTTGTTGGTAGCGAGGAGGAGGATGGATCGGATGAGATTACCATTATAAGCATTGTTCTTATTATTCACGGACATCCGTCTATCATTGGTTAGGCGGATGGTTAGCGTTATCTCTGTAGAACTGTTAGGGTTTATCTTTCATTGCAATTGTGTCACCCAGGTTGTGTCCCCTTTAGAGGCATTAAGACTTCTTGAGTACCCTTAGGGTCTCACGATAAATTCTTGATTGAGATGGGCGGTACCTTCACGGACGGATCTTTGGGTGGAAGAAGCGAAGATGTGGGCAGCGATCGTTCGGTGTAGAGATTCCGGGAACGGGGATCCATGAGACCTGTAGTTGGGATGTGCTTATTTCTCTGGCATCTTATGCCGATTTGCTTCTTATCCGTACTCGGATCTTGTTTGCCGCTTCCGCATGATACTCTGATGTGTGTTGTATGAGGAGTTATCCTAAAATATAGATTTATCTAGGTCATTTGAATCTTGCCGTATGGCGTTGGTATATTTCCTTTCTTTCTAGATGGTGTGGCTCTGATGTACTCTTGTATGGTGGCTTGCGTACATACCCACTTGTGTAGTTGATCCCTTCTGCCGACTCGCCGCCGTCTGAGTCCCGTTGAGAGGGTAGTGGTTGGGACGTCTGAAAGGACTACCGGTGAGTGGCTTTTGGGGCCCCACCGTATTTCAACCACTATCACTCATCCGGGCTTGTATCTAGGAGGCGTAGTTCACGAGGTAGTTACAATTGGTATCGAGCCATCCGACCTTGAGGTTTCATAAGCAGTCGTTGTCGGTCTAGAAATATTTTGGTAGTTATGTATATTAGGGAAAAACAAAAGCGAGAGTAGGACTGCTTCCACTTTTCTTCTTACCCTCCACCCACCCTTTTACGGTAAGGAAGTGCGTTTTCAATTCTCTTCTCAAAGTTCAAACTAGGATTCACGTGTTACGGGTTTCCGTAGTACCATAGGTTGTGTGTGTGTATGTGTGTAATCCCTTGTCTATCTGTTGCATCAAGTTGTTATCTTATCGCCTTTGGTTATCAGCTGTTGGTACATTCCATACCGATGGGCTTTTGTAAAAACGCAATCTATCTTCCTTTGTATCCGGCTATCTTGTTTGGGGTGTTCGTTTCGTAGTACCAATCTTTAGGTTTAAATCGTGAGAAGAAGGGGTTAGGATATGTGTTCCACTTGTTCATGTCTTGGAGTAATGATTTGAGTGCGGGATGGAGTCGACCATACCACTACTTGTATCATTCGCTTTTGTATATTGAATCGGTAGAGTCACTAATCTTGATTAGTTAAGTAATTTTTGCATCTATTGGTATTTTAATGCGAAATTTGTGGAAAAAATTTCTTTGATATGTTTGTGTACCACACTCCTTTTTCGATCGTGTGCGATATGCTTAATATCTTTGAGGTGCTATGAACTTTGTTGATATTTTTATATCATCTCGATAAATTGTATCCTTTAATCTTGGTTAATTCCATCTTGGTACTATTTTGGATTATTATCATTCTCCATTATAGTCTTGACTTGAGTTTTATATCAATGACGGATGGCTCCCCACGGATGAAGAGGACATCCCTCGGGCCCGGGCTCGTATTGTCCAAGCATAGCTAATGCTTTGGCGATGCAAGAAGAACAGCTTTGAGGAGGCGTCGGAAGGAGCGAGTTAGCTCCACTTCCTCCACCTCCCAAGCGTGGTGACATCAAGAGCTTCCTCAAGTTCAACCCTCGTCGATTCGATGTGTCACCGACCTCGGACGCGGATGATTGGCTGCGAGATCTCAAGGTTGCTCGAGGCTGCGATGTTCCGCAGGAGTGGGTCAAGTGTGCTACCCACCTTCTCAAGGGAGATGCGGCTCTTTGGTGGGAAAACTACTTGAAGGCAAGCTGCACTGGTTCCACCAACTTGGGAGAGGTTCACTGCAGCTTTCAAAGAAAGTTTCTCTCGGAGATTGTGATGGAAAGGATGAAGGAGGCCTTCCTCAACTTTGAAGCGAGAAATGATAACGTCAACACCTACATCGGGAACTTCATGAACCTGTCGCTATGGTGGTGATGAGGTATCGATGACAAGAAAAGCGAGAAAAAGATTCAGGCAAGGGCTCAATGCGTCGATCAAGTATGCAATCACACATGCAAGACCGGCAACCTTCCTGGAACTACAGCACACAGCACTGCAAGAGGAGGCAAGCAGGCAAATGTTCGAGGAGTCCAAGAAACATAACAGGGATGCATCAAGCTCTGCAGTTATGGCAGCTCCTTCTAAGCGGCGTGTCTGGGTTCCTAACACCCCACCGTCGCTCCCGGCTCCACCAAGACCTGCGAGTTTCACGTCAAGGCCACCAAACTTCACCACTGCGGCTCCCAGGGGCTACAACAACCCTTACCCTGGAGCGCCTGGCGGAGTCCCTGGCTACTCTGCTCCACGTCCTCACGGTGCTTGTTACACATGTGGAGATCATGGACATCCCAGCTGGAACTGCCCAATGAAGAACAAAGCTCTCCCTCAACCCCCGCCAAGATCTGCAACAAGCTCTCCTTCGGTTCGTGCACCACCGCCTCGGGCTCTCAACATCAACACTAAGCCCGGGTCTGCGGTCGTGCGTGCCAACTGCGTCAACGCCTCTCAAGCTGAGCTCGCACCTGGAGTTGTCATGGGTATGCTTTCAGTTAACTCAGTCCCTGCACGAGTTCTCTTTGATTCTGGTGCATCGCATTCATTTGTGACTCACAAGTTTGCAAGTGAGAATGGGTTAGCATTGGATCCTCTTCAAAAGAAGTTAATGGTTCTTTCTCCTGGAGCAAATATGATGGCAACTAAGATCAGTCATGGGAATCAAGTCGAGATTGGTGGTTCTTCATTCTTGGCTTCTTTGATTGTTCTGGGCAACTCTGACATTGATGTCATCCTGGGCATGGATTGGTTGACAGCAAATGCAGCTGTGATTGATTGTCTTTGAGCTCGGTGTCTCTGAAGATTCACGAAGGCCACATAGTCTTCTCTCCAAGTCGACTCCTGGCATCCGACTCTATTCCTTGGCGGCTCTGAATAATGATGCTATGGAAGCTATTCAGGGTGTACCAGTGGTCTGTGAGTTCCCGGATGTCTTTCCTGAAGAGTTGCCAGGTATGCCTCCGGATCGCGAGGTTGAATTCGTGATTGAGCTTGAACTGGAGCGGCTCCTATCTCCAAGAGGCCATATAAAATGGGTCCTTGAGTTGGCTGAACTCAAGCGACAACTTGATGAACAAGAGAAGTTGGGTTTCATTCAACACTGACACTTCTTCTTGGGGTAGCCAACAATCTTTGTGAAGAAGCGTGGTGAACCGATGGGCTATGTGTTGACTACGGGCTCTAAATGCTAAAACCATCAAGAACAAATATCCTCTCCCTCGGATAAATGATCTATTTGATCATTTGGCGGGGCTGTGGTGTTCTCTAAGCTGGACTTGAGAAGTGGTTATCACCAAATCAAAATTCGCAAAGAGGATGTGCCCAAGACAGCTTTCACCACCGCTATGGCTGTATGAGTACACGGTCATGTCTTTCGGTCTCCTGCCTTTGCTACCTTCTCGAGGCTAATGAACTCCGTTTTCATGGAGTACAGACAAGTTTGTGGTGGTATATGGATGACATTCTTTATTCCAAGTCAAGGAGCATGAAGAGCACACTGCGGTGTGTCTGAACAAGCTTCGTGAGAACCGCTTGTATGCAAAGTTCTCCAAGTGTGAGTTACGGTTGCACGAAGTAACATATCTGGGACATGTCATCTCGCCAAGGGCATTGCAGTTAACCGGAAACCGTGAAGACAATAGTTGAATGGCTTCCTCTGCTAATGTCAAGGAAGTGCGGAGTTTTCTCGGCAGCTAGCTATTGCCGTCGCTTGCGAGAACTTCTCGAAGATAGCAAAGCCTCTTACCGACCTCCTTAAGAAAGGCAAGAAGTACATGGACTCCTGCTTGTCAAGAAAGTTTTGAGACACTCAAAGAAGCTCACTTCCACACGATCTTGGTTCCTCCGGATACATCTAAGCCTTTCCGGATATTACTGACGCCTCTTTGCAAGGATTGGGTGCGGTCCTTATGCAAGAGACAGGTGGTTGCTTATGCCTCTCGTCAGTTCAAGGCGCATGAGATCAACTATCCCACACATGACCTCGAGCTAGCGCATTGTCTTTGCCTTGAAGCTATGGAGGCACTACTTGCTTGGTAACCGTTGTGAGATCTTCTCGGACCACAAGAGTTTGAAGTATATCTTCACTCAGCGGATCTCAACCTTGGCCAGAGGAGATGGATTGAAGCAATCAATGACTTTGATGTGACCATCAACTACACTCCGAGCAAAGCAAATGTCATGGCGGATGCTTAGCGTAAAAGCTTATGTCAACAACCTCATGGTAGAAGAAGCAGACCTCTCTTGTGCGAGAATTCCGTCGGCTCAACACAAATTGTGGAACAAGGGCATCTCCTGAACCTTCGCTACTCCTCTCTTGGAAGAACAGATTCGCTCTCTCGTCCTTGGTGATCACACCAAAAAGCTCATCGCTAAGCTTGACCTTCCAGTATGAGTCCTTTCATGTTGATGATCAAGGCGCTCTTCTTTGAACACGGATGTTTGTTCCAAACTACCGGGTCGAGAGACCAAGTTCTCAAGGAGGCACATGATTCGGTTCTTTCTATCCATCCTGGCAGCACAAAGATGTACATGGACTTGAAAACACAATCTTTGGTGGCACAGGTTGAAAAGGTATTGTGCCAAGTATGTCTCGAATGTGATGTACGCGCGAGTCAAGGTGTCCATCATCGAAACCATTTGGTCTTCTGACCATTGAAACCTCCGAATGGAAATGGGAGAAAGTAGAGATGGACTTCATCACGGCTTCCAAGGTCGTGAAGGGCAACAATGCAATTTTGTTGTCATCGGCGGGCTTTCTAAAGTGGCTCACTTCTTCCCAGTCAAAGAAACAATTTACGGAATTCATTGGCTGAGCTCTATATCAAGGATTGTCTCTTTGTATGGGGTTCCACTTGAAATCAGTTCGGACCGTGGGAGCATCTTCACCTCAAAGTTACAGGAGAGTTTCCAAAAGCTTTGGGAACAAAGTTGAACTTGACGCGACTTACCACCCTCGATCGCAGGACAAGTGGAAGAATCAATCAGATTACGGAGGATATGCTTAGAGCTTGCGTCATCTCTTTTGGCATGAAGTGGGAGGAATGCCTTCCATATCTTGAATTCTCCTACAACAACGACTTCGGAAGAGTGCGAAGATGGCACCATTCGAGGCTCTCTATGGGCGCAAGTCTGAACACCGATTGGTTGGTCGGTGCGGAGAAAGAATCTGGTTTGGTCCTGACATTGTGACTCAGGCAGAGGAGAAGGTGCATATTATTCTGGAGAACCTGAAGATTGCTCAGAGTCGTCAGAAGAGCAACTATGACAGGAAGCACACAGATATGGTATATGCCCCTGGTGATCTCGTCTACCTTCGTGTCACTCCCATGAGAGGAACACACCGCTTCGGTATCAAAGGAAAGTTGGCTCCTAGATACATCGGTCCTTTCAAGATACGTGGTAGAAGAGGAGAAGTTGCTTATGCACTAGAGCTTAGGAAAAACTCAAAGTCCATGATGTTTTCCACATCTCTCAGCTCAAGAAGTGCTTCAAAGACCCGGCAAGACCGTGGATCATGAGCTAATCGACCTCCAAGAAGATCATCCTATCGGGAACACCCCAAAATCCTTGAGACCCATGAGAGCGAAGGACGCAACAAGTCCATCAAGTTTTGCAAGGTGCGGTGGTCACACCATTACATTGATGAAGCAACATGGGAGCGTGAAGATGAACTCCGTGCCAACCATCCTTCTCTCTTTGTGTCTTCTTCTTCTTCTTCCTAGAATCTCGGGGCGAGATTCCTATTTAGTGGGGGAGAGTTGTAGCATCCCAGTTGTCTAACCCCTGTAATGCTACTAGTTATAATAATAATATGGGCCACTTCCAACATATAATTGTTGCATCATCATCATATCATGCTCATGTCATCATATCACCTTGCATTTGAGCATCATATAAAACCTTTTCTTGTTTGGTTCTTATCTCATGTGCATGATTAACTGTAGTTGCCTCTTGATATTGTATTTGGTTCTTAATAAATTGTTAAATGCCCAAGTTGAGTTGTGGGCATCTCTCTTTTGAACTCCACCACCTTTTCTATCACCACCTTATTTTTTTCCACCATCCAATAATTTGGGCTTGGCATTTTATTGAGTTATCTCTAGCCCATGTTGTTGGTTGGATCCACCCATAATCTTTGCTTGGCCTTGCCACTTTTTGGGAATGCATATGAGTAATGCCATGATAATCTTATTGTTTTCACAAGGATATGGTTGGCATTAATTATGTTGCATGGGCCATGCAAGTGCCACCTTTTCCAGTATTTAGTTTTGCTTGTTTTTTTTTAAGTGGAGCCCCTTTTCTTTTGCTTAATCTGGTTTGGGCTTGTAGTTTCTTCATCAAAACCCTCTCCCTCTTTTTTTTCCTTTTAGCTAAACCCCTACCCCATGCCCATGCACACACATGTGTTTATGTGGCATACACAACACCAACCCCACCCTTCTCCCTACCTTTTTCTTTGATCTTGCTTGTTCTTTGTTGGATCATGCTTGGACCATAGAACCACCCCATCACCTTGTTCACCTCTCCCTATCTTTCCCCCTTTCTCTTTTGCTTGATCATGTGTGTTTGTATGGGAGCATGCATGATCAACCTTAGGAACCACCATCTCTTCCCCCTCTTAGCAAAAACCCTAATCCAACCCCAAACCCCAAACTAGCTAATCCACAAACCCACCTAGTCTATGCAAAACCAAGTGCTCCCTCTCTCCCCTTTCTACCCTAAACCAAAACCCTAAGTTACATCTATCCTAAACTAAACCCTAAGCCTACCCTCCTCTTCCCTCTACCTTGCATGTTCCCCATGCCTCCCCTCTCTCTACCCCCACGTGACGTGACCACCCCAACCCTACCCTAGCCGAACCATGCCCCCTCTTTCTCCTAACCTAGCTCCAAACCCTATCTAGCCGAGCCTCTCTCTCTCTGCATGGGACCCCTCCACGAACCTCCCAGGGCCACTGCCAGCCCCCTCACCTCCCAGCTCGACCACGCCACCACAGCCCCATGCCGTGCCGTGAGGAAGGAGCAAAGCGGTGACACCTGCCCTCCCCCAAGCCCCCACCGCCCTCGTTCTTATCCCTCCCACACTCTGTCCTCGCCCATCCCTCCCCTAAAGCGCTATCCTTCCTCCTCCTTCTCCACCTCTTCCACACCGGCCTTGGCCCCCCGTCCACCTCGCGGTACCCTCGCAGCGAGGCTGCGGTAGCAGGCTGACGTCGAGGAGGGCTCAGAAGCGTCCGCATCGCCCGTGCCAGAGAGCGGAGAAGGACGAGCCGCCGTACCAGCGCCCGAGCCGGAACCCTAGCCTCGCCCGTCCAAATGCCTCGACGCTGTCTCTGCTCCCACGATCCAAGCCCTCCATCCGTCTCGCGATGGCCGCCAACCCTCCTAGACATGCTCTGGAACCGCCTCGCTTCCTGCGTCGGCGTTCGTTCGTCGGCGCTCTCGGTCTGGCCGGCGAGTTCTTCTGCTAGCTCGTGGCGCCACCACATCTAGCACGCGATCTCCCTCCGACCCGCGGCCACGCAGCGGCTCTGCGTCAGCATAGCGTCACCGATCGCGAGTTCGAGTCCTGCCATTGCGCTGGCGCCTTGCGTCGATCTGCAGCGTGGGAAGAAGTACTGCACCGCGTCCTTTTGAAAACCCCCACTTTTGTTTTGCAAACCCGCGATCGAGACGGCCCACTTATGCATCCGGTGTCTTTGCAAAAGGCTCCTGGCGTTTGCTAAAATAAACCCGCGGTCCCTCTGTTCCCAGGCACTGGCGTGTGGGCGAAGAACCCCAGCCCCACACTGCCGGTGACGAGCTGGGTCGATCTGAGTAAGCGTTAGGGGACTGTTTTAAATTCAAAACCTGTTTAAATAAATTCAAAATTCAAATTCTATTCAGTTTTAAATAACTTTTTATTTGTAAATCCAAATTGAACAAGTAATATATGTTTGGATATCAGAAAAATGAGAGGATTCCAAATATGCCATCTATTTTGACTTTTGCACAAGTAAAATTCCAAGTTTAGTTTAATTACCCAAATTGCCACTAGGATTTAAATAATTCATAACTTTTAATTCCTAAATCCAAATTTAGCAAATGATGAGTCTAAATTGATCAACTCGTGAGACCTTTCTGTTTATGCTATCCATGACTTCAATTGCATCATGCATCATATAAAAATATAGTGAACAACAAGCATTATGACAATAAAAGGTGACTAAAACCCAATTAAATGTTACTTTCTTGTTCTCCACACCTCACCATGCCATGCTACCTTTCTTGCCATGTAAATTGTGCATCATTCATCATGGCATGATTGTTTGTTTGACGCATCTTATTCATATGCTTGTGCTCTATATTCATGTTGGCCTTGTTTTTTCGGTTTTTCTCGGATGATAGACAGCGGGGCTGTATCAAGAGAACCAGGAGCACTACCCAGAACCGTCCCTTGCTACAACTGAGTTGACAGGCAAGCACTTCCACATGCTTGCATACATACAGTACCTATTGCCTCTATCTTATTCTTGCATCATTGAGTCGCGATTGCATTAAATTGAATCCCAAGTATGCATAGCTTTTACTTTTCAACCCCACTAAGCTTGTTCCTCCATCCCATGAGCCACTACTATAGGAGTTGTTTGAGCCATGTGAGTCGTAGAACAGCATGTGTAGGGTTTGTGAGAGTCTGATGAATAACGAGGTACCTAAACAACTTAACTGAGTAGTTAGGATAACTAAAGAAAGTGGCACGGTGAGCAACATCTGCTATTTGGTTTTCCTGCTCACTTGTGTCCGTAAGACCCAGTACTTGATTCTGTTCCTTGATTTATCGCTATCCACATCCGGAGGTATATGGGACCCCCACAGGCGAGCTTGATTAGTCTTATTTCTTGGGGCACAAACTAGTTTGAGGTTTTATTTACGATCTGTACTTATGCCATGCTTTGTATTTAAATTGTGCGAGGAGCACACTTCTTCATTTAGGTAATCGATGTTTACGCGGTATCGACAAGCCCAGCCACACTTTGGGTTCCCGATTCTGACCATTATGCAACCTTGAGTCCGTCTCGGGCTTGCTTACTCCGTTCGGGATCTACTCAAAGGGTGGCCCCTGAAATATTCTGAATCTTGTGATTGTTCGATCGTGAAAGCCTCGTTGGGTTTTGATTTGGTTTTCGAGGTTGATCGGCGTGTGTTGCTATTGGTGCACCCGGCGGGTAAAACTTTCAAAGCCGTGTCCATGGATATGGACGACTTGGAGCTGATTTCTTGATCATAGACAAGCATAACTAAAGTACCGCCTTAATTTGACTAAGTAACTTGACTAGTAAATAGTGCAACACTCATGGAATGGTTAATAAAATTGCCAACGGATGGGGGTTGTTCGTCCGCTTCCTTGTTGGTAAGCAGGGAGGAGGATGGATCGGATGAGATTACCATTATAACTGTTGTTCTTATTATTCACGGACATCCGTCTATCATTGGTTAGGCGGATGGTTAGCGTTTATCTGTAGAACTGTTAGGGTTTATCTTTCGCTGCAATTGTGTCACCCCAGGTTGTGTCCCCTTTAGAGGCATTAAGACTTGCTGAGTACCCTTAGGGTCTCACACGATAAATTCTTGATTCAGATGGACAGGTACCTTCACAGGACGGATACTGGGTGGAAGAAGCCGAAGATGTGGGCAACGATCGTTCGGTGTAGAGATTAGGAGCGAGGATCCATGAGACCGTAGTTGGGATGTGCTTATTTCTCTGGCATCTTATGCTGATTTGCTTCTTATCCGTAC
The DNA here is from genome assembly GCA_030063025.1 of Avena longiglumis. Lineage (NCBI taxonomy): Eukaryota > Viridiplantae > Streptophyta > Magnoliopsida > Poales > Poaceae > Avena > Avena longiglumis. Next base: position 3,097,843 of record CP125975.1, read on the forward strand.
TCGGATCTGTTTGCCGCTTCCGCATGATACTACGATGTGTGTTGTATGAGGTTATCCTAAAATATAGATTTATCTAGGTCATTTGAATCTCTTGGTATGGCGTTGGTATATTCCTTTCTTTCTAGATGGTGTGGCTCGATGTACTCTTGTATGGTGGCTTGCGTACATACCCACTTGTGTACGTAGTTGATCCTTTCGCTGCCGACTTCGCCCGTCTGAGTCCCGTTGAGAGGGTAGTGGTTGGGACATCTGAAAGGACTACCAGTGAGTGGCTTTTGGGGCCCCACCGTACTATTTCAACCACTATCACTCATCCAGGCTTGTATCTAGGAGCGTAGTTCACCGAGGTAGTTACACCTTCTATCATAGATCCGAAGGCAAAATCTTCGTTGCCAAGAATGGATCCTTTCTAGAGAAGGAATTTCTCTCGAAAGAAGTGACTGGAAGGAAAGTAGAACTCGACGAGGTTGTCGAACCTTCTCTCGAAATTGCGAGTAGCACAAAGGAAGAAGTTCGGTGGTGCTGCACCAATAAGAGGAAGCTAATGATGATGATCATGAAACTTCGGTTGAAGTTACTCTGAGCCTCGCATGGTCAGCGAGAACTTCGTACCACTCCAGTTGGTATGATCCGTTATGAGTGTCATGTTGGTGGACAACACCGATGACCACGAGACATATGAGGCGATGATGAGCCCAGATTCAACTAATGGCAAGAAGCCATGAAATCGAGATTGGATCCATGTCGAAAACCAAGTATGGACTTTGGTGGACTTCTGGGATGGTAAGGCTGTCGAGAACAAATGGATTTTCAAGAAGAAAGCAGATGCTAATGGTAATATTCTTGTCTATAAAGCTCGACTTGTATGCAAGGGGTTTCGACAAATTCAAGGAGTTGACTACGATGAGACTTTCTCACCGATGCGAAGCTAAAGTCTGTCGAGGATTATGTTAGCAATCTGCATATTATGATTATGAGATATGGCGGATGGATGCCAAAATGCATTCCTCAATGGAGACATTGATGAAGAGTTGTATATGATGCAACCCAAAGGTTTTGTCGATCCTAAAGATGCTAACAAGGTATGCAAACTTCAACGGTCCATTTATGGATTGAAGCAAGCATCCGAAGTTGGAATCAACGTTTGATAAGGTGATCAAAAGTTTTGGTTTTATACAAACTTATGGAGAAGCTTGTATTTACAAGAAAGTGAGTGGGAGCTCTGTAGCATTCTTAATCTGTATGTAGATGACATATTGTTGATTGGGAATGATGTAGACCTTCTTAATAGTGTCAAGGAATATTTGAATAATAGTTTTTCAATGAAGGATCTTGGCGAAGCAGCTTACATATTAGGCATAAAGATTTATAGAGATAGATCGAGACACCAAATATCATTGTCACAAAGTACATATTTGGACAAAGTTCTAAAGAGGTTTGGAATGGAAGATAGCAAGAAAGGGTTCTTGCCCATGTTTAATCGACCTTGAGTAAAACTCAAAGTCCGACATCGGCGGAAGATAGAAAGGATGAGTAAGACTCCTATGCCTCGGCCATAGGATCTCTAATGTATGCCATGCTATGTACTAGACCGACATTGCATATCTTTGTTAGTTTAACTAGCGAGATATCAAAGTGATCGAGTGCATCATTGGACGGTCAAAAAACATCCTTAAGTACTTGAGAAGAACTAAGGATATGGTTCTTTTTATGGAGGTGATGAGCTCGTTGTTAATGGTTACACCGATGCTAGTTGGAACACCGATCCGGATGATTCTAAATCACAATCTGGATACGTATTTATTTTGAATGGTGCGATTAGCTGGAGAGTGCAAAGCAAAGCGTTGTGGCGAGATCTTCAACCGAATCGGAATACATGGTTGCCGGAGGCTTCACGAAGCGATATGAATGATGAGAGTTCATTCTGAGCTAGGTGTGGTTCCTAGTCTTTGGACCCAATGTCTATCTCTTTGTGATAACATGGGCCATATAATCTTGCAAGAACCAAGGTCACACAAGAAGCTGAAGCATATCAAGCTAAGTTTTCACGCTATTCGAGAGCATGTCCAAGATGGGGACATAAAGATTTGCAAAGTACACACAGATCTGAATGTGGCGGATCCGTTGACTAAACCTCTCCCGAGGGCAAAACATGACCAACACCAAACTGCCATGGGTGTTCGGTATATTACCATGTAATCTAGATTAGATGACTCTACTGCAAGTGGGAGACTGTTGGAGATATGCCCTAGAGGCAATAATAAATATGGTTATTATTATATCTTTGTGTTTATGATAAATGTTTACATTCATGCTATAATAGAGTCCCTAGTAAAGCCTCTTTATAATACTAGCTTGTTGGTTAATAAATGATTGTGGTTTCCCTATCATGAACATTGAGATGTTATTAACAACAAGATCATATCGTTAGGAGAATGATATGATGGACATACTCCTATAGATAAGCGTAGCATAAAGATCAAGTCATTTTAATAGTTCAATTGCTATATGCTTTTACGATACATAGTAACCTAATTCCTTCGACCATGAGATCATGCATATCACCTTTACGGATGGATGCTTTGATGACATCAAACACCACACCGTAATCGGGTGGCTATAAAGGTGGCATTGAGTGTTGGAAAGTATTGGTTGAAACACATGGATCAAGAGTGGGATTTGTCCATCCATATGACGGATAGATATACTCTGGGCCCTCTCGGTGAAATGTCATCCAATTAGCTTGCAAGCATGTGGCTCACAAGGGATCACATATCACGGAGCGAAAAGAGTACTTATCGATATGAGGTTGAACTAGGTATGCAGAGATACCAACGATCATAACCTCGGATAAGTAAACTATCGTGAGACAAAGGGAAATTGGTATCGTATGTAAGTGGTTCATTCGATCACAAAGTAATCGTAGAAATATGTAGAGCCATATGAATTTCAGATTCCTCTATTGGTTATTGTTAGAAGTGTCTCGATCATGTCGCATAATTCACCGTAGGGAGACACACTTAGGATTCGACGTTGTTTGAGTAGTTATGGAATGATGAGAAAGAGTCAATGTTGTTGGTCTCGGATGGGATCCGGATATCACGAGGAGATCCGGAATGGTCCGAGAATAAGATTCATATAAGGAAAGTCCGTTTGAGTTGGAGAATGGTTAGGTGTTTTCATCGGGAATGTTCTAGAAAGTTCGGAATGTCCGACACTCGGAGGAAGGGTACATGAATGTGTTATATCAAGTTGGTATGATTGCATCATGTACTAAGTGTCATCGCTGAACAAAATAGAGGATTTAATCAAATCCTTGTTTGAAAAGTCAACGCCAATTTGAAAGTCAAGCGGCTAATTTTGGGAAGTGGAGGGAGGTGGAATCCGAGTTGGGAGGAGTCCTCCGCCTCCACCACCGCCCACCTTGAGTCCCGAGTTGGGGAGGACTCCCCTCTGGCGCCTCCTCCACCTATAAGAGGAGGAAGGGCTCCCCTCCTAGACACAAGATCCGCCTCCAAACCCTAAGCCATGGCCACGCCACCTCTTGCCTTGCCGCCGTTGCCCTAGGGCAAACCGCCGCCGCCCTAGCAACCCTAGCCGGGCCTAGCCCCTCCTCGGCGTGTCTAAACCCTAGATCGTCGAGGCTCTCTCATAGTCCACCATACTCGCTCGGGCTTAAGCGAAGCCTGCGAGATCTCCCTCTACTTAGGTACCATTTGTTGTCTTTGCGGAATCGCGAGAGAGTGCTACAACCTCCATTTTCTTGGAACAAGGGAGAGGAAGGTCTTCGTCGAGTACCGAACGTGTGACCCATTGCGAGCCACGCAAGCCTTGGCCGGAAGGATCTTCTGGCGATCTTGAGATCGGGAAGAGTACGACTACATCACCCACGAGAATCTGCTCTCGTTAAACACTTTGGAATCTTCTAGGGTGAGTTATTCCATCAACTCGTTGCTACAATCTAGTAGATAGATCTTGGCTTGTTTGTTTGTATGCGATAGAAATTTTTTGTTTTCCATGCTACGAATCCCTACAGTAAAGACTAAAGCAATCAAACATGCAACAGATCTAGATGCAAACGGTGTTTCAATGTTTGGAAACAAGGCCTAGGGATCATACTTTCACTAGTGAACACTCTCTCATATAAATATCCTTTTTTCATGATACTACTCTTAACTACTCTCTGGTTGGACACTCTAATAGGGCTATAACAACACTCCTCAAAGTCCGCCTTCCCCAATCTAGATAACCCCACACTGTCACCTTGTGCGCTAGATGGTTCCAACAAACACCACAATTTCATAGAGACATCCAACTCCAAATATAACTCATAACAAATATTCAATCTAGCCAAAGTGCCACACACGGTATGCACGATGTCACTTTCACACACGTGGGGAAAATCATAGATCTATTAAAGCACAACGAGTATTTATGTAGACTCAAACCTAAGTGCCACCATGGCATGCACGCTGTCACTTTCACACACATGGGGAGAGCAGAGATCTATTAAAGCACCCGAGTAGCAAGGTAGATCTACTTGATTACAAAGCTCATGATCTCAACAAGATCATGCATAGAGAGGGAGATATGAACACATAGCTACCGGTAGAGCCCTTAGCCTCGAGGAAGAACTACTCCCTCCTCATCATGGGAATCAACAACGATGATGGAGATGGTGGTGGAGATCGATGGAGATGGCTCCGGGGGCACTTCCCCGTCCCGGCAGGGTGCCGGAATAGAGACTTTATGTCCCCCGAATCTCCCCTTTGGTGGCCGCGGCGCTGCGGAACTTTTCGTGGCTTTTTTGGTCGATGATCTAGGGTTTCTGAGTCGGGGCTTCTTATAGGCGAAGGAGGCAAGGTCGGTGGAGGTCCAGGGGGCCCACACCCCCTGTAGGCGCAGCCTAGGGTGGGCTCACGCCCACCTAGGGTGTGGCCACCCTGGTTTCCTCCTCCGTCTCGTCTTCGATTTTCAGACGCTCCAAGAAATATGAACTTTGGATTTTGTCATCCAATTCGAGAATATTCATTTTTAGCTTTACAAACCAAAATAGCGAAAATAGGAAGCTTTGTGACATCTTGTCAATAGGTTAGTTCCAGAAAGTGTATAAAAAACCTCAAAGTGTAGACAAAACATAGCAAAGTTGATACAAAACAAGCATGAAGCATCAAAAATTATAGATATGTTTACGACGTATCCGGGGGCCACACCCCCTAGCCGCGCAACTAACCCTAGCCCATGCCTGGGGGTGAGGCCACCCTGGATGCCCCCTGCCTCGCCCCTTCGCCTATAAAGACCCCCTGATACCAAAACCCTAAGTACCCAATCAATATTCCACGAAACAGCCCGTAGTCACCGCCACCATCGTCCCTTGATCAGGGGGGGGGGTCTGAAACTCTTCCTGGCACTCCGTCAGAGGGGAGAACATCCCGGAGGCCTTCTTCATCATCATGCCAGCCTCTAGTATGAAGCGTGAGTAGTTCCACCTTGGACTACGGGTCCATGCAGTAGCTAGATGGTTGTATCTCCTCCTTTGTGCTACCATGTTTAGATCTTGTAAGCTCCGTTCATGATCAAGATCATCTATTTGTAATCATGCATTTTGTGTTTGCAGAGATCCAATGCATATTGAGATTACTATGTCAGATTGATTAATGGTTTTGTCTTATTGATTCTATCTTGTCCGTGTTGTTTGTGATCTTGCATGCTCTTCGTTTCTAGTATCTATCTTGGCCAAGTAGATGCTAGTGACTCTAAGAGGGAGTATTTATGCTCGATAGTGGGCTCATGCCTCTATTTAATCTAAGGTAAGTGACAAAAATCTCTAAGGTTGTAGATGTGTTGTTGCTACTAGGGGGAAAACAACAGTCTCTTGTTCATGGAACAAATGGATTGTTTACCTTAGACACTTTGTCTAAAGCAGTTATCCGTTGCTTGCAACTTAATACTGGAGGGGGGTCGGATGATAACCTAAAGGTGGATTACTAGTCATAGATGCAAATGGATGGCGGTCTATGTATGTTGTTATATTGCCCAATCGAATCTCATAGGATCATTGATGGCTCAGTTGATGTGGAGCCTGTTGGGAACCCCAAGAGCAAGGTGTGAAGCAGCACAGCAGCAAGTCTTGCCTCAGTAAGAAACCGAGGTTATCGAACCAGTAGGAGGAAGGAAACATCACACAGCCGTTGCAAGAAACGTGGAAACCTGCACAACACAAACTCAAGACTTTGCCCCAACTAACAGTAAGGTTGTCAATCTCACCGGTTGTTGTAACAAAGGATTAACTGTATGGTGTGGAAGGTAATGGTTTGCAGCAAGTAAATATGTAACAGTGGAGGATGTATCAATGGTAAAGATTGGACTGGGGTCCATAGTTCACTAGAGGTGCTCTCCTTAGATAAACAACATGGCATGAAGGGTAAACAAATTACAGCAGGGCAATTGACAGGAATTGAGCATGGCATAACAATGCAATACCAGACAAAAAGATCCTATGGGATTCGATTGGACAATACAACAATATACATAGACCGCCATCCAACTGCATCTATGACTAGAAGTCCACCTTCAGGTTATCATCCGAACCCCCTCTAGTATTAAGTTGCAAGCAACAGACAACTGCTTTAAGCAAAGTGTGTAAGGTAAACAATCCACTTGTTCTATGAACAAGAGACCGTTGTTTTCTCCCTAGTGGCAACAACACATCTACAACCGAAGAGATTTCTGTCACTTCCCTTGGAAACTAGAGGCATGGACCCACTATCGAGCATAAATACCCCCTCTTGGAGTCACTAGCAACTACTCCCTCCGTTTCAAAATATAAGATGTTTTAGGTTTGTGAAGAGAGTGTATCTAGACTTGTTTTAGTATGAAGGTTCACTCATGTTTGGAGTGAATATAGACATTAAAACAACTAGATACGTTTGCTTCATAAAACTAAAACATCTTATATTTTGAAACGGAGGGAGTACTTGGCCAAGATAGCTACTAACAACAGAGAGCATGCAAGATTACAAACAACACAAACATGATAGTATCAAATAGACAAAATCATTAATCAAACCAACATAATAATCTCAATATCCATCGGATCTCCGCAAACACAACATGCATGATTACAAATAGATTAGATCTTGATCATGAGCGGAGATCACAAGATCTATACATGAAAGAACAAAGGAGGAGATACAACCATCTAGCTACTACATGGACCCGTGGTCAAGGTGGAACTACTCACGTTTCATCTTTGAGAAGAAGGCCTCGGGATGATCTCCCTCCCGGCGGTCTTGGGAAGAACTTCGGATCCTCGATCTAGGGAGGGGCGATGGTGGCGGCTGAGAAGGTTTCGAGGTTTACGCATCGGGGCTTCTTATATAGGCGAGGCTGGGCGGAGGTGGCCCACCCGCCTAGGGTGGTGGCCTGGCTCGCCTCTCTCTGGACTTCGTGTTGCCCGGTAAAATATTGACTTTGGCTTTTGTCCTCTAATTCGAGAATATTGATTTTTGCCTTTCTGGAACCAAAAAACAGAAGAAAACAGGCAACTGGCAATGTGGCAAATTGTTAATAGGTTAGTTCCAGAAAAGATATAAAAATACCTCAAAGTGTAGACAAAGCAAAGCAAAGTAGATACTAAATAAGCATGGAGCACTACTAGGAAAAGCGGCTATAGGTAATCGACATCCGTGGCTCACATGGTTGAAGTGCCCCACGGCTAAAGCAGCGTGGCTCACCTGGCAAGTGCCCTACTAATAACTAGAACAAGTGGCGCACATGACTATAGTGCGCCACAGATGTGTGGGCGAGGCCTGTTGGCCGCCACGCCAAACATATGTAGCGCACTATAGTCATGTGCGCCACGGTTAGTGTCATCTGTGGCGCACATGGGGTGGTGCTCGCCTGGCGCATGCCTCTGCTCACAAGCGGCCACAAACTTACGTGGCGCACTCGGCCTAGTGCGCCACAGGAGTAAACATCCGTGGCGCACATGGCATAGCGCCACAGATGTTTACTCCCTGTGGCGCACTAGGCCATGTCTTGCCACGGATGTCGATTTCTTTAGACAGCACTTTATGTGCACATGTGTGACCACATCCACCACCCCCACTTCACTTTCCCCCTTCTTCCTCCTTAGATCTAGTCGGGATCTTCTCCTTCCCACCTCAATTTCTCCACCCATTCACCATTTTTAGCATGTAAAACTTGCTTTGGATGTTACATAAGTAATAGAGGAGGTCTCCGGTCTCTCATCTCCTTCTCCTGTCGCCAGACCTCTCCTTTCCATCTTTCTCGCGATCGGTCTCTCATCTCGGTAAGTTGTCCATGTAAGGATGTGTTCATGTGTATATGGATGATGTGCTCATATGTATGTAGATGATCGATGCTCATGATGTGTGTATGTGGAGAGGATCGATGGTCATATGTGTGTATATGGAGAGTATCGATGATGCTCATGCATGTGTGTATGGAGAGGATAATGATATGTTCATGTGTGTATGGATCGGTCTCTCTCTCTCTCTTGTGTTTGTATGTGAACAAGTTGCCATTTGTTTTGCCAAAATGTTGATTCATTTCCATTTTGGAAAGACTTTGGCATTTCGCAAAGGTCCTAATTTTAGGATAGGTCATGCCAAAATTTTCTATCGACCATTGCATGCATGCATTCATTATGTGGTTCTAATAGACTTAAAAATTGTACCGTGTACACCGTGTAGGCAAAAATGGTCCGCATAATGAGCGAAGGCATTATGGCTAGATTTTTGAAATGTGTGACGGCCGACATGATACGAAATAACAAGACAGATATAAGATGTCCGTGCAGAAGATGCAAACTCAACTGGGTGATCGACCCGGATTCCGGGAATCTGCAGGCGCACCTGCTCCGCCATGGTTTCATGGATGGATACACTCGTTGGATAAGCGATGACGTAGATGATGGAGACGGTGAAGGTGGCCAACATGACGATGATCATCATCACGGCGAGAACGGGCGAGATGATGAAGAGTCTCCTGGAGATGGTGAAGGTGCGAAGGGCGGGATGATGATTATCTAGATGGGAGGAAGCGGGACGATGGAACAACGTCGGTGGGTGCAGGACCCTTATGTGCAAGAGCTGCTTCTCAAGCGAATTTAGTAGCCTTGAGCCGCTAGAGAAAGCCAAGCTTAGCAACTTGAGAAAACGCGGTTACTCCATTGTATGAAGGATGCAGGCCCGATGATACCGGTTGAATGTAACGCTCAAGGCTATGGATATGAAGGCAAAGCACAAATTGAGCGGCGCAAGCTTCGGCGATATGATGGCATTACAGCACGATCGTCTCCGGAGAGAACACATGTCCAACTAGTATCGAGGATGCCAAGAAAATCGTCATCCTCTCGATCTACACCGCCGTTAGATATCATGTATGCATCAACGATTGCATCATTTATCGGGCGAGGGCGGAGAAAACCACATGTCCGGTGTGCGCGTGAGTCGATACAAGAAAGGAAGAAAGCACCTCGAAAAGTGGTATGGTACTTTCCTATCACTCCTCGTCTGCGGCTATTTCGGACCCTAAGGCGAAGCTCATGCGATGGCATGCGGAAAGGAAGAAGTCGAGATGATGATGACCCGAAAAGGATGAGCTGGCGCACCCTTCGATGCTAGCTAGTGGAAAGCATTGGACCTCGAATTCCCAATTCGTGGAATTCGAGGAACATTAGGCTTGGTGCGAGCACCGATGGACTCAATCCGTTCGGTAGCGAGAGCAACACGCCTGACTTGGCCCGTGTTTGTATGGATGTACAACCTACCTCCATGGTTGTGCATGAAGAAGAAGTACATACAAATGAGTATGCTAATTCAAGGGCGAAACAACTGGTACCGACATCAATCTGTATCTCGGGCTGTTGAAAGAGGAGCTAGCCACGTTATGGGATTGGAGCCAATACTTACGCGTCGCACAAGATTATTTCACTATGAGAGCCGCGTTGGTCACTACGGTGCAAGACTATCCGAGTTGGTATATCTCGGCGAGTTATCCAAGGATTACTGCGCATGCGTTAGGTGCATGGATAACACAAGCTATCTCCAACTAGAGAAAGATCCGGGGTCATCGAAAACCGTGTTCATGGCGCACGGAGGTGGCTCGGCAAGAATGATAAATGGAGAAAAGCGTGGAGACCTGTTCGATGGCAAATCGAGACCGAGGAATCCCGGGCGTAGGAAGCGAAGAAGTGGAAGAGTTCTTTGAAAAAATGGAAAGATTGTCCTAAGCCGGGAAAGAAGCGAAAAGCGACAACAAGACAAGCCACGATGAAGGTATGGAAAACAAGGTCTTTTAGGAGTTGCCATCTTGGAAGTTTCTCATCGCCTCATAGCCTCGACATCATGCATATCACGAAAAACGTGTGCGAGAGTCGCCACCATAATCAACATGCGGATAGGACGAAAGATGGTCGAAAGCAAGGCACGACCTGATATTCTTGGGTATCCGGAAGGAGCTTCACGGAGGGCCTTTACTCGATGATCAGGAAGATGACGATGATCATGAGTTGGAGACGACACAAGGTCGTCGGAGACGACACAAGGTCGTCGGAAGGGTAAAAAGTTCAAGAATAACGAATATTACTGCCCTCCTTCTTGCTTCACTCTTAAGCCAGGATGAGATCAAACAGTTTTTCAAGTGCCTTCTAGGAGTCAAATTTCCTTCATTTCACGCGGGCAAGATAAGCGAGATACCTAGGCGAAGCGAGAGGTTCGATGGCATGAAGTCTCACGACCGTGCCGTGCTAATAACGCAGTACTTCCGGTCGCACTAAGAGGGATAATGGACGAGCACGTCCGTGAAAGCGTTATTTGGCCTATGAAAGTTTTTCGACGTCATCTCTAGGAAGTCGATTGGCGTGAATCAGCTCGGAAGGCTACGGGAGGAGATCGTGGTGATACTATGTGAGCTTGAGGTCTACTTCCCGCATTCTTCGACATTATGGTGCATCTCTGGTCCATGTCGTGGAGGACATCGTACAACTCGGGCGATGTTCCTCGCCATGATGATGGCGTTGAAAGGATGAGCGGACACATCAAAGGATACGTTCGCGAGTCCCGGTCGGATGGAAGCATAGCCAAGGGCTTTCCGAAGAGTGCATCTCTTTACGCATGAATTATCTGAACATCGAGAACCCTTCGGTCTTCCGTCACAGACACTTTGGCAAGCTCGACGGATCTGGTCACCGAGAGGGTAAATGCCGCATTGCATGCGAGTTCGATTTTCGACGCAGACTTTGATCGAGCAAACCTCGTCGCTTCTGCATTTAGAACTCGATCCTTGGGTACGAAGCACAAAAGGTTAATCGAGAAATACGATGGCGGGGCATCAGAGGACACAGGGAGAAATAATCAAAGAGCACAACTCAGATTTCACGCGCGTTGGTTTAGGGCGCTCCTTGATAATCCCCGCGCTCGCATTCTTGACACGGAAAGATCATATTCACCTTGTCGCGGACCGATGCAAAACCTGGTGACCTATCGGTATGATATCAACGGCACATTCTACGGAGGAAAAGGACAACAAGTGTGATTATCGAACTCGCGTAACGTCGAATTCTACACCGATGACAACGTGAAGGAAAGATTCTATGGAAGAATCGAGGAGATCCGGGAGCTCGACTCTGTGGAGAAAAGGTGCCGATGTTCCGTGTCAAATGGGCAAGAGCGTCGAAAGAAGACCGGTATTTCACAACCATGGTTATACCGAGCCAAATCCAAGGCATGGTGCAAGCGTGGCCGAAAAATGAAGCGGGTACTGGCTACCAAAGTGGACCAATGTTTTTCATTACCGACCCGACAAAGCCTAGCGTGTTGTCGTGAGGAGGAAAAAGAAACATCATCGGAATGGATGGAGTCGCCAAGCAAGACTTGACCAAGACGGCGATCAAAGATTGAAGATGACGACTACGATGCGACAACATACATCACAAGAAGAAAAGGACAACCCTACCCAAAAAGGTAGCCCGTTCGAAAGAAGAAACATTAAAGTGCCGGGGCTAAATTATTCAACCGACAAAGAAGGGAAAAAAGATTGTAAAACGCTAGCTCAAAAATATTGTAAAACGATGGTCGAAAAAGATTGTAAAGTGCTTGGTCAGTAGGGCCGTGAAATTTAGTTATACTTTGAATCATATTATTTGTACCACTTTTATGACATATATTATCACTTTTGGGAATTTTTGGAACATTTAAAAGTATTGATAAAATAAAAAACAAAACAAATATGACATATATTACCACTTTTGGGCATTTTGGAACATTTAAAAATATTTTTATAATAAAAACAAAAAAAGGGGGGCACCAGGATTTGAACCTGGGTGCTCACAGGTTTAGAATAGAGCAGTGGGCAGAACCAGTGGGATAAGGCAGTGCTATTGTTAACAAAGGAGATGGCAGCCCTCTTATCTGACTAGTCCTACCCACTTAGGAGTAGCGCACCCTGGCCAAGTGACCGTAGCGCACTTGGCCAGGGTGCGCTACTCCTAAGTGGGTAGGACTAGTCAACTCGCCACGTCGTCCCTAGCCTCCCCATCGTCTTCAGACACGGCAAGCCACCGCCCCATCCCCATGCATCGCCACCGCATCCGCGCCGCCACCGCCATCACCGCCGCCGCGCATCCCATCCGGTGACGCCACCGCCGCCGCATCCCAGCCATGCGCGCCTCGATCGCCCGCACGCCCGTCGCTCGATGAGGAGGCCCGTGGAGGAGCCCGCGCGCCCGTCACTCGAGGAGGAGCCCGCCCGCACGCCTGTGGAGGAGGAGCCCGTGCGCCCGTCGCTCGAGGAGGAGGAGCCCGCACGCCCGTGGAGGAGGAGCCCGTGCGCCCGTCGCTCGAGGAGGAGGAGCGCGCACCGTCGCTCGAGGAGGAGGAGGCGCTGCTGCTCGAGGAGGGGGAGGCCGTGGAGGAGCATGCACCATCGTCCTCATCTTAGAGGTGAGCCTCGCCCCTCACCTCTCTCCCTCTCTCCCCTCTCTCTGCATCCGTCGTCCTCATCTTAGGGTTCAGAGGATTAGGGTTCAGATGATTAGGGTTCCTGGATTAGGGTTCAGAGGATTAGCTTGCTAGTGTTAGTTTTCAGAAAATTCTAGTGTTAGCAGTAGCTTGGATTAGAGACGTAGTGTTAGCAGTAGCTAGTGCTAGTGTTAATGTAGAATCTAAATAGCAGTAGCTTAGCTTGCAGTTGTTGTAGTAGGTTAGAAGTAGTAGGTTAGCAGTAGGTTAGTAAGAAATGTAGTAGTAGTTACTATAGTAGTAGTTGCTGTAGTAGGTAGATTTTCTTCTTGCCATACTTCTGTAGTGCATCAGCTCCAATTTCTGCTTGCCATACTTCTTGTAAAGCAAAAAACTGGATGATCCTCTAATTTCTTCATTGTAGCAAAATGTCTTGTACCCTAGATGATATGAAGCTCTGTATAATGTGTTCATTGGGTTACTTTGGGTCAATCAGGTCATATTGCAATACCAACAGCAGTCTGCACATAAAGTAGGAGGTGATCATCCACTTCCCAAGCTGTAGATGGCTGGAAAAGCCAAGGAGCAATCAATATGATTGACAACCTTTTTCCTGATTTCAAGAATATGATAATCATGAATTTACTAATTTGTAATAGTTTGTTCTGAAGAATGATCAAAGGGCATCCTCTATAGTTGGGCACTCAATAAACGCATAACTTGGACAACTCTAGTGATATCCGAAAGTACATTACATGTCCCTTTTCTAGTGACATGTGCAAGTACAGTTAGCAAAAAACAACAAGATACTAGTTTACATTGTAAATGTGTAACTTTATTTTAGATCCTTCTGTCTTGAATGATGATGTGGTGTTACTACTGGTGTAGATAGTTTCGGCTTGCTGTACAAGTACAACCTATGCCAGTGCTCACCTCAGTTACCTGTATCACTTCTGACTCTTCTCATGCAATGCAAAGATGTATCGATGCGCTTAAATAATTATCAAACTCTTGTCAGATGGCCAATGTACTTATCATGGTGATAACAGTAATGAAATTTGACATATATAAAATTGACACTGGGGCCACATGATGCTTCACCATAAATACACTCTGTGATGTCTGATTAAGCCCAGCCCTAAGTACAAAGATGGCTGTTCAGGAGGAAACTCCTCTATAGTTGGGCAGTCAATAAAATCATGAGTATTTTACTTACATGAGTGATCATGCAAATTATGAATAGTATGGTTTTAAGTCGATCCGGTGATGGTCTAGTAGTCTGAAAAGGCACTCGCAAACAATATGTTGCAGTGAATATATAAAATGAATATGTGCTGAACCAAATGTGTGAATATAAACTTGTATTTGCTTCTTTGTCGCGGTTGTGTATTTGCTTGCTGTCATATTTATTATCATATAAACTTGTATTTGCTTGATGTCATATAATGACAGGTGCTATAATCTGCATGTATTTGCTTGATGTCATCAATGACAGGTGATATAATATGTGGTGATATAATTTTAGCACTTGAAATTGTGCTTGTGCTTGTATGAAACACTTTATTATGTGTGTATGCAGGTTCTTGTATGAAATGAGTCCAGATTTTTGCCGGAATGTTGATTAACTTCCGCTTCGACAGAAATCGGGCACTCCTAGTTTAAGAAAATTAGCAAAGGTCATGCCGGATTTTTCCGTGCATTTAACCAATTATTTGTTTTTTATTAGTGCAAAGATGTGTGACAACGACGAGGCTGGATGTTCCAACCGGCCCTTTATTCTAAGCCCTGACACACTACATAGGGCGGTCGGTGCTCAGATTGCGGTGCCTGCCCGCCCTCCAAAAGAAAAAAAGGGCAGGAAAAGAAAATCTAGCAGCTCGAGCCAGCCGGTGGCGTCAACAACTGCGAATCCGATCAGGTTTCGGGACGGGCCACCAAGACCCGAGGGTATTATGTGGAGGATTCATGTGGCGGGTGAGCCCATGCTACCTAAGAATTTGCGAAGCTCGATTCGAACTGCAGTGTGCATGACGTCTTGACGATAGAGACGCCTTCTATCGGAGAAAGATCCCTCGCACCCAGTATTCGTGGTTAAGGTGCCACCGTGCTTGGCTTCGACACCGCCTGCGGATCTGTTCTTCCTGTGGTTCGAGGACATCTTCAATATGTTCCACCTATACCCGCTGCACTATACCATGGTCCGCTCTTTCTCTCAGCCGCCACGCAGATCATTAGAGAACACACCGGCATCGCTATAGTGGACCCCTACTACATGCGTGGCCGCTTGGATTCCCCGACGAGCAGCGTATCGTGGCCTCGTACCTAAAAAGAATCCTCGTGGCGAACAAGACAAAGGAATACATTCTCGTGCCTTACTTTCCCGAGTAAGTCGTTATTCACTCGCCACCGTCGATTGGCTTTATTAGATCATCATCATTCTTTTTCCAACACATTCCATTTGAATTTTTTGCGCAGATATGAACACTGCACGCTCATCTCCTTATCGCCGAAGCATTCCCACGCCACGTATTTCGACTCGGGGAGTCTAGAAAAGAAGAAAAACTACGACAAGATCAAGGAAGTTCTGGATGATGCTCTCACTGGCTTTGCCTCGACGGAAGGCACCCGGCTTCGTGCGTGAAGGCCAAGTTCGTGCACGTCTTCAACCACGTACGGAGTTCCCTCTGCGTGAAACCGGAAACAAGAAGAAGGAAGCCTACTACGCACTCCATCACATGAGGCGTTCCTACTTGACCAGCGAATTCTCTGTGCGGATCATCTCAAGCGTGGGCGAAGCAAAGGCCAAGATCAATGATTCGGATATTAGACAAGAGATGTATCGCATCCAGCGATTTAGCAATCATCTTCGTGATGTCATGACTTGTGGGGATCTTCTCGGAGGAAATATCCGAATACCGTGACATAGAATATCGCCTAGAGATGCAGGGTGACTATAGGAAGTTCATGACGAGACAAGGCGTCCTCCCGTTCCCTAAGCCGAGCCAGAAGGCTTGATGTTGGCCTAGTTGTAGTTACAAACTATAGATGACCTTTGTGTGTGTGTGGACAAGTGTACTTATCTTATTAGGTTTATGAATCATCGCTTACTTATTTTGCTTATTATTATTATATATCAATCAATTCTTGGTTTTTTTGCTTACTCTTTGGTCCTTTGCTCAATTTGGTCCTTCTTTTTTTTCTTACTCTTTTTTCGAGAATAATGCCGATGATTAAAATGTCGTGGCACACTATATATGTGAATGTGCTACGACGGGATAGTTAGTCTTGTGATATGCACAATTCCAAGACTTGTGCATCCTACTTGGCTAACTCCGTTCGTAAGCATATTCTGTAATCAACGACCTAGCTAATTATATATGTGGCATTTTTTCGTGTTATTTTTGTCTTTTTCGAGAATATGCCGATGATTGAAATGTCGTGGCACAATATATATGTGAATGTGCTATGACGGGATAGTTAGCCTTGTGATATGCACAATTCCAAGAATTGTGCATCCTACTTGGCTAACTGTTCGCCATAGCATATTCTCGTGTCCAACGACCTAGCTAGTTATATATGAGGCATTCTTTTGAGCTACTTTGGTATTTTTGAGAATAATGCCGATGATTGTATTCTCGTGGCTCACTATACATGTGAATGTGCTACGACTGCCTTTCTCGCCTTGTGCTATGCACAAGTCCAGGTGTTGTGCATCCTACTTGGCATACGGTTCCATCGTAGCATATTCCTGTGTCCAACAACCTATGTATATATATGAGGCATTTTTTTCGAGATACTTTGGTATTTTTCGAGAATAATGCCGATGATTGAAATGTCGTGGCACACTATATATGTGAATGTGCTACGATGGGATTGTACGCCTTGTGCTATGCACAAGTCCAGGAGTTGTGCATCCTACTTGGCGTACAGTTCCATCATAGCATATTCCTGTGTCCAACAACCTAGTTATATATGAGGCATGCTTTTTGAGTTTGCTCTTTTTGATTTAAGAGTACTTTCTATAAGTGTATCTTCATATGCGACTTTAATTATACATGTTTTTCAATCACCGGTTAGTTATTATTGTCAACTTGTAGATGACGTGGTACGTCGTGTACAAGGGCCAGTTCGAGTCTACGATGATTGGGAAGACTGTCAAGACAGAAGCAATAGCTACAAAGGGTACAACACTATGACGGAGGCGGAAGCTAGATAAACGCGCTATCTATCGGGAGTTAGGACGACAAGGAACCGGATGAAGACCTACACCTTCGTCGCGGCGGTGATCATGCTTATCTTCTTTGGTTGTTTATCCCGCGTTTGTGTCTAGCTAGTTTAGATGTCTAGGCGAGCTTCCGAGCTCTAACTTGTTCGATCGACACATGTATTTGCATGTCACCAACTACTACTTTGTAACTTGATCGAAACAATGTAACTTATACTATGTTTATGTATGAGACTTATCTATATTTTAATTTTTTCAATCTTGTTTTTCATATTGTGTATTTATATATATAATTGTATATCTTGTATCTGTGTGTATATCTGCTGTAATATTGTATATAATCTGGATCCGAAACTAAAAAAAAACAAAAAATACATCTGTGGCGCACATGGTCTACCTTCTGTGTGGCGCACTACACCTAAAGCGCACTATGGAAGCTTAGTGGCGCACTAGGTAGTGCGCCAGAAGATCTGGGTAGCGCTGCCCAAACTTCCATGGTGCACTAGCAGTGCGCCACTGTCTCTACACAACCCAGTGCGCCACGGCTGAGAGATAGCCGTAGCGCAAGGCCCGTGGCGCACTGCTAGTGCACCACGGATGATGTTTCCAGGTGCGCCACTAAAGGCCATTTTCCTAGTAGTGGAGCATCAAAAATTATAGATACGTTTCTGACGTATCAATCATGAATGTCTAGTATTGCATTGTTATGCCTTGCTCAGTCCTGTCAATTTCCGTGTTGTAATTTGTTTACCCAGCATGCCATATTTGTTTATCTTAAGAAGAGCATCTCTAGTGAACTATGGACCCCGGTCTAATCTTTACCATTGATACTTCTTCCACTATTACTGTTTATTTTCTACAAACCACTATTATCTTCCACACCATACAATTAATCTTTTGTTTTCAACAAACTGGTGAGATTGACAACCTCACTGTTCGTTGGGACAAAGTCTTGAGTTTGTGTTGTGCATGTTTCCAAGTTGCTAGCAACACCTTTGAGTCGTTTCCTTCCTCTTACTAGTTCGATAACCTTGGTTTCTTACTAAGGGAAGAACTTGCTGTTGTGCTCATCATACCTTTCTCTTGGGGTCTCTCAACGAAGCTCTATATTGATCGGAGCCACCAGTGAGATTGACAACCCCACTGTAAGTTGGGGCAAAGTCTTGAGTTTGTGTTGTGCAGGATTCCAAGTTATTAGCAACACCTTGAAGTTATTTCCTTCCTCCTACTAGTTCGATAACCTTGGTTTCATAACCGAGAGAAAACTTACTGCTGTGCTCATCACACATTCCTCTTGGGTTTCTCAATGAAGCTCTACAGTGATCTGAGCTTATCAGTGACGCTCGTTGGTGGGCGACAAGTTGGGTGGAGTGCTAGAGAATGTCTAGGGCAGTGGGGTTTTTTGGGTCAGGAGAAATCCCGTCGGCTCGTTCGGCTCCGACGCAGTGACACCTACGGGTGCCGCCATCCCTTCCTAAAGGGCGTCAGGGGGTATCCTTTCCCCACTCTGCTGAGCGTGCCGAGGGAAACCCTAGAACTTATCCGGATAGCAGCGTCGTCGTCACATTCCTTCTTGAAAGTCTTGCTTAGTACGTGGTGTCTCACGACACTAGGAGCGTGGTGGGACAAGTTCGAAGGACGCAGCGATTGCAGATCATTCTTGTTTTCGTCGATCTGCCGGTGTTGGTTTTAGTTTCTCTATTCTTTATTTTGTTTTCTTTTGGACATGCTCGTGTTGTTTGCCTCAATAAATTTGTATTGTGTGGTTGGTTATATTAATATAGCAGGGCGAAAGCTTTTTCAAGATATGAATCTAAACAAAGTTTAGCCAACTGATAATATGAGTGAGAATGAGTAATACATTTTTGTAAAAAATATGTTGTCCGTCGAAGTCTCACATCACATACAAACTCCGTCTATCTTCCTTGAAAGAAAACTCCGTCTATCAATCTTCCTTCCTTGACTTCCTCCGGCTCCGGCTCCGGCTCCGGCCTCACCCAACCCTAGCCTACCGACGCTTGCTGCCGCCGTGCCGCGCCACCGGAGCTCCGCCGGCCTCTTGCGCCCGTCGCCGCCCGCCACTGTCCGCCACCGCCGTTCCCCTTCTTCCACCCCGTCGCGTCTCAACCGCCTGACCTGACCGCTGGCCTCAGTTAGCGCCTCAATCCCGCCCCACAGCTCCGCCTCATCGCCTTCCTGCTGTTTCCGCCCCACAGCTCCGCGGTGTTGGGTTTCGAGGTACGCGTGCGTGCGCTTCTCATCCGAGATTCACTTGATTGATGGGATTAGCTAGTCCACTGACGTCCACGGTTTCTACCATCCAGATCCGCCTCCCCCCGCTGCCCGTGGTCCAATTAATAATTGGATGATGCTTGCTCCTGCTGCTGGTTAGCTGCGAATCTGTAGCGCACCTTTCTCTCCAAGACAAGATGGAGTTCATCAGTCTTGGTCCCGAAGATGGACAGGAAGAGGAGGGCACCCTTCAGACCACTGAAGCCCGCACGACTGCGCAAGACGCCACCACCAAAGCTTCTTCTTCTGAGGACATCGTCATAGACCTCGAAGAAGAAGAAGAAGGGCAGTTTGCATCCGACACCCAAGCTGTGGATGTCATTAATGGGCTGGAGCCTCTGGCATTCCAACATCAACCGCAAGACAGGCCTCCTACTGCTATCTTCGATACTAGTACCAACAAGGCTCTCCTTCAGACAGAAGCCCCCGGTGTGACCGCTGCGCCTCAATTCGCATCTCAACATCAACCACAAGACACCATGGACAGCACCAACAAAGCCTCTTCTTCTCCTCATGACTTCATAGACCTTGAAGAAGGGCAGTTTCTGTCCCAGCCCGAGCAGACCCAAGCCATGGATGCGATAAATGTAGTGGATCCTCTGGCATCCCAACATCAACCGCAAGACAGTCCTAGTACCAAGGCTTCTGTCGATTTCATAGATCTTGAACAAGGACAAGTTGCTTGCGAAGCTGGTGCGGAAGTTGCGCAGCTTCAGGCTCAAGCCCTGGTTGTGAATGGAGTGGCGCCTCTGGCATCATCTGAACACCAGCCCGAGGACATACCCAGTGCTGCAGACGGTACTACACAGGCTTCTCATGGGATCATAGACCTCGAAGAAGGGCAGGTTGAGGATATGGACCTCTCGGATGACGATGTGGTCGTCGTAAAGCATCAGCCACCACATGCCCCTGTTCAGGCCCAGGCCAGTGTACCAGCCGCACTACAGACTATACATGGCGTCTCTGTTGTGATCGACAAGGGTGATAATGCTCCTGGGACTGTTACCCCGGTTCATGCTTCGAGGACCGCCTTTATTGATGAAAGCCGTATCCTCTCAAATGAATGATTTGTCTCTTCTTAATTTCTCTCTTCCTGTAATGTACTCCTGCAAAAGCATGCCCATGTTATCCAGAAGCCCATCTGTTTCTGCATTTCCATGGTCCGTCTCAGTTCTCTTCATATCAAAGGAGTGGTAGGTTCAGAAACTTGTACTGTTATTACCAGTCACATCATTGCTAGTTGTTTTTGTTCCTTGATACCGGGTGTTTAGCCACAAGAGGAGTTAAAAGAGCCCGGGTGGAATCAGCCGAGCCTTCTGTTCGTGTAGTCTACAACAACTTGACAAGGTTAAGCAAGACCTGCTTTTTTATCCTCATATAATATCTATGGCAGCATATTATGTTACATTTGTTAATCAAGTGCTACCTCTTATTTTCTCAATATTCCAGAGAAAGCAAAAGGAGGCTCATGGAACTGATGCAACAGTGGTCAGAGTGGCAAGCTAGAAAGCAACATAGTTTGACGGTACTGTTCCTTATCACAATGGCTTTTGCTGATTTGGTACTTTTGCATTATAATCATTATCTGCCAGCAGCTCTCTTGGAATGCTTTAAACTAGAGATGTTTCCGTTGATACCAGAGGTTAATGTGAAAGCAGTTGCTTCTCTTTTAATATATATCGTTCATATTCCCTCAGTAGATCTCCCCTGGCTAGTTGGTTTTCATGTTTTGGTTCTATCGTTATTACTTCATTGCTAAAACATATTTATTGCCTTTTGGCCAACATATGAAGATAATGACTTGTGGTGGGTAAATTTGAATAGTTTACAGTAGACTAAAATAGGACCGAGTGTTAGCATAAACCCTGCATCTTCAGAGTAGCCAGTTTAGACAGTTCGTCAGGTTGGTTCGACGCTGTTAGCCTCTCTCTCTGTTAAGTTTCAGATAGGCTTAGTTGTCCTGGTCTTTGGCTTAACCAACCAGGACCTATTCGCTGGCTGCACGATGCCCTCGTGGGATGGCACGGAAACATGGATCGTGGGAGCTCAACACGTTCTGTAATGAATAAAAGGAAGGAAAGATCGAAAAGCCGTAGTTGTTACGGCACCAAAACTCTCTGCCTCGCTTGTTCGTGTTCATAGAATTCGAGAGAGAGCAGACCACATCGTATCGAGCCCTAACCCCATGGTTGGGACTCCACCACCGAAACGCGTCGGCGGCGGCCTAAGACCAACATGCCCCTGCGGTGGGTCCTCTCGTCGCGTCGCTCAGAGCCGCGACGGGCGGGAGAAGGGATGGCGGCGGCGGCGAGTCGTGGTGAAGGCGATGCAGAGGCGGGCGGCGGCGGATATCTTGGCCCACTCTCACGCGCAACTACACCGAGCGGGCGATCGTCGTGTCCGGCTCGAGCGTTGGCTGGACGCCGACACAGATGATGCACGGCGGGAAGCGACAGCGCTCAGCGCCATTCTGCGCTCTGTGCCGAGATGGTGCGAATATTGGCGGCGAAGGACAACGCCAAGGTGGCACAGGACACCATCAAGACAATGCGTGGGGTGGATCGCGTCCGGAAGCGCGTCGCGCCAAGCTCGCAAGGACTTCGACTGCGGCATTCAAGAGCGGGAGAGCGTCGAGACTTCTCCTCGCGTGTCGGCTTGTCAGCCGCGATCCTGGCGACACCACGTCGAACTCGATGGCGTCGCGAAGATCTGCGTCGTCCCGCCGTATCGCAGATGGCATGTTCCATTGAAACTCGCTTGACCTTAAGGATTTGTCGATCGACGAAGTGGCGGCTCGGCGCTCGAGGGGCCGGGCGAACCGAGACCGGCGGGCGCTGCTCCTCACGGAGGAGTGGCGTGCTCGCCAGCGGCTACCAAAGACGGATCAAAGGTCCGGCCCGGCAAGCAGAAGAATCATCGCCCGAGCGGGGGCGAGGACGGCGGCGGCGGCGCGTCCAAAGACGACAAGTGTCGTTACTGCAAGAAGAAGGGCCATTGGGCCCGTGAATGCAGGAAGAAGAAGCGGGACGAGGAGGCCAGCGCATCGTGCAAGGCGAGGGCGATGCCGACCGCCATGCTCATGGCGGTCGGCGTCTTGGATGACATGGCGACGGGGCTGCGGTGCGCAATGCGTCTACCTCAACGAAGAAGCGCGCACGCCGAGCTCGCCATGGCACCGGCTGCCGTCTTTGTGTGGTTCCTCGACACTGGCGCGTCGAACCACATGACCGGCGACGCCAACGTCTTCTCCGAGCTCGACAACAAGATCTCTGGCCGCGTCAAGTTTGGCGGCACTCGCCGTTGAGATACACGGCGTGGGGCGGTCTTCGCCGCCACGGAGGCGACACCGCGTTGACAAACGTGTCTTGGATCCCGAGGCGTCGTCGACATAGGCTCGATGAGATCGGGTGCCCCACGACGCGTCGACGGCACCATGACGGTCTTGGCGAGCTTAGCGGGTGATAGTCGGTAGCGCCGGGCTCGCAATCGCTCGCATACCCCTCGCCAATCGTGGAGACCAACTCGCATCTTGGCACGCGCAGAGACACCGCGTGGCTCGCACGCCAGTTCGCCACCAACGCCATAGGGGCTCGGCGCCTCGTGGCCAAGGCAATGGTGCGGCATGCCTCGGATCACGCACCCGAGGAGATCTGCGACGTGCCCTTGGCGGAAGCAAAGAGGATGCCGTTCCGCGGCAAAGTTCGTGGCATCTCGCCGCCTGAACTTGTTCACGGCGACCTCTGCGGGCCCATCGCCCACGACGCAGGCAGATGGTTCTTCCCGCTCTGGTCGATGATCATAGCAGATGATGTGGATCACTCTCCCGAGAACCAGGGCGAGGCCGGCGCCGCTCGACGCTTCATAGCGGCGGAGATGGAGTCGGGGCGGCGTCTCCGCGCCCTCGCTGATCGTGGCGGCGAATTCACGCCGAGGACTTCGCCTCCTTCTGCCCGGCGTGGAAACGGCAAGACTCGCGCCGTACTCACCACAAAGAAAGCGGGGTGGTGGGCGGAATCGACAATCGTCGGGATGGCGCGGAGCATTTTGAAGGCAATGGGCATGCCGGTGCGTTACGGGGGCGGTGACCACCGCTTCGTGCTCAACCGCCATTCACCGGCGTGGGCGGGCGCACCCCGAGGCGTGGCACGGGCACAAACCAGATGTCCATTACCTTCGTGTCTTCGGTTGCAGGCACATGTGAAGACGACGAGGCCGCCTCAAGAAGCTTGATGATTCGTGCTCGGTACCGTGTTCCTCGGCTCTGAGCCGGAAGCAAAGCATAGCCGCACGACCCTCCGACTAAGCGTGTGGTGGTGTCGCGCGACGTCGTCTTTGAAGAAGGGCGTGTGTGGATCGTCCGAGATCCGAATACCCGCGACCGGCGACCGTCATCGAGTACACGAGTATGCAGAGCCACGGCGGTGACGACACTTTCATTTCACGGTAGCGGCGACCGGCCGACTAGAGCGAGACGCGGAGACGCCACGCGAGGCGAATCGCCGCTCCTACCACGCCACCCTACCACGCGATCTCGCCGAGCGCTGCCAACACCGGCTCATTGCGATAGAGCTCACGCCTCCGTCGGCACGGATCCCGAGCTCCGACGGCACCTTCGACCAGAATCATGGCGCTACCGCCGCGTCGCCAAACTGGTTGGGCGGATCATGGCGCCGGGCTAGCGGCTCTTCCTCACCTCTGCAGAGGAGCCGTCAAGCGTCGCAGAAGCTGAGAAGGATCCAAGATGGCGTGCAGCAATGTTGGAGGAGATGACGGCAATTGAGGAGAATCAGACCTGGGAGATGACGGCAATTGAGGAGAATCAGACCTGGGAGATGACTGATCTGCCTCGAGGTCACAAACCTATCGGCCTGAAGTGGGTCTTCAAGGTCAAGCATGACGAGCGCGGCGCCGTCATCAAGCACAAGGCGAGACTTGTGGCGAAAGGCTACGTCTAGCAACAAGGAGTCGATTTTGACGAGGTATTGCTTCGCCCGTAATCCGATGCTTCGCCCGGCTCTTCTTTGCCGCAGAAGGATGGCCGGTTCATCACATGGACGTGAAATCGGCATTCTTGAACGGTGACCTCCAGGAGGAGGAGGAGGTGTACGTCATGCAGCCGCCCGGATTTGTCGTCGCCGGAGAAGAGGGAAAGGTCCTGCGCAAGGCGCAGGTATGCTGACTGCGGCGAGCTCGCGTGCTGGAATGCCAAGCTTGATGCCACTATGGCGTCGCGGGTTTCAAAGACAGTGAGTCCGAGCACGCCGTCTACATCGCGACAAGCTGATTGTTGGGTGTATGTGGACGATCTCGTCATCACCGGAGCGGACGGTGATCTCCGGTAGTTCAAGGAGGAGGAGATGAAGGGCATTTCGCATGAGCGACCTCGGGCTCGGCTACTATCCGGCATCGAGTGCGTCAGTGCGATCGGCATCACCCTTGCCCGCACCTCGTCGCCAAGAGTCTTTGGAGAAGGCGGACTCGCAGTTGCAATGCTTGCTCTGTCCTATGGAGACGCCGGGAAGCTCGGCAAGACTGACACCGCGCCCGTCGACGCCACCCACTCTGAAGTGTGGTTGGCAGCCTCCAGTGCGACTCACACTCGCCAGATATCACCTATGCCGTGGGATACGTGAGCAGGTTCATGGAGCGTCAACCGAGGAGCATTGACGGCGGTGAAGCACATTCGCGGTATGTCGCAGAACCTTGGACTACGGCTGTGTCTATGGGAGAAAGGAGGAACCCGGTCTTGGGTGAAAGGATTCAAGGATGGCGACATGGCAAAGACGTCGACACAAGGAAGAGCACCACAGGAGTGTTCTTCTTCCTCGGCGACAACCCAGTCAGCTGGCAATCCCAGAAGCAAAAGGTGGTGGCGCTCTCGTCCTGCGAGGCAGAGTACATTGCAGCTACCACTGCGGCGTGCCAAGGAATTTGGCTCGCGAGGCTGCTAGGTGATTTCAGGGAAGAAGAACCAAAAGCAGCTACTCTGATGGTGGACAATCAGTCCGCTATCTCCCTGATCAAGAACCCGGTGTTTCACGAGAGAAGCAAGCACATTGACCTCCGGTTCCACTACATTCGCGAGTGTGTGGAGAAGGGGCAGATCCTCGTGGAGTTCACCAGCACAGAGTCGCAGCTCGCTGACATCCTGACGAAACCTCTGGGTCGAGTCAAGTTCCAGGAGATGCGAGGTAGGATAGGTGTAGCTCAAATAAAGTGAAGATGGCAGGGATTAGGGGGAGATTGTTAGCATAAACCCTGCATCTTCAGAGTAGCCAGTTTAGACAGTTCGTCAGGGTTGGTTCTGACGCTGTTAGCCTCTCTCTCTGTTTAAGTTTCAGATAGGCTTAGTTGTCCTGGTCTTTGGCTTAACCAACCAGGACCTATTCCGTTGGCTGCACGATGACCTCGTGGGATGGCACGGGAAACATGGATCGTGGGAGCTCAACACGTTCTCTGTAACAGAATAAAAGGAAGGAAAGATCAGAAAAGCCAGTAGTTGTTACGGCACCAAAACTCTGCCTCTGCTTGTTCGTGTTCATAGAATTCGAGAGAGAGAGAGAGACAGACCACACCGAGACATCCCTTTTTTAAAGGTGCTGAACACAGAGTGCTCTTTTCTTGTTATTTATATTTTTTTTGAAAGGAAAGCGGTGGAGGAAGCCTCCACAGTGAGTTTGATTTTTTAAATAATAAGAACCCAAATCCGTATCCGCGAGGATTTGAACCTGGGTGGCTGGGTTGTACATCCACTTCCCTAACCAAGTCATGATATTTATATTGTTTATTTTGGTTTTGAAAATGATAGGAATCTGTGGAAGAAATCTTGGAATGTGGTGAAGAGACTTATTATCCAGCATTACATGTTGGTTCAGAGAGATATGCTGTGGTATGTATAAGCACGCCATTTTTATCCCTCCTAAGCTCAGTCTGAAAATGAAAGCTCCAATTGAAGTATGGGACTGCTGTTACTAAATTTGACATGCTGTAGTTAGACCAGTTTTATTTCTCCAAAATGGCAATTCTGTACTTAAAATATAGCTGTTATGTGTGTCAAGACATAGCGGCAACAATCCCAGGGACTGAGATATGATCCCACAGAGACTTCGAATTAGTTAGATATCACATAGTTAATTCATTACTGCATCTAGTTGTTATTTTCCATGCATAGACGTTTGGTTGTTGTTCCAGCCCCTATAGGTAGAGAAGAGACCTGTTTCTAGACTCCTACTACTTCAGACCAAAAAAGGGTATTTCGAAGAAGTCTCTCCAGTGCCTCTTCTTACCCCTGCTTATCAGTTTCCCTTCTCCATTCCCTTTCTTGGCAAGGCTGCACCACTGCATAGTGACAATCGACAGCCATCCAAAGCCCTTAACTTTTCCCATTCCACAGACACAGAGATGTATGGACTACAAACTCAGTTCTGATGTGCTGCTAAACAGTCTTTTATACTTCCATTTTTGAAATCCTTCATTTAGTTCTGCACATTGTGTGGGTTTAGACTTTTTCACTTGTTAATTTGTATGGAGATAAGATTCTTAGAGCATTTGACATCATATTAGATACTACATTCTACGTGTCGAAGATATTTCATGTTACGGGCATGGGCCTGGGTCCTGTGGCCAGCCAGCATGTCAAGGAAGCAACATGCCTGTTTAAGGAAGGCATATGATTGTCCTAAAAAAAAGAAGACATCGGCTAGAGGAGAGTTAGTTTGCTAACTGCTTCCATATGGCCTGTATCCCTTGAGGATACAATTATTAGTAATTGCAATAGGATAGGTGTATGTGACAACATGCACAAGGAAACCTTGTAGGTTACGAAAGGTCTTAGGTCTTAGTTATCTTTGATACCTCTTGAGTTTGAGTTGATTGAAATCTAATGATTATACCTTTTGTTTCATTTGTTTTTCGCATTGAGAAGTCATTTTGTGTGGATTACCAAGCACGCGAAAATGTTGCTGTGGATGATGGTGCGGTGCCACTCTACAATCGAGAATTTACATTGGGTTCATCTCCTCTGGGTGATTCAGCAAACAGTGAAAGGTAGGATTTGTTATAATTGTGTGCATATACTGACCTACCTTGGTCATGTTGCTTGCCGTTGCGTAAGGTTTCCTTTATCCTCCTTGTTCTCTCCTCTTCAGACCTGGGCTGTGACGGTCGTCACAGTAGTAGTATTAGCATAATGCTTGATTGTTGCATTGATGATTGTTACTCTTTCATAGTTTGTTCATATGGCATATCTTGATCATCTGTGTAATCTGCAAATGATCTTTGTCCAATATGTGCAGATTCTAAATCTCTGCAGCTTGCAAAATTTTCTCATTGGCATTTGTCTTGATATCAGTATATTCTGAACTGTGAGTAGATGATTTGAGCTGGTATGTACTTTTAGTGATATTATTTGCTTTCTCTAAAGTAACGAAATGAATATTTTGCATCCACTGGTGGAAAATGACTTCAAAGTTCAGACCTATTCTTTTGGTAAACATTGTCCTTTTGTGGCCCTGGCAAGAGTTTCTTATACTACCTAAGATGTTTTAGAAAGAGATAGTTCATTCTTTCTCAGGACATATACCTCTGCAATTTCTTGGCATGTGATCATCATCTTTCGTAGTTTATTACTTACATTTGGTGTTTCTTTTCTTCAGATAATATTTCTCATATTTAATGTCTGAATACAGTATTATACAGTACCTTTTATGAACGTGGATTAAATATGACTTCTCTTCTTTCTCTTGCAGCAAGAAGGATAATGATGATTCTCGCTGTTTCAACTGTGGTTCGTATAGTCATGCTCTGAAGGACTGCTCAAAGCCTCGTGATCATGTTGCAATTAGCAACGCCCGCAAGCAGCACAACTTGAAAAAGAACCTATCTAATGTTAACCGAGGACAAAATCGCTACTACCAGAAAACGCCAGGCAAATTTGACGATCTGAAAGCAGGGGTCTTGGGATCTGAGACTAGAGAATGCTTGGGGCTCAGGGTAAGGGATGGATTTCCTTTTCCAGTTAAAGCTTGGTTCATCTCTATTTAGTTTGGTCTTTCTGTTTGTTTTCTTTTATATTATCAATAGAACTGTCTATAGATAAATTGTAAGATTGAAGGGCCCATCTGTTGGTTTTCACCTGTTAGCTTAATGAAATGAATACGTGCATGCATGAGTTGAAATCAAATACTCTCTGATCCATATTACTTGTCGCAGAAATGGATGTATCTAGACATGTTTTAGTGCTAGATACATCCAATCCAGTGGCAATTAATATGGATCGGAGAAGTAATTACATTCAGTGCATCAGCCATCAATAGCTTTAACATCCTCTGTTGAACATTCATTTTCTTTTGAATTTCCGTACAATAGGTAAACAAACAGCAATATTTTGTTAATTAGATGTATGGTGTTTCACATCTGCTTGTAATCAGCCGATTGCCTTTGGTGTTTTCACCATAAAAGATAACTAACAATTTTTATTGAGGAGTGGAATCTTGTACCAAATAGTTGGAACTTTAGTTGGCAGAGAACTAATTCTGGTTTGTGGACTGAAGATTCTTGTCTGGCTTAGAAACCAATAGCAACACTGCCACAGTTATGTTTACTTCCCAAAGTTTTCTCTGAGTATCACAATCCATGCAGGAAAATGACCCCCCTCCTTGGCTGCACAGAATGCGTGAATTGGGCTATCCTCCAGGTTACCTAGGTAAGCAGCTCTCTGGCTAATCCAAATATTCTTTCTGGTATATGCACATGATTCTGAGTCTTGTTACTCTCTCTTTCTGATTTTGGTTTGCTAGATGAGGTGGAAGATGAAGATAAACCTTCTGGGATCACCATATTCGGGGACGGGGAGGTGAAAACAGATCATGAGGAGGGTGAGCTTCCAGAGAAAGGAGCAGCATCTCCACCTCGCAAGAAGATGACAGTCGAGTTCCCAGGGATAAACGCGCCTGTTCCAGAGAAGGGTGACCCCTGGCTGTGGGGCAGCACTCCACCTCAATCTTCCTCTGGCCGTCACCACCATCCATCATCAGATTCGAGGGACAGAGGACTAGTCGTGAATCCTGGCGCTGAGCACTACTCGTCGTCCAGGTACCATCCCTATGACCACGGTGGACCGGCGACCCCAGGTCTCGTGAGGTCTCACTCAGACAGAGAACGGAGAAGCTCCTCCAGTTACTACGAGAACCCGCCGCCACCGCCTGGTGAGGTGGGCGCCTGGACCCCTCACGCCTACTCGAGCAGGCAGCACAGCTCGAGAGACAGGGAAAGGGAACGAGAGAGGGACAGGCACTATTACAGCAGCAGCTCAAGTCGGAGGTGACTGGAATGAAACATGCCTAGCTGACTTTTGTTGACCAGAATCACCATTGAAGGAAACTGGGAACTGCCATGACGTACTGTACATTTATTTTTTTTGCTGTGGATTACTAGAACTTTTGGTTTTAACAGAGTTTGCTCTTCAAATTACAATCTCAATCAGAATATATCTTTTCATATTTCAGTTGTTGGTGCGAATCGTCAGACTTTGTTTAATTGCTGTAGAATTTAAAGGAGACATGCTCTTTGAATTCCTGGTGCTATGGACAGACACGACCTTCCTGTCAGTGTAAACATAGACACGACAGACAGTGTACATGACAATGAAACAAGAAAATACACAACAATTGCTTGATGGAGCTGCACATCTCAAACATGATTATGGTTTAGATACAGAATTATATATAGTGCCCCAAAGGCCTTTCTGCACATCCAGATCCAACATACTCGGCAAACTTTGCTGTCAGATCAACCCAGATTCATCGCAACAACAAGAAACAACTGAAAGGTGAACACATCTTCAATCTACATACTGAACTCGATTTTTCTTCTTCTTGATGATAGCACAACTAGAACTGGACTAGTTACACAATCTACGTATTTGCCACTGAAAGTTCCAGCAGTTGAGCGAAAACATGCAACTAAATGTCAGCTCCAGGTAAGAGGAGGACTTCCAATCACAGAGCCGAGCATGCAACTCCATGCATGAGTCACTGTGCAAGCATGATCTAGTAATATATATAACATGACTAATGACTCTAACCCGCGATTCAGTGGTGCGTTTGACGGCGGCGGCGGCGGTAGTGAAATGTGGTTCTCACCACGCTGTCTGCTTTGTTTTCAGTCAACTGCCACATGCCAAACTTTTCAGTGGCGCACCATCAGTATTTCTAGTGAAAAACTTGTCTTCACCGTCGTTAATTAATTATGTGCTGATTTTTGCAGTGTAAAAAATGTTGTAGTTGCTTTCCATCCGAGCGATCTTTTACTGAGGATTTTACCATTGAGTGTACGGCATGGCTTATAAGTAATCCAGCTTATGTTTCTCCTAAGTAGTAGTAGTACAGTACTATATGCACCAGCCACGGCCTCAACTGAATCATCTGCCCTCCCAGTTCAAAAAAAAAAAAAAACTGAATCATCTGCCCAAGCATGGTGGGCCCATAATCCACATGTCCAGGATCGAAACCTTGAGGCTCTAATACTAATTGTAAACCCCAGACGATATGTTGGGAACACGTGTTTCAGTTCTAGCTAAAAGTTGTCCACACACATAAATAATTATCATGCTACCGATCTTCTTAATAACATTAACCAACTGGGCCAATATGTAAGAGAATTACTTTTTGTGTACAGTCATGAAAATCGAGCTGCAAGAAAAAAATGGGTAGAAGTACATAAGTGCCTGGATATAGGGTACATTAGGGAATGAGTAAGCTGAAACAAATGAGCAAAACTTACCTCTCTATTAATTCTTGCTCCCACACTCTCTAGTTCAGCCCTGCTTGTATTTTTGGGTGATATATAGGGGCATCACTGTGTCTTTTAATCTTGTTGTTCTGGAATGTAATAGCAAGTGATATAAATTTCTGATTGTTAGTCACGGACCAATCAAGACAAAAGGTAGCAACAAAATACCTTGAGTTGTAAGTAGTCACCAACATCTGGAGGGTATGGAAGATCCAGTACATCATTTTCATACATCAGTTCATCTACTGTTTTCAGAAGCACCCCATCAAACTCGCTACAAGATATGCAACCCATTGATTAAATAGAGACGTCGACCAAAATAGATAGAATAAATATTGGAGTGTTTAGGGTATTATCATATATAAACCTGAAGAATCCTTTATGGACTTTCCGTGTAATACTTCTTACATTCTGAAGAACACTAGGGCAATGCACCACCTGATTGATTAGTTAAAAAAAAAATACATGCAGCATGTCAGACTAGTCCACATTTGTTCTCTAGAGAGATTAAGAAAGGGAAGCATTGGGAGGCAAACAGATTACCTTGTCTTCAGGGGAAACTGATGTTGGATTGTAAGCTGGCAAATTATGAACTCGTCGCTTATCTTTCTCATCCCAGACATCCATCCGGTCATCAATCACCATGGCCAAATTTGGATGGCATAAACTCTTCCTAAACACACGCTGAAGTGACTTTTTGGAATCTGACAGTCAACAGAAAATAAAATAAAATCAAAGGTGTAATTCAGTCTTACATCCATCAACGAACGTATCCTTTTTGGAAAGAAGAATAATCAAAAGGTCACGCTGTATTTTACCTGACCTCACACATATTACACGCTGTGAAATCTCCTCAGAGTTAATCAAACTGCCTTGTGGATCGAGCAGTCTCCAAACCTCAAGAGCATAATATCTTCCAGCCATTGTACATACGTAGACCTTATATCTTGTGCACCCACTGTTATTAATGAGGCAACTCTTCAGTTCATCCCACCCAGGCCGTATGTTGACAAAATAACTACTTTCTGGATCCTGAAAATGACATAGAACGTTGCAGCAAGTAAGTACGGACTACTTCCGAACTCAACAGAAATTAGTAGTAAGCTACTATTCTTTTTTATTTTGGGTGATTTATTACATACCATTGGGTCGAGGCAAGTCAGAACTGCGTTCCTTGTGGGGACCCTGATCACAGGCCGAAGAATAACTTGCCGTAGCCCGCCGGGTATATACAGCATGCTCTTCTCATCTTGGGTCTTCACGGTCTGTTGATCGACAGTGATAGCGCGTTTGTCTACAAAATCCTTGAGAAAGGTATGATCCTCGGAGACCTTACTGCGCTGATGGCGAAGCGTCGACAGTGTGGTAGCGTCAGATTCATGATCCTCCAAGCGTGAATCGATCTTTTCGATTAGGGCCTTGAATGTGTTGTCGTTGTAAGATGACACGACGGTCTGATCGAGATCAAGTACGATGGCAAGGCACCGCTGGTTGAGCATCCAAAGGCAGGCGGCGTAGAGCCCAGTTTGTGCGGACCAGCACCAGAAACAAGGGACACCCTTCTTTACCTTGCTTTGCATAGCCACAAGGTGCAGCTCCTCCTCCCCTCCGGCGGCATCCACCACAGCGGTCTAGGAAGGAAACCACAATCGATGAATGAGAAACATAATTTATATGTAAAACTGATGCAAGTCCTAAGCTACCTCTGAAAAATTAGGTACCACAGGCCATGGGAGTCTGATCGTAAGTTATTAATCTAATAAGTACTCTATGCAATGGAAGTTTGCAGGGTTTAGGGTATTATTATTATTATTATTATTATTATTATTATTATTATTATTATTATTATTATTATTATACCAACCATGCGTTGTTTCAAGCAGGTGGAGTGCAGAGTGTGGAGCAGGAGGGATCGTCGTCGTCTGGGATCATCATCCGGCTGCTGCTGCGCGGTGAGCTTGCAGCGCATGGAGTAGGGTCCGATGACCTGCAGCACGGCGAGCGGTGGGCACCTGTCGCTGGCCGGCGACCGGCGGCTGATCCGGATCTCCTTGCTGCTCCCGAACACTAGACCGCCTCCAGATGATGATGGTGGTGGAAGGAAGATGTCGACGTAGCCGAGTAAGACGCCGCCCTCGAAGATGGGCATGGCTGTGCTAGGTGGTGGTGGTGACAGCGCCGTCGTGGTGAGTGACAGCGCCGCCGTCGTCTCCTTCACAAGTCGATCCACGGCCTCCCCCATGGTTGTTTGTGGTTTCTCTTCCTTCCTGTGCTGCAATTAAGAGAAAAATAAATAAAATTAGCTAACAGTCCGAGTTCCCCTCGACTCCTGGCCCGACACGGAAAAAAAGAAGATAAAATCATCGCGTTAACACCGTGAATCGCGTGGAGATTCGGTAATCAACGCGTCAAAAAATTACTCCCTCCGTTCGAAAAAAAATGTAGCACTTCTAGCCTGATACTCCCTCCGATTTCAGTATACCTAAACATATTTTAGTGTGTAAATATAGGTTCGGAAGAATCTTTACATTAAAATAGGTTAAGATACACAACCTATTTTAGTATATAATTTCAGACGATTCTATACACTAAAATTGGTCTTGATATACTTTTTTCACAAAGCTAATGCATCATATATTATGAAACTGGAGCGAGTACTAAGTAAAACTTAGTAAAATTTGACTAATTTTATAGGATAGCAATATTTATGACACTAAATTGTTACACAGGCAAGGTAGAAAAAAGGGAGGAAATCGGCTTAATTATCTCACATTGCTATCGAAATTTTGTTCCTTCATGGCATCTCCACTCATCCCCCAAAGGCCAAAAAAAGCCAAAATGGAGGCGCCGAAGACAAAAACCGCTTCAAGTCACGTCCCCTATAAGCAAATTTTTGGCTAGCGCATTTTTTTTACATCGGCGCTCCATAGCCACCACCTGTCCAAAGGGAGGCAATCGGAGGTGCCGGCTAACGATTAAAAACGATGGTGTAGCGCCACGCGTCCTAGGACCCTAGCCACCTATCCCCGTCCCTCCACCTCCTCCCTTTCCCACAAACCTCTACTGTTCCCGTCTCTCTCCCGACCTCCTCCTCCTCTTCAAGACCGGCGCTCGGTGGCGGGCGCCACCGCCAAGGCCACCACCACCACCAGCACCCCTCGCTGGTTCCGCATCCCCCGGGCCACGACGCAAGATGGAGGGCAGCTTCGTGACAACCCCTCACCATGTCCTTGAAGGATGCCGAGTGCGCCTGGTGGCGGTAGTGCTCGGAGACTATGGCGTCGTAGCCGATCTTGAAGCGCATCGTAGAGTCGACTACTTCCATTTTTATAATATAGTACACATGTCCGGCGTTTGCAACAGGTGTTAATTCCGCTGCATATCACAAAAACTAACCAGTTTCAACCATGCATCGGGTGCTCCACGACCAGGCGTTTCTTTCGCTATTCCATTACCTACATCAGCATTGATACATGTGTGACTTTCACTGATCCGTTACCTACATCAGCAAAACAGTGCGGGTGAAGGAACCGAGGTGACGCGCGTGGGAAAAATTGCAATGGTGATTTCGTGCCTTGGTCCATGCAAGTGTCATCCGATGACATTGAGATGTCTTTTTTTTTTGAGGTTTTCTAAAAAACATCTACTCGTAGCTGTTTTAAAATTGGTGCACAGTCACATTTTGGAGCGTTGATTTCTTTTCTCATT
The DNA here is from genome assembly GCA_030063025.1 of Avena longiglumis. Lineage (NCBI taxonomy): Eukaryota > Viridiplantae > Streptophyta > Magnoliopsida > Poales > Poaceae > Avena > Avena longiglumis. The sequence goes on from CP125975.1 coordinate 3,132,844, forward strand.
CACGAATCACAGCGCACCTGTCAACCTCCTCGTCTCATTTCTCTGGGCCGAGTCAACAAAGCCTTTTGAGTCCTTTTTTTTTTTTCTAATTTCATTTCTATCGGAAGCCATCGTCTTCGTTTTGGCTTAGGGAGGAGGGGGAATAGGCAGAGGCTACCATGGCGGAGGGGTCCGCGGTAACATCGCAGCTGGCGCCACCGGTGCCAGATGGAGCTGTTCTTTGCGAGCTGGGGAGACCGTCGACGGAGAGAGCGGCGATGGAGACAGCCGTGCCTTGCGTCCCTCCTTGATCTACGGACTACGGCGAAGAGATCGGAGATTGGCGAGCTTGAAAGGCATGCGGCCGCCGGAGAGACGGGTATTTCTCTGTCCTTCTTCCTGTGTTCCTTTGCACTATGATTTCGTTCCGTGAGATTTGAGAAGTCAGTGACCTTGCCACGAATATGACTCTTTTTTAATGGCAGAAATTCGTTGCTGGCTTGATGTTGCACTAGTTCATAAGTGGTTTAGAAACAAGTTGGTCTACTGCTTGCTTATGTACGAAGCTGACGCATGGTCAGAGGCTCATGGCAGAAGAGAGGCTTAGTGGGGGATAATAGCAAGTTATAGAGTTCAGTTTTGAGTTTCCACATAACTTTGATAGGGTTAGCTTGTGTGAGTCACACACGTATTGTAGTTTGTAAGCACATACATGCTGCTACTAGGAATCTTGGTCAGCGGTGTAAAAAGGTTCAGTTTCGTGTATACTTATGCAACAGAATCCTCTTTGCCAGCAAAATAGGTATCAGGTTCAGAAGTCTCACATGACAGCTAGTACAGGTTCTATAGAAACTCGTGTCTAAATACACACGCTTTTCATGTGAGCTTTTTGTCCAGGCCACACACTATATGGTAGTACCATAGATATGAGTGACTTTTAAACAAGTTTAAAATTGGATACTAGTCTTTTGAAATGTTGTAACACATACACTGAATTTTAGAACTGTTGTACCTGTAGCTTTGCTTTGTGTAGGCTTAACCTGATTCTACGGTGGTGGTAGCTGGTATTTTGTAGGGAGCGTGGCAGATGTAGTTGGAGAGCTCAGATTTTGGCGTTAGGGAGTTCGTCCTCATCCGGTTCAGTCGTTTTCATGCCTTTATTTGAGCTCCCCGTTAGTGTAACTTAGTTCATGGTTCAGTTTCTTGTGCGAAAGGATGTTGATTATATTAGGATTTAGTTGATTTGATAGCAAATAGTACCCCGTTGCCCCTTGGTATGATTGCCATCAACGTGATCAGATTTTGAAGCTAGAAGCCAGAAGAACATGAGAGAGAGAGAGGGGTAGGATGAGAACCCATATTTCAGCTATTCTTCATCTTGTCTATTTCAGAGTTACAATCTGGCTCATATAACCAACCACCACGCTACACACATCGCACCTAACGTGATTCTCACGAGATAGCTTAACTTGGGCTAACACACACCATGTCACTGCTATTACGCCTTCCTTTTTCGGCAACGCCTCCTGGGTCTACATCTTGTCGTTGTCACTCACATGTGAGTGACCTGTTATTGATTATATTAAAACTTAGATTATTTCAGGTTATCTTGATGTTATGCTCACATGTTGGTTTAGTTATTAGGCTTTAGTTTTGTGTCCTATATTAGTTTTTTGATGCATGGTACTACTTTTGATATTATTTGATGGCTGATTTTTGAGTGAGATAGGTTCTGTTTTCAGTGATACCTGTCTCGTCTCTATTGTGGCCATGTAGCATGACACTTGAAACATGAACGCAGTTCACAATATCTAATTGCAGTCTATGCTTTTCGTTGAGAGCACACTAGATTGTTCTGATAGTTTCTGAAAATCCTGCCGTAGTTTCTTGTTGTCATTGCTCGGTCTGATGTCTTTTAGTTTTTGTTGGTATTTTTTGGTTCATGCCTAGTGTAGTTTCTTAGCTCCTTAGATTCTTAGTTTTTTAGTGACTTAGTTTCTCAATTAGACATTGTTTTCAGTTATTGTTCCTCTTTGCTTAGTCTCTTTATTCAATTTTATATTTTATTTTCTTAAGTCTCATTAATTTAGTCACTCATTTCCAATAATTCCCTCGGTACCTTAGTTATTCAAATTTTGTGCCATGGTTTATTTCTTAAGTTTCTCAGTTCTTCCTTACTCATTTTAAAATTCAGTTTAGACTTTCATTTTCAGTCAATTATTTCTCGGCATTTCGAAATTCAGTCCTCATTCCTTTTGTTTTGAGTTTCTTGAGTTGAGTCTTCAGTTCATCATTTATCTCATTTTGATTTAGTGATCAAGTATCTCTCGCTTATTCTCACATCTTGAGCATCTTTATGTCATCATAAGTGTTCGTAGTGTTGTTCTTTGACTCCTTTCTTCATTATTTCTCAGTCAGTTAGTCACTTAGTGTTTAGTTATATGATTCTTAGTTTTATGAGTCTTATATTATTTCAATTTCTCTCATTCATCTCATTTTCTCTAGTTTCTCAGATTCTTGATCTTTCAGATTCTCAGAATCTCTATTCAAATTCTCTATTCAGATTGTTCATTGATTTTCTATTTGCTTTTCTTTGAATCTTTCATCTCTTCTCTTCAGGTATTGTTAATTCTTTTCTCCTCCCTTCATTTTTATATGTTAATTTTCTCAGTTTGTTATGTTTCTGATTCTTAGAATCAATGTTTAGATTTGTCATTGTTTTTTTCATTTATCTTCTTTCAATCTTTCTTATCCTTAATAATTCTTTTCTTCAGATATTATTTATTCATTTACTCTCCTCTTCATTTTTTTATTTCTTTCTTTCATTATCTCCATTTTTAAATTACTTTTTACATCATTTTTTTAGTTCATCATTTTGACATTTCAAAATTCATTCCCCATTCCTTTTGTTTATCATTTACCTCCTTTTGATTGCGTGATCAAGTCTCTCCGGCTTATTATTACATCTTGAGTATCTTTATGCCATCATAGTGTTGGATAAGTGTTTTTTGTCTCCTTTCTTCATTATTTATTTGTTTGATTAGTGTTTTCTCAGTCTACTTCCGAGGTATGGAGCTTGGTCAAATATCCTTTCGACATCCACCTGTGTTGCAGAAACTTCCGCTCGCCGAAGCAGTGGTTGTTTGATTTCATTGATAGAGCCTCGCCGCAAGAGTCCACTGTCTTGGTAATCACGGTATGGCATATTTGGGAAGCAAGGAATGCAGTTAGAAATGATGAAGGTAATATCCATCCATATTGTTTTTCCTCAAAGATTCATGCTTATCTTGATTTGGTTCTGCTGCATCTCTTTAAGACTGTTACCGAGCAGAGTCGTGAGATGCCATCTTGTTTAACAGTCAAATTGTCTCCGCTGTTGTCTGGTTCAGTGCTTTTTGATGTGGATACTACCGTGTCTCAAACTTGCACAAGTGGAGTTGGGTTGGCATCTTGATCCAGAATCATGGGATTTTGGTTGCTTGCGCCGAGTCACTCAAGGGATTATATCGCCATAACTCGCTGAAAGCTGGGCACTCGATGTGATGTGTCTCTTGCCCACAGTGAAGAACTCGCCCCCGTGGTGTTTGCTTCGGACAATCTCTCGCTGGTATTGAATCAATTCATCAACCAATGACATGTCTGAAGAGAGTGCAGTGGTGGCAGATATCAAGCTTTCTGGTCACTAGCTTTCTTTTAGTTTCTTTTCGCCATGTCAGGCGTTCATTGAATGTTGTTGCACACATACTAGCTAGATCATGTGAGTTTGTTGTTTCACGTGTGATTTCCTACTCTACTCCAGAATGTATTAGGCAAACTCTGTGTATGGATGCTTCCTAATGAATAAAGTGCAACGTTCTCTCAAGAATCTCATGCAGGAAGATGACTTAACGTTGGGTTCAAAGAATCAGCAACTCAGTGCGGGCTAGGGAAATCTGTCTGTTTGGTCCAACTCGAAACATACACTTTTCTTTGTCCTTTTTACTTATTTTCAGTCTTACAGCTGTCATTTTCTCATTAGCTCAAAATGTGTCTGTTTCTCAATTGTAAAACAACTAGCTGTTAAATAGTCACTCCTTTTTTTTTAGTGGAACTACGGCGGGCTTACGCCAGCCTGAACAATTTCATTCAAAGTTGCCTATGAGACTTTTCAGCCTCTACAAGATAGGGTTCAAATGAACCGGAATTTGCAGGGGTTACAAGAGAAGAGAAATAAAGGAGAAACACACACACACACACCACCCACAACAAAGATTGAGAGGAAAATGGGCTACTCCGAGAATCCTCGGAGGCGGTTGACCGATGAGAAAACTCATCACAACCCAAGCACAAGGAAGAACCAGCAGGACACGACCGCAGGGGGACAATCTAGCTCGAGTCATCGACGGAGTAAACGAACGGCCTTGATCAGTCGAGACCCAGCCTCGACACTGCACCATCGACGTAATCGAAGGGCAACGCACATCCGAGACCACACAACGCACCGACACCACCTGTGTCGTGGGTGTGGCCGAAGGGGCACGCGCGGCCGAGACGACGCCATGACGCCTGTGTGCCATCGGATGGAGTCGAAGGGCGTCACAGGGCAGAGTCACACCATTGAGCACTCTCACATGGAGCACCCACACCGCACGCTGGGGGTCGCTGCCATAGTCGAAAGGCATAGCAACACCGAGGGCAACCCCAACCCCACATGGGTTCGATATACCTGAAGGGTGGGCTAGCCGAGAGCACGCGCAAAAGACCGCCCCACGCCAGGTACGCCGAGAGCTCTGACAAGGATCCAACACAAGAGCTTGGCAACCGGCAAGGAGAAGCCACCACCACCACTGCCACGGCTCACCTCGCACATGGAGAGAAGACCGCACCCATGGCTGCCATCTGCAGAACCATGGGGCACACCAGAACAAGCGGGAGCAGCGCCCACTGAAACTGATGGCAAGACAGAGGGGCTCCACGCTCGGCCATGACGACCCCCCCGGGTAGGGAGCGCGTCACCACCATGGCCGCCATCTGGCCAAGCACCCGGCCAGCCTACAACGGGCAACCCCTGCGGGATGATGACCGAGAGAGGAGGCGACCCTTGCAACCACCGGAGAGCACACCAATGACCATCGGCCAGCACATCGCGGCAGGCGAGCACAACGGCCCTGCCCAAGCACCACCAAACCACCACCACCTCCGCCGCCAACCGGGGACCGACTGCCACCGCACGCCGCTCACGGGAGAGAGGCGCCCAAGCCGGCCCTGGCGGGCCCAGATCTAGGCCCAAACGAGCCCACGCACTGCCCCGCCGCCGCCGCACACCTCAGGTGCAGCCCCGCCGCCCAAGCAGCCGCCGGGATGCCCCCCTGCATGACTAGCAGCCGCGCCGCCACCCCCACGCGCAGCGGTGCCGGGAAGCAGCCGGAACCGCTGCAGGCCCTCCAGCTCGCGGGGGAAAACCGAAGGAAAAAAGGTGACCTCGCCGCCGCCGTCCGCCACGCAGGCTTCGCCGGCGGCATCCTCCATCAGCGGCGAGGGAGAGGATGCGGGGGAGGTGGGGAGGGTGGCCGGAGGAGGTGGGAGTCGCCGCCAGTGTCGCCCAGAGAGAGCGACGCGGGGTCGGTCGTTCTTTTTTTTCGGGTCTTCCATTGAGATGTCCCATCAGTCAAAATCTATGACCAGACATAGACGCTAGATTCCAAGGATGGACTAACGAAAATGACATCATGATGTTTAGTTGGCGGAAGGAGAAAAAGCTTCATAAAGAACCAGAGTCGGCACGACTAAGCATCTCCATTCCTTGGGCGTATCAAACTTTGGCCGGACGAATCAAGTTTTCGGTATGGATACGCCCAGTTTTTTACTCGCGTATCCAGACCGAGTTTCTGGTTCGTCCGTTTTCGCTCAAATTCGGCCAGATTTCGGCATATAATGAATACACAACAATTTACGGCCAAAGTTCGGCGAAATTTTAAACAATTTCGGCGTAAATGTAAACATAGTTCGGCCAGCAATGAAAGTACAACATATTTCAGCCAAGTTCGGCCAGTTTATGCTCGCCATCTACGTCGTGTTGCCCCTGCGTATCCATAGATGTTCAACAAGATCATCCTGCAGCTGTTGATGCACCGCCGGATCTCGGATCTCCCGACGCATGTCGATGAATGCAGCCCAGGTTGAAGGCACCTGATGATCAGGCTCGGCAAGAGAACCCTATCTATAGTATGGCTCGTTCTCCTGGAGCAAACTCACTGGATCCTTCTTCTCATCCTCAATGATCATGTTGTGCAAGGCCACACAACAATTTTCATCACTTTCCACATCTGATCTTTCGACCAGGCATAGCAGGGAACCGGACAACTGCAAACCTCTGCTGGAGCACACCGAATGCTCGCTCCACGTCTATATCACCTCGATGAACCCTTTACCCCGGACAAAATCGCCATTGATTTCCTCAGACAAAATACTTCTGCTAGCTCGGGGCCTGACGGCTTTGGCCCTGGCTTCTACAGAAAATTCTGGAAAGCGGTAAAACCAAAGATCCTATGCTTCTCTCACAGTTCTACAATCTACGGTCAAACATTGAGGGCATTAATCGATCTTACATATGATTATAATCCCAAAAAATGATGACGCTAGATCCCCAGAATCCTTCAGACCCATCTCCCTCCAAAACTGCCCGATCAAAGCCATATCCAAGCTCCTCACTAACAGACTTCAAAATTTGATCCCTCCATAGTGGACCCAAACCAAACAGGCTTCATGAGAGGATGATGTATTGCAGAGAACTTTGTCCTTGCAGCTGATATCCTAAACTGCTGCCACAAACGAAAAGCACCAACCCTCACCATAAAACTAGACTTACGCAAGGCATTTGACTCCGTCTGTTGGGACTCCCTGCTCAAACTATTAAAACACAGAGGGTTCCCACCCAAATTCTGTGCATGGATTGAACTCCTCCTACGCTCCGGAAGGACGGCTGTACTCCTAAATGGGGTATCGGGAACGTGGATCTACTGCAGGAAGGGACTTCGCCAAGGTGACCCACTATCGCCCTACCTTTTCATCACCCTAGCTAACATCCTCCAAAAACTAATAATCCTGGCATGCGAAGACGGACTCCTTGCCCACCCGCTCTCTGATGACATACCCTGCCCCGTCCTCCAATATGCTAACGACACGCTAATCATTCTACGAGCAACACCCACAACAACGGTCGCGCTCAAGAACATTCTACAAAGCTTCGCAGATGCCACGGGCCTATCGATTAATTTCCAAAAGACTACATTCATACCCATGAACATTACAGGTGATCTCGCTACCTCCATTGCCTCTACACTTGGAGCGCCCATCTCCTCCTTCCCCCATACATACCTAGGCCAACCCCTTTCCTCCACGAAACTGCCCACATCAGCCTTCCAACCAATCATAGATAGATATGACCACTACCTCGCAGGCTGGTGTGCCTCCCTACTATCTAAAGGTGGCCGACTTGTCCTACTTTCTGCGGTTCTAGACTGCCTACCCACATATTTCATGTCGGCCTTCCTACTCCCTGCCTCTGTCTTCCAAACCCTAGACGGATGACGCCGTGCTTTCTTCTGGGCCGCACAAGAGTCGTGCTCCGGAGCACAATGTTTGGTTGCCCGGGACAATGTTTGCACGCCTACAAATCTAGGAGGAATGGGAGTAAAAAATTTAAATACACAGAATGTTTGTCTTCTTCTAAAATTTTGCTACAATTTTTTGCATTCAGACAACCTACCCTGGAAACATTGGATTCAGAACAACTCACCATTTCCACTCGCTGCATCCACCCCTTCCTACCTGTCCAAGATAATCTCCAAACACACTGCATTACTATCACATATATCCAGATGCTCGGTTCACAATGGTAGGTCAGTATATTTTTGGCAAGACACTTGGATCCTCACAGAGCCCCTAGCCACAGCCTTCCCCGCTCTATACACACCACACCCAACCGCATGCCTTCGTTTATGATGTTCTGCTTAATGGGATCGAAAGCGGGCTATGGAACCGCCTGACTAATGCAGCCACCGAGCATCTTGCCCTCTTGTCTACTCTTTTGCAGGATGTGGTGCTAACAGACGACAAGGACAGTAGAATGCTGCTTGACGGGTCATGCTTCTCCTCAAAAGGGGCATACACTGCACTCCAGACGGCACTCCTCGACCAACACGCCTCCCATATATGGTCCACAAGGGTCCCCATGAAGGTCAAGGTCTTCGTGTGGCTTCTCCAACTGGATAGACCCAATACGCGAGCTAACCTCTTTCACAAGAGCATCATTCCATACACAGATTGCCCGAGATGCCCTGCTACCGTGGAGGATCGACAACACTTGTTCTTCGACTGCCCGCTGCGACGCGTTGGAGTTGAAGATCATCCCTGCCGGCCACCCTTTCATCGACGTCTGGTCTGCACCGCTACCCGCTGGACTACCCCAATCTATTTGGGACTCGGTCGTGTTAATTGTTCTTTGGAAAATCTGGGATGCTAGAAATGCTATGGTCTTTAGGGCGATCAACCAGGACACCTCCTCAACCATTAGGAATATGATATCTGCCCTTACCCTTTGGTCACACCGTTTCAAAACATTAGAGACACGCTTGGCCGCCGACATGTGGCGAGACCACCTCTCTCTTTGTACTCTATAAACTTAACATTTGAAGCAATATATTTAGGTGGGGATTCTCTCCCCCCCCCCGTTAAAGACTGAAAAAATAAAGTATATCATCATCAAGAAAATTATACTGAACCTGTTGAAATGCTTTGTACGTTGCAGAAAATTATTCAATAGACACAAGGTTCTGCACTTCGCAATTTTTCTCTACAAAATATAGTTGGTTCGAATGTTGATGCAGATATCTAGCTTACTAGAAGCATCTAAGCAAAACCACTCATTACTAAAGAGACAGAAGCGTTGGACAACAGATTGAGCGAGCTATGGCGAATTCCATGATAAGCTCCCAAGTCTCAAGTCCGTATCGACGTCGTCACTATAATTCTGTGAAGCAATGCAATACATACACAAGAGTCAATCAATACAATACTTTGATGCTTTCATCACCGGTCAGAGAAAAACTATAATTTCCATTAGAAAAGGGAAACATTGTTAACCCAGTAACTAGGTATCTAATCAAAGAAAACAACACTGTTTGCAAAAATTAAGTAGGCAGATACGTATAGATTTAAAAAGTCACATAATCTATTTGTAATGGACCATACATATTTAAATATGGAGATATATTACAATTACAATGCTCATGTTCCTAGATAAGCTAATCTGATTATGTAATTATGGCAGAGGAAACTATGATAGATTCATGTAAAAAGAACTAGACAGCTAGAACAGAAAGGAAAAGCACAAAAAAAATATATAATATCAAATATAAACATTTACCTGATATTGTATAGCACTTTTTATCAGATCACAAATGGTAGCAATCGCAAGAGCCCTTGCCTATAGTCAGATTAACTTCATTAACGTTGCATGTTTCAAGGAACAACAACAAGTTATACGGCTAGTGAATGAAAGCATAGCAGAACACTATACCATAGTAATATGCATAAGATTTTCCAAACGAGCAAATAAATATTCCATATCCCGCTTGTGCTCCACCCAGTTAAGCCGCCGGGGGGACCTTGGTTGCTGGAATCTCATGCAAGACATATATCACATCATTGATAAGGGTGCACTTATTAACATCAATTTGTCTTCCCTCTTCAAATGATTAATGACTATTAAGATTACAACTATGAAAAGATAAAGTCTGCTACCTTCTATATCAATACTGGGACTATTAAGACCTACCTGGGATGGAAAGGCTGGAAATATTTGACCGATTTTCATGTCTATTGGATGTTGCATCACACCATGCAATACTTTTGGCGGGACTATACGATTAAGTTCTGTGTACATAGATTGTACAAATGCCTATAAAATGGTAATGCAACAATTTGTCAGATCTTCCAGAATAATGAATGTTCGTTGAGATAAAAATTAGATTTCAGCCAACGTACTAGTTTCCTTCATTATGGCATAGTAAACTAGAATACATAAAGGTAACAAGAAGTAGAAAATTAGATCATAAAAATAAAAGCATAAAAATATGATTTCGAATCTAAACCTCTACCTGATGATGTGGAGCACTTCTTGTCATATCACCGATGCTAACAATATCCTTATCCATTGTCTGTAGTGAGGTTAATCTTACTAACTTTACATGTTTCATGGAACAACTGCAAGTGATATGAATAGTGAATGAAAGCACAGTAGCACACTATACCATGGTAATATTCATAATATTTTCCAAACGATTGACTAGTGTTTCCATATCCCACGCCACCCAATTAAGCCTTTGGAGGGGCCTTGCTTGCTGGAGTCTCATGCAGGACATATATGAAATCATTAATAAGGTTGCACTTAACATCACACTCTTCTAATGATTACTGATAATATGAAAATTAAAAAGTATGGTAACTTTGATATCGATAATGTTACCTGAATTGAAAAGACTGGTAATACTTGACTGATTTTGATGCCTATGTGGTGTCGCATCACATCATTCGATATTCGCGGCAGTAGACGGTTAAGTTTAGTGCACATATATTGTGCAAATTCCTATAAAATGGTAATGCAGCGGGTTTGTCAAATATTCTGGAATAATGAATGTTTGTAAAGGTAAATTAGATTTCACACAACATACAGTTTCCTTATGCTCCCCCTGGTGAACTTTGCACCACATTATTTCCATCTCGGAGAGCTTCATCTCCCAGGACTGCCACTTTTTTAGTTCCCATCCGTCCCGCTGTTTTGGCGTACGCACGATAGCAGCCTTCTTGAATACATCTAAATGCACAAGCGTCTTGACACAGTTGTGGGAATGCAAGCTGTGATTGCGGGGTGCGACATCTAGCAATCTCACCATCTTGCTATAATTAATGTCACGGTTCTCACTAGACAACTCATACAAACATAGGTCACCATCGCGATTTTGGATTATGATCTTATTATCCCCATGAAGAAACGATGGACCCAGAACGCAATCAGATGATGGGTACTTAAGATTGTACTTGTTGCTCCACATTTGCTCCATTTTGTTGTCAAGTATCCAGACCTGAAGCTTACCAACATGGCATGTGGGCATATAACTATCGGTTTGAGCACTTGCTATACATATCTTACCATCTATCTCTCTGATCCAAAATCGACAACGACGAGGATGACCATCTGCACACTCTTGAAGAAGTGCAGGCAACTGAATCCGTGCAAACGTTTCTTTGCTCAGATCAAAGGACATAATAGCATGCTGACAGCTAGCAACCATATCTTGAGTCAACCAATACAACGTTGCCTCAATATTGACCAGTCCACAATCAATCACATATTTCAAGGTTAGAGCTTCAGGAGTTGGGATATCTTTCCATTTCTTGTCACCAAGCATGTAAACTTGAATGACGCTCGAACGACCCGTCTGAATGCAGTCGGGAAGGAAATGTGTAATCTTATATTGTTTTGTGGCTGGGTGAAATCCAAAGGTGTACAAAGAGAAGTGATCACGTTTTAAATTCTTGACTGGTTTCTCCAGATGCAAGCACTCACCAGTTGAGAAGTTGGCAATCTTCAGTGTTGCTGATGCCTTTGTGTATAAGGCAAGGAGGCCACTGCATGAACCGAAAAGGAAGTCATCAGGCCCAATGACTGGTAGTGCACATGTGGACTGTGACAATGCTTGGTCGAGCAGGATAGCATCGCTAGGGTAGAGGTGGTAAGAAGCCGTCTCCTGCGGGAAGAATAGCAGGGTGTATCGGGGCGCATGTTGGAGCTGTGACGAGACAAAGTGTGGATCTTGGACGACGTTTCGCCACTGCTTGCAGACACCAGCGCACCTCAGTAGAGTGCTGAACGGAAGCCTAAGAAAAACTGTCTCAATGACATCGATTGGGAGGCAATCTATGGTAGTGGTGCATTCATCCTTTTTTTGTCGCTTATTATTTGATCTGGCTTCCCCTCTGATGCCATCATAGGCACAATCTGAGGCTTCCTCTATCCTTGTGAGACTGCATACAAACACACAGTATGTATATATTAATTAATAGTGAAATAGTGTATGGATACAGCGATTCAAGTAAAGAGATAGCGACTCCAAGTAATAAAGAGGATACTTCCATTTGATTGCAAATAGTAAGCATAGGAAGAAAAAAAACATTCCAACTTGAACAGGATGAAGGGACTGTTGTGGGTGAACAAAATCTTAAAGTTTACATTACTGAATATTACAAAAAACTTTTTGGGGAGCCGATACAAACAAATATTTCGTTGATGGAGGGGGTTAATCATGATATACCACAACTCACGTTGGAGGAAAATAGTATACTTATTGCTCCTTTTACTGAGAAGGAGGTGCATGAGGCTATTTTTCAAATGGAACATAATAAGGCACCGGGTCCGGATGGTTTTCCAGCGGAGTTCTATCAAATGTTCTGGGATGTGATTAAAAATGATTTGTTGGCATTATTTTGCCAGTTACATACAGGGGAATTGCCTTTGTTTAGACTGAATTTTGGAGTCATCACTTTACTCCCCAAAAAAGAAAATGCCATACAAATACAACAATATAGACCAATATGTTTATTAGATGTGAGCTTTAAAATCTTTACTAAGGTGGGTACTAATCGCATCACGGGGATTGCCCCAAAGGTTATTAGACCCACCCAATCGGCTTTCATGCCAGGAAGACACATCCTAGAGGGAGTGGTAGTCCTACATGAAACCATTCACGAGCTTCACCGGAAAAAGATGGATGGGGTACTTTTTAAGATTGACTTTGAAAAGGCGCATGATAAAGTAAAATGGTCCTTCCTTCAACAAACTTTGCGATGAAAGGATTTGCTCCAGAGTGGTGTAAAATAATTGAGCAATTTGTTCAAGGGGGGAGTGTTGGTATACGCGTCAATGATGATATCGAACACTATTTTCAAACAAAGAAGAGTTTAAGGCAAGGTGACCCATTATCCCCGATGCTTTTTAATATCATTGTCGATATGTTGGCCATCCTAATTGCACGGGCAAAAGAGGATGGACAAGTTGGAGGTCTCATTCCTCATCTTGTTGACGGAGGGGTCTCGATTTTACAATATGCTGATGATACTATTTTGTTTATGGAAAACAATCTACAGAAGGCTGTGAATATGAAATTAATACTTTGCATATTTGAACAACTCTCGGGGTTAAAAATTAATTTTCATAAAAGCGAGATTTTCTGTTTTGGTAAAGCAAAAGACGAAGAACAGCAATACAGACAAATATTTGGATGTGAAGCTGGGTCTTTGCCTTTTAGGTACTTGGGTGTGCCCATCCATTATAGAAAGCTTAAGAACTCAGATTGGTATCCAGTAGAAACTCGATGTGAAGGGAAATTGAGTTGCTGGAAGGGCAAGCTTTTATCTTATGATGATCGTTTGGTCCTAGTCAATTATGTTCTGACAAGTTTACCTATGTTTATGCTATCGTTTCTGGAAATTCCGAAGGGTGTAAGGAAGCGCTTGGATTTTTATAGGTCTCGTTTTTTTTGGCAAAGTGATGAAAATAAAAGAAAGTATAGATTAACAAAGTGGAATATAATTTGTAGGCCGAAAGATCAAGGGGGGCTGGGAATTGAGGTTCTAGAAATTAAGAATAAATGTTTATTAAGTAAGTGGCTTTTAAAATTATTATCTGAAGAAGGAGTGTGGCAAGAACTTCTTCATAATAAGTATTTAGGTCAAAAAACTTTGTCTGAAGTGCATGCAAAACCAACGGATTCTCCATTTTGGAAGGGCCTGATGCAGGTAAAGCATGAGTTCTTTGCTAGAGGGCATTTCGTGGTTGGGAATGGTTTAGGTACTAGGTTTTGGGAGGATACATGGTTGGGAGATTCCCCTTTAGTACAACAATATCCATCTCTTTACAACATTATACAACGGAAAAATGATACCGTAGCACATGTGTTAACCCAGGTACCCCTAAATATCGGGTTTAGGCGAGTACTAACCGGTAATAGATGGAATGTTTGGCTAAACCTATGTCAAAGACTCATGATGGTTCAGTTATCAATGGATCATGATAAGTTTATGTGGAACTTGACATCATCTGGGGTATTTTCAGTAAAATCTATGTATGAAGACCTAATGAATGATCATACGGTGTTCCTGCGGAAATATATTTGGCAATTAAAAATTCCACTAAAGATTAAGATTTTTATGTGGTTCCTCAATAATGGGGTTCTTCTTACAAAAGACAATCTTGTAAAGCGTAAATGGAAAGGGTGTACAAAATGTTGTTTCTGTGGGTCGCAGGAAACAATAGAGCATTTGTTTATGTCCTGTCCTTTTGCTCGCCTTTTGTGGCGTATTATTCACTTCGCATATGACTTACCCCCTCCTGCTAATGTAACAGATATGTTTGGAAACTGGTTGAATGGTTTTGATAAATCATCTAAAGCTAGAGTTCGCATTGGTGTCTCAGCCTTATGTTGGTCTATCTGGAGATGTAGAAATGATATCATTTTTAACAGATCAAAAACTTTCAATCTTTTGCAGGTTTTACATATGGTGGCCCATTGGGTGCAGCTATGGGCACTCCTATCGTCGCAACACCAGCGGGATATTATGGCTACTGGGTGCAACCATCTCTTGATGGTCGCTGGGCACATCTTCAGCTAATCTGGTTGGCTACGTTTTAATAGACCGAAGAATGATGCTTAGTCCTTTGTTTCATATTTTACGCTGGTTGATCTTTATCTCGACCTTATGTGATCGCTGAACTTGTAATACTTTTGGATTATGTGTTTTAATAAAAGGGCTGTGTGCATCAACCGATGCAGAGGCCGGGGTTTTATTCCCCTTTTCGAAAAAAAAAGTAACAAAGAGATAATTTGCCTCCAGGCAATACTTTAGTGGTACTCTCAGCTACCCAAAGCCTTTGCAAACAGTAAAAGAGATATCTTTTTTTCCAATCTAAAAAAAGTAAGATACTATCGGTCTTTTTTCCAACCTAGCATTATCTAGGCTGTATGAGCCTATGAAATTAGCAAGAACAGCCGGTCTGTATATATATCGATCCACATAAACCAATCTTAGCGAGGATGAATATCAACTAGCCAATCTTAGCTTCTTCCCCGCCGCTACAAGATGATCGTTATTTCTAGAGGTACTACGACTACCAAAAGCCTTTGCGAACAGTAGAAATCACTTTTCCAAATCTAGAAAACCCTAGCAGATATATACCTTAATTAGCAAGAACACATAAACCCTAGCTAGCTTGGTTGCCGCCGCCATTACCGTACCCTAGCTAGGTGGAGGAGAAGAAAGCATCCGAATCATGCGTCAACTAGCGAAAGGAGGAGGAAATCACGACCGCCGCTGCCGATCATGTGTCTCACGAACGAGGATCGTTATTTGTGGAGGCCCACTTGGGTACTACGCCACCTCTCTTTTATCTTAGGAAAAAATGATGTCCAAAAAAATTTAAACATGTACATGTCCATGTTATACGTGTACATGCAAATTTTATGGACAAAGGATAAGTTATATGTATCGAAAATGCATTTTATTCAGATGGCGAAAACTAGAGCTAGCCGTGGGCGGCGTGCCGCTCTGGCCACCGCTTCCACCGCGTGAGGCCGGCGCCGTAACTATCGGATCCCGCAAAGATTGATCCTTTCTTGCTTGCCATGGAGTCCTCCCGAGTCCCTTTTTGGCCGGCGTTAAGCGGTCGTGGCCAATCAGGTGGATGAGGTCGGCACACGAGTCTTGTGGGCCTGCCCTACATTTGGGGGCGACTAGCGTCGGCACTGCATTGGTCCCCACCATGGAGAGATGGTCTCTGAAGGCCACCATCACATCTTTGACACCGAGCTCGTGCCGGCGAGGCATGTGGATGGCGCCGCCTTCCTCAGGTGGCGAGACTCGGGAAGGGGACGAGGTCCCGCTCCCGCAATCTACGGGGCATGGGCCAGATTGCTTGGGGCCCAATCGTAGACATAGTAGGCTAGTGGGCCCCAACACCCCTTGGCAGAGTCAGGACATGCATGCCAGGGCCTCTCCAGCTAAACGGGTTGTTGTTGGGCCAAAGAAACCCCTAAGCTCATGACTCTAGTTGATTGAGGGCGCAACCTCGCTCGATCTACAACCTCCACATTTGAGGCACAAGTCCACCGCCACACTCTTGTTGCTCACATCTTGAGACCCCATCCTCCTCCGCCACCACTGAGAAGGTCCTTCGCCCACAATCGGATGAAGAGAACTCAGAGCCCTTTCCCGAGTGAGTCCACCTCCCCTCGCCACCACGTCTGCTCCCCGCCTACTGCTGGCCGAACCATATAGCTAGGCCTTCGGCGAGGCGCTCTTCGTTCTAGTGCCACTCGCCAAGCGGGGCCATGCAGCTAAGCCTGTCGGAGATTGAAGTCCCACGAAAGAACATGGATACCAACAATCCCTAGATTCGTGCGGGGAGTGAACACACGTTTAGATCTCTCCGATGATGATGGCAGCAGTTGAACTCACACATGACAAAGAGTTGACATGGTAGTTTTTTACCCAGGTTCAGGACCCTCGTGAGGAGTTAAAGCCCCTACTCCTGCTTGGTTGTATTGCTCGCGGTTCTTCGTGAGGGTATAACGGCAAGTGAAAGCCTAGGGTTTTTGATCATAAGGATCGACCCCCTCCGAGGTCGGGGTGGCTCCCCTTTTATAGTGGCACTGGACCTCTTCCCCCAATATGTTGGGCGGGAAGGGTTGTCACATTGTCGCCCAAGGGGAACAAGTCTACAAAACTACTTTGCATGGACTAGGTCTAAGATCTTCAAGGGGCACCGGTCCAGCATAAAGCTGTGGTCGTTGATGACGTCTCCCCGCAGCATGGTGCCATCCACTGCTTTATTTCACCAAAGTGGCAAAGAGGAAGCTTTGTTGACGCCTGCATTGTCATCACTTCTTTAACATCGAAGAGGCCATGCATCATCTCCTCTTTACCGAGGCGGGCCGCATAGTCTGTGCTGTAGGGGAACTTCCCGTTGGGTTTGTTGTCTTTCTCCTTACAGTGGAATTATGAGCGTGCCCCTGGTGCACACTAGGAGAGGACCCGATGCTATCGAGGTGGAGGGCCACCTCCCCAAGAGGGTTTCCTCTGGGAGGCAATCTAGGTGTTGTTCCTCTGCGGAATGAGCCTCACGGAGGGCTGATCATCCCACCTCAGGTACCCGACCAGGTATGTTGATGGGATGTAGCCTCGCGAGGCCGCCGTTATCTTAGTAGTGGGCCCAGCAACTGGTGGGTCTGGGTACCCCAGGTGCCGGTGACCGGACAGTAGCCCCTAGGCGTTTGCCTCGCGCGTGACCTTCGGCGGACACAAAGGGGAAAGGAACAAAACAGTTGACAGGACTGCTGTTGCCGTTTGTTCACTCATGGCTCCTGAGGTCATGCATCCCACCGCTTCGGTCCCTCTGTAAATGGACCTTTAGCTGTAGATCTCCATGCGCCTTCATCCGCATTGGCAGTTGTTACACTACGGGGGCGAGTTTGCATGGCCAAGGGCGCTGGTGTTAGAGGAGGGAGCCGGGATGCCTGCCGAGCCCCAGCCGTGATCATGGCCCACGTGTAGGGCGAGGAGGACAGGGCCCACGTGTAGGGCGAGGAGGACATGGCCAGGGCATCATGCCACCAGATTCTCCTCACCACGGGGCTCGCGACGGTCGTGTTTTCCCGACCTCGAGCCCCTTGACACTGATCTTGAGGGCTTCGAGTTTGCGGCGACCATTCATGCAGGAATGAAGCAAGATCGGTGATGACTCCAAGTGCACAAATTGATTCTAGCTAGTTTCGAAATAAGATTATCGAACACACAAAGAGCTATTTGGGGAAGATCTTTATGCCTCTTATCACTATCTACTAAAGTATACGTATAAGCTACTTTTGATCTCAAGTAAAGGGTGTTTGCAAGGTTTTTGGTTGAATGCAGAAAAGTAATTAAAACAAGTAAAATAAAGAAAGTAACAAGAGTGCTTGGAAGTGTGGTTGAACTCAATAGGGATAAAGCATTCTCGGGGGTGTAGGATACACCTCTAGCATGATATTATTAATCATAATTAGGATAACCAACTTCTTGTGTCATGATATGTCTGGAGAGAGCTCCATAATAAGATGTTCACTACAAGGCTCGTAGGAAGCCACTTTGTTAGGCCAAGAATAAGGTCACCTCTAAATAACCACCGCGATATCTGAAAGCAATCACCCATACAGACCACCTCAATTAAGGGTCTCCCCATGGATATCGTAATTAGCTTAGGGAATCTCCCGTTATCCTCCTTTGACCGGGAAAGTTGCTAGTCGATGCCTATTGTCATGAAGCTTTCCGGGCACACTTCCAAACATGTCCAAAGGATTTCTCCCTCTTCTTTAGTACTGAAGGCAAATGATAGGTGGCCGACTACACATAGCATCTAAAGAGAGAGATCAAACACAAATCATAAATCTATCATAGACCAGTAAGTCATATGGACACAAGAATATATCATCTTTATTTCAATTTCATAATAGTGCTAGGATTTCTCCATATCCCCAAGAATGAGGGAAACTAACCACACATGGAAGAAATCAACGATATCATCATAATCAAATGGATGGATAAAAATATGGGGATAAATCTAGTGCAAACCACAATTGAATCTGGAATTACAACAAGATCTAATCAATGAGAGATGAGGGTAATGGTGGTGATGGTGATGAAGGGGGTGATGAGATGTCCTCCAATGATCCGTGAAGCAGCAGAGATTTGCCCTTCTCCAAGTTCCTCCTTCAGATCCCTTTCTAGTGTGTTTTTTCGTGGTTCAAAGTTGATGTGAATGTAGGATCTGTGATCCGTCTTCGCCAGGAGAAAGTATTTGACAAAATGGATGCGCTTCCGCGTGTTACATGCAGATGGTACGGGTGGGCTCTACCCGTACCACTGGTCGTTATCACTGCAGTAGCCTTTCTCTGGTTTGCTATTCCCCTAGTTGCGAAGGTAAATCAATTAAATGACTTTTATTACTTAAAGATATCATATTACAACATAATATGACAATTACAATTGATATGCCAACTGTCGTGGTATTACCGACGCATACGCCATGGAGGGGTCCTCACAAAGCATGTTTAGAGAGGTGGGGAAGGTGGAGAGTTGACGGGTACGAGGTAACACAGCTTACCCAGGTTCAATTCCGCGACGGTGGCGGAACTCTACTCCTTCTATAAATCACTATAATGGCAATACACCGAGTTACAGGGATTGATTCTCTATGCGAGGTGTTATGCTATGCACTATGATGGTTGCCCTAAAGGCTCCCACAGATCCGATTTATAAAGGCACCAGAACCTAGGGTTACAGGGGAAAGGTCCTTGCCGGACAGGTTACAAAGTCCTACACTAATATTAACTAGTCTTTATGTCTTGTACTCCAAGGCTCCGAGTAGGTCGGTGACTTCACGTATTCCTTTATCCGGCATGAGTCTTCCTTCTAGATCCGTCTAACTGGACTACCCAGCAGGCCATAGGCCGTGCTACCAACTATGGTCCACCCGGGTTATCCAGATTAGAGACATGCAATGGTGATACCCATTTAGCATATCCCCAATAAAAGGGTTTTATGTGAATGTTTATTAATTAAAGTAATTAACAAAATTCTAAATAAAAGAACTAAAAATGGTTTTTATGTAATCAAAGCTTGCATTAAATTTGGTGAAAAATTAATGCAAAGTGAGTGGAGTTGGTTTTAATGGGAGTGGGCTTAGTGGAAGCTCCACTCAGCATTATGGAGGGAGAGGTGAGGGCACACAGTTCCCATGCGCATGGCCTCTTGGGGGCTGCCCCCTCCCCCTATAAAAGGAGCTCCCCTCCTCCTCCTCGTAAAGGATCTCTCTCCCCCTTTAGTAAATTCTCATGGCTTCGGATTAGTGAAGTACATGTTCTCGGTGGTTTCTCTAGAAGGATATACTGCTTTTGCTGCTTTGCTGGAGCAAGAGACGGAGGTTGTCGGGGTGCTGGACGTGTGTGCGATCATGGATGCGCTGCTGGTTTGCGGTACTGAACTTGCTGGTACTAGACCTGCTGGACTTGCTAGATTTCATCACGATCTAGATATCGGCAAGTGTACGACTACAACATCCACGAGAACCAATCACGTAACACTTTGTCGGTCTTCGAGGGCAAGTTTTCTATGGATGTATATCCACCCATTGCTTGTATCTAGATATATAGATCTTGGTGCTTAGTTTCTTATATCGTAGGATTTTTTTTATTTTCTATGCTGCGAACCCAACATGATCGTAATAATGTGTGGTAATTTACCAGGTACGGCATCCCATATGGAATGGGTCTCCATATGAAGACTCCCATGGCCTTGAGCTAGGGAGACGTGGTTCCATTCTTCTCCACGGAGGAGGCCACGTCTTCTGCCCAAAGGGGAAGGTGGAATTCATTCACACAGACATAGGCTTCTCTCCTAAGCAAGGTGAGAGACGAGCACCATCGGAGTTCCCACCATAAGACGGCACCCTGTCAATAATTGATCACCTCACACTCCAATCAGTATGAACCCAGCAGGAAGTAAGGTTTTTGCTGGTGATCCATCGTCGGAGGATGAACCTATATAAACTTTGGATGTGCCTGAGGTTGTTACCCCGTCGGGTCTTGGTCACAAGCCCCCCACCTACATACAAATTTACCCCGTCGAGAAGAGCATGTTTGGTTACCCTGGCCATTAATTCTAGTTTTTTCCACTTTGACCGCAAGATGCAGTATGTGGCTAGATTTTGATTGGGCCAACTTTGAAATGTCAATTGGTTGCACATGATGTGCTGGATGCAAGAAATCCCATGTCGTTTGATCATGCGTGTCATAGGAGGCAATGGAGTGTTTTTTTGTTTAACTAACATACCTTTTCTCAATCCATTCTAATCTACCTAACCGTGGGTACATTCGAGATAATTCCTACATGAATAAGAAGCTACTCGATGCTATGAATCCATTCTAGCAATCGGTTCCTAGTTTTGTTGAGTTTTTGAAATTCTATTTCATGTTCCTATTTGGAGCCTTTTTGTCATCAAAACAACAATAAACGCGAAAAAGGGCCAGTTTTTTGGTCATGCTTTTCAAATATTTACACAATCTCACGGGCCTTGTAAATCGCCCCTAAACCGCAAAATGTGGGCAATAGCTCGATTATTTAACAGAAAACGACGATTTTTTTATACACCCTCTAAAGGATTTATGAGGTCTTGTAAAATCGCCCTGAAATCTCAAAAGTATGGGAATGTCTCATGAAATCGGTCCTAAAATGCGAAAACATCGAGTTTGTGGTCATGCATTTGCATGTCAAACAGTATTGGGCTATATAAAGGGCTTTGTGAATCACCTAGGAACCCAAATGATGTGGCCAATACCTCATGAAAACGACGAGTTTTTGGTGAACAAGTACCGATTTTTATCAGCCCTTTAAATTGCCTAAAATTGTGATCAATAGCTCATGAACATGGACCTGGAACGTGAGTACTAAGAGTTAGTTTTAGGCCCTTTACTTCCATGCGCGCGCAGTGGCAACATACATCACCTCCCCAGGCAGCTTCTCTTCTCTCCGAATGGGAATCCAAGTTTGCGTGGACGGCCGGGCTGGTAAAGACGTTAACTCCACATGCAAGCAAAGCAAAGCACATATGCCCAATCTGCTTTTGGCAAAGGAAAGGAAAGAGACCCTATGCTCCACGTAGCTAGCAATAAATTAATTTCCACCAAGATCAAGACCTCCTCCATCTGTAGCTAGCACCGTACCAGGCAGCTGGTTTACTACTCTCCGTCTCCAGTCTCCAGCCTCGATCAAAATTATAGATAGATAGATAGATAGATCCACCACCAGCTGCTGCTGCTACTCAACCGCGGGAGGTATGACATGCATCTTGATCGATCGTTATATATATATATTATTGATCTTTCTGCACTTGTTACATTTTGCTATCTAAATTAAGGTTCTTATTAAGTGTTTGCGAGAACGGGGGCGGTATTAACGATATAGTACATACTTCCGTGCTGTGCAGATGTTATATATATATATATATATATTAAGCTAGCTTGCTTGCTTGCTGGTATACACATCATGGTCTTCACTGAAGCGATTCATCATGCGTCGTAAGGTATAGTGTCCTCTATCTTTTTTTTTTCTTTCCCCTTTTTGAGGCCTTTAGATATATAGTTTATATATACATGCAGGGCCTGCTCCACCGCTTAATTAAGGGTGTAGACAAAGATCATACTACAATATTAAATCTTCTGCCTTAAAATGCATGTCGCTTAATTTGTCCCCTGAGAAAAATTTGTAATACGTACTGTGTCCGTATTAATTAATATGAATCGAGTGGCTTCTGAATCCTACATTTTACTGTTCCAAATTCACCCGCGCTAAATCCCATCCACATCCGCTTTGCTGTAGGTAATCTATTGCGACAGCATTCAAGATGCGGTGGACGAGATATTCCTCAATTATTTAAAGCACCATGCCTCCGATGAAAGTTATTTTGAGCTTGGGCAAAACTATTACTTTGATGGGTGGTATGGACTGGGTGCGTCTGCCGTCCTTGCCGCCATAGCCGAGTTAGCCCGATCCCAACTGCAGGAACCCAGCAGGTTTGACATAGTTATCCATGTGGACTGCTCGGTGTGGGAAAGCAGGAGAACACTCCAGAGGAGAATCGCAGAGGAGCTGAAGCTGGACAGATCCGCAATGGAATTGTTTGATGAGCAGGATGAGATGGATGATTTCAGCGGTGTAGATAAAAGCGACAGAGCAGAGATAGCCCATGTTGCAAACCTGGTCTATGACATGACAAAGGCCCGTAGGTTGTTGGTTATTTTTTATAATGGGAGTGATGATGAGATTGATTTAGCTAGATTTGGTCTTCCGGTATTTAATCCAGGAAACATGGTACTCTGGACGTTCCAGGGCAGGTTTCGACTTGATCCTGCAGTCGGAGAAAAAGTGAAAAGTGCTCATTGTTTTATTGATGTCCTTGAAGAAAAAATGAAAATGGCCCATTATTATATTAATCCTAATGCGCACAAGAGTTGGACCTTCGATTTATTAGTGCTCGAGGAGGCTTCCCAACTTCGTCCTGATATCAGCCCAACATTAATGGCAGATTGTTGGTTCTATTGGTGCCTCTTGTATTTTGACCATGACAACCTCATTGACTACGATGAGTATGCCCATGCTTCTAACTGTTGGGTGTGTGATGGGATAATACCAGATGGAGATAGTGCTTGGCAGATTGGAGAAACGCTTCAGCAAGCACTGCGATTCGATTTTATTCCTACAAAAGAAAACAATAGAGAGTTGTTTCCCATGTTTCGTTCTGAACAAAAGAAGATGAGTGCTTGGATTTCGGTCACATCTAAGGATGTAATAAAGAACAAAAATATCAAGGTCGTGTCTAAGGAGACAACATCATATTTCTTAACACTAGAAAGATCTGATAATCCGACTGCAGCATTGCCAAAGCACTTGTTTCATCAATCCACCAAACTTCGTGTGTTGAGGCTCTCTTGCTGCACCTTCAGCTTTACATCCCCGCCTTTCATCTGCTGCCACAACCTAAGATTTCTTTTGGTGGACGGTTGCAGAAATGAAGATGCTGAGTTCATTGATGTCATAGATAAGGAGGAAGTGAATGATTGGGAATTCCTAAAGAACCTACGGGTGT
Source organism: Avena longiglumis (assembly GCA_030063025.1). NCBI lineage: Eukaryota > Viridiplantae > Streptophyta > Magnoliopsida > Poales > Poaceae > Avena > Avena longiglumis. Next base: position 3,156,593 of record CP125975.1, read on the forward strand.
TGGACATTCGTGATATAACCTGGGATTGGATCTTATCCCCATCCAAGATGCGAATGATGGGTGAACTTAGGGAGCTAAATCTGAAGGTAGCGGGAGCCAGCAATTCTGTCCAGGACATGGCTAAGCTTGACTTGACATGGTTGTGTAATCTTCATAGACTCAGAGTGATTGATTCATCTACTTTCCTCGCAGCACTTGCACAAGACTCATTTATGGGCATGCAAAAGCTAGAGCTTCTCGACTTGTCTGGAAATAGTGACATAGAGGTTTTGCCAAACATTTCAGCGGCTAATAGGCTGAGGGTGCTTATTGTTGATGGTTGTGCTGGGTTGCAGCAAGTTGAGCCTGACACCCTCCCCAAATCATTGGAGTCCTTCAGTTTTGATGGATTTGGCCGAGCATCTCGGTGGAAGAATTCACTGCACATGCCAGAAAAGAAAGCCCGTCCCAATATTCATGCCAACCAAGAGCCTCCAAAAGTTTATAAAATCTCTCTAGAAGGCTGTGAAGAGCTGAAGAATATATTCTTGCGTGGATTGCCAAACATCAAGGAATTGAACCTCTCTGACACAGCAATCAAAGCACTCGACCTCGAAACAATTCAGGTTTTGCAAATTGAGTGCCTCTTTCTATTTGGATGTTGGAACCTTCACAGACTTAAGTGGGGTCATGGAGGATATCCATGTGTGAAGCTATTATGCATAGATTTTAGAAAAAAGGAAGAGAGAGGACCAGCTGATGATTGTTGTCAATATTATTTATGCCCCCAAATACAACAAGAGACATCTCGGCAAATGGTACATATTGTTATCATAGATGCAAAGTTCCTTCAGGCCTTCGAGAGTGGAGATTTTCCTGATATATCTGGTATCACTGAGTCCAACCAACATTTCCACATACATTTTGCTTCTAGTGGTGGTCGGAGGAAAGTTATTGGAAACAACAAGGAAAGAATAACTATTTCAAGTAATGCAGGATATCCCTACATGGATGTACTTAATAAGGTCATTAAAATGGTTGATGATGGTGAAGCTTGCACTCAGCACCTACCTTTGGGGCGTCACATCGAAATTTCCAAAGGAGGCTGCAATTGGAAAAGTAAAGATCAAATCGGAATATTGGAACACTTCATGGCCAACGGTGAATCCTTTCACGTGCATGACCACCCCTTTGTCACTACTGGTAACCTTGAAACACAGTTATACCTGGACCAATTCCGAAATATCAGGTGGTGTTGTATCCAGAGGTGCCCCAAGTTGCACACTGTCTTCCTTCTGGACCAATATCCAGTGAACATTGTCTCATTTGAGAAATTGGAGACCATTTGCGTCTCTCACCTCCTAGCAGTCCAATGTGTTTGGAGTAGAAAACTGAGGTTTTATGACTATGAAGAAGATCCATTTCGGTCCTTTCAAAAACTACATCATATACACCTGCACTCCTGCCCTAGGCTCAAGTTCATACTCCCCTGGTCTTTTCACACCTTGGCTAGCTTGGAAACTATCCACATCACATATTGTGGTGAGGTCAGACAGATTTTTCCAAAGTGGGAAGATCACGAAGGTGAACCTGCTAGTACCAGCATTGAATTCCCAAGGCTCAAGCATGTCCATCTCCACGAGCTCCCTATGTTGCAGCATATATGTGAAATCGATATGTTGGCTCCAGCATTAGAGACCATATTTGTCAGAGGGTGTTGGAGTCTTATGCGACTGCCGGCCATCATCTCTGGCCGTGGACTTGATAAGCCATTGGCCGTGGTGGATTGCGAGAAGGAATGGTGGGACAATTTGAAGTGGGATGGGTTAGAGGCTAGCCGCCCCCTATTTATGCCACGATGCTCACGCTACTACAAGAAGGTCCTGCCAAGAGTATCAGTTCTCAGGTATATTGAATATTTTTTGTCAATTGCATTTATTTTTCTAAATTATAACATAAGTATTGTGTGACTCATTAATTAGTTTTGTTTGCCCGATTCATTTTTTACACATAGGTAACTCAGAGGATGCAAGTTCATTACACGGATCAACAATGCTGCTAGCAAATATATACACTGGTGTTCCTATGTTTTACGTGATTTGAGAACTGCCGCTTGATTAAAAGTCTTGTGCGAGTGTCTGTTTGATGTGTTCATTTGGTGTTTGTGTGATGCATCGATGATATGCACTCTTTGAACACCTCAATTTACTGTTTTGTGTGATTTTATACGGATATGCAAAAAGTGAGGGTTCGTGACAACCTTGAATTGTTGTTGCGTGCTTAATTTCCAGCAAATTAAATGCTGCCGCTACAGCATGAGCATTGAGCGTGTGATAAGATCTGCAGTTAGTTGGTGTCCTCTGTGGACACACATTTGTGGTGCCAAAAAATCCGTATATAAGTACTCCCTTCGTCCATAAATAAGTGACTTGAGTTAGTAGTCTAGATTTAAATGTACAAAGTGCTAAAAGGTGCTTGGAGGCTAGATGGCTCTTCCGAGCCCTCGTTTTTCAGCCGTCCGATGGGTTAATCACCCTCGGACAGTCTAGCACCTAGGAACCCACCGCAGGTGCTGCCACCGCCACCGCCACCAGTGTATTCTGCCTCCCGCACTCCCCCATCTTCATGATCCAAATCCCACCAACCTAGGAACCTAGCGTCCCTGATTCCGCCGTGGCGGCTCCCGGCGTGCTTCGCCCCGCCGAAGCCCGGATCACTTGCGTGCATGCCCCCGCTCCGGGCATGCTCCACCCAGCCCGCCGAAGCTCGGATCAGCGGTGCGCATGGCCCCGCCGATGTCTGTCTGCCCGCAAACTCGCCCTATCCCGACCCCTACTCTTCAGCCCCATGGCGTAGTGGCCCTAAATTAGGAATCCTCACACGAGCTCATCGGTGGCCGCATCACAATCCATCTCCCGTGCAGTGGTGGAGGCCATAATGCAGAAGCTATACCCAACCGCCTGGTCGAGGGATTGTGCCTCCAATCCAGGATCGATGAAATGCCGCATGGCATAGCCGCTAAATCCGGTGTCCCCATCACCTGCAAATGCCGTATTCTACCTCTCGGCCACCCGGAGCGAGCATGCACCGGGATCCGCAAATGGATCTGGTTAGCTCCGGAATTAGAATTTGGTACTGTACTTACAATTATTTATTTTCGTTTCCATGGGGTGAACAATGACTTGAGGAGTTTTTTTTTGCAGGGAATGACTTGAGGAGATTACTTTCTTTGAATCGTCGATTAGCTGGAGAGGAGATCATGAGTATCAACCCTCCCCAGCCTTTGACTTCTAAAAACTACATAATGCTGCTAGGTAACTATTCAGCCAGTTGTTTATCCGTTTATTGATTTGATTGGTGGTAAATAGTTGGTAAAAGTGATGTTCTTACATGAGAAAATTGATATGCTCGTCTTCACCAAATACACAAGCTGGCCATGGAAGGATCATGGATCAGTGTGCCATGATCTGAGTATCACCGAGCAATTATATTTTCCTTCACACTAATTCTTCAGAGATGTTTTGGTTGACAAATTAGTCGACGTCGACGGCTTCATCAACACTGGCGCCGACAAAGGACTAGTGGTGGATGAGGAACCCTTCATCACTCGCGACGATTAAGTTGGTCGACCTAGTACATGCACGCAGCGTCTGGTCTTCCATGTTTTTTCTCAAGAGGCGCCTCCGGCCGCCGATCCACAGGACAAACCGGGAATCTTGTTCAGCCCTAGCACACTCTAAAAGGCGGCTGGTGAGCAGTTAGCATCCCCAGTGGAGGACCCTACTGTGAAGAAGAATCACAGGAAGAGATGTAGGCTGCAAGCCAGCCTCCTCCGAAGAGGATCCGGGCTTAGGACGCCGTTGTCGTACCAGCCAGCCAGGCTGGCTTGCCCCGAGGGCATGTAACTGGTGATCTGATATTGACTCTGGATCTGCTCCACGTCGCGCATGGACCCATGGTGTTGGGGGGATACCCCAGGTAGGGTCACGCCGGGGTATAAAGGCCGAGTTAGCCGAGGTTCGGCAAGGCCAAAGCGGATGCTAGCCGAGTCACCTCAAGGCAGGCCGAATCACGGGGTAACCCGGACCAGGGGACATCCACCTAACTTGCTCTCAACCGACTTAAGCCATGAGTCGGAAAGATGTATCTAACCTTTATGCAGGAACTGGTGTGGCCGGATCAACTATGTAGGATCCGGGTTATGTCAAGCTTGTAAGAGAAGAAAGGTATCTCGCTGGTCAAAGGTGACAACTGTATGCTGAGAGTGAGCGAAGCGGACAGAAGACGAACCACCGAGGCGTGGCCGACAAAGGTGACGAAGCCAATGTCGGCTGATGCAGGCGCCGCAGAGGCTCACGTAGCCTCTGCATGAGTGACGCGGGGGAAAAGTGACCCGCTCTGCTTACTAGAATATGCCTCCACGTATGTCCTAAGTGGAGACCTAGCCACCCCTATATAAGGAGGGCTAGGGCCTCTGTAGAAGGGTTGGTCTGAAACAGGTTGATTCTTGATAGAGTGGTTTCTAGGAAATAGCTCTGTGGGCTAGCTAGTGGCGAGAGTAAGAGAGTTCGTTCTTCCTCCTCTCCCGAAGACAGCTCTAAGAGCACTTGTAATCTTCGAAGGTAAATCGAATATAAAACTTCTGTGTGTGGAATCTCCACACTATCCCTCCCTGGATTCCCCTAGTGTATTTAGTCCCCACCTTTAGCCTATCCATGGCATCTGCCGTGACACCACCACGACACATGGTAACTTTGCATGAGGGTATCAAGACACTAGAGGACCTTCTTCTTAAAGAAAAAGATCCAAATTAACCGGTTTTCACGGCCAAGGTGCCATCAGACGTGGGCTTCGTCCATGAAGCCCCCGTGGATCTGTTCTTCATAGTGTACGAGGACGTGTTCAAGCTGTTTCTCTTGAAACGGCTAGACTATAACTTGGTCTGCCTATATGCGCTCAATCTGGCGATGAGACTACTAGGAAAACGATTATACGTAGATTTTAATTCTGTGAAGCATATAGGAAAAATGCTCCACTAAAATTAATTCTGTGACGCATATAAAAAATGCTTCACAAAATTCTTGCAATTATGTGGCGCATATAGTTATATGGTTATATGCGCCACAGAAAGTGAGAATTATGTGGCGCATATAGCCATATGCGCAACAGAATTCCTGTGGGCCCATGTGGGCCTGACCCCAGCACATGGGCAGGCCAGAATTCTGTGGCGCATATGGTTATATGCGCCACAGAATTTCAAAAATTTGTGGCGCATATAGCTTATGCGCCACATAATTCTCACTTTCTGGCGTATATAGGTATATGCGCCATAGAATCTTGACATTCTGTGGAGCATTTGCCATATGCGCCACAGAATGTGTGAAACATATCTAAAAAAGGTGGCCACCACCCTTTTCCTTCTTCCCACCACCTCCAACTAGCTCGTCCCCCTCCTCCCTTCCACTCCATTTTTCTCATACTCACCTCCATTGTTGATAGCTAGACCTACTTTTGTTCATGTACTTGTGAGGAGAAGCTACTCCTACTTGTAAAGGTAGTAATTAAACCACACATATACTTTCCTCCTCCACCACATCCCACACCCCCTCTTGCTACACACTATGCATATGGTTGGTGTAGATTTGGTTTGTAGATTTGTGAGATGTGCATGGGTACTTGTGTGATGCATGTTTTGTGTGGCCGGTGGGCCTCTGTACGGTGTGTATGGATGTTTTGTAGGTGAAGATGGTTCAGCGGACGGTGTGCGATGGCGAGATGATGTTCCTTCACTTTGTCTCTATGCCCTGCTGCCTCTATGCTTTCAATTGGCTTCATCTTGTTTCCTTTGCCTAAAGCAGATCGAGGAATCATATGCTTTGCTTCCATGTGGAGTTATCGTATTATTATTTACAAAAAGAAGCTGTGGAGCTAAAGGAGGACCGGGCATGATGATGTATGTATCTTATATGTTACCTTTGCAAAAGGAAATAATAATGAAGCTGATCAATAGTATTCGTCAATGTGGATTTCTTGGGATCCGGTCATTTCCAGTATTTATTAGTGTGGTTTGAGGTCAGTCTCTTTCGATCTACGGTTGTCATCTTTGGCGATGGTTGTTGCTCTGGTGCGCTAGTCCTATGGGACCTTAGCACGACGACTTCCCGTCTGTCTATCACAACAAGCTCAACTACGGCAAACTTTGCCCGGCTCCGGTGATGGAGGGGCGTGGACGACGGCGCTCCTTCGGCTCGTGCTAGTGTTTGTAGTCATCGCTAGGTGGTCCAATTTCTTTTTGTAATTTATATTACTTTTAAGACTCTTTGTACTGCTGTTGATGATTATTAATAGATCGGTGGAATTTCACAAAGCAACACTTACCCCATGAACCAATACGAGCACACCCTACCCTATGACTATGAGCATATCCGACAGATTAAGCCGACATTTCTTGAGCCTCAAATTTTGTGAGTATGCCCACACTTAATTTTTTTTAAATCTTGGGTCCCACCCAAACGACATGGTTCCTGACCAAGCGTGCTCTCGAGGACATCCACAATGCTGGAGGAGGCCGGGATCTATCTGCTAGAGATAAAAGCAGAGATTAGCACCTCATCATGGCCTCTGAGAAAGAGAAAGTGGTCAAGACATCGAGGCCCTCACCTGTATTGTAGGTTGCCTCTGCGAAGAGAAAGTATGCTAGCGACGCCATCACCTGTAGGTTGCTGCATGTGTTGATGGATCTACAAGCGCCGGATCAACAATTCTAATGTGCAGATCGTTGGGCTTGTTGCCTGGTCGAAAATGCATTTTTTTAGATGGAGAGATAATCTAGAGCTAGCCAGATGACCACAACGTGGGCGGCATGCATGCGGCCCTGGCCGAAAAATGGTGACGCTTTGGCAATGACAACCGCGTGCTGCTCCGCCGCTTCCTTTGCGTGAGACCGTAGTCATAGCTGTCTAAAGGGGGATGCCCAATAGGGTAGGCCCAGCGCGTGAAGTCACTGAGGAGACTGCCATGCTAGGAAGACCCTAGAGGAAGCAAGCTGATTCCAGAAGACCCATATAGTCGACTTGAGGAAACAAGTTGTGGCCCAATCGGCCTAGTATACGACACTGAATCCCTAACTGATTCGGGTCTTATCCTATAAACCCTAGCCGACATCTCCATATAGACCTCAATAGGGAAACCTAGAAGGGGTCTCTCTCTCAACACATCAATTTTTCACACCATAGCGCAATCGCCACATAGCGCTAGTCAACACGCCGCCTCTGGCACCATTGTAATCGATCTAGTGCAGTACAATCTCAAGAAAGAGTAAGTCTTTACCTTCATCTGGAGGAGCCGAACCAGGGTAAACACTGTGTGCCCAATCTCGCTCCGGGAATGCCTAAGTTTCCTCCACTCTCGACCTCTCATAAGCTACCCACTGCAGCATCTGCTGAATCTATCCACCGACAGTTGACGCCCACCGTGGGGTGTGGGACTTGAGGTATGATATCCCAGCGAGACCAACCTCGTTAATCGCTAGGCAGATCGCTGTCAGCCACATGATCACCATTGGCCCCTTCTGGTACCACAAATCTGACAGCTATGCTCCACCGCCGGCATCAATCATGATGTTGCTCGGCCACATCCACGCTTTCGTCGGCTACACTTCAGTCGACGAAGCCATGGATGCGGGGAAAAGCGAAGAAATCCCTAGCTCTGGTGACCTCCTGCTCTCCGACGGAGACTACGTCAAGAAAAACACTCGTGCCATCAGGGGTACTCTGTTGGCGATAGCTACCTCACGAAGATGCAGACTCGATCTCCCCAGCCTCCGAAACCGGGTCGATTCTTCTAGTCTTCAATGCTCGCGTCTTTGAGAAGGAGTAGGACCCAATGCTCCTAGTCCTCGACTATGAGTTAGACAACGACTCCATGGGAACAACAACCCCCCGGGTGTCCAAATGGCCACCGACGGGAATGAAAATTCCAACCCTAATGGTTGCAATGGTGGCAACCCCAACCCCAAAACTAATCCTAATGGTGGAAATGGTCGCAACGCTAGAAACATCGGGAATACTGGCAACACCCGAAATTGGGTTCCTGGCCCGCTCTCTAAGCCGATCACATCGATGATCCCAACAAAAAAGCTAGAGCAACTTTGCGTCCCCATGGCCATAGAGCAGTAGAAGCATCCCATCAGCGACACCATCTCCATATCAAGCATAACCTACAGAACTTTAATACCTTGGACCCTACGCTCTAAGTAACAAGCTATGATGAACCCAAAGTGCATAAGGTGTCCTACCGTGGGGGCCCAAGAGCCACCCACGTGTAGGCCCCGTCTGAGTAGAGCAGGGAATGGTACCGGCCAACCACCCTATCCACTTTGCAAGAACATTGTATCAAATGCGAGCGACATAGTCGACAGGTACACAATCAAGACATACACAAGTGTGTATGTCCACGACATACAACAGTACATCAGAGATAGACCATCTAAAACAATAGAAATAGAAATAGTCAACGCCATATGGCAAGATCCAAATATTCTAGATAGAGATAATAGTTTAGGATACATCCTCATACATCACACTTTAGAGTATCAAGTGGAAGCGGAAATAAACAAGCTAAGCCCTCCAACCTCCTAGATCTCCCTCTCTAGCCACTCAAACTTGTTGCCTCTTAGGGATTTGAGGGAGGAGACCTAGACCTAGCTTTCAAACAAAGGAATTTGTGTTTCCCCACCATTTGTGTAAGTTGTTGTTGCTCTAGGGTTTGAGGAAATCCTAACTTGAAGAAGTCGCCCTCCATAGCTCATCCTCGTGTGTAAGAGCTTCGAGGTCGTCTTGGGAGCCCCCAATTCAGTTGTGGAGAAGTGCCCCAAGGTTTTGTACAAGGTTTCGTTGCCACCTTCAAGGTCACCGCATAGTGGATCGTGTCCTTGCCGCAAGGCGAGTGCTCGGGGAATAGGGTGAGGCCTTTGTGGTGTTGGTAGTCTTAGTACCGCCCACCCCTCCAACAGAGACGTACTTCCCCTAAAAAGGAAGGAACTTCGGGAAAACATCTCCGCGTCCCCTCTCGGTGATTTCTATCATTTACTCTTATTAATGTTGTTTCCTTGCTTGCTTGTCATATAGGTCCGTTCACTTAGTTGCACATCTAGCGAACTAACTTTGTGTGAAGCCTTAAATTGAAAAGAAGCTAAAAATTGAGTAGCGCCTATTCACCCCCCTCCTAGTCTCTTATACCGATCTTTTAGGCGTGACACCTAGTCTATTTTCCTCCTCGGCCGTCGATTTGCTTCGATATTTCGCCCACAGCCTCCGTATGACCTAAAAAATCACTATATAAGGGGCCCCCAGGAGTTCTTCGATGGAGGCGCCGTAGAAACACCGAAACACCAAAATAGAACCAGAACCAGCAAAGATTAGAGGGGGAAACTCCGTTGGAGCCACCGTCGGAGGGATCTCTACCTTCTCCATCGTCTCCACCATCATCACCATGATGAAGAGGGAGTAGTCCACCTCTGAACTATGGGTTTTTGGCAGTAGCTTGATCTATTTATCTCTTGTTCTTCATAGATCTAGTACCATATGAGCTACCCCAATGATTATGGTCATATATATAATTCCTATGTGGTGGATATTTATTCTATGATTTGATATATGAGATTGGAACCTATTATGAGTAAGATGTATTGATATATGCATATCATGTACCCCGTTCTTAAGTACTTGTACTGATCCAATTTGTATGCAAGAGAATGTGAGTAGAAGTGTGTATTAGATGGAGTAGCATGGTGATTGTGATTCAAAAATTAACTTTGATCAATATATTGGCACACTAAACACGGCGTACATCCTTCAAATGTCACGACACTAGCTAGTGACACAGGGATCACCCTACATAAACCCTTTCATCATTCGATTGGGAATGTTTCTTAAGTAATAATACTAATTAAATTGCCAAAATTAGGAATCAAACTACCTAACTAATGGTGATCGACCTGGATCGCAATATATGTAGCTACTAACTACTAGTTATCAATAATTGATTGGAGTTGAATGAATGGTACAAATTGACCGGTCAATACATATATAGTGGTGGTGATGATCATGACTATGATGATGGCAAAGTGATCCTTCTAGACTGTAGAAAGGTTTTGTGCTTCCCTTCGGCGGAGGAGAGGTAGTCAAGAAAGGTGGCCAAGTCGGTATCCAAGTACCGTCGTGGGGTGCCATCTGCGAGCAGCTCAGGTGCGGCGCCAATGACCCGCTCCGGCGGCAGGCTGTGAAGCGAGGCCACTGAGATCCGCGACATTGTGGAGTTCACCCGCACCCGGTGCAATACGCTCTTATACCGTCCGTTACTGAATATCTGCATGAACATATATGTATATAAGTCACTCCGAAGCACCTGGGTTTCGCAAAAAAAAATATAGAGAGGGTAGAAATACATATTGCTTGCTTCATAGTTTGGAATAAGAATCAACATGTATACTGCTACTTACTGACAGGCTAGATGGACCTTTGCTTAATCGGCATGCAAGAGATAGAAAAATCATAATAGTTGGGTTGCTTTATCAAAAAAAAAAAAAAAGAGAAGCATAGTGCACAAACATATTGTGTTTTTGCGTATATATGCGAAGTGAACGATACGACAGAGCAAAGTCAAAAGAGAGTATCATCAAGCACCGACAACTAACTTTATATCATCAAGCTAGCTAGGTTGTACACGTGTTGGGACGAGGTAGATGATGCTAAGCTATCATGCAGCATTGGCCTACACATATATGCTAGTATTGCCTTTTACATATTCTCCTTTAACTTAAAAAATCTTATCTTTCCAATCGATCCATCCATCTCACGTTAGTAGTCTATGTTTAGCGTAGCTAGCTTCCTGGAACTGAAAACTTTTGTCACCTACACGCCTCGTCGCCTCTATCTGGTTGACTTTTCCAGCTAGATTCTCTCATACTACTGCTCATCTTTTTTTTTTTTCCAAAATAAAGGCTATACCTCTACATATATAAGTAGCAAATCCAACAGCTGGTCTGATTTGATTGCTCAATCATATATACACATTTTCTTATGCCGCAATTTCGCTAGTGCTGATCTATGTTGGTGCTAGGTAGTAGATTGGTAGGCTTTTACGATGTGTGCATCCTGATATGCAAACATCGGGGTAAGAGATTGTGGCTATATCTTCTTGATGCGACATAAAATTTGTTAAAGGCTCCAGACCAATTATTCACTTTCTATGTTAATCGGTACAGAATGTCGCTATTTTGCTAGTGGCAATCTATTTTGCTGGTAGATTACGATGTGTGCATAGAGAAAACATGGCTTCAACTCTTGTGCGGCTATATCATCTTGATGGGATGTTGAGATTAACAAGAACTATTGTTCTAAAAAAAATAACCACAAGATTCTTACATACCGACGAGCACAAGAGAGAGGTGTATGTACGTACCTCGAGGTGATCGCCGACGTTGACGATGAGAGCACCAGGAAGGGGGTCTACAAGGAGCCAGTCTTGGCCATCGTTGACCTCAAGACCGTTGACCTGGTCCTGGAGTAGGATGGTGAGGAACCCATAGTCGGAGTGTGGCGGCATCCCTAGTGTCAGGTCCGGCTCCGGGCAAGCTGGGAAGCAGTTGACCATCATCATCTGCGTCCCGTTGTCGAGCTCCTCTAGCACGCCGCCGCCGGTGATCCCCATCGCCTCTAGCGCCGCCGAGATTAGCTCTCTGAAGAGCCTTTGGTTCGCACGAGCATACGACGACATCACCTCCCTGGTAGTGTCGAAAACAAAAAAAAGGGGGTGATTGAGGGCCCACATGTCAGTGTGGGGTTGCTAGAGCAAGGTAAAAAAGAATACGTGGACTTGTTTTTGCGGTAAAATAACATCCAGGTTCTAGCTAGGTAGAGAGACAAAGTGAATATATTGGAGGATCTCCGGCGGATTTGATTCGTTTTTTATGCTGCCAGCCAGCCGGAAAGTAGTTTGTTTTTGTGTGAGTGAGACTGACACGATATGCAAAAGGCTGCGCCCTTCTCTTCTTTTTACCTACCTACCTACCTATACCTTGTCTCAATTATTTCTGCATGCTATCAGGTGTGCGCACATACTACTATATGCATGATATCTATCCTATCCAGGCTAGCAATCTCTTGATTTGGATTGGTTTGCATCAGCAGACAGCAGCAGCAGCAGCTAGTAACAGAGATACTGTCTAAGTGTGTATGTGGGTGTCCACTTCAATCCAATCTTCTGGCAGCAGATTTTGAGGTGTCAAAATCCACCCTTTTGTTTTTCTTACAAACACATGATGCAGTGAATGGGAATTGCTTCTCTTTACTTGCTGCTTCTAGTGGGTGGATCCTACTTTAGTTATCTTATGTTGTTATCAGGTTATTATTCCTATCTCTATGTGCATATATGCACTTGCCACACTATATAGTATTATTATTATTTTCCAAATATATAAAAAGTTTGCACTAGCAAAAAACTATAAACATTATAACTGACTTGGTGGTGGCACGCGGTGGCGAAGCTAGAGAGCTGATGATCGGGGTGCACCGTGGTGCCACGAAGCTGGTTCTAGGTGTAGCACATATAGTGAAAATTCACAAATGAATTGCTCTTTGCCTACACTTGCATCCGCGACTTGGTAGCAGGCAAGCCAAACTAGGGAGATGATAAGTTTATATAGAGCAGATTTTTGGAATCCACACACGCACCGTGGGCAAAATTAAGCTAGGGAGATGAGAACCTAAGAAGGATATCGGGCCCTTTTTATAAAACTTAGTACCAACACTTTATGTGAGTGTGCATGCGATAGTATAAGTTTTGCAAATGATCGTATTATTCACTAAAATTTGCATGGCCAAGTTTGAACTCAATATTTTAAATGTTTTGACAACCGTGTAAAAGTATTTGTTTGTCAAGTTTTTAGACAGCATGCAGGTATTATACCGAAAAAAATATGCGCGATGTATATTGTAAAAGGGAATCCTTTGTAAAGACCCAAATTTTCCATGATGTAGCTAGTAAAATAAATTGGTGAGAGTGCGGCGTGCAATGGATGGGATGATGATAAAAAAAATTAGCAAGTGAGCATATACGTGTACCTGAGGTGTGCTGGGTTGTTTGGCCAGGACGGCACGACGTCGTCCATCTTAGCTGGGTTGCAGAGCAGCTTGAGGAAGTCCCGCCAGCAGAGCACGCCGTCGTTGAGCTGGTTGAAGCTGGTTCCGTACCGCACGGGCGCCCGGATGTCCGGCGACATGTGCCGCTCCCGCTCCTCCTGCGGCAGCAAGAAGAAGCGCCGCGCCACGTCCAGCATCATGGCGCTGTCCACGCCCCCGTGGTTGACCACCTGGAAGAAGCCCAGGTCGCGGCACGCGGCGTCCATGGCGGCCAGCTCCGCGGCGCGGTCCGAGGCGACGGGGGAACGGAGGCGTCCGAGGTCGATGACCGGGATGCCGCGGGCGGGAGCGGGCGCCGGGCGGTCGGATGGTGGGAGCACGTAGCGGGGCGGGAGCGCCGTAATGCCGCGCTCGCACAGGTGCCGCACGCCCTTGAGCTCCTCCTCCTCCTCTTTCGACGACTCGGGAGAGGCTGCCGGTTCCTTGCAGGTGGCCGACGTAAGCTGCTGCTCCTTCTGGGGACCATGGCTGCTGCTTCTGCTGCTGCTGCTGCTGCTGTGGTCGGCAACGCCGAGGATCGCCATTAGCACGGGACGGCGCGTGGATAGCTGATCCACGCAGCCACAACAAGCTGCTGGCTGGCCTATGTGTGTGCAGGAAGAAGAAGGTACCAACCTACCGATAGATGTTGGTACGGTCTGCAAGTGGATGCAATGGAGAGCAGAGGAGGCGAGCGAGGCTGTATTTATAGGCGGGACGCCAGAAGGAAGAAGAAGAAGAAGAAGAAAGAGCAGAGCTTTGGTTGGAGTACTATACTCTGCTTGCTTTTCCTTGCATTGACCAGCCTCCCAGCAGGGGCACAAGGGTAAATAGACCTCCCTCTGCCTGTCCACGTCGGACGAGCCCTCACAGGCTGCCGCGTGGACCTATTGCTTGCCTACCTAGGGCTGACTTTTCTCTCCTTCCCGCAATTGGGACCTCACAATCGTACGTTGTCAAAGTAAATTGTGGAGGAAACAAAGATTGACCCCGTGCAACAAGTTGCCCAAAACTTCAAGGTCGGCTACCAGTGTTGTCGAGCCTTTAATTGCACTCTCTTCCTTGACTTTTCGCGAGGATTTGCATATTTGTTCTGTTTTATTTCGTAACTTGCATACATACTATTTGATGTGTCACTGATAGATGGTGGTCATGGGGCAAATATGCAAACTTTAGAAAAAAAAAAGTATGGCATAAAAGCAAAAATTCCAGACTTTTCCAACTTCTGTTTTTCAGGGTAGAATTTTGCAACTTGCTAAGAGTCTAGAGATGGACCAAACGACGTGTCACCATCTTTTTAGATTTTGCCAGATTTTCGGCGAGGACATCTTCACGTAGTTATCGATGGATTCGCAACATATAAAAAAATTCAACGAGATGCTGCTAACGAGAGAGATTAGATCTACATCCCTTATAAAACACGAGCGAAAACGTTCTTACAAACATGGATGATGTAGTCTCGTACTTTCTTCGCGATCCGATCTTATCTAGTACCGCACGAATGTCACCTTCACGTGTGCACACGCACAGCTTGATAGCATCTCCTCCTTCTTGAACAGCTAGATGAGGTGAAGAGACAGATGCGATCACTTCCAACAGCACGGAGGCGTGGTGGTTGACGAATGATAGTTTCCACGATTCGTCTACAGTCTCACTTCCGAGGAATGCGAAAGAGTTTATTTGTTTGGCAGATGGCTCGAGTCGGCATTTTTGGATCTCAAAGAAGAAGATGTGTGTATAATGGGAGGAATCCCTAAGAATTTATTCGTAAGGGGATCGAGAGATCATACAATGTGTCTACAAGATGATCTCAGTGGGTTTATAATTGTACCCGATGAGAGATATGAATATAGAGCTATGATTAAGGCTAATAGCGAAGACATGGCGGTTATAGCGTGTCCTTCAGGGATGAATATCTTCGGGTAATTATAGGCATTGATTATGGCCGAGTCCTTCTTAGTCACGCTAGGTCTTCATCATGTCTTGCACGCAATCGTGATCTCCAATCTCCCTTGCATGAAAGTCTGGTCTTCGGGATGTCCAGAGAGTCGTCTTGCAGCCCCACAGGTCAGGTCCGTTGAGAGTAGGTAGGTTGAGAGCTTCTAGATGCAGGCATTCATGTACTTGATCGTCAAAGTTCATCGTAGGTACGAATCGTGAGTTCAGGCCCACGTCGGGATACAATCCTGATTCCACCCATCACCAAAAAGCCCCTGATCGGTACCTTTAATACGGAGGCCTTCCAACCTCCGCCTGGTGAGATCGATGACTTCTTGATCTTGAGATGCAAGGTGCTTGTGAATGTTTGAGGTCTTGACGTTAAGTCTCTAGCATGTGTAGACATCTCGATCGCGCAAGACTTCATGTATGCATGTTCTCAGAGTAGGTTTAATGAGACTTCCTATCTCAGATGTCCTAGGGTAATGGGATTACGATGAGGTCATGTAAAAGGGTTAATAACAAAAGGGAAAATAATGATCTTTTTGTGTAGAGGTGTCGATACCTTTAATGACCATAGGAGGTCTGAGGGAGAGGTCCTTTATGTGACATGGAGTACAAAACCGAGGGGTCGAGAAGGTATCTGTAACTGCAGCTCTTATTATGTTGGAACCTTACTTCTAGACCCATCTGATACAATGAGGCCATAGCGGAGTTTAGGCCTAGTCTAGGATAACGTAATCAATAATGTTGTGTGTTGCTTTAACTTCTCCTATGACCTGAGAAGGTATGATGAGAAGATCATTTTCGTGGCCGTGAGGACCTGAATCTGAACTAGTTGGAGAGGTCTTCCTAATAAATGTTGCTTCTCAAAGCTCTTCTGGCGCGTGGGAACCTGTTCTGTCTGGCGAAATTAAGGTGGTGATCATAATGAGATTCCTGCCCACACTGCTGACTGATGGGATGTGACCTTGCATGAATGCAGAGTAAATCTCCTGCCTCTAAGACGGGTTATCACTTGGGATCCTTCTCTTGAGTGGAATCCTCCATAACTCCATAGACCTCACCTCACGAGTCGTGACCTTTCGGGGCTATTTTCCCATAAATACCACTACTCACCTTTCTGTTTGCATCCCTTCCAACTCTTCTCCTCCGCTCCATCAAAAAAACCATTGTTTCCAAGCGTCCAATCCATGGCTGACAACAATATCTCCCTCCGGGAGAGAAATTCTGCGTACTCAGTACGAGGAGAGGACGTCGAGAGCCCGCCACCAGCCTAGGGAAGCCCCACCGCTTCCTGTGCCTCTTGACGAGGCGGTGATCCTTGGCCGCCTGAGGGTGATTCAGGCTGGGAAGACCATGGTGGCACAAAATATTCTGGTGGCATTGTCAGGAAGTGTTCCCACGCACCAATCTTCCGATAACGATGGGTATTACTCTTCTCTCACACTTTTACTTATCCTGCAAATGTTTCCCTAAGGGTTTCTTCTTCCCCTGGTATCATCGCTTACTGCTTTGACCTTCATTTGTTCTGTTCCTAGGACCTCCAGGTCTAATCTCCTTCTCCCTCTCTTCCCAGTCGAGGAAGGGATGGGCCCGTCGACATCGAACCCATCTGTCGATCGTTAATCTAGGAGCGATGCGGTAAGAGAGCCATCTTTTCCCCAAATGTTAGATTTGTGCATTAACATTTAAACCTTAACGTATCTTTCCTACTGAATCCTTCCTTTTCCGTTCTCGAGCAGAGTCATTCGATCTCGACGACGATCGATAGTTTGCTAAAGGGTCTTGATTTAGAATCGGTGGACCGCCAGTTCCTGGTAAGGGAGGTACTGAGGCTAGCAGGAACCTTGGTAGCTGAGAAGGAGTTCCTAGCCATCACCTAGGAGTCCGTGTCCCGGTCAATCAACGAGAACGTCGACCTTCGCCACCAGTTGAAGATCTAGGAGGATCTTCATTAGAAGAACTGGGAGGCAATGGAGGGCGTCGGAGAACAGAGGGACAGGACTCATGCCGAGCCTGTCGAGAAGGATTCCATGGAGAGCTTGATAAAGGATAAGAAGGCCCTTCCAGAGAAGGAGGTCCTCCAGGGGCGTCTTCGTCTTGATTAGGTGCTTACGTCCTATGCCAAGGAAGATGAGGTCGTTGCTGATTCCATAGAGGCACTAGACGCCACCATTCGTCGTGGCAACGAGTCCGGCCTAATTCCTCGTGGAAGGAGGACTTAGCTACACAGGGGTGTTTTGCTTCCCGTTTCTAGGTTCCCTCTTATCGGAGCCACGAAATCCTTCTATAAAAGACCTCCTTCGGGTAGTAATATAAATATTTCACCATCCCTTCAAAAGTTTGTGCTTAACATCTATTTTCTTTGTCCCATATACTTATCCCCATGAGATTCGAGTGCGTTGGGTGGGGGTAGTCGAGAGCTGACGAGGTGGTAGGTCTAGGAGGTCCAAATCCCTTGATGATGACGCGACATTTTGCAAGCTTCCAGGTTGTGGCCCTGAGGATGGAGTGAAGGTTGTGGTCCGGAGACCAGAGTGGTGTAGGGCCGAGGCTATGTTAACTCATTCCCTGGTAGGCACCTTCGCCTTGTCTAGACATGACTCCCTCACTCTCCCGGCATGTAATATGGGATTGCATGTCATAGTTTAGGATGTGTATGGGTGTTTGTACCTCATGAGTAATGCCTATCTTCCCCTCATACCAATTATATCAGAGGTAACTAATACCTTCGATCCAGATTTACGAATGTAGTATAGTAGCTTTTTCCCTAGTAGACCTAGCTTTAACCAAATCTTAATAAACAATGCTAAATGGAAATTAAATGAGACACGTCTACAAAACTTTTTTATTCGTTTTACCTTCGTTTACCGGACCTTTCTAGTTTACTTTAGAACGTTGTTTGTTGCAATGGATGGAGATAGGTCATGGTTGAAGATTCACCCGCAGCTGCACATCATATGGGATAAAGATAGTAATACGCATATTCATGTGTAATGATTTAATAAAGATAAAATTTATGGACGGCACATTCTAATATACTAGAGCCTCTACGAGGCTCGGTTCCGACCCTGGTTTACTTGGTTGTGTAGGAAACCTCATAATCTTCATTAATAGCTCCCGATTTTGCCTTAAAAGTTTGATTTCCTTCACAACACAACTTAAAAAAGGATTGCATATATTTGCAATAATTAGTCATTAGTGGCAAGGATAGAGAGATTCTTGGTCATTTGTTATACTAAAAATGAAATTTAAACGTGGAGAAAGATGGCTATTTTCACAGCCATGAGTAACGTAGGACCCATGAGAGTACCTAGGTCATCACCTAGTGCACTCTCCTATATTCCTGCAACCTTCTCCCTTTAAATGTTCCCTGACAATTCATAAGTCGGTTGGGTTGCTCAATGTTTTAGTAAGGCGGACTATGGAGGTGAAGTTACATAACAGTGTTGGTTTTTCAACCCTGAGGCCTTGGTCCTAAGAATGTGAGGTTTGCTAAACACGGGTTTTAGACCGCTAGCGGTTTTCCCGCCACCCAGGTGGTGAGGATCATGACCTGGGTCGATAAAGAGAGAGAGTGTGTTGGAGAAGTGCAATTTAATACTCATTTTGTTCCGAAAAACTTGTCATCTCGGTTAAAAACTGGGTGTATCTGCGGAGTAGGATCCCTCGAGTGTGTAAGGGTTGAGATAAGACCTTAATTCCTTGTATACCAAAGTTTTTGCAACAGTAACAGTTTTGAATCCTGAGAAGCACAGCAGGTCCCGTGTTTCCACTCTACATCCATGTCGCTTTGTTGTCCCTAGGAAAAGTGACAAGTCTTTGTCTTCTAGGGCACAGCCTTCTTATGGAGATGTTGTTCTTCTGTCCCTACTTTGATGTTGTTGATGTGGCGCCCGTCATTGCTACACAAGGGGTTTGTTTTCGCTTTCGTACATTTGCGGCTGAGCGGCCTGAGGGATAGCGGGATCTTCACACGGACTATCCTTGTGTGACGTCCCCCTGCCCAGGCCTGGTGCCAATTGCGGGTCGGTTCCCCGTGAGGGTTCTCCTTTCTGATGCCTCGTCGTTGTGTCAGCCTGATGTGCACATTCACATAACACCAAAAGAGTTAATTAATACATACACCATAAATCTAAGTTATAGAACATATTTATTTCAACACATAATGTTTGCTAGAGTTTCCCCATCTCTCCAAGGACAAGGGAAATTACTCACACATGGAGGCAATCAACATCATCATAGTAATATGAAGAAGTGCAAATTGATGGACGAAGACTCGTGCGAATACATAATAGTATTTAGGAATTACAACAAGATAAACATATATGAATTGTAGGGATGTGTGGTGATGATGGTGATGCAGTGTTTGATGATGGAGACGATGTTTAGGCCTTCAAGGATGTTTGTAGAGGCGAGGATTGATGCCCTTTTGCTAGTTCCCCTTCCAGATCCCTTCCAGAGGTGGGGTTTTTGTGAGGTATAGTGTCTCTGAATGTCGAATCCTGGATCCCTCTACATGGGGCGGGCATCCAATACGGACGGCCCCAATGGTACCAATGGACGTTATAGCGTCTGACTGCCTGCTACGAATTGTATTCTCCTTGCCCTCTCTCCCATGTGTGTGGGAAATTGTATGAAAGGCTTTAATGGACTCCAATTAGCAGATTTGTACCCAAAATTAACAACTTTAATTGATTTATCCATCAAAATCTTTGATTCTGGGATCCTGGTGAAAACAAACATAAATGTTGCGCATGAACGCGGTAGAATACCAAAATCCTATCACTACTTATGCAAAAACATAAGGTAAACATGATGCAGAAATGCACTCATCAACAGGTCATGTTCGTAGTGTAAAGATGAAAGTGGGTCACCATTAGGGTACCCTTTAACCTAAAAATAATGATGTCATCACAAAAGCTAGTTCATTTTATTGAACTAAAAAGGGTAGAGGGTACCTTAACATTAACCCACTTGCATCACTACCAGAGTGGAACCTTGGAGTTGAATGCTAGATCTTCTTGGCTAGATCTGGCTGGTCTTGATGCTGATGTCCTATGTTGCTCTGCTCTGGTGGCAGGAGTTGCAGCAATTAGGGGAGCTAGAGCCAATCATCTCCATCGCTTTGAGCTTCTCTGTTCGGGCGTTTTGGCACAACGTTGGGCAGTGTCTGCTGCATCTTTTCGACGAGCTTTCGAGGAGGATGACTAGTGGGAAATGCAGCGTGAGCTTTGTCAACAAGAACGGCCACCTCTAGCTCGGTGTCCTCCTAGGTCTTATTTTTCTCATCGTCGGCCTCGGTGGCGAGGGGAAGAGAAGGGAAGCTCAACGACCACTATTGGTGGGGACTAGCGAGGAAGCCTAGCTCGGCTAGGCGAATATTATGATCTCGATGTGATTCCCAATCACTAGCGATGTTTGACTATTTCTATCCATGGCTGTAGGGTTGGCCTCGCCATGTGCAAGCACTATGGAGACTCGAGCATTTCCTTCCTCCAAGCATGGAGGATGATCTCGTCCAACTCTGGCATGGCAACATGCATCTCTACTCGCCCAAGTGGCCTTGTCCCCGGTTTCAACAGAGACGATTGTGCGTGGAGGTGGTTCATCGGCGGCAAGATCGGACTTGATCGTGTTCTTGCGATCATATGTAGGGTTCTTGGTGTAAAATTAGGGACTTGATTGTAATTTTTGGTTCTTGATGGACCGGTCCCACATAGAGTGTACGCTCTCTCCCTCTCTTTTCGCTATCCGACATCTTATACACAAGTTAAATCATAATCACTACCATCCACTAATTAAACTATTGTATGATATACTCCCTCTCAACCACAAACCTTGAGTCTAGATTTTTTTTTCTCGAGTGCTCGCCCTACCTACAGTTCCATAAATGGTGCGTGGCTGCCATTACCGGTGTCAGCCTATGACTTGTGTTTCCAAAGGGAGTCCTGTCCGTGTCCTGCGTATCTGATGCTACAATGATTGAGGTCCCGATCGACCGTCCGATTTTCCGACCTGAGATTCTGGGCGGTGCGTGTGCAGGCCAATGCCACACACGTACGCAGCCCACACGATCGCCAGATCTTTTTTACAGCTGCCTTTTGCTTGTTCCGTCGGTCACTACGTACTCTGGCCGGCTAGCTACATATCCATTTCTTTAGACATGGCATATATCCACACTTTGTGTCCACATCACATTAATTTTGTGTTTGAATCACTACATTACACTCTGTCAAATTAATTAAGGTGAATTCCCAATGCTATTAGTTGAGAAAGATTTTCTTCCGAGGTAGCTAGAAGGCCAATGAGGCTAAATTGAAAAAAAAATTGAGATAGCGTGTGGAAAGGATCATTTTTTTTCCCGCATGAAAAGCAAACATTACGAAAGACAGTATATTACCCTTTTACTCTAAGTGTACCTTTTAGTCTCTACATTTCATTTGTGTCGGAAATTGTAAGGATCTGTTTGATTCGTAGAAATCTAAAATGTGGGAAACAGAAAAAGACATGATTGCTATGGCATGGTCTTTTCTATAGGATTTTGGTTGATTTGCTTGATTATATAGTACAAAAAACACAAAATATTATTAACATGAAGTCAAAGCGGATGGATTTGTTACATGACTTGAGCCTCAGAGGCGGCGGCTGAAAAACACATCTAGGGTTCCATTTTCCTCACCGGTGACACCGCTGGTCCACTCCACTTCTATTGGCCTTAAGGCCTTGGAGGTGTGGCGGACCATAACCCTTCGTTGGTGGGAGGTTTATGTTCTTTCTTTGGGCTGTTTTTCCATGTCTTTTTGGGGATGTTGAGGTGACAACTACATCCTAAAGTAAGAATAAGGTCCTCTCTGCCATATCCTCATTCTGGTGGTGCATCTAGTGCCGGGGGAGGGCGCGAGGACTTGTGTGTCCGATGGATCTCTTAGGATCTAGTCGGTTTTCGTGTTTGTTGTTCTAATTTTATTGGCGATAGTTGTTGCTCTAGTGCGCTGGTCCTTTGGGGCCTTAGCACGACGAGTTTATGTCTGTCTGCTATAACAATCTCTACTACGAGAAGTTTCCTCAGCTGCGGTGATGGAGCGGCGAGGACAGTGGCACGCCTTTGGCTCGTGATTCTGTTTATAGTTGTTGCTAGGTGGTCCACTGACCTATTTGTAATTTTTATTACTTTTAGCCCTCTTTGTACTGATATTAAGGATTATTAATAGATCGGTGTAAGTTTCGCTAAAACAAGAAGTGCATGGATTTTTTCCCTATAAAATATAGTGCAAAGCTATCCCTTGGAAACTCTCTGGACATTAAATCCTACAATCAAACAATCAACACATAAAAATTTCTACGGACTCTGATTTTTCATATCCCTATGAAAATTCGTTGAATTAGTGGGGCCTATATTTGTTGTGTGTATAATTAAACATTATTTGTTAGCTTTATGGTGTTTAACTAGTGATGATAACGGCTTTATACCATCGGATCACTAAGACCCTATGAAAATTCGTTGAATTAGTTGGGCCTATATTTGTTGTGTGTCTAATTAAACATTATTTGTTAGCTTTATGGTGTGCTTTTTTTGCGAAAAAGTTTTATGGTGTTTAACTAGTGATGATAATGGCTTTATACCATCGGATCACTAAGAAAAGAGATATGGCATTTGATCGGATAACGGAATGTCTTATTTCCTTTTTGGTGCGGGATACAAATTAGGTGATATTCATGTTTAACTGGATATCAAAGTCATAAAATAAAAAAATTAAATGACATCCAAAAGCCCTCATGTCGCATAAATATGGTGACTAAAACCCCACACTCGCCCGTGGTGGGCCCCCCTTAAAGCATCCTTGAGGGATCGTCATGGTAGAGTAATAAACTCCCATCACACTTCCCACCGGAAGCTGCAATGTGCCGACCAGTACCAAACGTGTAAACCTGAAGATGACCTACAAAGCTAGGATTCTAGAACATACATCTATATAAATAATATCACTTAAGCATAATCAAATATACTGTCACAAAAGTGGGTGCCTCCACTAAAATAAGTTATCATTGGTGGTTTAATTTTCAGGAGTATATAAGTAGATTATTGGAACACAATGTTTACTTGGCATGCAAAACAACCAACCGGGCAATGAAATATATGTTCCGAATCGAACTCAAGTTGCATAATGAAAGGATTTTGAAAAACCTCCTCCGGAGACCAACATGCATGCTAAAGTAATTATCTCACCTTCCTAGTTAAGCTACAATGCTGACCAATACTTATGTCTTTAAAAACAATATTATTTAAGCATCATGTAATAATATACCATCATAAAGCTAGCGGATGCCTCCACGCTAAAACAAGTGCTCGTTGGTTGCTTGATTTTGCGAACCACAAAGCCTCGGACCGAACACGTGTCATGCATCCATATATACCAGCAGAAGGGCATAAATCGGACTCAACATGCATGTTTTGAACTAACATGCATGAGAAAATGTGTTCCGAATCGGATCATCTTAAGTAGTATAGAGCATCGTTTGTAGCTATAACCCTCCAATTTCTTGTAAGTATATACTGTGAGAGATCGAGTTTGTTCCCTCAAACAGTACACAAAAATATATATCCTAAGTGTATGTAGGTTTTAGTCCATCTCCTCGACTGATAATGCATGTGTACGTACGTTTCTCCTGTCTTGTGTGTACGAGATCGACTTGACGCAGAAATATCTGCAATGATTCCGTCAGAATGTGTACCATACATGCATGTAGGCAAAATTCAATCATGTGACAAGACCAAGATATATATTACCTATTACCTATATGAAAGACCCTATATGAAAGACGAACGAATCCTGGACTCTCCAGGCCTCCACGTTCGAACACTGTTCATATGAACAGTGTTAAACAGTGCCACACTGTTTAACTGTTAGATGAAACCTATATGAAAGACGGACGAAATCATTATCTTAACTTTTCGACAGTAATTTCTTAGTCATAGTTACCAACATCTACGACGGTATTTATTAACGTTCCTTCTTCTTAACTACTCGACACATCTTTCCATCTGCTTTCATTTTCTAGCGGTTGTTATCATACGGCAAATTATTTATCTACGATTCTATGATGCAACTTTCTAGCCGTAATTTTTCTAATATTGTCACTCTTCGTCGTCGCGTCATTCTGCAAGTAATTTTCTTTGTTACTACACGCATCATAATATACGCATACTGTAATATATCGTCGTCAGTTAAACATATTTACTACTTCTCTTATATTGTACAAGTGTGACTATATCTACTACTTATGTTATATCGTGCCCGTTGCCACTTAAACATATATACCGGGGTGCTTCTTTTATATTGTACAAGTATGAGTATATCTACTTCTCTTATATAGTGTGCATTGGCCAACATCTAACAACTTCCAAAAATCATGAACGCATCAGAAAATACGCATACTATAGTATATCTTGCCGTCAGTTAAACATATTTACTACTTCTTTTATATTTTACAAGTATGACTATATCTACTACTTATCTTATATCGTTCGCCACTTAAATATATATACTGGAGTACTTCTTTCATATCGTACAAGTATGAGTATATCTATTTCTCTTATATAGTCTGCATTGGCTAACGTCTAACCACTTCCAAAAACATGAACCTAGCCATGCATACAAGTGATTTAACACCAGGGGTGTCGCCGCGCCATTTTCACTAGTATGGATACATGACTTGCAAGCGAAGGACACACACACGCTCGCTCAAAAACGATGAGAAAATATGTGACTACTGGTCGTCTGTATCTACTGCTCCCTCCATTTTAAAATATAAGATGTTTTAGTTTTATGAAGAAAATATATCTAGACTTCTTTTAATGTGTAGATTCACTCCAAACACTAAAAGTAGTCTAGATACATTTGCTTCACAAAACTAAAACATCTTATATTTTAAAACAGAGGGAGTACTTAATTAGGTAGATCTGATATGATATACCTAGCTAGGCATCCAAATGAAACAAAGATGCTAGTTCTTCAGCTGGCACGCATGACAAAAAAGCGAGAAAGGCGCCGCCGCGGCTGGAGCTACAATCAACTGCCAGATATATTTAGAAAGTCTCAAGAATAAGCTTTTTTGGCCTTAATTTCAAGCTGCTTAGGTTTGACTATATATATGCTAAGCTAGTAAATTAAGACTAAAAAGTACCCCTAACATCTCGACAGGGCTTATGCTAATGTGCAATGGATGGCACCAGAAACCTATCTAGTATCTAGCTAGCTAGATGCATGGCTAGCTATATATATATATATATATATATATATATATATATATATATATATATATATATATATCCATTAATTTTCAGCTTCGACGGCATAAATGGCATACTCCTTTTGGGTTTATAATCTCTTGAATGTCGAGGATATTTTAACTACTTTCTTCGTCTCAAAATAGATGTCAAAAATTTATCTAAATTTAGATATATGTAGTACTAAAATATAGGCTGAACTAGTATATATTCTTTTTTCACTTGGATAATGGAAATGTATGGAGCATATATGGGCCTGTGCTGACCAGGAATATTTGACGAAGCTAGCGCTTGCGGATCAGTACTGCAATGCAACTGTGATATGCTGGCTTGTTCCATTGCCGGCCACTTGTGTTTAATTTCCCTGTAGAAATTTCAGAAGTTACGTACTACTTGGGATCCCACATGCATGAACATTCGAATAAAAAATCCTAAATAATATCAATGTACAAGATAAATCCTGTATATTGAGGGTGTTTGCTGGTACACGCATGCCAAGTTGAAAACTCAAATCAAATATAAAAGTATGTAATCTGTGCAAGAAAACAAAACAGAAAGCGACCAAAAAACATTATAAACCACCGAGATACTCGCCGTGCAAGTTCCATTTTCCCTTCTTTTTTTTTTGGCGGAGGCCACATCGAGATATTCACACTGAATAACCGAGACATATTACGTATGTTTTCCAGAGCTGGATCTATACCTCAAAAAAAAAAGAGCTGGATCTATATATTTTTCTCACTGGTTTGAAAGTCACGGAGCTGCAGGTCAATGATTGTAAGCCATGTATGCATGCATGCAAGCACATGTGGCCGGTCAAGTCAACATATTCCATTGTCACATGGAGATCTTCTAGAAGTGTGTGCAATCATCCAAAAGTAGTAGCAGCAGCAGCAGCAGCAGTTTATAGTCAAGTCGCTTAACGTAATGCATGCGTTCAGATACCTCGATGCCTACGTACTGCCTGCCAAGTCATCTACTGCTGAGTGCTAGTTGTCCTGGCTGGTCGTCGTGGTCGATCGTTTTCATTCTCCATATTTTGAAATCATGTCGTTCGTGAGACTGGATTCTGTCACACGTGCGTATCAACTTGATCCACGCAGCTGTCACTGGCATGATCAGTTGCTTCGTCCCCGGTTGAAGCATGGGTGGCGCCGCCTCGATGATGTCTGTCGCCGGCGGTCAGCAAGGACTTGATTGCGGTTTCACAATCTTTGCGCGGGACATATTTGTTCTTTTCTTTTATTTTTTGTGCCTCTTAGTAATTGTTCACCCACCGCTGCAATGAAAACTTCAGCCCTTCAGGGCCTTTCCCGCACTAAAAGAATAAGGAAAAAAAAGGTGGATTCCACCCTCTCTGTTGGTGATTTTGTGACGATATTTAATTTTTCCATGCAACCTTTTATCTTGAACTTGTGACACTGAATCAAATGTTACTATCTCCTCTGATCTAAATTACTTGTCATAGTTTTAGGAAAATGCTCATTTAAATATGTCTAGTTTCAACGATCTATGGCAAGTAATTTGGATCCGAGGTAGTACGGTATTTGGCCATGCTTCTTTTCCCATTGTGACAAGTTGGCCCATGGGTCACACAGACATGAACGGCGATTCAACTCCCAACTCATGGAATTGTACCTCATCTTTCTTTCTTTTCTCACCTACTAGCTGCGCTCGCCTCACCAATTCACAGTTAGGGCCAGTTGTTTTCAGCTTCTCAACCAGTTTAACTGAGAAATCAAGCTGCTGCCCCCTCCACCGACAGGATCACACGATCTTTTTTACAGCTGCTTCTTGCTTATTACGTCGTCAGTCGCTACGTTCTCGGCTAGCTAGGTATGAAACCATTTTCTTACTTAAGGCTCTGTCAAATTAATCACACGTCAGATTAATTTTCTGTTTGAAACACTACATTATTAGGCTCTGTCAAATTAATTAAGGCGAATTCCCAATGCTATTAGTAGTTGGGAAAGATTAATTTTCTTCCGAGATAGAAGGCCAATGTGGCTAAATTGAAAAAGAATTGCGATAGCGCGTTGAAAGGGACATTTTCTTCCCAGGTGCAAAGGCACCGCCACACACGTAGTACGTACGCAGCCGCTCCATCGACAGGATCACAAGATCTTCCTTTCTTATATATGGCTGCCTTTTGCTTGTTCCGGCTAGCTACATATCCATTAATTTCTTTAGACAGGGCATATATCCACACTTTCTTATGCGGGAAAGATTTTCTTCCGGTCGAGAGCTAGAAGGCCAACTAAAATGAATTGAAAAAGAATCTATATAGCGTGTTGAAAGGAAAAAAAATTCCCGCATAAAAAGCACACTTTGTGAAAGATATTATATTACCCATTAAGGTGCATGCACTGCCTATTTATTGTAGCCTTTACATTCCACTCATGTCGCAAATTGTATGGGTCTCTTTGATTCATAGTAATCCAAATTGTATGGGTCTCTTAAGTTTATATAAATAGTATCACCAAAGCATAATCAAGTATACCGTCACAAATTGGGTGTCTCCACTAAAATAAGTGATCATTGGTGGTTTAATATTAGCACGCGAATCCCAAAGCCGAACACTTGTCATCTATATATAGGGTGTCGGGTGGGATCCCACCTAAATCCTACTTCTAGTTCATTTGCTAAAATCTAGTGTAAATTTTTGGCCAAAATTTAAACTAGATTTTGACACATGAACTAAAGGTGGGACTTTGATGGGATCCCACTTGACACCCTATCTATATACAAGTTGATCGAGGGGAATAAATTAGACCAAAACATGTTTTACTTGGCAGGCAAAATGAAATATATATGTTCCGGATAGGATTAGTTATGCCAAGTCCCCTCAAATTGAATAATGAAAGGATTTTGCAAAACCTCCTCCGGAGATCAACATGCTTAAGTAATTATGCCACCTTCCACTGGAAGCTACAATGCTGACCAATACCATAAGTTACGAGTACACCCTGAAAAGCAGCTAGCCTATGTGATACTTATATGTCTTTAAAACAATATCATTTAAGCATCATGCATGTAATATATATACCATCACAAAGCAGATGCCTCCATAAAAACAAGTGCTCGTTGGTTGCTTGATTTTGCAAACCGCGAAGCCTAGCTATGGCCGAAAACGTGTCATCCATACTAGCTAGTTGAAGGGCATAAATCGGACTGAGCATGCATGCTTGAATTGGCATGCAACGAGTACACCCTGAAAATAAATGGGATCATCTTAAGTACTATAGAGCATCATTTAATTTGTATCTATACCCCTTCCAATTTCTTCTAAGAGTGTGATGTGAGAGTTGGTTCCCTCAAATAGTGTGTATGTCTCTCATGTCTTGTGTGTACCACTTGTGCATACAAGACTTGACACAGAAGGAAATATCTCCATTGTTGATTTCAGCAGGGTTCCATCAGAATGTGTACCCATTCTTGCAATCTAAAAGTGACAAGACGAAGACACATAGATACATGCATCATGCATGACTTGCAAATTAAGAACACATATCTGAAACGATCAAATACTATGCGTGTGCTACAAGTCGTATATATATCTACTACTTTCTCC
Organism: Avena longiglumis; assembly: GCA_030063025.1. Lineage (NCBI taxonomy): Eukaryota > Viridiplantae > Streptophyta > Magnoliopsida > Poales > Poaceae > Avena > Avena longiglumis. The sequence continues at coordinate 3,185,556 of CP125975.1, forward strand.
GTTTTAAAACATAAGATGTTTTAGGTTTGTGAAAAAAATGAATCTAGACTTTTTTTAGTGTCTAGATTCACCCTAAAGTTGAGTGAACCTATCTACTAAAACAAGTCTAGATACATTTGCTTCATAAAGCTAAAACATCTTATATTTTGAAACGGAAGGAGTACTTATGTAGATCTGATATTTTTTTTGGAAAAGGGCGCATTTATTAAAAATAATGTTTACACCCGGCCTCTGCATAACCAAGATGCACACAGCCACACGACCGACAGAGCTAAGGTAAAAAGTATACAAATATTACACAAAAGCACTATGAAAATAAATGACTAGAATCTAAGACAGATCAATCCTCAAATCACGTGGCCATCCATTTTGGGAAAAAATATCTCTCGCCGTGTCCTCCAATCGCCTACATCCCTCCATAAATAAGTCGCGGAACTCGAAACGTTGGAGAATCTTCCAAGAACGGAGGATAGCCGTGGCCCGATAGATAACCTGTAGAGGAGAAGACACAATGTTATTAAAAATCTTGTCATTTCTACATAGCCATAGCGACCATATAATGGCAAGCGCTCCCACCCTAAACAAAGTTCTGTACTTATCAACAATTCCATACAACCAATTACCAAAAACATTGGTTACAGAACGTGGCGGAGATAAACCAGAAGCTATTTGGATGAATGACCATATAGAGCGAGCAAATCTACAATGGAAGAATAAATGGCGAATTGTCTCATCTTGATGACAAAAAACACATTGTGTACTTCCATGCCAATTCCTCTTTACAAGATTATCTTTTGTTAGAATTACCCCTTTCCGTAAATACCAAGCGAATATCTTCGTCTTAAGGGGTATTTTCATATTCCAAATTTTATTATTATCATTAACATCAACCGGGATATCAGGTTGGATCAAGGCTTTATAGTGAACCAACAGAAAATTGACCACTTTCTAGTAATTTCCATTTGAACACATCAACACCATCCGGATATTTTGTTGGATAATCGATAATAATAGTAGGTTTATCATATATACACTTAGGACCGATGAGACTTCTTCTGAAAGATACATTAGGAGGATAATCTTCCAACACCGTGGAAATTGTATCCCCTTTATGTCTAACAATCGAATATAGAGCCGGATATTGTTCGCGAAGAGTAGATTGGCCAAGCCATCTATCTTCCCAAAACCTAATCTGTGATCCATCCTTAATCTCGAAAGCACCAAAACGAAAGAAATGCTTCTTGGTGGCCATAAGACCCGCCCAAAAATGTGAATCACCGGGTTTCCAAACCACTTGAGACACAGCCTTGGACCCCACATATTTCCTCCATAGCATGGTTTGCCAAACACCATCTTCTGTAAGTAGTTTAAAAAGCCATTTGCCCAGGAGTGCAGTGTTTTTGACTTGCATATCATGTATGCCCAGTCCACCAAATTCCTTCGCTCCTCAAACCACATTCCATCTGGCCAGTCGATATTTCTTTTTCTCACTATCCCCTTGCCAAAAAAATCTTGAACGGAAATAATCCACTTTGGTCAAGACCCCTTTTGGCAATTGGAAGAACGAGATCATATACAGTACCATGTTAGTGAGTACTGAATTTATGAGTACTAGTCTTCCACCAAGGGATAACAATTTACCTTTCCAACTATTAAGATGTTTTTGTAGCCTTTCCTCAACATATTTCCATTCAGCAATTGTGAGACGCCGATAATGAATCGGTATTCCCAAATAATTGATTGGAAACTGGCCCTGACCACAGCCGAAAAGTTCAGCATAAAGGTGAGCCTCGTTTTGGGCCTCGCCAAAACAATACAAATCACTCTTATGGAAGTTTATTTTAAGCCCGGATAGCTGCTCGAATGCTGATAATATCAATTTCAGATTCTTAGCCTTCTCCAGATCATGTTCCATAAAAAGAATTGTATCATCGGCGTATTGAAGAATAGAAAGTCCACCATCAATAAGATGTGGAACCACTCCTTCAATTTGACCATCAGCCTTAGCTCTCTCAATAAGGATAGCCAACATATCAGCTACTATATTAAATAGTAAAGGCGATAGTGGATCCCCTTGTCTCAGTCCTTTCTTGGTTTGGAAGTATTTGCCAGTATCTTCATTTACTTTAATGGCAACACTACCCCCAGACACAAACGACTGAATAAGAGAGCGCCACTCCTCAGAAAAACCTTTCATGCGGAGAGTTTGCTGGAGGAAAGACCATTTAACTTTGTCATATGCCTTCTCAAAGTCAATCTTGAACAATACACCATTTAATTTTTTTGAATGTAGTTCATGGATTGTTTCATGCAAAATTACAACACCATCTAGGATATTTCTTCCTTGCATGAACGCGGTTTGAGAGGGGCTAACAACATTTTCAGCAACTGAATTTAGCCTAATCGTGACAACCTTCGTAAAAATCTTAAAGCTAACATTAAGCAGATTGGACGATACTGTTATACGTTCTGCATTGTTAACCTTAGGCAAAAATTATATTGCCAAAGTTAAGTCTAAAGAGATCCAATTGTCCGATTTGTAAAAACCCAAACAAATTCATCAGATCGTCCTTAATAACATCCCAGAATTTTTGGTAAAATTCCGCTGGGAAGCCATCAGGTCCTGGTGCTTTGTTATGTTCCATTTGAAAAATCGCTTTCTTGACCTCCTCCTCGGTATATGAGGCAGTTAGAAAGCTGTTTTCTTCATCAGAAACCTGAGGGACATCGGACGTTTGGGACTCATCCATAGAGAAAGAATTCTCCTCTGGGGCCCCAAACAAGGATTTATAATAAGTAGTGATATATGACTTGAGATGCTCCTGTCCCTCAATCATTACCTTCATCCTGAATCAGAGAATGAATACGTTTCTTCTTATGCTTGCCATTCGCAACAGCATGAAAGTACCTAGTATTCGCATCTCCTTTCAGGATGAATTTTGCTTTAGAGCGTTGGTACCACTTGAGTTCCTCCTCACGCAGAAGTCGGGCTATCTCCGCATTCGATTGGCTTTTGAGCTCAATTTCCTATACAGTTAATGGCCTGACTTCTGCGGTAGCTTCTAAGTCATCAATTATAGATGTAAGGCGTATTTTTTCCTTTTTTAGGTTACCAGCTGTGTGCCTGGCCCAGCCCCGAAGGAACTTGCGTAAAGTATGCATTTTATTATTCCATCGAAGAATAGGCGTTTGGCCACCGACCGGTTTTTCCCAAATATCCTTAACCATCTTGTAAAAACCATCACGGATCATCCAACCGAGTTCAAATTTAAACTCATTCGCAGACTTTCGTGGCGGTAATCCAAAAGATAAAAGTAAAGGAGCATGATCGGACAAAGCCTCGATACGTTCTAGAGCGCGAACAGTTACCATAGGGAACTTTTGTTCCCAGTCAGTATCCATAATCACTCTATCAAGTTTTTCATATGTTGGCTCCGGAAGACTATTAGCCCATGTAAATTGCCTTCCTAACATTGTAACCTCCCTCAAGTCCGCATCGTCTATAACAAAGATTGAATGTAAAAGGCCAATGTTCATCGAACCGCCCCGACTCTTCGTGAGGAAATCGAGCAAATTAAAATCCCTCCTATAAGAATAGGATATGGATTATCCTTTGCCAAATTCACAAGCTCACGCAAAAAGTCAGCCTTATAAACATCCTGAGCGGCCCCATATACGGCGACTAAAGACCATGTGAAATTGTCAGCCTTGTTACGAATATGGAGTTTTATAAAAAAATCTCCCACCGAACTAGCTAAAACTTCCATAGTCTCATCTCTGACGCCTAACAGGATCCCCCCAGATCGGGCGAACGTGATATCCACGTAAAGTCCACTCCACCAGAAAGGCGATTGAGTAAGGCTTGTGAAAAATCCGCCTACCGCCTCGTAAATACCAGAAAATCCAAATTATAATCTGTCACACAATCAGCAAAGATTAAATGTTTAGCCAAGTCCCGAAGACCTCTGCTATTTGAAAACATTCCATTCATTGAGAAACTATAGAAGATTTGGATACACGGGATCTCTTCGCGATCACGCTCTTTGATTTTCGACCAGAAGCTTTCAACTCATACATAGAGGCAAGCCCGGTCTCATCAAAGTCCACCTCTGATACTTCACCAACTAAGTGAGAAAGGAGTTGACCATCTACTGTGGCATGCAACTCCTCTTCCTCAATTAGTGAAATATCAGGAAAAACACCGACCTTAGGAGTAACAGTTAGACGGTCAACCTCCATGTGTCGCAAAGCATTAGAAGAAAAAGAAACTTCCTGTAGAGACCTACCCAAACTAATTCCAACATTGGCTAGCTTAGAAGACATAACAGGAGTAGAAAAAGACTTCGGAGAACTCATTTTACCTGGAGAATCTAAGTTCCTCTCCGCCTTACGCCGCATGTCCTTGAGCATGGAGTCCTCATCAGTCGCAGACGCCCCAGCGACATCGACTCCATGGCGCGCGCTCCGCCTGAAGGCTGTGTCACTCACCTGCACATCGACTGGCGAAGAAACCCTAGGTGGAGACCGAGAGAACCCAGACCCCTCCTGGATCCGGATGCCCACAACACCTGCTGGAGTCTCCTGATCCACCAAAGTGGGCGAGACGACCCGAGGCGTCCCCAGGTCCTCCCTGACCAGTGGGACCCGGTCATCCTCGTCGTCATGGTCGGCCAACCCCGCCTGGGTCGGACCAAGCATAATAGCATCCCGAAGCTGGTCACGAACATCGCGGTCAGCCGACCCCTCCTGGGTCAGCTTCCGCGAACACACCGAAGGAACCACCTCCACAAGAACATGAGTGGAAACAGGAATAGATCTGCCCAAAATATGTGTTCTGGACCTCGCCGGCGAAGCTGGGCAAGACCGCCTAGCAGGAATGGAAACCGAGCCAAGAGCCTCATGTAACTGAGCCTGAGAAACGCGAGGCGCCGAAGTAGAACCCTTCCCGCGAAGAGGGGAATCCAAAGGAAGAGCATCCAAAAGTTGACGACCTCGTGGAGTAACCGGATTAGCATTAAAAGGGGTGACCGCAAGCACCCTCTGCACCCCCTGACTGGTAGAAGTAGGCACAGAAGTCCCCTGCACAGCCGAGGAAGATCCAGAACCCACCCCTTGAGTGGTAGCAGCAGCCTCAGAAATATCCATAGCATCCTCAAAATGCTTCCCATTAGCCTCATCATCCGCATCATCATCTCCTTTTCTCCACAAGAAAGGAACAAACTCTGGTTCTGGAATATAACCCTCAGGTTCAATCCGGAAGCGAAACTCAAATACCTTATGCTTGACCACGGCATCTGACACAATAAAGTGACCAAGTGAATCCTTCGCCTTAAGAAAAACCTTCGTATCAAACATCTCCACGAGCAGACGGACAACCCCCCGCTTCCGCAAGCTGATCAGATCCACATCAAGCGTATTCCCCATGAGTCCTCCAACAGCCCACAAGCCCTGAAAGGAATGCAAAATATGGGGCACTCCCTCCACATGTAGCCAAACCTGCTGCATCTCAAGCTTATGCGGCACCTCCTCCATCCTGTAAACCGAGAAGGTCAACTGAGCGGTACCCCCAATAACAGAAGACACCTGCGGAGTAGTAACAGATGGCTGAGTAGAAGCGGCCACCGGCGTTGGCGCACACATACCATGAAATTGCTGACCCTGCATATCATATCGACATCAGATTCCGACCTGAACCGGAAAAGGATCACCAGAAGCCCCCAGAGGCTGCATCTGCGGCTGAGCATACTGAACCAAGGGCTGCTGCAAATGTCCACCAGCATGGACCTGAGGTGCGACCGTCCCCTGATCAGGAACCTGTGGATGCTTCTTCTTCTTCCTCTTGGGTGCCGTCTGAGAAGCCTCTGCACCCGCTCCGGCCATAAATAAATTATCATGCGTCGGCCCTCCAGTCACATGCTGAAACGGCATCATCCCTCCCACTCCACCAGCCGGCGGACCACGATATGGTGGCTGTAACGGACGATGTTGAACCTGAGGTGGCCCGGCTGCATAGTACGTCGCAGGCGGCATGAAGACGATCCCTGGCGGGAAACCTACAAAAGGCGGCGGCTGCGGCATACCCCACCAAGACGATGCAAGAAGCGCGCCCTTGGCTGCGGGACTCGACCGAGGAACAGGCGTTGGCCATTGGGCGGCGATGGGAGCAGAGACCTAGTGTTTGCTGCGTCGCCGGCGTAGCCCGCATCTGCTGCAGCGCGGGCGGTGCCCTAGGGTTTCCTCCTGGGTGTTGGCTGGCCATACTCCGCGCTGGGGCAGCGGCGTCCGCAAACGAGCGCCCAGGTCTTACTGCCGAAGGAGATGCAGACGGGCTCGACGACGAACGCGGCGCAGAACTCGAGGACGGCGACACAGGATAAGGACAGAGGTGCGCGGGCGGAGGTGAAGTCGTACTCGCAGCAGAGATATTCTGTCGATCTAACCCCCTGGTCCACGCGGCTTGCAGCCTCTTAGCGATTCCGTTCCAGGAGAAAAACAACCTGGACTGTGTCTCTACGTGCACATTAGATGGGTCCACAGCCACGTTCGCCTCCGACCCCACCTCCCTGGCAACCATCCGCGTGATCCCCGGAGGCCGATCCGAAACGCACGCGTCCTCGAACAGAACTGGAACCGTCGACCTCCGGCGAGGCAACGGATCCGCCCACGAGCACCTCGCCAAGAAAAGTGCATGCAGCGCAATTGGATCAGGAACTCGCGAGCACCCTTCCTCCAGCACCTTCGTCACGAACTCCCCAAGGATTGGCGGCGCAGAGGCTCTCCGAGGCGGCAGCGGCCCCTTCCACGGCCGTACACGAGGTGCCCGGGCCAGTACCATCCCGGTCGGAGAAGCAGACGCACCGCGGCGAGTCCAGCGCGATGACGACAACCTCCGATCAGCATCAACACGCCTCGGAGGAGCCTCCATGACCAGAGAAGTAGAAGCCACCGCTGGAGAACCCTTCTCCCAGAACCGAGAAGCCGGGGTTGGGAACCCCATCTCCTCCCAGAACTCCTGACGAAGCTCCTCATCTGATCGCCGGCGCCGGCGAGTGACCGTCGTCCACCCAAGCTCACCGGTATCGTCCACCAGCGCATCGATAGCCTCCCGATCTGCTAGGCCCTTCTCCCCGTCGGACTCAGAATCTGAGCCAAGGCATAAAAATCGAGAACCATGGCCTCCCGCGGCAGGCGAGACCGAAGACGACGTGCACGGCGGCGGCGAAAGCCCACCAGGCGCCAGAGTATATCGGCGCCGTCCTCTCATCCGCTGCAACGTTGTGTCCGCCACCGCTGCCGGATTCTTCTCCTCTTCCTCCGGTGGCTTCTTCCTCCCCTCCACTGCCCGCTTTGAAACCTGTCGTCTCCCTCCGACGTAGATCTGATATGATATAGATAGGCAGACTAGGCATCAAAACAAGTTCAGCTGGCACGCGTGACAAAAAGCGAAAAAGACGCCGGCCGGCTGGAGCTGAGAGATAAGCTTTTTTGGCCTTTCTAGCTAGCAGCTTAGGTTTGACTATTATGCTGATCGGACAAGTTTGTTAGTTAATTATATATTTTTTTTGAACTGAAGTTTGTTAGTTAATTATAAGACTAAATTAAAAAGTACTTACCCCCTAACAAGGCTGGATCTCGACCGGGCTTATGCGAATGTGCAATGAATGGCACCAGAAACCCTATATATCTACGTAGTTTCTGTGTTGTAGCTAGATGCATGCCTAGCTAGATATATTAAAAGTTCTAATAGAAGATAAATGTTGAGCTCCCCGACCCCTCTCCCCGACCTAACCCTAGGAGCCGACGCCGCCTCCTCCCCTTTCTCGCCACTGCCGGAGGGGCCGGTGGGCAATGCTCAGCCGCCCCAAGGAGGGTGGCAGCGAGGATCCCTCTCCCCTAGCTGGTGGTGCGGCACAGACCGTTGTCGTCGTCGGGAGTGCGGGCTGCCGCCGGCGTGGCAGGCGTAGGTGGAGGCTGGGGGTGGGCGCCATGGCGGACGACGGCGATGGGATGACCGGTGGAGCTTTGGTGGGTGTGGTCACCTGGCCCTTGGCCCAGATGCGCCCGCCCACGCATCTGATCTTCGGATTTCGGAGGATCTCCGCATGTCTCTTGGCGCCAGGATGCGGTCGTGGCGGTCTGGGCTGCCTACTCCTCTGTCGGCCTAGCTAGTGGAGAATTGGGCGGTTGGTCCCATGGGGAGCCGGCGGGTGCGGAGCGCGGGCCGACGATCTGCCTAATAAAGGTGGCGGTCTTTGATCCCTCTCAAGCCAAGACGAAGATCCTCCTGATGTTTCTCTACATTGATATGGTTACTGTGTCATGTTTCGGCAGGCTCCGCCGGCGTACTCCATAAGTGAGATCATGCTGAGAGATTGCTAGATCGTATGGGATTTGGTCGTTCTCATCCATGTTTTACTCTGAACGTTTGGTTTTAGAGAGTGCGCTTTGAAGCTTTGTTGGCTACTAAGATCATTGGGCATGTTCTCGTTCCATAATGCTGACGAAGAATGTCATGGAGACCAAGATCTGTGGACTGACAATGGTGGTTTGATTCTAGGTGATGATGAGGAATTGGCTTGGTGATTTTGTGACTTGGAGCAGTGACATGCAAGTGGGGGGGCGGCTGCATAGGAGAGGTTCACGGTTCTATCTTTCAGGGTGAGAACCCATGATCTGGCCTTAATTGGTTGTGTCTGAAAATGACCTGTTGAAGGCATAGGGTGAAAACCTAAGATCTTTGATAGGGCAATGATGGTGTTTGTGCATCGTTCCCTTTTTGGAGACGTCGTTTTTGGAGAAGCTGAACTTCTGGTGCTGTCTTGGTGGTAGTACTACTATTCCAATGAATGTGTCACTATAGTGAGACTTTTCTTTTTTATTGTAATTCTTTTTTCTTTTTGACTGTGTGCATCCATATGCCTGCTAGGACAAAGCGTTGTTGCAGGGGCTGGGTATAATTGATATCTTTTGATACTCCCTTCGACACATATTAATTGACTTGGATTTGTCAAAATTTGAATGAATCTAGACACTATTTAGTATATAGATTCATCCAAAATTTGACAAATCAAAGTCAATTAATATGGGTCGGAGGGAGTATTAATATATGCTATTTTCTAAAAAAAAGCTAGATATATTCCATCATACGACCCATTGATTATATACAGCCATTAATTTTCCGTTGCATGACTGCATAAATGGCATATGATACATGCATATACTCCCTTTGAATTTATAATTTCCCTTAAATGCCGAGGATATCATGATTTTAACTAATTAAATAGTAGTATAAGTTGCATGATAGTACAAATACATAGTACTACCGTTGGATTTGTATTTGAAATGAGTTTCCAGCAATAGTATATTCCCCTTGAGTACGTGATTGCAACATTTTGTACTAGGTGACTTTCCAAGCTCAACGATCGACACGTACGTACAACACGTCCGGGTCCATACTTTTTTGACTTTCGAGTAAGAGAATTATTACTCATAGTATTAGTGTATATACTCTCTCCGTTTCAAAATATAAGATGTTTTAGATTTGTGAAGAAAATGAATTTAGACTTGTTTTAGTGTGTAGATTTACTTCAAACCTTGGTGAACCTACGTACTAAAAGTAGTCTAGATACATTGTTTTACGAACCTAAAACATCTTATATTTTAAAACGGAGGGAGTACCTTTTATTTTCTTGTTCGCTTGGAGAATGGAAGTGTATGGAGAATATGGGCCTGTACTGACCAGGAATATTTGACGAAGAGATTGCTGCTCCATGCAACTGCGATATGCTGGCTTGTTCCATTGCCAGTTATATTTCCATGTAGAAAGTTCAGAGCATATGTACTACTTGGGATCCGACGTGAACCTTCAAATCATAAATGCTAAATAATATCAAAGTACAAGATAAATCATGCATACATATATATATATATATATATGCATGACAAGTTCAAAACTCAAATACAAAAGTATGTAACCTGTCCCAAAAAAAAACACAAAGTGACTAAGAAACAGTATAGCCAAGGAGATACTCACGATGCAAGTAACATTTTCTCTTTTTTGAGAGGCCACATCGAGATATTGACACGGAATAGACATAATTTTTTTGAGATTAAAGTCAGTCGATCTGCCGTCCGATTGGATAGAAAGAACAAGACCGGCCTGAACCTCTCTTGTACATATACCCGAGACATATTACGTATATTTTCCAGAGCTTGATCTATTTTTCTCACTGATTTGGAAGTCAACATATTCTAGATCAGTCAAGTCAGATGGTGCGTGCAATCATACAAGTACTAGTAGCAGCAGTTTATAGTCAAAGTTGCTTAACGTACGTACGTAGTGCATGCGTTCAGATACCACTGGTAGAAAAGGGCCCATGCGTCCCGGTTGGTAAGGGTTATTAGTCCCGGTTGCCCAACCGGGACGGGGCAATCGGGACTAAATCTCTAACCATTAGTCCCGGTTGCCCCACCAACCGGAACAAATGGGGCACACGTGGCGACATCGTAGCGAGGGGTGGAGATTAGTCCGGTTCGTAACACCTAACCGGACTAATAACCTGCTGCCGCGGCAGAGATTTGGCTCATTTCTCTGCCGCGGCAGAGAATTCATTTTGGCACATTTTGTTGCCGCGGCAGCATTTTCGCCACTTTTTGTGCCGCGGCAGAGAATTCATTTTGGCACATTTTGTTGCCGCGGCAGCATTTTCGCCACTTTTTGTGCCGCGGCAGAGAATTCATTTAGGTTGTTTTATTGTTTATTTAATGTTTTGCACTTATCAATGAAGGAACCTTATATTACACAAGATCATCATGACAACATTATATTCAATACACGGATCGAGTTCATGCACTACATACAAAAGTTGCTATTCGATGCTACCGGCCAATTTCTTGAAAGTTGCTATTTTTACAATTCCTATTGTCTATACACAGCTGAGTAGTATTCCCCTTGTGTGTTTAGGACTTCTGCATCCAAGAATCCCGCCAATTCCTCATGTATTGCTCGTATGCGATCCTTTGGCAGAAGACCGTCCCGTAGACGTTCGATCTGATTTAAAAAAGGAGTCAACCTATATGAATATGAAACTAAACACAATTTGATTGTAATTAAAAACTATAGAAATTGTTTACGTACGTGGAGTTGCTCTAAATTTCTGCCCTTCTCATCGCACGTCTGCCGGATGAACTCGCATACATAGTATCCACATAGATTGTTACCTGGTCCCTGCGTCAGGCACTTTACGACAACAGAGTTCAATCAAAATAATAAGCAAGCATGATAATAACTGTATCAAAACTAGAATCAAAGAGATGCGCGGATATAGCTAGTGTTGCTTACATCTAGTGGTTGAAATGTAAGCTCCTCTTTCCAAACACCCCTAGCCTTCTTGGTGAACCGTTTCCAAGCGCTGCCCGGCGTATTAAACGAATAAAATAAGTTATTAAGTACTTGATATCATAAAATTCACGAACGTTGCCGATATAGTGTCATAATGATTAGAATTACCGCTGGAGAAGTATCTGCATGTCCTTCCACGTCTCAAGGGTTTATGTTTGAGTCCATGACTAGTACACGCCTTTGTCAAGTTGAATGATTAATGAATATAGTGGTATCTGCGAATGCAGAGCTAATCAATTATATACTTAACATCGAGTAAGCGAAATAGAAAGTGTATACAAGACAATAACACTCACTGTAAGTTGTAAGGAAATAGTATTTCCCTTTTGGTTTCTTGAAACCTTAACGCGTGTACTATATTATCCTCCGTATCCGGGGCTTATTTTGAGATTATCTTCATGAACCCAATATGGGTCAATGAAGCCAATGTCATAGATTTTCCTCTGCTGCATTCGAGAATCTTCATTCTGCATATTAAAGTATGATTATATACATGCAATAAACAAAATATTATAGATGGAGACTAAATTAATTACGTAATTAGTACTTACAGCAATAGGCACTCATGATCGATTTGTCCAAGGCGTCTTGATTGAATAATTGAAATAGTTCATCAAATTCAATGGATATCATGTCATCCTTATCTTTCCCATGATGCTTTTTGTAACCCTCAAGACTATCCGTTAGCCCGCCCTTGTGGCATGCATGTACCAGTTATGCAATCTTCGCATTTTGTTGGAAGATTGTTTACCTCCTCGGAGTTTGACGAGAGGTTTTCCAGATCGGTATTGGTATGCTACTTCACTCACGGGAAGAACTCTAATCGATAAGTACTGGCAATACTCATACCTTGAGCAGCGGCAGCTTCTCCAGACAGTAACTACCTCGGATCATACCGCTCTTCGCCCCATATTTGCTCGACCCCACATTGGTTTGAGAAATCACCTTGAGAGGGGCGCAAGTCTGTTTTGCTTGTTCTCCGAGCTGGGCAACAGATTTCCGCTTGCATCAAGATCTTGCTTCGAGGCTTTTGTGCATGTGACTTGAGAATAGAACGCTCATAGTCCGATGACAGCTTTGGATCGGGTTGATGAAGAGTCTTTAGCATTTTCAACACTTTGGCTTTTTCTTCTTTGGTCTTTGGGAACTCGCTCTTTCGGCCGCCTTAGCTTAAAACGTTGTCGCTTCAAGATCAATGATCGCCGCAGCCTCTTCAAGATACCATAAGCTCTCTTGGGAGGAACCGTTGGTACTTTTGGAAGAGGCTCTTGTTTACGTTCGGCGATCGCTTCGACGACAAGAGCGACGCCACGCTTTTTATCCCGAGGCGCCGGCGATGGCTCCCGGGCGATGGCTGCACCGAGATTGGTGAGGCGACGGAGCCGGGTGAGGAGACGAAGACGGCTGCGGCGCATTTACCTCGCTGGAGACGGGTGAGGCGGCGGCGAAGATGGCCTTGGCGTGTGATTTCAAAGCACGATACATTCCTTCGGCCATAGAATGGTGACGTTTTTTGCGTCTCCCAGCACAGTCACGTCCCCTTCACCTTCAGGGTAGTGAAGATCCAAAACTTCAAAGGTGGGCATGATTTCATCCACGCTGACAACATCGTAGCCCTCTGGAACCGGACGACAGTGGTAAGTTGGTGTGGGTCCAATTGGTAAGGCATAGCCGACCGCCACCTTCATTGATATGTTCACAACTTTGACATGTAGCTCGCAGTGTGTCATCTCTGATATCATCCGGGTATGCCAACAGAGCCATCGTCGGTGCATCATCGTCATCGCCATTGTCATCACCCGGGACCTCGAAGCCACACTGCTTTTCGATTATTCGATAGGCCGGTAGCATCGAATGCGGTGTCAGCCGAGATGGGGCCGTAGTACTTTGCTCTTTAAGTGTGTTAATTTCATCTTGTTGTTGCTTTAATCGTTTCTTCAATTAAACGCATTCGCTCTTTCTAACTTTCGCTAACCGCCGCCTGTCCTTACTCCTCCGACGGCTTCTATCAGATATTTCTTCCTCTTCGAAACCCAGTCCTCCATGATTGGGAGCCTATTGTGCCTCGTGTTCGTCCATCATGTTCCTTATTTCCAAGGGCGGTATGAGCTCATCATTCTCTATCGGGAATGAAGTCCCCATCTTTAACAGCCTTTATCGCTTTTCTCATCCTCTCGATTGGCAAGGGTCTTTATGTCGTATGTTATATATACACCTCCTTCCGAGTCCAACGTGCCCCATGCCCGTAAAACCAATTCCTTGCACGTTCTACCCAATCGTCTCTGCAGGGTGATATTTTTATCACGCAGCCTGCTCAAGTTTCTCCCACTTAGGAATGCCAACCTTGTAGCCACCTTGCCCCATAATATGGTGATACTTCTTAGCAAGATTCAGCTTATTCGTTTTACATTTTCTTAGCTTTTTCGATTTCTTGTATTCCACAAACTCATCCCGTAATGGTTTTATCTTCTCAAACTGAATATTCTTGAAATCGAGTCTTCTTTTCACGACATAGTCAAGGTGCAATCTTTTCTTCCAGCAGGAAACATCGGGCCATCTTCTTCAAAGCCCACTCCCTGACCTTAGCCTCCATGGCTCTCCCATGTTGTAAATGCCCTCAACTGGATCCTCCGCATTTGGATCCATCTCTATCTTCGGTAGTTTGAAATTAACCATGAGCCTCTTCCACAAGAAATCTTTGGCGTGGTTAGGGACAAATAAACATGTTCCTCTTCATCCGCATTAGCAGGCCTATTCCAATTTCTAATGGTGATCGGGATTAAGTCCCTAACGATTACTCCGCATTGTGCCACAAATTTGGTTGCGACAACTTCGGAGCTGCTCTCTGCCTACGACATCTTCGATCCCGAACCTCATGGTCTTGCAACTTTTGGTTGGGCCTCGTCGCTCTTTTCAAGAGATTCCTTCGATCCGAGGGCTAAAAGAAGAAAGATCGTCGTTACTATTTCTATATAGATAGCAGATGATTAATTAATAAATTGATTTATATTACATGCACCTTGCCGAGCGTCGTTTCTCGATTACACAAGGCATCGCCTTCTCGCGGAAGGCAACACCTTCAACCTCAAACAAGTTGTCTACTCCGTAAAAGAGGATCACCCTCACCGAGTTGTTCGTAAACGTTGATACGTCTAAATTATCTTCCCACGAATCACACCTTGGATCAACTCTTCCTTTTCTTCGTCTCTGACGTGTGGGTCCATATTTTCTGCATAGGTGGAAAAACGAATAAGTCAAAGCGGCTAAAGGAGAAAGTTAAGTACGGTGTTGAGAGATATAAACCCTAATTCAGAGAAACCCTAATATATACATACACAATAATAAAAATGAAGAGAAAGGGAAACCGTGTAGTAGATAGGCACATCGTCGAACCCATGGCATCGATGCAATGCTCAAGCAAGTATGATGATATGACAAGTTAATTTGCATTGGAATGTAACCCTAAGAAATGCTCGACGATTTAATAGGTTAGGGTGAAAACCCTAACTCGGAGAAACTCCTAACACATGAGAGGTGGATTTGTTCTTCTAATTAAACTTGTAATTTAAGTTGTTAAACAATGCATGATTATAGCTTAGATAGCTAGGTTTCATTTTCTGAACATTTTGATATATTATTCATATTTTTCGACTTATAAACAATAAGTTATTGAATTTAGAAGTTTAAATCATTTTCCTCGAATTAAAAAAGGCAAATAGTTTTTACAATAGCCGTAAAGAGAGGGAACAATCAACACATGGCATCGATGCAATGATCAAACAAGGATGATGATATAACAAGTTAATTTGTATTAAAAAGTAACCCAAAGACATGCTCGGCAATTTAAACGGGTTCAGGGGTGAAAACCCTAACTCGGTGAAACTCCGGAGTATATGAGAGGGGTTGATTTTGTTTTCTAATTAAACTTGTCTTGAAAGTTGTTGAACAATGCATGATTATAGCTTAGATAGCTAGGTTTCATTTTTCTGAACATTTTGATATATTATTTGTATTTTTCTGACTTACAGATTAAAATTATTGAATTTTCAATATTCAAAAAAATTTCTGAAAATAAATAAGTCTGGAATTATTTTTTACACCCAAGCAAACTATACACACAGGAACTGACAGATGGGCCCCGTGCCACATAAGCAGCCACGTGAGCAAAGTGGGACAGAGGGCGTGGTGTTTTTCACCAGGGGGGTTACACATCGCCATCGACGGTGGGCCTGGTCCACGCCACGCCAGCACCTGCCGCCTTGCCACGCCGACACAAGACCTTCGCACTCCTTCAACACCGCCGCCACGCCACCCTCCGCCACGCCACGCCACCACCGCCGAGTCCGGCCAAGACTCTGCCCGCCGCACGCGCCGCACCACGCCACGCGAAGAAATCCCGCCGGTGCAGTGGGGAAGAGGGAGGAGGGGACGGAGGCGGCTAGAGAGGGGACGACCTTCCGGCGGCGACGCAGCGATGGCGCCGCTGGCGGGGACGACGCACGGCGGCGGTTGGAGGTGGCGACGGCCATCGCCGGGGACGACGACGGCGAAGGCCAAGGACGGAGGCGACGACGAGCGCCAAGGACGGAGGCGACGCGGCAGCCTGACCAAGCGGGCGCGGTGTCTCCCTGTTGTCAAGTGCGCGAAGAATGGTGAAGGGAAGAAGAGGAACGCAGGCGTCATGTATAAAGGGAGAGAATACGTCCGGTTGATGGCTCCAACCGACTAAAGATCACGTCCGTTGGAGCCACCAACCGGGACCTATACTCCAATATTTTCAGCAGACCAAGGGTTGGCGCGCAGGGGCTCTTTAGTCCTGGTTGGTGGCTCCAACCGGGACATATTCCCCTGTTTTCAAAAAATTTCAGTTATTTTCTGTTCTATTTATTTTTTTTGGGGTTTAAATTTGTATTGTTTTTTAAATGATAATTAATTTGGAATTTAGAAAAACTTTAAACATAAAAAGTGTTTGGATTTGAATAAATAATTCTAAACCATTTTCTGTTTTAAAAAATAATTAATGTAACCATTTAAAATATGAACCATTTACAATTAAAAATGAATTAAGTTATATTTTTTTAATATCAATTTGGAATTTAGAAAAACTTTAAACATAAGAAGTGTATGGATTTGAATAAATAATTCAAAAACATATTCTATTTTTAAAAAATAATTAATGTAACCTTTTAAAATTATTAACTTATATTTTTGAATATTAATTTGGAATTTAGAAAAATTTTAAACATAAAAAGTGTTTGGATTTAAATAAATAATTCAAAAACATTTTCTGTTTTAAAAAATAATTAATGTAACCATTTAAAATATGAACCATTTACAAAAAGGAAAACTTCCTCCTGCAACATTGTTCTCCATACCAATGTCCACACACATGCATAATATGGGCACAACATCACAAACTATGCCGTGATTCAGCACATAACATCGGTCATTTGGACCGAAAGTCATGAAACCTCAAACATGATAGGTCATTTTGTGAAGGTTTTTTCGAAACAAGATAATTGTTCGGCACACATTTAGTCCCGGATGTAGTCACAAACCGGGACTACAAATATTTTCCGCCATTTCCCACCTCTTCCCGCCAAATTTTCCCGCCCTTTCCTTTCTACTAGAGCTTTTAGTCCCGGATGTAGTCACTAACCGGGACTAAAGATATTTCCCGCCATTTCCCAAATCTTCACGCCAAGTTTTCCGCTTTTCCTCTATATTTAGGGTGATCGTGTCATGGTTATCCACACATCCACACCTTCTCTTAGAACAATGGACAACGCCATCGGGCCATTCTCGACTCGAGGGAGACCGAGGCCAGGCGCCTAACTACCCTTGTCCACCGGGTACCGCCGCCGTCGGATGCCGAGCGCCGAGGGTTCTGTCCTCCTCGTCCCTCAAGGTTCCACGCCAGCGCCATCACAAACCACTTCTACCACGAGCTCACGCCGAGCGCGGATGGATCCCAGTGGGATCCCGGACAACTATGACACTGAATGCCTTCTTTGCTAATAGGCGGAAAGGGAGCTCGCCAGGTACGAGGGTGATGGCCCGCCATCGGTGAACCACAACGAAGTCGGCCGTCGTCTGTGGTGGGAGAACCGTACTATCATCGTAGTGATGCGCTACATCGCCGTGGGAGACCATCCTCGCCTACGGTGCCCACGAGTCCACCATACAGGCCCCACACTGTCGGCGGTGGCGCATCGTCTTCCAGATACCCTCTCCCACCGCCGTGAATCCGAGGCTGGAATGGACCGGTATATGCCATGGATGGGCCGAGGATCCCGGAGTGGCGTGACGGCGATGATGATGACGACGACGATGAAGACCCTGAAGCTGCGTACTATAGGACTAGGCATGATTATGACTAAAGGGGGCGGCTTTAGGCCTGAGTGTTAGCTAGTCCCGATTTTTCCCGGTTTTTAATATTAATAAATGTCTTAAGTGTTACCTAATAAATAGAGGGAAATGCCTATATAAAGAGAGGGTTCATATTTAGTCTCGGTTGGAGAAACCAACCGCGACTGAAGGGATTGCGGCAGAGTGGGCCAGACAACACTAATAATAGGGGTGAGTGTCGACATTATGTCGTGCGGCTTGTACCTTGTCCCGGATGGTGTCACCAACCGGGACTAAAGATGAATTTAGTCCGGTTGGAGACACCAACCGACTAAAGATGAGTCAAGACTAATAATAGGGGTGAGTGTCGACATTATGTCGTGAGTGTCGACATTATGCCGAGCTGCTTGTACTATAAATATGCATCCTTGTGAGTCCAGTCCTCCAGCAGTTTGAGGCATCTCCAAGATGGTTTTAGAGAGCAGGACACCACTACGGCCATTCAGCGAGATGCCACGAGCCTGGGCCCTCCGGCATCTCCGAGAAATCGTCATAGAGGCACTCCTAATATGTGAAATTAGTTAGCTCCAAAGTATTGATCTAGTTAGTGAAGTTACAAGCTGCAAGATGGTTTTCGAGAGGGGACACCATCGCGGGCCAGTTCGGAGATGCCGACGAGCCCAGTCCTCCGCATCTCCGAAATCGTCATAGAGGCACTCTAATATGTGAAATTAGTTAGCTCGAGGTGTATTGATCTAGTTAGTGAAGTTACAAGCTGCAAGATGGTTTTCGAGCAGGGACACCACTACGACCAGTTTCGTGGAGATGCCGACGAGCCAGATCCTCCCATCTCCAAGAACTGGTCATAGAGGCACTCCTCCAGCCACAAAATGGGACTAACACTCAAGACATTTATTAATATTAAAAGCGAGACTACAAAACCGGGACTAAAGGCCACAAACCGCAAAGATATCCTTCGGTCAAGCCACAAACCGCGAAAGACATGAACTAGAGTTACATAATATGAGCATGAACTTCTTGGCATATGTCATTCCTTATGACCGCTTGAGACGTAACCATGGAGCATCTTCTTTACTTAACGGAATGCTTGGGTCAGTTTTCACCGTGAAGGCGGAATTTCATCAAACTTATTATAATCTTGACATGTCTATCTTGTCCTTGATTCACGATGTTTCTTTTCCTAAAGAACTATGTGACGCTTTGGCTCATCATATGATGTATTCGTTTGCATATTTTTTCTTTTTTTCATGCGAGGACATGTCCTTCACATAGAAAACCTGAGACACATCATTGGCTAGGACGAATGGTTCATCTCTATAACCAAGATTGTTGAGATCCACCGTTGTCATTCCGCATAACTGGTCTATCTTTACCCTTCCCCATTCAGGTTGACCCATTTGCGTGAAACAAAGGGACCTTAAAAGAGACTCCATAGTCTAGTTTCCATATCTCCTCTATGTAACCATAGTATGTGTCCTTTTGTCCATTCTCGTCTATTGCATCAAAGCGGACACCACTATTTTGGTTGGTGCTCTTTTTATCTTGGGCGATCGTGTAGAATGTATTCCCATTTATTTCGTACCACTTGGAAATTCAATACGAGAAGATGGTGACGCGCCAACAAGTATAGCTGATCTCCAACAGTGGTGTCATTCAAGAGATGTGTCCGCATCCAACCACCGAAAGACTTCATGTGTTCATCTGTAATCCATGATTCAAAGCTTCCCGGTTTTGAGCGTACAATATTCTTGTGTTCCTCGATATACGGAGCTTCCAAGGTGGAATTATGTAGACTGTAGTGTGCTTTAGTGAAAGAATCCCGTCCCTACATATCATTGCTTTCTTTCCAGCGTTTTTCCATAGTCTTCCCTCATGCCGCGAGTCAGAAACACCAATCGGCTTAAGGTCAGGAATAAAGTCAACACAAAACTCAATGACCTCCTCTGTTCCATATCCCTTGGAGATGCTTCCTTCTGGTCTAGCACGGTTATGAACATATTTCTTTAAGACTCCCATGAACCTCTCAAAGGGGAACATATTGTGCAGAAATACCGGACCAAGAATGGCAATCTCTTCCACTAGATGTACCTTCGGTCTTATCTAAACAGTGGGTGCATGCCTTATATCCTTTGTTTGTCTGTCCTGAAAGGTTACTAAGAGCAGGCCAATCATTGATGGTTACGAATAACAACCCTCGTAGATTAAATGGCTCCTGTTTGTTCTCATCCCACGACGCATACACCTGGTTTGCCCCACAACCGTAAGAGTTCTTCAACTAATGGCCTAAGGTACACATCAATGTCGTTGCCCGTTGCTTCGGCTTTGGATGAGCACGCATCATAATGAACTTACGCTTCATGCACAACCAAGGAGGCAGGTTGTAGATACATAGAGTCACGGGCCAGTCTGTGGACTGCAGCTCTGCTCCCCAAAAGGATTCATGTCATCCGTACTTAGACCAAACCATAAGTTCCTTGCGCCACCGCAAAGTCCGGAAGTCTCTCGATTTTTCTCCACTGTGACCCATCGCCAGGGTGTCTCAACTCCCGCCTTTCTTACGGTCTTCTTTGTGCCATCGCCACAACCGGCATGCTCTTTGTTTCGAACATGCGTTTCAACCTTGGTATTATAGGAGCATACCACATAACCTTAGCAGAACCCTCTTCCGAGGGGCTCTCCTCAACATCACCAGGGTCATCTCGTCTGATCTTATACCGCAACGCGCTGCATACCGGGAATTTATCTAAATTCTCATACTCCTTACCGCGGTAGAGGATGTAGTCATTAATGCATGCATGTATCTTTTGCACATCTAATCCCAGAGGACAGAGAGTCTTCTTTGCTTCAGAGGTACTCGGGAAGTTCGTTATGTTTGGAAACTTGGCTTCATTATTTTCAGCATCTTTTCAAATGAGGAGTCAGTTAGACCACACTCGCCTTCCATCGCAACAATTCCGATGTGGTACCGAGCTTTGTGCTGCCATCTTCACAATTTGGGTACAACAATTTCTTGTGATCTTCTAACATGCCCTCTAACTTCAACTTCTCATTTTACTGTTTCAGCTCTCTTTGCATCGAAATGACCCTACCAAGTTCATCACCGGCTCATCTGATGCCCGTTCTTCACCTCTTTCCTCTCCATTGTCTTCCATTGCAGTATCACTGTATTCAGGAAACATATGATGATAGTTGTTATCATCATCTTCTTCTTCACCATCTTCCATCATAACCCCTCTTTCCGTGCTTGGTCCAAAGCAATTATAGTTGGGCATGAAACCTTTCATAATCAGTGGCGCGAATGATTTTCGAGGAATAGTACTCCTTGTTGTTCCGACATTGAACACATGGACAACGTATAAATCCATTCTCTTTGTTTGCCGTAGCCACATCGATAAATTTATCCACGCCTTTGATATACCCGGCTACCCGCCGGTCACCGTACATCCATTCCCGACCGTTCATCTGCATCATATAAGTAAGTTTATCAAAAAACAGGACATCATAAATAGTGAAATAACCAATTCACACCGACACATGAATTGTATCAATGACCTAGAAAAGATAAGATTGCTAACCTCGATCGAGGGAAATAAAGAGGAGAAAGCTCAAGTGCGTCTCAGACACCTTCTATATTTTTGTTCTATGAGAAATTCAACGGGATTTTTCACTCAAACATTTCAACAAACACCTTCAATGCATGCATGAGAAAAACTAGCACACACCCTCACACCTTACACCATTCGAAAAAACAGAGTGGAGGCAGAGGGGGCTGGGGCGTTGCATTTATAGAGGGCAGGGGTCTTTAGTCCCGGTTGGAGCAACCGACAGCAAAGGTCGCACGCCACGTGGCTGTGGCCAAACCTTTAGTCTCGTTGGTGGCTCCAACCGACCCATGCCCTGCCCGCGCCGCCCAACCGGACGTGCAAGATTAGTCCCGGTTGGTGGCGCAACCGTGACTAATGCTCCGAGGGGTCGCGAACGGATGGCCCTTTTTCCTCTAGTGTACAGGCCAAGTCTGTATGCATATGCCAAGTCATCTAGTCGTCGTCGTTGATCGTTTTCATTCTGGATATTTTGAAGTGTGTCCTGTCGTTCCATCAGAGACTGGATTCTGTACTACAGATGCGTGCGTATCAACTTGATACACACACATCTCATCTGTAAGAAAAAGGGGGAACACCGCTCTCTGTTCGTGATTTTGCGACGATATTAATTAAATATACGTGACTTTGATATGGATTTTGACGGGTTAAAAATATACGTGAACGGCGATTCAACTCCCAACTCCTAACTCCGATCGGAAGACTAGACGGGGAGGGAGAGGCGAAACAGAGAGCAGAAGGAAGACTCAGCTATGCCATTTGGCCATTTTTTTTCTTTTGCATGCCACCTCTCAAGCAAGGTTAAGAAATCGTGAAGTTTGTCGATTTTTGCCATCCGGCCAACGCTATCTCTTGCATCAATCTTAATCCTCTACTAACTGATTGTATAAGTTCTAACAAACTATAATTTACCTCACCCCAGAATCACCTTATTAACATCTGATCAAACACACAATTTCTTCCAATATATTAAGCAGCAAGGTCTCACAGTTTTGAAAGAGATAACGTAGCTGGTCTTTGGTCGCATTGGTCAATTGCAAGCCATGCATGATTAGTTATGCATGCAATCTGGTGGCTAGTCAAGTCAACATTCTACAGCCAGTAGATCTTCTAGTAGTGCCTGCAATTCCATGTCAACATTCTACAGCCAGTAGATCTTCTAGCAGGTACAATTACGTACTTATTAGCACATGGGTACATATATACTATGAAAGTTTTATACGGTAAATATCTGCTGTGTTTAACTTATATACTACTACCTCCATTTCAAATCTTAAAGTCTTTAAAAAAAGCTAAGCTACTAAAAGTTTAACCAAACTTTTGAACAAAACTATCAAGAACTATGATATTATATAGACACCATGTAAAAATATGTTACATGATTTATCAAAGGGTATGGATTTCATATTGTAAATACTAATAGTTTTTCTAAAAACTTGGTCAAACTTTACGTAGTTTGACTTTTGGAAAAAAAATATAAGCTTTAAGCTTTGAAATGGAGGTAGTACATACTACGAAATTTTTATAGGGTAAATATCTACCGTCTTTAACTTATATACTACAAAAAAAATTATACGGTTTCAACAAACTTGGCCAGAGTTAAAGTAGTTTCTATGAAAAAATTTATATATTTTCTACAAAAAATTATACGGTTATCACAAGGAGAGACTACGACATCCGACCATAAATCCTAAACACTAGTAGAAGATCAACCTGACAATGACCACCAGGAGAACGATGATGATGAAATCCCTGAGGCTATCCTGTCGAACATGAAGTTGTTCCCCCTCCACAACAAACTCTACATGCTGTTCTTCATGGGAAGCAATGTGCACATGTTGTTCTTCCTCGCCATCATTCCCTTCCTGATGTTCTTCCTTAGAAACTATGTCCATTTGTTGTTCTCCATCAGCAACACTCCCTACCTGGATCCAATGCATCCTCCACTTTCTCTGGTGGTTGTACACCTAGGTTCCTAAAACCTCATCTTTGCGGTGCTAGAATAAAGCCTTAGTGCATGCATTCAGATGGATCTCCTTGAATCCCTTTTTAGTCCCGGCGTCATTCTTGACAATCTCACACATCTTGTCCAACACAAGGTGGACATGTAGGGGAGACATTTCATGGTTCCTTCATCTGCGCATTTGCCAGCTTTGCTGCAACTTATGGAGCAATAGTGATGACAAAAATTTGCACATTGTGGTCAAGAGAAATAATTGCACCGACAGGGGTCGTCATTCTAGGATCCACCATATTGAGAGTAAAGGAATGACTGTCATCCACATAGGAAGAGATCTAGAAGTCCCCAATAGGGATCATCGCCCTGGCTAAACTCATCGCAGAACGAGTCCTACATTCATCACGCAACACAGATAGGTGAATGGTAGACGTAGCTAGGAATCGATCTACAATGTGTAGCAGAAAAATGGTTGAAATAATCTAGTTTCTATATCATATGAAGGCTACGTAGCAAGATAAAATGAACAACTTATCAAGGCTACAAATCATGCTACACTGAACATAGATTAGGGCAAGGAATCATGGTAAAATTTGTAGGTGCTCAATGCTATCACATCAGGTCTACGGACCAAAGCCACAAATGAAGCAACATCTACAAACCCTAGAGGGATTGCAGATCTAAGTAGATGGAGGAACCCTAGATGAAGGTGATGTCACTTACCATCATCACTGGAGAAGGAGGAGGACACAGATCAGAACTGTCGAACGAGGAGGAAGTAGTCTTCACGCTGCCGCCGAAGAGCGAAGAAGATGGACCTCCTCACCTAACGCAGACCGATCATCAAACGGTTCTCGATATGGGGGAAATGGCGGGTTCTCTTCCGGTTGTGAGTGGGCACGGTAGAAAGGGGGAGGGTTTCAGTGGGAGGTGAGTGAATCTCTCACCAATACTTTTCGCTACGGCAGAAACAGAAAAGCTCCCGCCATCGCCATCGTTGGCCGCGCTTATGCGGGGATCTCCGCTTTTTGCATCGGGTGGGTGCACGATGAGCCTGGCTCCACGGAAACACTCAAATCGAGCGTTGTCTTTGGGCCTAGTTGTGGGCTGCTTTAATGTTTGCGACGGGCGTAGCCCAAGCTCAAGGTCAAGCAACCAAATGGCTCATTTTCAGCTCCACACGGGTTGGCTGGGCTTCCCACGGGCTACCAAACACGTCCTAAGTGAACTTCTCCGACCTAGCTTACCACAGCGAAAATAAAAGCATCTTACTTTGAGTCTATGATGAAAAGGTACAAGAATGGCTCAACCAATACTTATAGCACATAGTCCCTCATTCCCCGAAAAAATACGCATACTTTATGTTAGAAATCAACACCTTTTAAGTTCGATCGATTTTAAGGAGACAAATATGAACATGTCCAACATCAAATCAACATGAACATGTCCACCATAAGATATTTGTATAGTGTATTTGTTCAATATTGTAGACTTTGACATTTTCTTCTACACATATTGGTCAAACCTTGTAAGTTTTGACATTTTACCAATTTTACAGGCCCCATTGTTTTTGGAACAGGATTAGTAATTTAGGTCAACGAAATATACCATTTACAAGCGCCAAGTACCGGATGATGATATGTTAAGTTAACTGTACAAGATACAGAAGGCTTAGCACTACACAGAGCCAAAATATACCGTTACCAACCAGCAAGGCAGCAACTGCTAATAGCCCAACCAAAATACCAGATGGTTTATAGATTTCTAAAGCTCAAACAGTCACAGCTACCTGTTTAAACCCCACCATTACGGCCTCCCTTGTTAATTTTCCATCATGATCACTGAAACCTGGCAAGCTGCGTGGTTCTAAAATGCAGTTGTCGTCTCCCAGGGTCTGGAGGCAAGCACCACCATTATCTTCTCCTCATTGCGACACACTTGTCATTCCGTCTGTTCTTGGCATGGCATCGGAAGAAGGGGGCCTTGCTTCGGGAGCTGGATTCCATCATTAGATCGAATCGAGTCAACCGGTGCTCGGCCCAGTAATCCAGGAAGCTGGACTTGCTTCAGCAGCTTAGTACCACTATTCGGTCGAGGCAAATCACCTGGCGCTCGGCCCAGCAATCCTGGGCCAGGGTGGGGAGCTCTCGGCAGTACCCGGACCGACAACCCATATCCGAAACCTGAAGGGACAACGAAAAGAGACCACCACCATGGCTTACCCACAGACTGACCACTGTTACTACACCATGTCTGGGTGGGCTGCTGAAGCAGAACTGGGGACGCAAGGACCATGGCAGGGGCGACGGTGCCAGGTGCAGCACCAGCTCGGTGTGCTGGCTCCTCGTGCGGTACAACATGCTTTATTCTCTTTTGACTCTTGTATCTGATCTCCAGGCTATGTTTTAGCTTCCGTTTCCTCTTGACACCCCGTAAACGGGGTTTGCTGACAAGATTGTCCGGGTTCAGGCGCCCAAACAGACGGTTCTTCAACTTCGTCGCATCAATGTTGCCCCTCACGAACTCTGTCAGGTTTGAGGCGCAATCCGTGAGGCACCTGCAGATCTTCTGCATCTGCGCCTTCCCTACCGCCCTTGCAAAATTCTGTGACCGGTCCAAGAAGTCTTCAACCTACATCGAGATAGAGGATTTGGGATGAGTCTGTCATTCCGTCACCTATCATCAGTAGTAGCCAATTTGCAGAAATACCTACACTTAAATTACCAACTCCTTTCCTCCAGGTCTTCGAGATCCATGATGCTTCAAAGTTGCTAGCACAGAGCCCATGCTCCCATAAACTCTCCACTGATAGTAGCTGCAGGATAAATGGACAAACGTGTCACACATTAAGTAAGCACTGTCAGCTATCTGACAATCACAAGATCAAGGTGATATACAAAGGTGGGATCCTAAAAGAATCTGAGTAAATGTACAGTTCACGATATTCTCCAAACATGAAAAATTACACAAGCTGGACAGAACATGAAGATTCAAATTTTACTCACTTTACTCATCAAAGATACAAATAGTTCAGCAACCGATTCTTTATTTGTGCTGCCAAACCCCTTAAACAGCAAGATGTTCTTCTCAACACTTGCAGAATCTGAACCATCTGCAAGGGCCAAAAACAAAATAATTATCTCATCATCGTTTTTTGGCAATACAATAGCGGAATGGGGACAGTAAATGAACAAACAGAGGAGGGGAAAAAATAATAAAACATACCTTTTAATAAGGCAGAGAACGGAGGCAATATTGGAGGATGGCGGGTCTGTGCTGCACATTGCAAAAGTAGTAAGAAGATTCAACTTCTAATCAGATAGAAAAATCAGATAAGTATTAAATATCTTGACTACTGAGATACTGCTCACTAGTCACTACCACAAGCTAGGAGACCGAAATCTAAGTCCAGGTACGCAACACACGGTACCATGGATGCGGGGTAATTGGTCAATAGTCACTAGTCAAACAAACTAGAGACTGGAGGTTTAATTACTGGTGATGTTGTAACAGAACACAAATCAATACAGTTTTGGTACCTGTAAATGAAAAGCAACTAAGGAAATGATTGAAATTGAGCTCATTGTTTGTTCTCTCGAGCTATTCACATCATGTATCTTAGCCCAGATCTTGACCTGCAGAATAGAAAGACGATATAGAAGATACTTTTGTCACATAGCTTCAGCATAGCGACCAAGCATTGGTATGGTACACCAAGGGAAATGATCAAATGGATTACCAGGTAACTTAGTATCCGAAACCTTTCATCGAGTGAAGAAACAAATTTGAAGACCATGGATCTTGTCATGCCATCTTTGTTTTCAACCGTAATATCACATTCGATGCCAGTTTCCCGATCGATAACATTCACAATTGGCACCCTAGCACTTACAAGAGGTAAAACTCCACAGTAAATCCCGTTCCCTGAAATCGAGAATATAAGAATTACAGAAAAATATAGATGGCCGCACACAAAAGGTCTAGTCGTGAGCATGTGAAGATGTTCTGCTCAAAGGAAGTAGTAAATTACTTTGAAGGGAATACAGAACTTTGGAAATTTTCCTGATGACTTTAATCTTTTTCTTGCGATCGCACAGATCCTCGGTCTCAGCAGTGAAGTTGACGGAGAGATCCAGGTCACTTTTGGGAGTGAATAAATCCATCGTGAAGGACCCGAATGCTTGCACAACTGGAAACCCGTTGTCGTTACCTGCAATGGTTTGTTAAGAGGAGAGGTCAAATATACATCATGGAAGAGAGAAATGCTCAAACAATAATCAGAACATCACTTGTAAAGCGTACATGGTTAAACATATCAACATTGATTTTTCTGCGACGGCAATCTTATCCTAGGATGGACAAAGGGAGTAAGAATTAATCATGCCGATACTATCTTCCCCTGTGCCACGAGAAGCTCAAGGCGCATGCTAACCAGGGACTGACTACATCAGCAAGAAAAAGGTTAACCGCATCCCTTACCAAAGATCTTGGTCGCCATCTTGTCGAAGACATGGACCAAAGCATTCCGTTGCTCATAGTCGACGGGCTTTGGCCGCAGCGCGGCATACACCTCGAGGAGCAGATGGTTGAGGGATGGAAGAAGGCTGGCATCGACCGACATCGCGGACAGCAGCTCCGCCTCATTGCGCTCGGCGTGGCTCCGTAAATCTGCAAACATGAAACATGCAAGTAACCGTAGAAAATCTCTTGAGCAAACATGACAGTGAGAGGGGACATGGAAAATAGGAGTACTATGACTGTAAAATGCAGAGTAATCTAATCTATGGCAGGCACCTTGTGAATCCCACACGCTGACCCCACTCTCACTGTCACTGGACCTACAGTAATGAAAGATGAGACGCATCGTCACGAAATGGCGCAGCATAGCATTCATCAGAAAAGAAAGAAAAATCGAACCAAGCATAGCATCGGTACGGTCAAATTTTCTCTCCAGACGTCAGATGTGGAAGCGACGTCTGCAGATCTACCGGAAAGCAGGGGGGGAAGGGATCCAAGAATCGGGGAGTGGGTCTGGGAGGGAAGGAGAATACTTACTCGTCGGTGTCGGAGGTCGCGTCGGCGTCGGCTTCGGAAAATGGCGGCGGCGACGGCGGAGGCCAAGAGGCAGGAGTCGCCATGGCTCCGTGTGTTGGAAAGCTCGACTGCTGGAGGCTTCCTTCTTTTTTTACTGCCGTCACCCAGTAGTGGGGCCCACTTGGCAATGATAATACAGTATGAATCTACTCACTTGCTCCCTCTGTCCACAAATAAGTGTACTTCTAGATTTTTCTCAAGTCAAACTTTATTAAATTTAACCAAATTTATAGATAAAGATAACAACATGTATTACACCAAATTGAAATATTATGAAACTAAATTTAAAAACATATCTACTAGTAGTACCAATTTAGAGTCATAAATATTGCTACATTTTTCTATAAAGATAGTCAAACTTTACTAATTTTGACTTAGCACAATCCTAAAAGTACATTTAGGCTGGTCCTAGTGGTAGTATCATACTACTACTATCATGCATATGATACTAGTGCATGATACTATGTCTCTAGTGCATTGTATCATATAGTAGTAGTATATTTATTGATTTGTAGAATCTCTATGTAAAATGTGTGTACAAGATTTAGTTGCCATTATGATTTCTAGTTTTACGTGCTATGATAAGGTATTTACCTATGATACACTAATCATCTCTCTTCATTAATTATGGCGCCACATCAGATTTTTGCCAAGTTGGCATGGATGGTACACCTTATGATACTAGCACTAGGCCTTATTTGCGGACGGAGGGATTCACAAGGCATCCCCTCGTGCCTTGTGGACACTAATTTAGAGTATGTCTTTTTGGACGGTACTTTCTCAGATCCTTATTAACCATAAAAAGTTAATACTATGACGCTAATGTCGTGCTATATTTGAAATAGCGGTAATGCTATGAGGCTATTTGGCAAATAGCTGTATAGCGAGCAAAATTGCAAAAATTTAGCATGAACTCTCTAAATACACTATAGCATTAGCACGTTATTTTTTTAACGTCTATGAACAAAAGATGTGAAAATACTGATAAATCTGACAAAACTAAAAAAAAATGTAGTACAGAGGAAGTTCTTTACACTAAACGGCTACAGAACATTTCAATCCATCATATCAGACGACCTGATTCTTCGGTTCAGAGGAATCTAAAAATGAAGCACATATTGTAGTTGCAAGGGAACAAAGAAAACAGCTCATCGGGTTCAACTTGACAGGGATTTTCATTTGCAAATTGCAGGTTAAATAGACCATATGAAAAATTCCAATAATTTTCAACTCTACATACCAGCCAAATGAATACATCCTCTAAAATTCCTTCGAACCAAATAGGCCCTCGATCAGCTCAAGCACACATCTTTGATCACAAACAAATCAACAGATTGTCGTGTATGGTTTTATTTAGTCGTATATAATTCAAACCATGAATCTTTCAGGACGATGACGATATATGTTCTTCTCATCCATAACAGTTGAACATTTTCGTCAGGTCAACTTTCTTTTGTAAGCAGAAGAAAAAAAACTCATACATTAATCAGCGAAACCCACCCAGCAAAACTCATACTTACACAGTTACACTCCACCAGGGAAAAGAAGAACACGTTGGGGAGAACAAGATCTATACACACACACACACACACACATACCAACCAATGTGACAAAAAAAAAGAATTGAGCAATCATCATATTCATATCATAGTCCGGGGTTATATCATCCTGCTGCAAATCTTCCACTTTCTTCCTCTTCTCGTATATTCTAACACCTACATGATGAAGTAAGCTCGGATCACCTCGATTATGGGCGCGCGGCACAGCGGACACTTCCCTCCGCTTCGGACCAGCTCGTTCGCACACTTCGAACACGTGCACATGTGCCCGCATCTGTCCTCACATTAACATAGTCATGGTTAGCGCTACACAAAATTAATCAAATGTCTACAACAGCTTTCAGAGCATAACGTACATAGAGGAACCAACCTGTACAAAAGAGAGTCGATTGGAGTATCACAGCATACGCAGCAAGTGCCTTTCCTCACATTAATCCATTTCGATCCATCGTCTATGATCTCTCTGCTTTCCGCTGAGATGCCAAAAACACCCATTTAAGGTACAGATACAAGTGCGAGAAAAGTGCAAGGCAAAGCATCATCAATATTGAGCTTACATGCTACACCAAGGTCAAATTTAACCCAAAAAAAGGTGTCCACCTTCCTTTCTAAGCTAGCACAGCAATCATCATAGAGAAAATGTAGAAAACAGGAGCATGCTGAGTTACTAACCTCGCTCCCCAATAAAGCGATTCAAGGCTGCCGAGACTTCCTGCCTTACAGAACGCTGTAGCTCGAGCTGCATATCCATGCAAGCTTCCAGCATTCTCTGCATGTGACCCATGCCTTGCTGGAGTCTAGCCATGTCAGCCCTTAAATCGGTGATAGCCTCCCATTCCTGGAGAAATAACCCAGAAGAAACATGAGCCTTTAGCTATAGCCTACAAAAACATAAAAGGAATGGTGTACTGCACTTCGGTAATATCTAATTAGAACTTAAGCGGAAGGGTGAATGTGACAGCCTATAAAGTTATTGTAAATCCAACTATCAATAAATATATGGTTTATTAACTCACAATCCAAACTATTGCAAACAAACTAAGAAAGTACTCAGACTGAGTGCAGTAAGAATGTCGCAGGGAATAGCTCACAATATCAGAACGGTGAATGTTCTGTCTGATCCAGTTGTTATGATGCAACTCCGAATGCCAAAGTGGTTGACGAGGAGGCATAGGTGGAGGAGGAATCACTAAACGAGGCCTAACATTAGTAGCATCACGAAGCTCTTGTTCCTCATCATCTCTATGCTGCTGCTCTTGACCTTGCACCGGTGGGTCGGGGGTTGCTGCTGCAGGTGCTCCTGCTTCCAGATTCAGAGAGAGAGGACCACGGCCTTGCCGCTCAACATACGAACGGATAAGTCGGTCTAGGTTCTCACGGAACGCGCTATCGAGAAGATTAGAGACGCTCCTTCTGCAGAATGAACAATGTTTCAGCATCTAGACTACATATACTGATAAATTGCCTGTGCAAAGTTTCTCTGTGCAAGAAAGAAACAAGAACCTGCTATGAAGCTCCCTTAGTTCCGTGCTGTACACATTATCATCATCACCAGGGTGAACGTATTAGCTCTTCTAATAAGCACGGATTCCGGGTCGACTGGTTGTTCTGAATTATTATCATCATGCCAGTTATGTGCAGTGTCATCATTGGACTCATCGTCCTCATGCCACACTTCATTTACTTCTGGAAAATGATCATCGCTCTGCCACTCATCATGTGCTTCTGCAGGATCATTCCACTCTCCATGTGATTCTTGAAGATGATTATTGCTCTGCAGCTCTTCAAGCACTTCAGGAAGATGGTTACTGTCATGCTGCTCCTCATGTGCATCAGGAAGATTATCATCACTAGCTGACTCATCACTTGTTTCCCGAAGAGATGCATCTTGATGATCTCCAGCCTCCGTCCTCCCATCAGATGAACTATTGTCTGTATTGTCATGCCAATTTCTTCCGGATACCTCCCCAGTAGTAACGGTATGGGAAAATTGATCCCAAACTCTTCTTCTATCCACCTCCAAATCTTCATGCCAACTCTCCTCCTGGCTAGGAGGTTCGAACAAGCCTTCAGCAATACTAGGAGTATTACTTCCATAATCCGAGGCTGTTGCTGTACCTTCAATTCGCTGAAGATCAACATTCTCGGTTGCCTGTTCATGTGTGTCCTGGGTATCTTCAGAAGCACTACGGGTTGATTCAGAATGGTCATTGGTGGATAGTTCAACATTTTGAGCTGAAGATGAATCCGACAGGCTAGCTGCTTGACCACGTACGAGATTCTCCAACCTGAAGAGGAACCCATCTCTAGTTATTAAAACTGATGAGTGATATCTAATACACAGTAAAACATCACACAGGTACATTATAACTGCAATGGCTTCCTAGTAAGACGTCCGTGCTACGTGAGGCACATTTGTCACAATTCTCCACGAGTAATGTTGCAACCTTTCACTTCAAAGAGAATAATTAATTACACACTTCATTCGGATTATAATCTTTAAAATAACTGCGTTACCTATGGAACAGGAGATGACTAAATTTTGTGAGTGAAATGAGTAACGCTGATCTTGCAGGTGAAACTTAACATCATAAACAGTGGACCTTATCATTCATTGGAACATCGTGTAATCATCATTGATCCAACCATTATATGTCAACTGAGACAATATCAGCAACATGCAACTGAACAAACTGTAGGAGTATCAGCATCAGTACTAATAACTAACTACTAAGGATCATGGGCTATCTAATAAGATGGACCTCCTCCAACCAAAGGAACAGAATCTCCTGACAATGACCCCATTAGTCCAATGATCACTCTTGCATAATTTTGACAAGGTCTATAGACCAGGGAACCTTGGTACGCTAGATATCAAAGTTTGCACTCAAGATTCGATGCGCTTTGGAACGAATGGAAGTAGCCATCATTGATTGATTTTTGAAACAAGTTGGCAGAGGGCAGGGTGGCTTTGGGCTATGGGAGGAGGGTATTGGGGGGGGGGGGGGGCGCAGGAAGATTGGGTAGAGGATCGCTTGCTGCTATGCTCGTAGATTTGCATGGCCCCACTTGTTAGGGCTAAACTAAAAAGAGGTTGGAAAAGGAGAGAACATATGACCACCAACTCAAACCTTCACAAGCAGGAAAGAGTAAAACATTAAGCACGTACATTATAACTGCAATGGCTATACTAGTCCCGAAAGGAAGCGAAGACAACCACATTGGTCACAATGCGAAAGCGAGGTTGCAACCTTCCACCTCATAGAGAAGAATAATCACACACCTCATTCAGATTATCATCTTGGAAATAACTATGTTACCCATGGGACAGGAGAAGATAAAATTCTGTGAGTTAAATGGTGATCTGCAAAGTGCAACTTAACATCATAAACAGGGGGACCATAGTATCGATTCAAGCATGATATAACCATCATCAGTCCAACCATTATATGTTGATTGAGAAATATGAGCACACATGCAAGTGCAGGTGCTCAAACTGTAGCAGTATCAGCATCAGTACTTAACTACAAATCATGGGCTCCTTGAACCAAATAAACAGAATCTCATGACAATGACCCCATTCATCAGTAGGACAATAATCGCGTGCATAAATTGATTCCAAGAAAATAAAAAATGAAATATCCATGTACCTGAGACCCGATACAGGGTGCCGTTGCCGCAGCTGGCCGAGCTCCCTGGCGGCCACCGACGGCGGTCTACTCGCCTCCTCCGGCAGGCCGCCGTTCCGCAGAAACCGGCCTCGGAGCAGGGCCTATGGCAAGACAAAAAAACAGACGGCATCGGTTGTCTGAAGTGGCCCTCACGGAAAGCAAAGCACGCGACAGCTGAGCGGACTAATGGAACAGTGTCTGGATTGGAAGGAAGGGAACAGGGAATGGGAGGGGAGGACGCACGTGGATCCGGTTGCGGTGGGGGAAGCCGGAGACGGGTCGGCGGAGGGCGAGGCGCTGGAGCTCGGCGTGGCGGTCGGCTGCGAGGCGCATGACAAGCTCGAGGCGCGCCTGGCGGCCGCGGATCCGGAGGTCGGCTTGGGGGGAGGGCGGCGGCGGAGGCTGGTGGTCGTCGGCGTCGCGGGCAGCCATGTGGACCCAGTCCCGCACGAGGCGCACCCGCTGTCGCTCGATCTCGCCGAGCCACCAGCCGGCGTCGGCGGCAGCGGTGCGCGAGATCCGCGCGGCAGCCGGGTCGTCGCTCCAGCGGCGCGCGGCCCGGCGCACGGCCTCTCCAGGGGAGTCGGGGGAGTCCTCCCGGCTGGATCCGTCCCAGTCGCTGTCGCTGCGGGGCTCCTCCGAGGGCTCGCGGCGGCTGCTGCGGCTGCGCGGGGAGGTTAGGAGGAGCGGACGGTCGGTGGGCGGCGGGTAGTCGCCCATGGCCGGCCGCGGCGAGGCATCGGTGGGATGGTTGGCGGGGGACACGTCGGTGACAAGGCCCCGTCGATGTGGAAGGAAGGAAGGAAGGAAGGAAGGAAGGAGTCGAAGGAAGTCAAGGCGCCCCGGAATGGATTGGATGGATGGATGGATTCTGGCAGGGTTTTCATCATTATTATTCTTTTCTCTATACAAAATTATTATTTCAAGAAATGGAAATGTGGAGGGAAACTAAAAAAAATTGCAAATTGCATTACTCTGCCTCTAGTCCTCCTCCTCCTCCTCCTCCACTTGTCTAGGTTGACAAAATATTTTTATATGTCTATCCTATACTTATTTATTTATTATTTTCCTTAGAGGTATCTTCCTAAAAAACTTTAAAACCATTTTAGCCAAATAATACACCCCGGAAAACATCCTTCCCTACAAGAAATCTGCAAAATAAAAAGTGAGCATAACTCATTTGGTTAGAGAAATGGAAATATACAAAAGTAGACATCGCAATTCAAGTCCGCACAACCACATATTTTATTTAGGTTTTAACCATAGGAGGAAAGTTCCCGCGCCAATCCCATGATGCTGAATCAAGCGGCAACCTGTGTCACCACCCTCTTTCCCTTGACATGTCGAAGGGTGTCGTCGGATGAAGTCGGCATGGCCGATCATGCAATGAGACTCTTCCCGCGATCCTCGCTTGCTCGGTCACAACCTCGCCATGGTGATCGACAACATCGCGCCCACTCCAAATCCGGTGTCGGTCGATCTCGACAGCCCTTCTCACCTTGCTTTGCGCCTGGGGCATGTCTTGGGAGGCTCGGGCATGAGTGACCTTGTGTGCTAGGGTTTGGGGCCTCCTGGAGGTTGGGTGGTGGTCATTGGTGTTTGAGCTTTCGATGACCAGTGACAAGTGGCGGCGGTTCCTGTTTCTTTCCTCTCAGTTCCTCCCAAGGGGGAGCTAGAGGTGTTGACGAGGTTTAATCTCGTCAATGCCCATTGTTATGGACTTGGGTTTTGGAGAAGATGGGGATGCTGGAGATCGTGGCACGGTTAACAGACAAGCAACCAGGGGACACGAGATTTACCTGTGTTCGTGCCCCGAGGGAAAACCCTACTCGCTTGCCGCTCTTGGTTACGCGGAACAAGGTTCAGGTGCGGATTCGATCTGGCGTGAGGTGTGTGCGAAAGTATGAGTCGAGAGATCTAGATCTGTAGATCTGTGATCTAGTCTATCGGGGTTATGGCGTGTAGGTCGTGATCTCCTCGTTGGACCCTCCTAGCCTTTATATATGGGGAGGCTAGGTCTCGGGTGCCACACGAGTAGGTTACAAGTTGTATTCAAACTCTAGTCTTGAGGTTTCCTTGTCTTGTCGCTTGGGAGTCCGTGTCCATATGGCTTCGTAGAAAGCCAAACGTCATAGGCGCCATGAACCCTGGCAGTCGTCGAGTGGGTCTTCCGCTTGGCCGACCGTATACTAACATCGGGTACCCGTAGGGCATATCCATGTCGTGTGTCCGTGATCCGGAAGGAAGCTTCAATCTGGTGCTAAGGGGTCCATGGTCAGGATCGGGTGGATGGTTGCCGTCTATGCTTTTGAGTCTTTCTCCTCCATCCAAATATAACGAGTGTTGGGACAACCATCTTGACCTCGCCTTCTCCGGGCACGATCGGCCGTTAGTGCTCCACAGGGGAGCCAGAGGATGATCGGTCTAGTCCCTCTCTCCATCTTAGCTAGAGAGGATGCCAGAGTGTAAGATGGTGTGTTTGCGAAAGCATCGCAAAGGTTTTGTCCATTGCTGGCGCTGATGATGTATGTGGGTGTCATTATCCTCCTTAGAGGTGTGGCAATGACACCCATCCCACTGCCGGTTGCTTTCCCCTAGACATCGGTGCAGTCTTTTGGCTTGCATCATCTTCGAGTTCCTCCTTGGAATCTCTATTCGACGATGCCTTGCATCAGGTCGGCTCGACCTCTTCTAAACTGTGTGCTTTCCGGCTAGCGCGACAGCTCTTGAGCCGATGGGGTAGTCGAAGTTAGTGACCTGCCACGTGGGATACCAGTGTTTTATCCATCCTATTGCCAGCCTGGTCGTTAGGGCAAAGCATAGGTGTCTCTTGGAGTGGGTGTTGGAGCCAGCGAAAGCTTCGCAATGCTCTGCCCTGTGCCGACAATGATGACGCCCTCGAGCACTGTTTCCCTTCCTCGGGGTGTTGTCATGAAGCACCCACCTTGAACCCTGAAGTTTCGTCTTCTATTTGTTGTAGCTATCCAATGTCCTAGGTGTTTGTGGTCCTTTGCGAGCAAAGATGTTTAGAGGTTCTGGTCTGGTTTGATGCAGTTCCTTACTATGGCGTGCGTCGCTCACGATTCATGTTGGCTCCCCTCGCCGACAAGCGGTAGTTGCCTCCTATAAGTATCGAGCGCCATTGTCGCCAGAGGTATTGATCAACACGAACTCGGTCCTCTAATTACGTGCATAATGCTTTATACCGACGATCGATCAAAGGTAAGGTGGAAGGGAGGGATGAGCGAAGAGGAAATTGCGCCGCTGCCTGTGCCTTCGCGTCCTGTGGCGGCCATGTCCTCGTCCTCACCCGTGTCTATCATGACGCTTATGTCAAGAACATCAGGTACTTAGATCGATCCCCATATAAGAATGGGTTAATTGGATCATTGCAACTTTTGGATTTTTGAGAAATCGCCACTACTATTTTTGTCTTTTGATAAATGCCACTACAATTCTATGTACATTCCATAAACACCATTATGACCACTTAAACACGCATATAGGCCGGTATACACTCGTATTTCTTATGTATATATGTATGTATGGTGGGCCCCACCCGAATCAGCTTAGACGTGATGGAGTAAAATTGGAGAAAGCACCCAAGGAAATTGTGAATAGAATAAATTAGAGAAATATTACATGTTTCTGATTTTCTGAAGATTTTTTGCAACACGTGAGTCTCTGTATACTTGTTCATTTTCAGAGACACTGCAGTTAATAACTAAAAAATATTTCCAGAGCTAGTACACACGATACAAATCACAGACCCAAGCTAACTAACAGTAGGAGACAGAATTTCAGCAGCTAGGCTTGATGGATTCATAATTCAAAGCTGAACTCGTTTTGAGTCTTCCGTCTATTTAGGTTTTGCCCTTTTTCTCCTGTTTTTGAGAGAGCGTTTGTCACGTCTTCTTCTGGCTATGCACTTGGTAAATGCTTCTCCATAGAAACTTTGTAAATATGTACTCTCTCCGTCCTAAAAAGGATGTCTTAAGTTTGTTTAAATTTGGATGTATCTATGGAGGGAGTACATTATTTTAGAACATTTCTCATGCATTGTTATACCAATTCCAATCCGTTGCAACTGTGTTGTTAGTTTGGTAAGAAGTCATCTCATCATAATAAGAACGAAAATAAGACAGGACCACCATACACAATTTTCATTACATGCAAGTAAATCTCCTTATGAACAACAAGGTTTGACCTTTTTATTATGCACAAGAGTGAATTGCCAAAGAAACCCCCCCCCCCTCCCCAACCCAACAACCCCACCCCCACCACCACCACAAAAAAATTGCCTCTGCTGATGGCGGCAGGGCCCACCTTTGTCATGAGCATGTCGCTCCTCGACATCGCTAACGTGTTGCCCGCCTGCGGTGGCGTGGCGTTGCCGCCTCCGTCGATGGCGGCAGACACCACCGTCATTGTCGCTGGTTGGTCCTGCCACCACGAAGAAGTGGTCCTTTGGTCTTTCTTGGCAATTCACAAAGACAGTTCGTGGAGATGTTTAACTCTAAGACGTTTTAGAAGGCTAAAACATCCTTCCAAGACATCTTATAATTTGAAATGGAGTTGATGCATGTTTAGAAGTAGCTGCATCTCCTTCCTCAAAAGCTCGCGGAATACATGGTTAATTCATCCATTTTCAGAAAATAAATAGACCATGAGGAACTCATCGGTTGGTGCAAAAGCTGAAAAAGGCTTAGCATTAGCTTAGACTTCTCCAAAAACAGGTGCTAATCTAGGGTTTGGAAAGTGTGGAAGCATCCCCTTGGTTCTGTTGCTTTCGGCATCATATATAGTGTTATTATTGCCATTTCGTTTTCTTTTTATTACGGGATAATAATTCAATAAACGCATCATTCTGCAACTCCCAGTTGTCTACATTGACATATTATTTACTTTATTTTCCATGGAGACATCTCAAACAAGATCGAATCGGTTATGCAAAAACATCTTTGCTAATAAATTGGTCCACTTCGGTAAACAACAACATAGAATATTTCCCCTGCATTGTTATTGTGTACCAATTCTGAAACGATTTTGTCGCAAGTTGCATCTGTGTCGTGCACCTGTGCTATTGGTTGGTAAGAAGTCTTCTTGTCGATACAAGAAAGAGAAAAAGGACCACAGTATACGATTTCAATATCTACAAAAAAAATACTTCTACTCATGTACAACACGGTTTTGGCCTTTTAAAGGGATTTCTCTCCATGTTTTTTTTTTTTGCATACACAAGCAAAATTATCTCAATTTCGAAACTGATAAGTACTACCAAAACCACTAGGTATATATAGACCAACCTCTAAAAAAAGTAAATTTGGCTAATTTTAGTCAAAGGATTGTCGTAAAGTCACCGTTTATATTTCGTCCATCGAGTGATTTAATCATCTCTACCCAAAAAGGTGATATAATCATACAGGATATGCAAAACAAAAATATGCTGTTATCCCAAAAAATGCTTCACCTCTCCTCCCTCGAAATCAGGACAGAAAACATGGTTAAACCTTCATCGATTTCAGGAAAATGAAAAGAACATGGAAATTCTTTGCTTGGTGGAAAAGCTGAAACAGGAACTAGCTTCTAGCTTCGACTTCTTAAAATCAGGTGTTAAGCTTAGGGTTTGGTGCAAAGTGTGGCATTCTCTTGGTGCATCTGCTTTCCTACAACACATAATTCTTTGGTTCCAAGTCAGTGTCTTCAATTCACAATCAAATTTTCCTTAGCATTGCATCAGTTCAGTTTGCTCTTCAAAACTTTCAGGTGATATAATCATACAGGATATAAGAAGGGAACAAGAACAACATCGCAAATTAACAAAATTATGATGTTCTCCCAAAATGACTGCATAGTACATGAAGTTGGCAGCTGCATCTTCTCCCTCACAAGCAAGTTAAAACATGGTTAATTCATCGATTTTGAGAAATAAAAAGACCATATGGAATTCTTTGGTTGGTGCAAAATCTGAAACATATTAGACTTCTCCAGAAACAGGTGCTAAGCTAGGCTTTGGTGCAAAGTGTGGCTTTCCCTTGGTCCAGCTGCTTTCATCGTCAGAGAATTCTTAAGTTCCCACTCTACCGTCCTTTTGACTTCACAGTCATCAACACTTGAGTGTGCTCTTCACTCCTTCAATAGCCCAATCATCAAATGCAGCTATATCTCTTGCTAAAAAACGGGAGTTTTTTTCTCAGGTATCTCTTGCTAGAAGAGAGTTTTACTTCTTGTACACCAAAAAAAACATCATCAAAATCAGCTATTTTTGTATAGCGGCATTATCGGAACATCCAACAGCTTATTCAAGAATTCTCTCTCCGGTCGAGAAGACGTTCCACACCACTGTCCCTACTATGTACAGTATAACAGACACCTGAAATACATTATCCCAGGAACCTGGATACGACATAGGAGGAAGTTAGCATACTTAATACAAATAACGGTTGCATATCGTACATGTCACAACAGGGTTTCACCTTTCTGAAGAATGTAGCCAGTGGCAGCAGTACCAAAAACTCCTGCAAGCACGCCGGCAGTGTTCGACAGACCAAGAAGTACTCCCTGCAATTTTATGGGAGCGTTGTCTAGTTAGCTGCAACCATAAGATCACAAGCCCAAAGGAGCAATTCCCTCAAAAAAAAAGCCCAAAGGAGCAACCAAATAACAACTTCTTTTCTGATCTAGAACACACAAAACAGTGATGATTCGCGTGAGGACATTACCGCATAACGCGGTCCTATATCCTGGTGATTTGAGTACAGCCCAGACTGGGAAAATGCATCGCTCCCCTACCAAAAATATCGCACAGAAATCTCAGCAAGTAGTTGTATCACAAAATTTAGTATTATCAAAATTCAGAAGCTACTTAGTAGCCCCCATGAGTGGAAGTCATCAGTGTGAACCTGACTGCATGCCATACACAATACCGCCATGGCTGGGGTACGGACTTTGCTGAGCAGTGTCAAGAAGAGGGCTGGTCCAAGAAAACCGATAGATTGCATGATCTGCAGAAACAGGTTCAAAAGTATGTCAGGATAGGCAACTATGCACAGAACTTTTGCCAAAAATCCATACAGAGAATAGTAAGATATTGAAAAAGAACTTACCTTACGAACGTTTGTTACTGAAACCCCTTTTGCAACAAGAGTGTCAGCTATCCAGCCACCAATATTTGCGAACACGGCCATTGTCAGCCATGGCAAGACACACAAAAGCCCAGACTCGGTAAGATTGAACTTCAGGACCTGCATATGATCGGCGAGTACAACATGACGCAGTGTCCTTGTCTGGTATAAGCGATCAATGGTGACTGCAAACATTTGACAGTAAAATTTTACCTGATTGTAGTAGGTGGGCATCCACGTTAGTAGAATGAATGTTCCCCAGTTATGGCAAAAATGGGATATTATGAGAGCCCATACTGCAGGCTTTGATAAGATTAACATCCATGGTATGGAGCTAACAGGCTCCTTTACTGTATTGCCACCTAGTATGTGCCTCTTTTCATCTTCGCTATTTCTGGATCTTCACTGGAGAGCTGCGTGCCTAGTTGAGAACAGAGACTAGCAATTGGCTGAATAACAATGATGAGTATTTAAAAGACAAAGAGCGTCAACTAGTAGAATTCTTATTCCCAGAGCAATTCATGTTACACTAAACTCCATATCAAGAAAGTAGTTATGACAAACACAAGTCTACTGAGACCAACCAAATTAGCACTGCAGGACAGAATTTGTGAACCTAGTGTAACATAACTAGGTACGACTTACCTTATGCTGCCACAGTGCAAACCAGATGCTTCCAGGGACCCAAATGCATAAAACACAGAAGGCCAACCGAATTTGCTTATCAAGAACGGCGAAAATGCCAGGCCAGTAACTGAACCAAGGTACATTCCACTGTATACCAATGAAAGGGATCTGCTCCTCTCCGAAACTGGGATCCATTTAGAAAGAATGTTGTTCATAGCCGGCATGGCAACACCCTGTCAAACCATAGATATAAGAAAAAAAAATCAAACAGAAGCAGAAAAGGAAGACCTCGCTTACTGCTGAAAGATGAAGCTATGTTTCTTAACAATACTTGCACTAGTAATAGTATTTGATATGGAAGCCAGATCTGAACAGAGTACTCGATAGTCCAGATAAGATGTTGACATAGTTTATCCCGATATACATAGTATTTACTTGATGTTGACATGTGGAAACTAGTGTCTCAAGGAACCACGGTCCATATCATTTTAGAAGAGTATGTGTTGCATAAAATAAAGCAGAGTAACAGTAGAAGACATGAACCTCGCCTATCCCCATGAAAGCACGCACGACGAGTAGAAAGGGAAGACCAAGCTTGGCAGCAATTGGTGTGAGCATTGTTGCAATAGACCACCATACAACCCCAAATCCAAGAACTACCTTGCCACCAAACCGGTCAGCCCAAATGCCTCCAAGAATCTGCAGAACCAATTTACAAAATGAAGTGTCTGTATATTATTTTTTTGATAAAGAGGATATCAAGGACGGTGCCCCAGTTACATTTAGTTGGAACCGAAACCAATATGAAGGACGGTGCGTAGTTACATTTAATTGGAACCGAAACCAATATGAAGGACGGTGCGTAGTTACATTTAATTGGAACCGAAACCAATATCAAGGACGGTGCCCAGTTACATTTAATTGGAACCGAAATCAATATCAAGGACGGTGCCCGGTTGCATTTAATTGGAATTGAAACCAAAAGTAAGGACGGTGTCAATGCAGAGAAAATTCTGAATTATAACAGCAATATACCTGAGTGAGAAGGTAGCCCCAAAAGAAAGAAGACTGGATTAGGCCAACGGTTGCTGGACTCCATCCAAACTCTGCTGACATTGGAAGTATCGCGATGCTCATGTTGACCTAGCAGGATTCAGTTAGCACATTATGTCAAGCTACTAACCCACACAAACAACAACTTGAAACAGCTCAAGCACCGTCGTAGTGCGTAAACAGAAGGACGAGAAGTAAGTAACTCACACGGTCCATGTTGCATAGCAGGAAGGAGAAGAAGCATAGGACGACGATGGTCCAGCGCTTGGGTAACTGCTGCCACCAGGACGCTTCTCCGACCAGGACGGCGTCGGCGGCGGTGGCTGGGACGTCGGCCGGCGACCCGGCCATCTCATACTGCTCAGCCCTGAAGTCGGCACGTTTCCTCGCTGGCACCCTGTACTCTGGCTGCGCCACCACGCAGGCGGTGTCTGGGCTGTCCCGTCTCCTGGGCCTGTGCCAGCCGCTGGTGAGAGGGTCTGCAGACGACAGGAAGCAGTCGACCCTGGACAGGACTCTCCTCTTGAGGCTGGCGTCGCAGAGCCTCATGGTTACATAGTGCTGAGCCTGGGCAGAGAGCTGCCCTGCTGTGTCGGTGCTCCTCGTGATCTGCCTGCCGTTCCTGTCTCCGGGGACCAGGGAGCACACCCATCTTCTCTGCTGCCTCCCTGTAAAGAACGCCGCCGGTCAGCAGCATGTAAGGATTGTAATTGCTAGTTTGTGTGGAGAATAGCTGTAACTTATTTTTTTCTTTTTTTTTTGCCGTGGCATTTCAGGTAGTAGCAAATCGTTCAGTCGCAGCATGGTGGTGATTGAGAAGCAAGCAAGTTGGTTTGAATCTTCCAGAGCAATTATAAGAATTTTCAGTTTCTATGGCGACTGTTTTGCGATGGCATTTCAGGTAGCATGGTGGTGATAAATGAGAAGCAAGCAAGCAAAGCAAGTTGGGATGAGCGGTGCAGAACAATTAGGAAAGTAAATCTGTGGTTTGTTGAGGTTTCTGCTGAAGCATCTGTGTATGCATGCTGCCGTACATGCATTTAGGGACGGTAGAGTTAATGAGGTTGGAATGTGCAGGTAGATTAGGTAGGGGTTGTAGCCCCAAAAGCTGAATTTGCGGCAAGTAGAAATAGGAAGAGGAAGAAAAAAAAAAGGAGAATGAATGTTGGGTAAAGGTTACCTGCAGCAGCTGAAGAGGAGGAGGAGGAGGAGGAGGAGGAGGAGGAGAGGGGGGAGACGAAGGCTCTGCTGGAGGAGAGCACGGCCCCCATAGCCATGGCCAAGAATCGACGATTCCGGCTGGCCGGCAAGAAAGAGGTGGGGCTCTCTCTCTCTCTCTCTCTCTCTCTCTCTCTGTCTGTCTCTCAGGGAAGAAGAGGCTCCCTGTTGCTCTGCCCCTGGAAGGAAGGAGAGAGAGAGAGAGAGGAGGGAGACGAGAGGTGGACGTGCG
Organism: Avena longiglumis; assembly: GCA_030063025.1. Taxonomy (NCBI): domain Eukaryota; kingdom Viridiplantae; phylum Streptophyta; class Magnoliopsida; order Poales; family Poaceae; genus Avena; species Avena longiglumis. The sequence goes on from CP125975.1 coordinate 3,229,463, forward strand.
GATAAGTGGAGCTACCTATGGCCGCTTCTTCCTCAAAAGAAAAAAGGCGAGCCAGAAAATGACCCCCAGCACAGGCACAGCAGACCAAGACGACGCGACCGGTAGCAGAAGCAAGTAAATTCTCTCCACCGGGCACCGGCAGACGGACGGACGGCTGTCCATCCTTTGTGTCCACGTAGCCAGCCTTGTGTCCGTTCGATCCCAGTCCAAATGTGAGTGAGCTGTCTGTCTCGTACGTGTCCCCCTTCTGGATCACGGGGCAGTACCTAGCCCTCCTACTGTCAAGTGGGCCCAGGATCTACTTTACTTGTGTCAACCACAACCGGACAAGTAAACCGGCCGCATCACCAGCACACAACCTAGAGCATATATATTCAATTCACGGGATATACAAACATTAATTCACAGAATACCCCCCCCCATTCATTCATTCATTCCTTTCTCCAGGGCGTGTACTAGTACCATATTTCAGGCAGAAAAAAACCCTGTCCATCTTGCTAACAGTTTCCATCCACTCAGGGCGTGTTATAAGTACTGTAGTACATTGCATTTGAGTATGGGCATTATGTTACCCGCCCCCTCTCCACTCCTCTCACCCCTCACAGCCGCCGGCCTCACAAGCAGCAGTAGCATCATCGTCGTCCATCAGGCCGTGAGCTCAACGCTGAAATCCCACAGCTTCCTCGCCAGCACCGCGTCCTTGGACTTGTCGCTCCCCTCGTACACGTTGCTGTCGCAGAAATACCTCCCCGACACACCCTTCACGCCCGGGTGCAGCGCGACGTAGCACGTGGTCGCCGCCCCCTGTCCACCAACCACCATCGAGCTTCGTTACAGATCCAGGCAGCAGCAGCAGCAGCAAAAGAGAAGATGAATGCAGCAGCAGCCCAGAGTAACGGCAAACTAAACAAGATATCTGCTTATTACTGCCCCCCAACTGAATCTCGGCACAGCAGTTGTTAACAAATGATGATGACTTTCTTACTGAGATCTGCATTTGTGCTGCTACCAACATAATATAATACTAGTAGTGGCCATCTTGCAGCAGAGACCCTACGTGCTAAGCTCTACATCTTAAAGTTTTTTTCAACTGCCTGCCTGTGTCATCAGAGCAAGTGCAGCGCAGGTCCCTGGATCGCGAATCCTAGTACACAGCCCGAGTATATATAATATATCTCTTAGTTAAATCTAGAGTTGTACTACCAATATATAACTATGGTCTTCTTGCAGAGTATCCTAGTACATGATATTATAACCAAAAGTACCATCTTAAAAAGTTTAGGGACCTGGGAGATGAGGCAGCAGACCAAGTGCAGGTCCCTAGATCCTTCAATAACCTACTAGGACAAGAGTTGTCTAATTAATTGTATATCAACCTCCTGTATGTAGACTACTGCGGATTCAAGCCAAGTTTGAGCAACCCGGCCCCAAGGATCAAAGTTGGTGACAGGGTTACATGATCCGCAATCATTGATCTACGCAGTATAACATGCATTTATTTCCTTTTCTTTCCTAGCTTTGTTCTTCTGTAAGATGCTACTATTCTGCAGGTATGCAATACTGTAAAACTGAGAGAAAACCCTGAAAACTGAGCATTGTAATATGCACAAGCCTACCTGGTTAGCATTTTTCAGCACCAGTTTACCGAGTGTCCGGTGGAGAACTGCATATACATATGATAGAATCGTGAAATCAGACTTTACCATTCCAAGAGAAGCCCTAAACCATGGGGACATGATAATTTCAACACACACGTAGGTTTATTTACCATCTATGATACTGTGGTGGCGAAGAAGGTTCGTGATGATAGATCCAGGATGGAGAGAGTTTGCAGTGATGTTGACACCCTCTTCCTGTTAGACAAAATGTTCTGTCAGGAGCCATGATCCTCACAGAGCTGGGCTCAAACAAAGCTATGTAACATAGATGGAGACGTAAAACAGACTGAACCAGTTTAAGAGTGCACTTTACAGAAAATAAGGCACACTTGTTTCCTATCGGGTCGGATGTAGGTTGATCTCCTAGCTATTTAAGACCCTCAGATGATAAACATTGAAACAAATGATATAATGCCATGAAAATCATGTGTAACAACAGCTCGATCTTTTATTTAGCAAATGGTGTGATTTTAAAGTCCAGCTGCAGACACGCTGGAAGAGAACACCATGATTGAACAAAGCATACCTTGAATCTCCTAGCAAGTTCATTGGCATGCAAAATGTTTGCGAGCTTTGACTGCCCATATGCTCCAAAGGTCGCATACCTGTACAACACAAGATTGAACAGCAAGTGAATGGGTTTGCCTTGAAATGAAGTAAACATGAGAGAAAAACATTTTAAGAACTGCACGACAATCACATACCCTGGCTCATCGTTTATCTTGTCAAAGCGGATGCCTTCCGAGTATGCAAACCTGTGCCCCTCTGATGAAACATTAACAATTCTTCCTTCCACATTTGACTCACGAGAGGTCTTCTTCATGGTCTCCAGTAGAAGATTCGTCAGAAGGAAATGTCCTGAATATCATGACACCAGAACCAACATCATGAATTGAAACTTCACAGGTTTTCATCTAAGAAAATGAAGTAGGACAGTTAGGCAAAGTAGAAGATGCATGTTTTAAACTGTTTACTACTGCGACAGGATTTACAATGTTGAGATCCACGATGGTTCAGAAGAGCCATGCAGCCCAACAATGTTGAGACACTACATATTGGTCAGATGAAGGTCTTCCATTTCAGGGTACGTAATTGGTTCGTCAGGACAGCTAGTTAAGTAGTAGATGGGAGTTGGTAATCGTACCGACATGGTTAGTTGCAAACTGCATCTCGATTCCGTCCTTTGAGAGAGTGTAAGGAATCGCCATCACTCCTGCATTGTTGCTGACAGAGAAACTAGTATTGAACAGACGTACAAGCAAGAAAGAAGGCATGAAAACAGTAGACGTAAAAATACACAAGGTTTGTGTGTAGAGGATTATTAAGTGTGCTGGTCCAAGAAGCAAGCATCATGTAGTAGGTATGCAGGTAATTGTGGCTAAATCATGCCAGGACAGTTGGAATGTTCTAATCCTACAGAATGAACCCATAATATACAGATGAATTGCCCCTCCCTGGAAAATGGAACTGTCCATTTGACTAACATGGTGCAAAAACATTAATCAGCTGTCCTGAAACCTGAATAAAATTGGCAGGATGGCATGGCTATCTGCGTACAAACAGCCTGATAGGTTCAGTTGAAGTCGCATTAAATCTGGTATGTAAAACCAAGGTGCGTATGTAATGATTGGAAGTCCTAGTAGTGTTGGAATCAGAATTATTAGGTGAAGGTGGAAAGGGAGCGTGAAGTAGTAGGTACATGAGGATGTTGAGCGGGAGTCCCTTGTCGATATAGTCGGCGGCGAACTTGCGGACGGAGGCGATGGAGGAGAGGTCGAGCTCCATGACGTGGATGGTGGCGGCGGGCGTCTCCGCAATCACGGCCTTGCGCACGGAGTCTGCGGCGGCGAGGTTCCTTGCGGTCATGACGACGTGGGCCCCGCGCGCCGCCAGGACCCTTGCGGTCTCGGCCCCGATCCCGCTGGACGCCCCTGGGAGGTTGCAGAATCGAATCGGAAACCAAGAGAAGGGGGTGGGGAGAGAGCAGGGCAGAGGCGGCGGCAGGGGGGGAATGGCGTCGTGTTACCGGTTACGATTGCGGTTAGGCCTTGGGCGGAGAGGCCTTGGGTGACCTGGTCGGCGGTGGAGGCCCAGGAGAAGCCGGAGGCGCCCTTGCGGCTGAAGATGGACGGCAGCATCTTGCGGCTGATCGTCAATCTGACGGAGACGGAGACGGAGAGGAAAAGGAGGAGGAGGAGGAGGCGGCGGCGGAGTCCACCACCACCACCACCACTGTGTTGTTCTTGTCGAGTCAACGCGCACAATGCTGCTTGCTTGCTGTGTGCGTGTGGGGCCCACCACAGGTACCGATGACTGCACGCACCCTTGCTCTTGCTCTTGTTCTTGTCGAGCCAAGCCACACGAGTTTTCTTTCTTTTTTTCTTTGACAAATCTGATCTTTGCACAGAATTAATTTTCCGTCTAACTTCAGAATCTAACCCGGCTTAGAGAATGTAAGAGTGTTTTAGTTCGAGCTGTATTTGTCTTATAAAAACGATCAGAATCCCGTGTTTATTACAAACGGTTTGGTTTTGCTATAAATCGCCTCACTTTTTGCTATAAGTAGTAGAAAATGGTTCGTCCACAAGACAAAAAATAAAAAGACCAGGAACATCATCGGAGTCTATGCAGCAAAAAAAATTATACTAATATAGCAAATCTGACTTCGTCCGAGACTTTCGTCAAGAAACCTTGCCAGAGACCTCGTAGAATAAATTACGCTATTATAACAAACATGAAAAGGGTTGCTAATGTAGCAACCACGAAGACATCGCCAGGACATTTTTGATAGCCCAGAAACTATCAGCTTCTCCCGTAACCTCATCCGCCAAAATCGCTTATAATTTTAAATTGACATTGAAACTACTAGTTAAGAAGTTTGAACGAATTTTAAAGATGAGATTCTCGCAGAAGTCGATGTCATGGTAGTTCAAAAGAAAAGGGCCTATACTGTTGTAGCAAAACCATAGAACTTTTGTAGAGATGGTGGGGAATCAATCTATGAAATACATGAAGACCGTTGGGAAGAAAGTAATGAAATGCTTGAACTACACCGAGATGGAAAAGAAGAAAAAGGAAGATGAATGTATTCACTGATGGTAGGTGAAGGGCAAAATTAATGAAATTCTTCCCATTAAGCTACCGATGAGAGGCTTTGATGATTTCACTGCCTGGAGTGGAATGGAGAAAGCAATGGCATATTTACTGCTTGGTCTTCTTATCTGCTCGGTATCCAACCTACGCTACAGAAACTGAGCCAAGGAGAATCGAGTTCGGAACCATCGGGCGATCGGAGCATCTGGAACCTTATCTGGAAAGCAAAGCTGAGGGTGTTTGCTTAGAAAGCGGCGACATCAACACTTGCGGTATGTACTGGGCTTTACCGACGCATTCACGGGAAGGATTCTGTCTGTAGTATTTGTGGCTATGAGGAAGAGGATGAACATCATGCCTTAATTCGGTGTTCCCTTGCCCGTGCACCGCGCGATGAGATGAGGAAGGTTTGGTCCCTACTCCCTGAAGAAGTGTTCCTGAAGACGGGAAAGGAGTGGCTCCATTTGGAGATCTATTCAGTCGTGTTCCAGTGCAGAAGAGGCAGAGATGATGGCTTGTCTAGCAGGCCTAAAACACCTTGTTGATCTCCGAAGATGTCCGACGACTCTAGAGTCTGACTGCTTGCAGGTCATTCGGATGGTGGAAGCAAATATTCATGAGATGTCGAGCTGTTGGGCTATTGTTAACCAAGCTAAAGAGATTTTGAGGGTCTATCAAGAGATCACTGTGAGGAAAGTAGACCGTGTTTGCAATGGTGTGGCACATGTGTCGGCGCAACTAGGTAAATCGGGTTATAGTGGTGTGTTGAGTGATTCAGCTCCTGGGTGTGTTCATGACTTATTTTTAAACGATGATGTAAATGAACTTTGGTTACAGCAGCAAGTTCCAGACACACTCTTTTTTTTTATGAGGATACCTAAGGGGACTAAAGTTTTTAATGAGCCGGCTTGCTTGCTAATATATGAATTTCTTCACTGAGTGATGGTAGGTGAAGGGCCAAAATATGTCACAAAAGGAGAGCGCTAGCTTAGAGAGGTTATACAGTCCTAGGTATTTACCATTATTTTTGTATGGCAGTCCGACAAACGAATTTTGGTACCATTATTTTTGTATGGCATTTACCTTGAGGCTTTTCTATGTCTAGATTAATCTAAATCTGCCACGACTCTTTTCAGGAGGGAGGGAGGGAGTATTAGAGAAAAAAAAGAAGAGTACTAGCTAGTATCATCATATGAAAGCCATGCATGCATATTGTACATTAAGTGAACATAAATATGGATATAGATAAGGCACAAATATTTGGTGTCAAATCACAATAGCTAGTATGTACTATTCCCAATGAAATTGCAGGTAAACCTTTTGTTAATTAATGTCGATCGATCGATCGTGGCACAAACTGCCCAAAACCACCATATATTATTGCAAGCACATCAGTAAAACTGCTTGTATATCTATAAAACTAGTACTACTTAGAATCGAAAATCAGCAATAAAGCCTACTATACGTATCCCCTTAATATAGAGCGGCGTGCGATGCGATGGGTGGTGGTGGTGGTGGCGGGCGGCGGGCCAGCTTGTGGACATGGCGAGACACGTTGTCCCTGATCCGCCGGAGGGCCCTCTTGAACTCGGGCAGCTCGGCGGCACCCAGCATCTCCGTGTCCGCCTCCCACCAGAACCTTCTCCCGGCTTGGGCTTGAGCCTCGACCACCTTCTTCCCGACTGCCTTCATTTGCTCCATCTTGTCCGCCACCTGCTTGGCGGCAGCCACCTTGGCCCCATGCAGCTCCTCAAGCGCCTCGAGGTCGTCAGAATCATCGTTAAGCTGCAGGACGGCTTCGACGGAGGGGCATCCGACGGAGAAGAGCTTGCCGGCCTCGGAGAAGACGACGGCGGCTACGCGTGCGCCGGGGAAGTCGAGGGAGAGGTGGGAGCAGGCTTTGAAGAGCGTGGGGCGGCGCTTGGAGAAGGTGACCTGTCGTTTGGTCTTGTTCTCGATGAGTCTCATCTCGATGCGGTGCCTCCCCGTGCTCGTCGTTGGACGCACCATCGTCTTTGCTTGCTCGATCGATCGGAGGAGCGAGGGAGGGACGATGTTTGTTGGGTTTCGCGCAGTAAGAACTCGGAGCGATGTTGGGGGTTTGCGATGGATCCATCGATTGGATGCGTTTATTTATTTATATATCAATAATAGATTTATCTACCGAGATCGATCAATCGATGGTCATCCTAGTTCGATACGGACACAAACTTGGTGGAGTCCCAGCTTTCCATTTTTCTTTCTTTCTTTATTTATCTATTAAGGGAACTTGGAGTCCCAGCTAAGCTAAGCTATAGTCGAGTCGGACACGCAACGCAACGCGTTGCGAACTGGTCTGGGCTGCTACCCTTTTTCTCTTGGGCCGAACTGGTCTGAACTGAACTGGTCTGGCCTGCAGTTTCCCACATCATATTTTAGGCATGCATGTTTAGATTTCAATAACACTACACCTACGGACTGAATAGGCTACGAACTCCCTACGGACTGACGTGCAGTTTGTTGGTTGGCTGAGACTTTGTTCCTTCCTGAAAAATCGAATCACGTTTTTTTTTTCTGCCTTGCATGCAGTGCTGGTTACTGAGTCCGTAAGCAAATTTTGTAGAACCCGTCCGTAGGCGTAGTGTTACTCTTTAGATTTAGACAACTTGAAGAACAAACCGGTGAAGTACGTGAGAGTAGATAGCCGGGAAGGACATGCTGCTGCTGGTGATTCCTGATCCTACTCTAACTGATCAGGCGATGTAGGGGCGAAAGTCATTTATTTTTTAGCTTATGAGTAGATAGTGGTAGGCCAAGATAGATTGAGGGAATCAAAAGTGGCAACAGAGCATCCAATACTGGTTGCCATGGACACAATAATCGATTGTTCTACGTGGATGTATAGGGGCAAACCCACTCTTATGAAAGTTGATAGTGAGGCCCGTGGCTTGTGAAAATGTGTCCAAAACTGTCTTAAGATTGTCCATGCAGCCAACCATGGGACGCAGGATGATAATACTGTCATATCCGAGTATTGCAAAACTGGACAAGGAATGTGGTCAACTAGAGGGTGAAGCAACAAGCCATCTAAAGAAGCCTGATGAAGCAGAAGACGCAGAACATCGACATTGAATCCATCTTCCCGGCTTACCGTTGAGCAGGACAGCTGACTGGTTTGACAAATTAAGATTTTTAATCCAAGTGCACCAGATACTAGGGAGGCCCTTAGTACAAAGGATACGATCTAGTGCGTCCCAGCTAATTGATTCGAAGGCTTTTTGGAAGTCTATCTTCAAAACAATAGCAGGATCTTTGCTTGATAAAACCCTTTTGATCCTTGCTAACTAATTTCAGTATCATAGGCTGCAAACGATTGGTCAGACACAGAGAGATTGACCTGAAATGATCCAGATCGGTGGCACCTGGGTGCTTGGGAATGAGAACAATGTAGGATCTGTTGATAATTCCGTCAGCTCGATTCTTTGTTGGTTCACACGAGCTAGCTAGCAAGAGCCTCATTTCCAAACCTCAAATTATCCGGGATATTTCTTTTGAATAATTATGAAGATTTTTAAAACTCATGAACAATTTTTTTTCAAAAACCATGAACCCAGTTTTAGAAATTTATGAACATTTTTTTTGAAAATCATAAACCAGTTTTCGTATTCCATGAATCATGTCATGAACCAATTTTGGAAGATCATGAACAATTTCTAAAAAAGGATGAACAAATTTTGAATATCGTGAACAATTTTCTATAAAATCATGAATAATATTTCAATGTCATGAACATTCGTGAACATAATGAACAATTTTAAAACTACATAAAAACAAATTATAAAAACAAAAAAACGAATAAGAAAAAAACAGAAAAACGAACCAAAAACCAGAAAGAAAAAATAAACCGACAAAACCAACAGAAAAACACCCAAAAATTTCGGCAGAAATGGAAAACCTCTTGTAATACGGAAACTGGGCCAGACCATGGGAGACACGCGCGGGCTCATAGAATTATGCCGCGTCAAGCAGTAAATAGCATTTCCGCAAGCAAGGAGGCAATACTTTTGTTCTTCTTGGGCTTGGCCCTTTAGGCAGGCGCCAATTAGGCTTTTTCTAATTTCCAGCATCTAATGACTATTAGCAGGAAAAATACTGATTCATATTAGCGTTAGTCCCTGCTATAACATGATGAGGGTGGCCGTTCCATTGGCCTCTTGAAATAGGCTTTCGCCCCACTTTATAAATAAAGCACATAGGTGAGACCGTTGCTGGGCCAGACAGCACATCGCCCAAAGGATGACCGAACACAACGAACAAAGACAAGCTAAGCCCAAGAGAAAATACAAAAGAAAGAAAGAGAAAAAATGTACAACAACGCCGGATCGACAAACGACAAAGACTCGAGATCGCTGCGCCCCCGAAGTAAACCCACCCCCGATCCTATGCCTCTGAATTGTCGTGTACCAAGCAACACCTTCAAAAAGGATGACGACAATGACGACGCTGCTGCCCGGAATACCCCTAGGATTTCTCCAGGTACACGTGGGGGAGTGGGGGGAGGTACATCCGACACCCTCCAAGAAGGAAGGTGGCATCCGCAGATGTCACCGCGTCGGAGCCAGCCGAGCCGGCCAAGATTTCTCCCGGACCCCCAAACCACAACCCCGACCAACCCTTGCACTCCACCAAGCTTGCCGCCCACCAACATGCGCCAAAACGGTCTTGCGGTCTTCATCGGCGTCTCACCATGGCAAACACCGCGAGGTTGGCCGGACCAAGAAACCCCGCCGAAGACAAGGGACAATGGCGCACGCCACGTGGGAGGGACCAACCTCCACCGCCATAGCAAGAGAGACCGGACACGCAGGCATACCAGGCCAATCTAGGCCCGACTGGACCCAAAGCGGGCCCATAAAGCTCCCACCACCGCGCTACAACAGACGTAGTGGCGACGCCGCTCCCCCTGACCCAAAGAGTTTCTAGACCAACCATGGTAGCGGCCTGAGAACGAGCTAGCCCGCCCTAACCCAGACCAGGCCCAAAGAGCCCAGATCTAGGGTTTGGGGACAACGCCAATCTCGTCCCTGCCACCACCGCCACCAACCAAGAGCCCTCGCCTGTGCCATCCAGACCATCACGCCGACCGCCGAAGAGCACCATGAGGATCCGCGGACGTGGCCTCGCCGCAGCCCACCATCTTCAACCAAGAGCAGGGCCTAGAAGGGCCCAGACCCGGAGGTCCAGACCCGACCTGGGCGGGGCCAGACAGCCCTCATGCCCGCCTCGCCGGGCCTCCCGAGCACGCCAGACTGTTGGAGATATGCCCAAGAGGCAATAATAAAGTGGTTATTATCATATCTTCACACTTATGATAAATGTTTACATACCATGCTATAATTGTATTAACCGGAAACATTAATACTTGTGTGATTTGTAAACTAAAATAAGAGTCCCTAGTAAAGCCTCTTGTTAAACTAGCTTGTTGGTTAATATATGATCATGGTTTCCTGATCATGAACATAGGGATGTTATTAACAACAGGATCATATCATTAGGAGAATGATGTGATGGACATACTCCTATAGATAAGCGTAGCATAAAGATCAAGTCATTTCAATAGTTCAATTGCTATATGCTTTCTGATACATAGTAACCTAATTCCTTCGACCATGAGATCATGCATATCACCTTTGCCGGATGGATGCTTTGATGACATCAAACACCACACCGTAACTGGGTGGCTATAAAGGTGGCATTAAGTGTTCGGAAAGTATTGGTTGAGACACATGGATCAAGAGTGGGATTTGTCCATCCATATGACGGATAGATATACTGGCCCTCTCGGTGGAATGTCATCCAATTAGCTTGCAAGCATGTGACTTGGTCACAAGGGATCACATATCACGGAACAAGAAAAGAGTACTTATCGTAACGAGGTTGAACTAGGTATGCGAGATACCGACGATCATAACCTCGGATAAGTAAAGTATCGTGAGACAAAGGGAAATTGGTATCGTATGTAAGTGGTTCATTCGATCGCAGTAATCGTAGAAATATGTGGGAGCCATGAATTTCCGATTCCTCTATTGGTTATTGTTCGAGAAGTGTCTCGATCATGTCCGCATAATTCACGAACCGTAGGGAGACACACTTAAGGATTCGACGTTGTTTGAGTAGTTATGGTATTATGAGAAAGAGACCGAATGTTGTTCGAGTCTCGATGGGATCCGGATATCACGAGGTGATCCGGAATGGTCCGGAGAATAAGATTCATATAAGGAAAGTCCCGCTTCGGAGTTCGGGAATAATTCCTGTTTTCATCGAATGTTCTAGAAGGTTCCGGATTGTCCCAAGACCGGGGAAGGGTACATGAATGTGTCATTACATATTGGAATGATTGCATCATGTACTAAGTGTTCTTGCTGTCCCAAATAAAGGATTAAATTGAATCCTAAAACAGAAAAGTCAAATGTCCAGTTTGAAAGTCAAACGGCCAAAACAAGAAACCGTGGGAAACAAGCAAGAGGAGTTGGAACCAACCTGGAGGAGAAGTTGGACTCCTCCAGGCCGGCGCCCAGCCCTAGGCCGAGTTGGGGAGGGACTCTCTCCCTCCCCTGGCGCGCCAAGACCCTCCCATAAAAGGAGGGAAGGGCTCCTAGAGACACAAGTTCCTATCTTCACCTCCTTTAGAGCCGCTTTGGTTTAGAGCTTCTAATTGCTTTAGCCATGGTTTAGAGCCTTCTAATTGGTTTAGAGCCTTCTAATTGGTGTGTCTAATTACTAGACCACTAATAGCCTCTCATAAGCTCCACCATACTGCTCCGCTTAAGGCGGCTCATGATCTCCCTCTACTTCCTGTACCACGCCAGCCGAATCGCGAGGAGAGTGCTACAACCTCCGCCGTCTTTGGAACAAGGAGAGGAAGGTCTTCGTCGAGTACCGAACGTGTGACCGACCACGAGCGCCGCCGAACGCAGCCCGGAAGGATCGTCTCACGATCTTGAGATCGGAAGTGTACGACTACATCACCCACGAGAATCGCTCTCGTTAACCGCTTTGGAATCTTCGAGGGTGAGTTCCTCTATCGACTCGTTGCTACAATCTAGTAGATAGATCTTGGCTTGTTTGTTTGTATGCGATAGAAAATTTTGTTTTCCATGCTACGAACCCCTACAAAGGGTATCGAGCCGTGTCTATATGTAGATCTGTGCACGAGTAGAACACAATGGTCATTGTGGGCGTTGATGCTTTTATTGTCGATTGCTTTTGTGTACTTTGCATCTTGCGGTATGTTGGGATGAAGCGCCGGGCTAACCTTACATGACATCGTTCATGAGACTTGCTCCACGCTTGACATGCAACTTGTATTGCATAAGTGGCTTTATGGTGCCTGCTTTCTAGCATAGTTAAGATCCAATTTACAACGGTGATTGACAATACTAGTATCAATGTTGTGGTTCTTGTTCGTAAGTTAGAACGACACTTATTAACAGCCCCAAGCCACGTAAAACATGCAAAGAAAGTAGAGGCGTCTAACTTTGTTTTGCGAGGTGGTGCATGATGTGATATGGCCATGATTGTGATTATATATGATGTATGCAATGTTCCTTATTGTAAGTCGGCAACCGGCAGGAGCCATATGGTTGTCTTTAATTTATGTTAAGACCCGCGTGTCTATTCAAAGTAGTTGTAATAGTTGAAGCCGGTGGACGACAACCATGGTGAAGCGTCATTGACCTTGATGCAATGCCGGTGATGATGGAGATCATGTTCGTGCTTGAAGATGGAGATCGGAAGCACAAAGAAGAAAGGCCATATCATATCACATATTATGAATTGCATGTGATGTTAATCCTTTTTGCATCTTGTATTGCTTAGTAGACGACGGTAGCATTATAAGATGATCCCTCATGCACATAAATTTCAAGTCATAAAGTGTTCACCCTTAGTTAGCACCGTTGCTAAAGCTTGTTGTTTCGAAGCACCACGTGATGATCGGGTGTGTTAGATTCTACAAGTGTATACAACGTGAGCAAGCCAGATTTGCTCATGCGGAAACTAAGGTTTGATCTTGACGAGCCTAGCATGTACAGACATGGCCTCAGGAACACGGATTACAGAAAGGTAGAGCATGAGTCATATAGTAGATATGATGAACATGTTGATTGTTCGCCATTGAAGATATATCAACTCTCGTGATGATCGGTTTTGATGTGGTGGATTTGGTTCTGTGATCACTAAAACAATGTGAGGGATATTGTTTTGAGTGGGAGTTCACCTAGATTAATTTACTTATTAATTAGAACTCAATTTATCATAAACTAAATCAAAGTGAATTTGCATAGCTGTTGTAGTCATTGGCATCCGCTACCACCTTGGCGCTTAGTTATAATTGAGATGATAGAACTATATAATTCGTTAGTTACTTTACGAACGGTATCGTATTGTTTTGAAGTGTTAATCTAAAGTTTAAAAGTCCTATTGCAAACTTTCAAGAAGTTCCTACTCCATGAAGTTTAATAATTAGTATTAAATCAAGAGTAACAATTCCAAGTGTTATATAAGTATCATGTTTGTCTCCATGATTCTTGATATTCAAAGGATTCTCCTAATATCAAGGTTATCTAAGGATCTGAAAGAGTTGTTTCGAAACCATGATGTGGAAGATATTGTGATATCTGAAACAAAGTTTTGGTTGCAACATGATAGAGTATAATATGGCTAAAGTCATGTTCTCATATTTGATGAGAATTTGCAAAAGGTTGGAGACACTAGTTGTCCTAAACCTCCAAAAGGTTTTGGAGAGCAACATTATACTTACGATTCACCATTACAAGTTAAAAGTAGCTTGATCATGGATAAATCCATGATGAGGGTGAATATTTGATGTAGGTAAGATATTTACTACACCAAGAGATTACTAAAGAAAGGAATTTGAAAGAACACCAAACATTTGATGATGGTGATCTACTTCAAAGTGTAAGTCCAAAGACATTGGTATTTAACTATACACGCTTTGGACTATATGTCATATGTATGACTCCACTATTGATATTGATAGATTCTTTCAAACAGAAAAGGAAATACTGAAAGAGAATCTCATAAATATATGGCAGAAAAGAAAAGATTAGAATTGTTCAGTTTAAGTATATAGATGATATACATGTTATGGCTATATTCTTTGCTTATTAAACAATGTGGTTCTCAAATATTTGATACTGAATTTGTTGGTATGAATCGTCATACGAAACAACACAATTCATGAACTACAATGGCCTAAGTAACTAGCAAAAGAATATGTGATGATGTTCATCGAGAACAAAATAAAGGGTTATTGTGTTGCTCGTTAAACATCTAAGCTTGCCTTCAAAGATTTGTTTTATCAGGTATTATGTGAACAAAAGGGTTGTTCAAATAATTGTCGTAATCCATAAAAGATGGATTCGCAAATCTCGTTGGAGAAATCACATCCATAAAACTAGTGCTAAAAATGTCGAAAGACAAATTGATTGAAAGATCACTTAGGAAGTGACATCGCCGTTTAAATTATATTGGAAAGAAAACATGAAGAAAATCCATATGGTTGGAATTTTGGAGTCTATTTGATTTTGATCAAATGACGCTTGTGAAACTTTCCTAGAGATAATTAAAACTTCGTTCATAGGCCAAAAGGGAACGATAGACTAGCTTATTGGAACTTGTACATATTGTTGTATGAAGTCCATTATGTATAGTCAAGAGCGATGGATTTCAACTTCATATGCTTTCTCCGAAAATTTGAGTGAATATATGAATATTTACTTAATAAGGATGAAGTGTGAAACATTTGAAAAGTTCAAGGACTTTCAAGATGAAGTGCAAAATCATTATAATAAGAATATAAATAGTTTATGATAAGATCATAAAGGAAGATATTTGAGTTACAAGTTTAGCATAATACCTAAGATTTAAAGGAATTATTCCGTGGATTTGCATTTTCTCGAAACACCATAAGAGTATGGAGCGTTCGAGATATGTAATTAAACCTTGTTTGACATGGTAAGATCGAAGGTGTAATTCATAAAACTGCCATTATATTTTAAAGATTAAAAGCTTTAGAGATTACCGTTTTTCCACTGAAAAGAGCTTCATCATAATCCGTTGAAATGACATCATATAAGGTTATGGTTTGGGATTGAACCCAAGTTGTCCTTTCTTAAACATTGGTATGCTATGCATAAGAAAGATGTGTGCAACCAAAGTCGGATGAACCTGTCTTTGTATAAACTATTAAGTATTCCTCCATAAACACCAGAGACAAAAGTGTTTGTTGCTTAGAACGTCAATTTTCTTTGAGAAGGAATTTTTTCGTGATAAGTTAAGTGGGAGGACAATAGAACTTTGATAAGGTTAAAAGAACCTTAGCTATATGTGCAGAGTTGCGCAGCGCCGAAAAGTGTTTCGGAGGCAGCAACAATGCTCATGGCTCACGTGCCTCAAAAGGTTGTGGTCACGGAGATCTAAATTCCTATTGAAACAAGTAGATCGGGTAAACAATCAAATACCAAGATTTGAGGGTTGAATCATTATTTGAGAATAATGAACCGACTACATGCAAAGAAGCGATGATGGGCCCTGACTCCGTCAAATGGCTTGAAGCCATAAAATCCGTGATAGTTCCATACACGAGAAATCAAGTTTTGAACTTGAAGGACCCTCGAGAAAGGTGTAAGACCTTACAGTTGTGTTTGGATCTATAAATAAATAGACATGGATGTTGCACATCTATGAAATAGTCGACATGTTGGGAAAGAGTTCACAACAATGTTCAAAGGTTGACTATGACAAGATCTGATCTTTCATAGCGATATTTAGTCTAGACGGATTAATGTAGCAACCACTACATATAATTTGTTATACGATAGTTGAATAAACAAAACAAGTTCTTCTAATAGAATTGTTACCTAGGACGTGTGCATGACACGGTCCATAGGGTTTTGTTAATTCAGAGGATGCTAAAAGCATATGCGAACTTCAATGGTTGAAGTAAGCATCGCGGAGTTGGAATCTTCACTATGATGAAACTATTAAAAGAGTTTAATTTCATCAAAGATAATGAAGATGCTTGCATTTGCAAGAAATTAAGTGGGAGCGCTAAGACATGTTTCTAATACATTATGTGGAAGACATATTGTTGATTGGAAATAATGTATCTTTTATTAACACATATTAAGAATTTCATCCTGATGAAAGACTTAGGCAAAACCCAAATATTTGGCATCAATAGACGCTAATATGGTTGTGCCAGAAGTACATAGTCGAGATATTGAATGAGTTCAATATAGAAACTGCAAGAAAAGGTTCTTGTCGCACAGAAAGGATTGAAAGAGTTCAATGTTGATGATATATTCAAGTGTATTGACATTTGGTAAAGTGAAACAAATAATCAAGTATAGATTGATACTTGATGTATGAAATCACAAAGAGTGTTTATATCAGTCATACTGTGATATGTACAAATCCAGATATGTCCTATGCTCTAAATGTTGTGAGCATATACCAGAATGATTCGTAAGATGATCATTGGACAATAGTAAGGATATTCTTATGATCTTTTGGAAGAACTAAGAGTATATTATTTGTAAAAGTGACAAATAGATAGTTAGTTCATTGTAAGAGTACTACATTGATACTAGCTTTGTCACAAAGTACAAATTAAGTTTATCTCAATCTAAACTAAGGGTGGCACAATATAATGGAAAGTGAGTTCCATAATGGATTTGGATGAGTTCCAAAGTTAAGACATTGTGACAGATACTACAACAAAAGGCTAAGTATATGACTGCTATTATAGCAGTAAAAGAGGGCATTTGTGTCAAGTAGTTTGTTATCAAACTAGGTGTAGTTCACAGAGGGATAATACTATGAAGATATATTGTGCGACAATATTATCAACATGTTTTAACCCCAAAGAACTAAAGGTCACACCGAAAGACCAAATTTATACAAAGCCATCTCATTAGAGAATGAGTGATGCGTAGACGCAAATACATGCAATTACACACGACTGGAAGTGTCGATCCGAGATCGATTGACCACTATCAATCGTGGTACATACACCGGAAAGCCATAGGTGTTGAATACACAAAGGTTTGAAACTAGATTATTGACTCTAGTGCAAGTGGGAGACTGTTGGAGATATGCCCAAGAGGCAATAATAAAGTGGTTGTTATCATATCTTCACACTTATGATAAATGTTTACATACCATGCTATAATTGTATTAACCGAAACATTAATACTTGTGTGATTTGTAAACTAAAATAAGAGTCCCTAGTAAAGCCTCTTGTTAAACTAGCTTGTTGGTTAATATATGATCATGGTTTCTGATCATGAACATAGGGATGTTATTAACAGGATCATATCATTAGGAGAATGATGTGATGGACATACTCCTATAGATAAGCGTAGCATAAAGATCAAGTCATTTCAATAGTTCAATTGCTATATGCTTTCGATACATAGTAACCTAATTCCTTCGACCATGAGATCATGCATATCACCTTTGCCGGATGGATGCTTTGATGACATCAAACACCACACCGTGAATCGGGTGGCTATAAAGGTGGCATTAAGTGTTCGGAAAGTATTGGTTGAGACACATGGATCAAGAGTGGATTTGTCCATCCATATGACGGATAGATATACTGGGCCCTCTCGGTGGAATGTCATCCAATTAGCTTGCAAGCATGTGACTTGGTCACAAGGGATCACATATCACGAACGAGAAAGAGTACTTATCGGTAACGAGGTTGAACTAGGTATGCGAGATACCGACGATCATAACCTCGGATAAGTAAAGTATCGTGAGACAAAGGGAAATTGGTATCGTATGTAAGTGGTTCATTCGATCGCAAAGTAATCGAGAAATATGTGGGAGCCATATGAATTTCCAGATTCCTCTATTGGTTATTGTTCGAGAAGTGTCTCGATCATGTCCGCATAATTCACGAACCGTAGGGAGACACACTTAAGGATTCGACGTTGTTTGAGTAGTTATGGTATTATGAGAAAGAGACCGAATGTTGTTCGAGTCTCGGATGGGATCCGGATATCACGAGGTGATCCGGAATGGTCCGGAGAATAAGATTCATATAAGGAAAGTCCCGTTTGAGTTTGGGAATGATTCCGTGTTTTCATCGGGAATGTTCTAGAAGGTTCGGATTGTCCAAGACTCGGGGAAGGGTACATGAATGTGTCATTACATATTGGAATGATTGCATCATGTACTAAGTGTTCTTGCTGTCCCAAATAAAGGATTAAATTGAATCCTAAAACAGAAAAGTCAAATGTCCAGTTTGAAAGTCAAACGGCCAAAACAAGAAACTGTGGGAAACAAGCAAGAGGAGTTGGAACCAACCTGGAGGAGAAGTTGGACTCCTCCAGGCCGGCGCCCAGCCCTAGGCCGAGTTGGGGAGGGACTCTCTCCCTCCCCTGGCGCGCCAAGACCCCCCTCCCATAAAAGGAGGGGCAGGGCTCCTCCTAGAGACACAAGTTCCTATCTTCTACCTCCGGTTTAGAGCCGTTTTGGTTTAGAGCTTCTAATTGCTTTAGCCAGCGGTTTAGAGCCTTCTAATTGGTTTAGAGCCTTCTAATTGGTGTGTCTAATTACTAGACCACTAATAGCCTCTCTCATAAGCTCCACCATACTCGCTCCGGCTTAAGGCGAAGCCCTGCGGGATCTCCCCTCTACTTCCGGTACCACGCCGTTGTGCTGCCGGAATCGCGAGGAGAGTGCTACAACCTCCAGCCACTTTGGAACAAGGAGAGGAAGGTCTTCGCCGAGTAAGGCGATGTGACCACTACGGGGCTGCTTGGAGCCTTGGCCGGAAGGATCGCTCTGCGATCTTGAGATCGGAAGTGTCGACTACATCACCCACGAATCTGCTCGTTAACCGCTTTGGAATCTTCGAGGGTGAGTTCCTCTATCGACTCGTTGCTACAATCTAGTAGATAGATCTTGGCTTTTGTTTGTATCGATAGAAAATTTTTGTTTTCCATGCTACGAACCCCTCTGAGACCACCACGGCCGGCCTCACGAGCACGCCGCCAGACCTGGCCACGCCAGGGCCCAGTGCCTGCCCGCCCGCCCGGGCCGCCCCGCCCGCCTCCGCCGCGCTGCCCGAGGCCACCACGCGCCAAGCTCCCAGCGGTGAGGAAAACCACTCGCCGCGAGGCGCCGCTTCCCTCCGAACCGCGCCAGACGACGAAGAACCGAACCCCGCCGCCCCCTTCACTAGCGGCGTGCACGGCTTCCGACGACCGTCTCCGGGGGCGACGAGGGGGGAGGAGGTATTGGGGGGCGGCGGCGGGGGGTGGTTAGGGTTTGGCTCCCCCCGTCGCCCTGGAGGGAGCGACGCGAGGGAGCGTTTTCGTTTCGTGACTTGTTATGTCGAGACGGGCGGTGGCCGTTCCATTGGAGGATGATCTTTGTCTTGTGCTTCAGTCAAGGTGGGTGCGAGAGTATGCCATGAAAGCATGTTTCTGCCTTGGTGGGAACCGTCGACGATGGCACCTGCAGGTGTTGTTACCTCCATAGAGACGTTGTGAGGGCGTTTCCTGTTTCCTATATGCCTGTAACACCCTCAGAATCGACCCTATGCATGTTTCAGCGATTCCCGCCAAACCCTATCCGTGAAGTAGATCTTGTCGCACGGTGTCCGGGGAGACGAACTTGGCGTATTCACGTCGGCGATCTTGGCGTTCGGGTTCTCGACATCGCATCCGGGAAGAAGGTCTTGTTGCATCCGGGGTCGTCGGGTCATGTCGTCGGTTTTGTCGTTTCATGGCGGAGATCTTGGCGTCCCGGGTCTCGGTGTCTACGGGTCCGAGAGAAAGAACTTGGGTCGGCATCGGATCGGTCTTGTGGATCGAGTAGAAGATCTTGGTGTCCAGGAAGATCTCGATACTCCGGTCTATTGTTGACCTCCGGATACTGCGAGTCTACGGCGTTGTTTCCTCGGGTGGCTCCATGTACATACTTCGGAATCATCGGCATCAAGCCAGTCTTGTCGGCAAGAGGATCTTGATGCGTCTTGTCGGCAGGCGTCCGCGTTTGCCGATCTAGAGATTAGGACACGATACATGGCAGGTGGAGAATCGATGTCGTGAGGCAAACTTGATTACCGAGGTCCCTGGGCAGAGATGCTATATCCCATAGCAAACAAAAGGAACCACCGAGGCAAAACGTGGCTGGGCTCACGGTCGGTGGCTCGGGCGGTGGAGGAACGAGGTGACGCCGGCGAGGAAGCAGAGGACAGGAGGCGCTCTCACGGCTTGGGCCCGACGGAGCCAGCGACAGACGGGAGGCGGAGGCGGGCGAGGCGGGGTGGAGGCTGCGGCGGCGGGCGTCGGCACGTGAGGCGGGCTCAGAGTCCGGCGGCGGCGGATGCGGCCCCGAGGCAGGCGACGCTCGGGCGGCGGGCGGAGGGTCGGCGAGGCGAGGCGGCTCGGCGGCAGCGAGGGTGTGGATGGCGGTGAGGAGAGCGAGGAGAGGAAGGTGGGGTCGAGGCGGGCGCCACGCCGAGAGGAAGAGGACGGGCGGCGGGGCGGGGCAGCGGACGGAGGTGAGGCGGGCGATGCAAGGGAGAGGTGAGGCAGCTGGAGGAGGCGGGAGGCGCGGCGGTGGTCGGGCGAGGAGGCGTGCTTCGCGCATGGCGTGAGGCGGCGCAGACGAGGCCGGGCAGGAGGCGACTCGCGAGGGCCGAGAGGAGGGTGGCGATCGGAGGTGCAGAGGGTGGCTCGGGCCGGAGTGGCGGTGGCGGGGACGGGAGAAGGCGGCCCGTCCGTCCAGCGGAGGTGAGGAGGCGAGGCGGGGTGAGGGAGCTCGGGGGAAGACGGGGAAGGAGGGAGGAAGGTGGGAGCGCGCGAGTGGGTCCCGGGGGTGGGGCCAGGGCGAGCGGGTTGGGAGTGGGGAGTGGTGGGGCCAGGGTGGAAGGGAGAGGGGAAGGGCAGGTGGCCAACGTGTGTTGCTGTGTGCGTGCGTGTGTGAGAGAGGGAGTGAGGGTGGGGTTAGATGAGGTGGCGGGCTGGGATAGGATAGGGGGAGGGGAGGTGATGAGGTGGCGGCAGACTATTGGGTGGGGTGAGGTGGAGGGGGTTTGGGTAGACTAGGATTGGGTAGGAATAGATTTTTGGGTAGGCCGGTTTTGTCTGGGGGTGGCCGACTGGGTCAGATCGGCCCGGTTTGGCTGCCCCCTATAATAATATAAACTTTTGTTTAATTTAAAATAAACCTTTGGTAAATAGTGTTTAGACAAATAAAATACCCGGAAAAGCCCGACGCTTTAATTTGAAATTGAGAGGGGGAAAAATTAGAAAACCAAACTAGGCTTTTAGAAAATAGGTTTCGACAAACAAATGCATGATGACATGACGATGCTCAAATGCAATGCGGCATGATGACATGAGCATGTGTTCATGATGATGCAATGCACAAAAACAACGCGATTTTCTAGTAGTGGTTTTTGCGGGATGCCACAATTCGACACCACTAACAATGGATCTCGCCCTCGAGATCCGCCTCATGGTACCGGAGAGAAGGCCGGCGATCTGAATCTTCTCGCTTCGTGTAGATCCTCGCGACACCACTAACAAGAGGTCGTTGTCCGTGATCGTCGAGGGAACACTCCGGGAACAAAAGGTCGAAGGTAGAGGCATCAACAAATAAAGCCACTTCTAGCTTCCGTGGACGGAGTAAAATTGCTGGATCCACTGATTCGATGTACAAGAGAGAATGATAAGAGTAGTCGGATGGTGATCAGTCCATCGCGCACCCAAACCATTACTCTGCACACGAATAGGCGAATTGTGCAACCAACTCTCGGAATTCAGATTGTAGATCTCGACAAGCGAGGTTCGGAAACAAAGGAGTGATGCAGACTCTGCATCGGATCTGGCGTAGATGATGTCGTCGCGTCGGAAAACACTGGGAGGCACAAACACGGAACAAAGGATGGTACCACAGATAAAGGACCACTCAAATAGCAGGAGGACCAGATGTAGGAACACCGTTATCAGAGGAGGAAGCGAAACCCTGAAGGTATGACGGAACCCAACCACGAGAAATCCTGGACTCGAAGAGAGAGAAGAGAGCGGATTCAAAACACGCAGAGGTGAGAGGAGAGCAGCAGAGGGGTAAGGAGTAAAATTAGACCTAATCAGAACTTATCCAACCGATTTTTCAAAAATAGTTTTGACACTCTACTTCGGCCGTTAGCTAGGTTATCCTACATTTGGACTTGTGGGTATCGCAACTGGCTCGATACCACTCAGAACACCCTCAGAATCGACCCTATGCACGTTTCAGCGATTCCGCCAAACCCGCATAGAAGCGATTCAAAGGTGCCCAGCACTTTCGTGCGGGTGGAAAAGCGATGTAATAACATTACACAACAGTCCTCGATGGGACCCATGAGCAGATATATATACAAATGACTCAAAGAGTCAAGAATACGAATATCTGAACAAAGATCCAAATCACCTTGAAAAGCGATAGAGCGTCCGACTACGGACAAGATGCAAATGGGGCTAAGAGCCACGAAGAATAACCAATGGCGTCCATAACCCCGCCTGTGCCAAGCCGGAAGGATAACCACCGCTAACGACGTCAATCTCAAAACTGCTTAAACAAAGGGGTGCCGACAAAGGGCAAAGGAAAAGAGAGGCGGTCGATCGAGGCCGATGCAGCGAGGCTAGAATTGGTCCTCGCCTACATAGGTATGGTGGATCAAGCGGCAGAGATGCACTAAACAACCTATAGAGACTCGATACAACTGGCGGCTATCAGAGAGGGGCAAGAAAGACCTATCCGGATCCAACCTGATACTACCACCGAACATACCCATCCTGGTATTTCCCCCTCGAGACCAAACGAGGAAGTCAACCGAGGAACTCACACAGTTGGCAGTTTTATTTATTCAGTTATCGTTGCAGCAATTACTAGTCAAATATAGGTAGTCATCCTGAGAAAATAAGCAGTGGGCACTTTTATTTAACCATTCCATTGTAGTTGCAACACTTACTAGTCAGATACAATTAGCATGAGATATCCCAAAACCCAGCAGTTGTTGGTACTTTTATTCAGCCATTCCGTTCTAGTTGCAATACTTACTAGTCAGATACAATGGTAGCGAGGGACAACCCAAACAAGCAATTGTTGGCAATTTTATTTAGCCATTCCATTACAGTGAAGCTGATTACTAGTTATTATAAAGTCAAATTTATAGCACTACTTTAGTTATAGTTGTCTATGATCGAGATACTGTGCTCCAAGTCGTCCATAACCGCGGACACGGCTTTCAGAAAGTTTTACCCTGCAGGGGTGCACAAATAGCAACACACACTCGATCAACCTCGGAAAAACCAAATCAAAACCCAACAAGGCCTTCACGACAAAGCAATCACAGGATTCAGAAATATTTCAGGGGGCCACCCCATTGAGTACACCACATAGCGGGTTAGACTCAAGACGGACTCAAGGTTTGTGCCAAGGATGTAAACGATCGGGAACCCAAAAGCTGGGCTTGTCGATACATGAAAACACTCCGCTAAGCAAGACAGTGCTCCTCGCACAAACGTAATAAAGCGATAAAGCATGGCATAAGTACATGATAGTAAATAAAACCTCAAACTAGTTTGTGGCCCCAAGAAATAAGAATGAATCAAGCTCGCTCAGGGGTCCCATAATCCTCCGGATGTGGATAGCGCGAATATTCAAGGAACAGTATCAAGTACTCGGGGTCCTACGGGACACAAGTGGACGGTTAACAACCAAATAACATCTATTGCCCACCTGTGCCTCTGCTTACTTACTTCAATTTTAGTTGTTAAACAGTAATTAAAGTCTTGATCATCTCCAACAATAAACACACGGCAATACTCCAACAACTGTGGTACTGGACGACACGCAACAACACTTCAGCAAGCGACTACGACGCGCAGGTCCAACTATCTACCAAACAACAGGTAATAGGATGTGTCCAAGGCAATATAAGGCTGCAAGGAAATCACGGGTACGAAAACTAGAGCAACGCAACACAAATAGCAATAGATCAACAGGAGGGAATAAATACTATAAAAGTAAGATAGGTAGAAAGGGGGAGGTGCTCGCCTGAAAACATTGCCGAAGGTTCAACCGACGATCGGGTCGACACTCGCATCAACTCATCGGCCTAGTCCGTGAAGAAGCAAAACACTAGCACAAACACCGGATGCACTATTTAATACTACGGTAGAAAATCGGGCATGATGCATGTATGATGTATGGCATGGCAAAGGTGCAATGCAATTAGATCATATTAAGCGGAACCGGGGTCCCGACAATTAATTAATAGGTTCATGTTATTTAGATACCCCGCAATTTAAATGTTGTCTTAACAAGGCAAAAGATAGCACCGGTTCGCTACACAAATTTAAATGGAACCAATATGAGACTAGATAAGCCCGCATATGGCCCCATATTTAACTTAGGTGAAATGCCTAACTAACCCCAACAACCACAATATGTATGCGAGTATGAACAATTAATATGCAACAAGTTTTATATATAGCATTTATAAAAATAGGGGCTCGGGAAAAGGTTCACACATCTGGGGTCGAAGGGCTTGGGGGTTCGGAGGGGTTCCGGGGTTCGGTCTCAGGGTTTGACGGGAGATCGGCTCGACGAGATCGGGATCGGTACGGGAAGGAGGTCTTGTCGCAACCGGGAAGCAGGACTTGGTTGGCGCCGGGGCATATCGGATCCGCCCTGGTTGGTGCCGATCTTGTCGTCGATGGCGAACTTGAGTGGATCGGTACCCGGGGTCTTCGGATCCGTGAAGTAGATCTTGTCGCACGGTGTCCGGGGAGACGAACTTGGCGTATTCACATCGGCGATCTTGGCGTTCGGGTTCTCGACGTCGCATCCGGGAAGAAGGTCTTGTTGCATCCGGGGTCGTCGGGTCATGTCGTCGGTTTTGTCGTTTCATGGCGGAGATCTTGGCGTCCCGGGTCACGGTGTCTACGGGTCCGAGAGGAAGAACTTGGGTCGGCATCGGATCGGTCTTGTGGATCGAGTAGAAGATCTTGGTGTCCAGGAAGATCTCGATACTCCGGTCTATTGTTGACCTCCGGATACATGAGTTCACGTTGTTTCGGGTGGCTCCATGTACATACTTCGGAATCATCGGCATCAAGCCGGTCTTGTCGGCGAGAGGATCTTGATGCATCTTGTCGGCAGGCGTCCGCGTTTGCCGATCTAGAGATTAGGACACGATACATGGCAGGTGGAGAACCGACGTCGCGTGGCAAACTTGATTACCGAGGTCCTCAAGCGGATGCTATATCCCATAGCAAACAAAAGGAACCACCGAGGCAAAAGCGTGGGCTGGGCTCATGATCGGTGGCTCGGCGGTGGAGGAACGAGGTGACGCCGACGAGGAAGCAGAGGCGCTCTCACGGCTTGGGCCCGGCCGACGGAGTCCGGCGACACGTAAACGCGGGCTGGAAGCGGGGCGGAGGAGGCGGCGGCGGACGCCGGCAGGGGAGAACTGCGAGGTCCCGCGGCATGGCGGCGGAGAGACGCAGGCGACGCCCGCCCGGCAGAGCCGAGGAGGGTCGGGCGGAGGCGGCGGCCTCAGGCGAGCGGGTGTGTGGGTGGCGGTGAGGAGAGCGACGAGGAGAGGAAGGTGGGGGTCGAGGCGGGGCGCTGCCACGCGCCGGAGAGGAAGAGGACGGCGGGGCGACGGGGGCCGGGGCAGCGGACGGAGGTGAGGGCGGGGCGATGCCAAGGGAGAGGTGAGGCCGCGGCCTGGAGGAGGCGCGACCGTGGTCAGCGAGGCGGTGCTTCAGCCAAGATGGCGGGCGGCGCAGACGAGGATGTGGCCATGGAGGCGAGGGTGGGAGGCGAGCCGAGGTGGCGGTCGGAGGTGCAAAGGGTGGCTCGGGCCAGGAGTGGCCATGGTCAAGGGACTGGAGAAGGCGGAGCCCAAGGGTCCAGCGAGGTGAGGGAGAGCAGAGGCGGGGTGAGGGAGCTCGGGGGAAGACGGGGAAGGAGGGAGGAAGGTGGGAGCGCGCGAGTGGGTCCCGGGGGGGCCAGGCGAAGGGTTGGGAGCTGGGAGGTGGGGCCAGGGTGGAAGGGAGAGGGAAGGGTGGCAGGCGTGTTGCTGTAAGGTGGTGTGAGAGAGGGAGAGGGTGGGGTTAGATGAGGTGGCGGGCTGGGATAGGATAGGGAGGGAGGTGATGAGGTGGCGGCACTATTGGGGTGAGTGAGGGGTTTGGGTAGACTAGGATTGGGTAGGAATAGATTTTTGGGTAGGCCGGTTTTGTCTGGGGGTGGCCGACTGGGTCAGATCGGCCCGGTTTGGCTGCCCCCTAAAATAATATAAACTTTTGTTTAATTTAAAATAAACCTTTGATAAATAGTGTTTAGACAAATAAAAGACCCGGAAAAGCCCGGCGCTTCAATTTGAAATTGAGAGGGGGAAAAATTAGAAAACCAAACTACGCTTTTAGAAAATAGGTTTCGACAAACAAATGCATGATGACATGACGATGCTCAAATGCAATGCGGCATGATGACATAAGCATGCGGTCATGATAATGCAATTTACAAAAACAACGCGATTTTCTACTAGTAGTTTTTACGGGATGCCACAATGCCTTACGAGCAACACTAGATCCGAGCTTTAATTTCTGGATCGAATGATGACGATGTTCCTCGATCGTCACCCCAGTAGGGGCGTTATCTTTGCAAACGTACATCCGCGTTGGAGAGAAAAGTTTATGACTTCAGTGGCTAGCTGCATGTTTCCAAATTTTTCTCGCGCATCAACATTGGTGGAGCGGCATTGTTTCTACTATCTCGCCGATGGTGAGTCTTGGAGGCATGGTGCAGCGGGGGAGTTAATTACAGAAAACTACGACAAGGGCTTAAAAAAACTATGACAATTCAGAATTGCTGCAAAAAACTACAAACTTTGAGGCTACCAACTATAAAGAGCTCTCAACTTCGTGTAATCGGGCAATTAGTTCGTTTGATCGTGTTTTCGATACAGATAGACCGACTATCAATAGTTGACGTGACAGTATTTAACGTTCGAGAGACAGATAATAAAATCTGGGTATTTTTTTTTTAAAAAATATGAAGAATCCACTTGTCAGATCCCTCGGCCATGTCTATCATAAGTCATCCCTAACCTTTAGCCACCGACGCCATAGAACCCAAATCAGCAGCTCCATTTCAGCCGCGCCGCCTTGTGCCCTTGTGGCCCCGCGCGCTCGCCGCCCCGCAGCAGCTTGCCAGTCGCGCGCCCTGCCGCACCGACCCGCGCCTTCGCTGGCCCACGCGCTTGCCGGCCCTGCGCCCTCGCTGGCCCACGCCGTCGACGGCCTGCAGCAGTTTGCTAGTCGTCCGCGCACTTGCCGGGAGCAGCGGTGGCGGATGTAGGCGGTGGAGCTTTGCAAGCATGTAGCGCGGATGGAGGTGGCCAGAGTAGTGGGGGCTGGCGGGAATCCGGCTTCATCGCGTGTATTAGCCTAAACTTTGCACACGGTTTTAGCACTTACTTATTTTTGTAATAAGGCACGATCACCTGTTCTGGTCGTGTCCAGATTAGCAACGGCACTAGCGCTAGGCTGTGACCGGTTCTTCAGTTAAGTAGTTAGCTAGTTTTCAGTTAGTGGCAGGCGCACGCTGAGGTCGTGGGATGGCGCGACAAAATCGGATCGTGAGCTAGTTAGTTGCCCTGTAATCTCCTTTATAAGCTGAATAACAGTATCAGAAAAGTCGCACGTTTTCACGCGACACCAAAAAAGGCTGTCTCTGTCTCGTTGTTTCTACTCTGTTTTGCAGTGCAAAGTTCAGACTTTCAGAGCTCCACAACCTCATTTGGTATCAGAGCGAGTGTTGGATCCAGGCGATGTCCAAGTCAAGGGACGCGGTGGCGGCGGAGGAGAAGCTGAAGGCGGCGGAGGGTGGCGGTTCCGGCGGATCCAAGACGCCGGCGGCACGCCGAAACACCACGTCCCCAACTCCGCGGCGCGGCCGGAGTCTGATCCGCGACGGCGGCGAGATCATCGTGCGGGAGCGGGTGGTACGCGAGGGCGGAGGCAACGCCCAGTACCCCGTTCTCACGCGCACCAACTACCCGGAGTGGGCTATGGTGATGCGCGTGCAGCTCCAAGCGCAGCACCTCTGGGACGTCATCGAACTTGGCGCAGAGGAGGAAGGGGATGACCGGGCGGCGCTCTCCTTCGAGCCGTACCACCGGAGCTGGTGAGGACGCTGGCCCAAGGATTGCGCCAAGAAAGCCGGGAGACCATCAAACGATGCGTCTCGGCGGTGAGCGGATCGCGAGGCCAAGGCGCAAACGCGCGTCGGGAGTGGGAGGAGCTCAAATTCAAGGCCGAGGAATCCGTCGAGGACTTCGCCAGGCTCACGGCCATCGTCAACGACCTCGAGCTGCTCGGCGACCCGTCGGCAGTACATGGCCGCCTCAAGTTCCTCCGCCCCACGCAAGTACCGGATGGTGGCGATGGCGATCGAAAGCATCCGTCGATCTGCGCACGCTCTCCATCGAGGAGCTCACCGGCAGGTTCATCACCGCCGAGGAGGGCTACGCCCTGGACGACGGCGTCACGGACGGCGTCGGCAAGCTTCTCACCGAAGAGGCGGCCCGCGAAAAGCGACGGTGGCCCGTCGTCATCCCCTGGCAGCGGTGAGAAAAAGGGCAAGCCCAAGACTAGGGGAGATGGCGACAAGCAGGACGGTGGCGGCAACAATGCCGACGAGCGCAGAAAGGGCAATTGCCGGTACTGCGGGAAGGCCGGACACTGGGCCATGGAATGCCGCAAGGCCAAGCGCGACCGCGAGCAGAAGGAGCACGCCAATCTTCTTCAGGCCAATGAGGAGGAAGGCCCGGCATTGCACATGGCCGTCGCCACGAGGCGTCAGCACTCTTGCGGCGCCAAGCCGCCTTCCTCAACGAGGAGAAGGTGATCCCGCCCTCGCGGACGGGTCTGCATCGCGACACGGAGCGAGCAGCCACATGACAGCGTGAGGCGTATGTTCTCGCCCTGGACGAATCTGTTCACGCACCGTCAAGTTCGGCGATGGCTCTCGTCAAGATCCGTGAAAGGGCTCCATCGTCTTCCGCCAGAACGGGCAGCAGCCCCTCGCCGAGGTATACTTCATCCCAAGCTTGCAGCAACATTATCTCTGTTGGCCACCGGACGAGGGTGGCTGCAAGGTCGACATCAACAATGGCGCCATGAGCATCCACGAGCCATCACGCCGCTTGCTCGCCAGTGAAGAGGACGCAACAGTCAGCACCGGCATCCTCGATCGACACGCCGGTGCTCGCCAGCCAAGTCCAACGACGTCACCTGGCGGTGGCACGCGCGCTTCGGTCATCTGCACTTCCGCGCGCTCCACACCCTGGCGCACAAGAACATGGTGCGAGGCATGCCGGAGGTCGACCGTGTGCAGGACCTCTGCGACGGCTGCGCTTTGGGGAAGCAGCACAGGGCACCGTTCCCGCGCGCGTCGGCGTACCGGGCGGAACGAGGCCTCGATCTGGTGCACACTGACCTGTGTGGCCCGATTACTCCAGCTACTGTCGGAGGTAACAACTATTTCCTGCTGGTGGTTGATGACTATAGTCGTTTCATGTGGATCGAGGTGATCAAGTGCAAGTCCGACGCGTTCAAGCTTTTTAAAAGGATCAAGATCATGGCCGAGGCAGAAGCGCAACGCGGACTGCGTGCATTCCGCTCGGACCGTGGTGGCGAGTTCAAATCCAGCCAGTTCAAGGTGTATTGCGAGGAGTTTGGCATCAAGCACTACACCACTGCGCCGTATTCTCCACAGCAGAATGGCGTGGTGGAGCGACGGAATCAAACCGTCGTCGAGATGGCACGCTGCCTCCTGAAGAGCATGGGCATGCCGCTGGAGTTTTGGGGTGAGGCGGTGAAAACCGCCGTGTACATCCTGAACAGAGCACCGACGCGGAGCCTCGACGGTGTCACCCCCTATGAGGCCTGGCATGGGCGCAAGCCGAGCGTGCATCATCTTCGCATGTTCGGGTGTGTCGCACACGTGAAGAAGGTCGGCCCTGACGTGAGAAAGCTGTCAGATCGCTCAAGCCCGATGGTATTCATCGGCTATGAAGGGACGAAGGGCTATCGCGTCTATGACCCCATCACCAAGAAGCTTCAGGTAACTCAGGATGTAATTTTCGAAGAAAGCAGAAGCTGGGACTGGGTAGGTGCACAAGAGCATTCGTCGAACACCTCACCTGCAACCTTCGAAGTGGTGTACACCAACGAGGACGACACGGAGGAGGTGGACACGGGCTCCACCACCCTCGCCTCGACAAAGAACGCCGCTCGGTCATCGATCCCACGGCTGCTACCTCTCCTCCATCGCCCCATGGAGACGCCGCGTCACGCCGCGATTGGGCGACACCGCCCGCACATGATGAAGGCGAGACGTGGACTCGGGCCGATTCGCCATAGCGCCTCGCGCCTCTCATGACGCTATGGCGAGACGTCATCAAGGAGTCACTGGACGAGCAGGAGGAGTTGTGCATGCTCACGGCAGAGGAGCCGCGCGACATTGCCGCGGCGATCGCGCAATGGAAGGCGATGGACGAGGAAATGGCGTCCATTGCCGACAACGACACCTGGGAGCTCGCCACGCTCCCAGCTGGCCACAAGGCCATTGGCCTCAAGTGGGTGTACAAGGTCAAGCGCGACGCGGCAGGCAACATCGTCAAGCATAAAGCTCGCCTCGTCGCCAAGGGCTACGCACAACGGCAGGGGGTGGACTTCGAGGAAGTCTATGCTCCGGTGGCCAGGATGGAGACAGTGCGCCTCCTTCTCGCGCTGGCAGCCCACGAAGGTTGGGAGGTGCACCACATGGACGTCAAGTCCGCCTTTCTCAACGGCAAACTGAGCGAGGAGGTGTACGTCGGGCAGCCACCGGGATATGTCGCCGACGGCAAGGTGAAAGCAGTACTGAAGCTGCGCAAGGCCCTCTACGACCTCCGACAGGCTCCACGGGCCTGGTACGCGAAGCTTGACGCGTCGCTCGTCTCGCTGGGCTTCGTGCGCAGTCCACAGGAGCACGCCGTGTACCGACGCGGGGACACAACCTCAGATTCTGGTGGGTGTCATCGACGACCTCATCATCACCGCACGGACGCGGGCGATCAGCGAGTTCAAGCAGCAGATGCAGATCTGTTCAAGATGAGCGACCTCGGTCTCCCGAGTTACTACTTGGGGATCGAAGTGGTGCAATGCGCGATCGTTGTGGCAGAAGAGCTATGGCAAAGATTCTCGAATCACCGGTGAGCAATCAACAATGCTACCACACGCCCATGGAGAATCGCTGAAGTTGTCAAAGGAGGATGACGCTGATCCGCCGATGCCACTCTCTATCGGGCGTGATCGGCAATGCGTTACCTAGTGAACTCCCGCCGACATAGCTCATGCGCCGGGATACGCCAGCAGATTCATGGAGAAGCCAAGTCTGAATCACTGGGCTGCGGAAACAGATCCTCGTACGTCAGGCACATTGTCATATGGGTGCTGTTACAAAGGGAAGTGGCACAGCAGAGCTTGTTGGCTTCGGTGACAACGACCTCCGGAGATCGGATGACAGAAGAGCACCACCGGCGTGACCTTCTTCCTCGGCGAAAACCTCATCACTTGGTCCTCACAAATGTAAGACCGTCGCCTGCCGCCGTCATGTGAGGTCGAGTACATGGCCGCAGCTGCAGCGGCGTGTCAGGGGGTGTGGCTCAGCCGTTTACTTGGTGGCCTGACGGGAAAACCTCCAGCAAAATTCAGATTGTTGATTGACAACAAGTCAGCAATTGTTCTCTGTCGAAACCCGGTTCATCATGACCGAACCAAGCACATCGACACCAGGTTCCACTTCATTAGAGGTTGTGTCGAAGCTGATCAGGTGGAAGTCGATCACATCAGGACAGAGGGGCAGCTCGCAGATATTCTGACAAAACCTCTCGGGCGTGTTCGTTTCATTGAAATGCGTCAGGCCCTTGGCATCATCGAGATCAAGTAGGTGTGCTGAGTTTAAGGGGGTAAAATATTAGCCTAAACTTTGCACACCGTTTTAGCACTTACTTATTCTTGTAATTGTTGGAATTTGGTGTATATTGGGCTATTGGCCCATTAGACAAATTCTGAAATTCTCTTTGGCCCACTTGTATATGGCAGCATATGGCTGTGCTAGTGGTGCTAAAGTTTAGTCCCACATTGCTGGTTGAAGGGGAGTTGGACCACCTTATATAGTAGAGTGTTGCACCACTCACTAAGGTGTGACAAGAAGAGTAGCCCTCGCGCACTCCTCCTCCGACGCCACCGCCACGCCTCGTCACGACGCCACATGGTTATGGAATCTCACGAGAGATTTATTTTGCTTGTTGGGAAAACTGATTATGAGTCATTAACGGACGTTAATTACAGCCGTTCGCTTTTATGGACATGGACTATCGACTCGGACGCGGGCTGAGCCCATGTTCCTCCTAACCTGCACTATATAAAGCGTCCGAGCAAAACCTAATCGGTGCGAATCAATCCACACACGCCTACCTCCTCGTAACCTTGCGCCGCCGCTGTCTTCTCCATCCCGGCTTGTGGCACCGCAGATCGGGACGATGAGGCCTCGAACCCCGCCTCGTGAACTGACGGGTGAGGGGCGATCAGGTTTTTGGGGAGCGCTCAAGCGCGACTACTGGCAACCACGACGTCGTCCGACGACGAGTTCCCTAACGACGACTTCTTCCCGGACGTCAGCGACCTCTTCGACAACCACAACATGGGCGACGCTGCGCGACTGGCGGCTGCTATTCAGCCTACTCAGACGTGATACTCAATCTTTTTCTGATTATGCTAGAGTACTTTATTCTAGCGTTTGGTGTAGATGTGATAGGTTTATCTTGTATAGAAGTAATCTGCTCATCTACTTTGTTGATATGCATGATTGGTTTTACTACTATCTGTATGATCATGATTTATCGCTTATTATTCGGATTAAATCATATGGATTATTGCTTATATTTCCAACAATCCAAAACCTGATTATAGGCAACTGAATTCCACTGGTGTAGCCGGCTACTAGGCCTCCTTTTGATGGCATGCACTATAAGAGATGGCGCAAGAGAGCAGTTCTGGTTTGAAAACCTAAACTTATAGCGCCACTCTTGGCAAGTCCAAGGAGATCTTCTGGTGAAGCGAACTTTAAGAAAGCCGATACCATGTTTATGGCGGCTTTGTTCGTGTTCTTGGGGACAACATTGTTGACCCTTATATGTCATTTGATAATGGCAAGGACTCATGGGAAGCGCCGAGGCCAAGTTTGGGGTCTCGGGGCCGAAAGCTGTACGTCATGGAGCAATTCTATGACTACAGGATGGTTAATGAGCTCCGTCGTTGAGCAAGCTCATGAGATACAATCACTTGCCAAAGAACTTGAGCAGTTCAAGTGTTCCTTACTGCACAAGTTTGTGGGTGGTGGCATTATTGCCAAGCTTCCTCCTTGGAGGAACTTTGCTACTTCTAAAACATAAGAGACAAGAGTTTTCCGTTACGGATCTCATTGGGTCTCTTCATGTGGAAGAGAAGGCGAGAGCAAAGGACAAACTGCTCGAGGACTTGAGGGAGGTTCTACCGCCAATTTAGTGCGGAGGAAAACTTCCAATCCCACAAGTTGAAGAATAAGAACAAAACTGAAGGAAAGGGAAAGTTCGATGGCAAGAACAAGGCCACGACTCAACCAACTTCAAGAAGAAAATGATAAGAGGAAAGGCTCTTGCCACGTCGTGGTGATCCCGATCATTGGGCTCCTAGCTGCCCTAATCGCTTTGATAAGCGTCAACATGGGAACATGACAAGACCGCGAATGTTGTTATTAGCGATCGAGATGAAGGATGCTGGGTACGGTATTTTACCTACTATCCTTTCAAGTATGTCATTCTCGATTGGTGGATAGACACGGCTAATACACATGTATGTTCCGATATTTCCATGTTCTCCTCTTATCGTATCAAGGACCTCTTCCGTCGATGGGAAACGGCTCACGTGCTTCGCTCATGGTGTTGGTACGGTAGATCTGAAGTTTACTGGGAAGACCGTGACATGAAGAACGTCAGCATGTTCCTCCATCAATAAGAATCTCGTCGGATCGCTTTTATGTCGAGATGGCTTTAAGTTGGTTTTGAGTCCAATAAAGTTGTAATTTCTAAGTATGTACAATTTGTTGGAAAAGGTTATGAGTGTGGAGGTCTGTTCGCTTGTCTCTGCTGTGACTCATGTACTAAAGTTATTAATCATGTTTGCAATGATAATGAGTCCAATGTTTGGCATTCACGCGACTGTCATATTAACTTTGGTTGCATGACGCGCTAGCCAATATGAGTTTAATTCGAAATTTACCATCAAAGGTTCTAAGTGCCAAGTTTGTGTGCAAGCAAAGCAACCCCGCAAGTCTCATACGATCATGAACGAGAAACTTAGCACCGCTAGAACTTATACATTCATCTCTGTGAGATGAATGGTGTGTTGACAAAAGGTGGAAAAAGATACTTTATGACGTTGATTGATGACTCCACTAGATATGCTATGTTTA
This sequence comes from Avena longiglumis, assembly GCA_030063025.1. Lineage (NCBI taxonomy): Eukaryota > Viridiplantae > Streptophyta > Magnoliopsida > Poales > Poaceae > Avena > Avena longiglumis. The sequence goes on from CP125975.1 coordinate 3,263,860, forward strand.
TCTCCTGAAATCTAAAGATGAAGCTTTGAACTACTTCAAAATCTATAAAGTGAGGCAGAAAACCAACTTGATCTTAAAATCAAGCGGCTAAGGTCGGATCGTGGTGGAGAGTACTTTTCAAATGAATTTGATTTATTCTGCGGAACATGGTATTATACATGAGAGGACGCCTCCCTACTCACCTCGACCAAATGGGTGGCGAAAGGAAGAACCGCACTCTAACTGATTTGGTTAACGCCATGTTAGATACATCGGGTCTATCCAAGAAATGGTGGGGGGAGGCGCTAATGACTGCGTGTCATGTCCTAAACCGTGTTCCTGTAAAGGATAAAACCATGACTCCATTTGAGGAATGGGAAAAGAAAAGGCTTAAACTCTCTTACTTACGAACTTGGGGTTGTTTGGCGAAAGTCAATATTCCAATACCCAAGAAGCGAAAGCTTGGACCAAAAACCGTTGATTGTGTTTTTCTGGGATATGCTTTTCATAGCATTGGCTATAGATTTTTGATAGTAAAATCTGAGGTATCCGACATGCATGTTGGTACAATTATGGATTCGAATGATGCGACTTTATTTGAGGATATCTTTCCTATGAAAGGTATGTCTAGCTCATCAAATCAGGAGATGACTAGTTCATCTAGTCAGGAATTTTCTATAATTCCTGAACCCACTATGCCGATAGAACACTCTGATGATCCTGTGGAGGATGACAATGAAGCTCCCAAAAGGAGCAAGAGACAAAGGACTGCAAAGTCATTTGGTGATGATTTCATTGTGTACCTTGTGGATGATACTCCCACTTCTATTTCAGAAGCCTATGCATCTCAAGATGCTGACTCATCGAAGGAAGTCATCCAAGCGAGATGGACTCCATCTTAGCTAATGGTACTTGGGAAATCACTGATCGTCCTTATGGGTGTAAACCTATAGGATGTAAATGGGTGTTCAAGAAAAATCTTAGACCTGATGGTACTATTGAAAAGTACAAGGCACGTCTTGTGGCTAAGGGTTATACCCAAAGGAAGGTGAAGACTTCGATACCTACTCACTGTAGATTGACCACTATTCGAGTACTGCTATCCTTGGCTGCCTCACACGGTCTTCTCGTTCATCAAATGGACGTTAAGACAACTTTTCTAAATGGAGAGCTAGATGAGGAAATTTATATGGAGCAGCCTGACGGATTTGTAGTAGATGGTCAAGAAGCAAAGGTGTGTAAGTTAGTGAAGTCTTTATATGGTCTTAAGCAAGCTCCTAAACAGTGGCACGAGAAGTTTGAAAGAACTTTAATTGCTGAAGGCTTTGTTGTAAACGAAGCTGACAAATGTGTGTACTATCGCCATGGTGGGGGCGAGGGAGTTATTATGTGTCTCTATGTTGATGACATATTGATATTCGGGACCAACCTCGCTGTTATTGAGGAGGTCAAAGAGTTCCTATCTCGTTGCTTTGAGATGAAGGACTTGGGAGTGGCTGATGAAATCTTAAACATCAAGCTACTAAAGGATGACAATGGTGGGATTACATTGCTTCAGTCTCACTATGTGGAAAAGATATTGAGTCGCTTTGGGTATAGCGATCGCAATTCTTCCAACGCCTTATGATCCGAGTGTGCTACTTCGAAAGAATCGAAGGAATGCTAAAGATCAATTGAGATATTCTCAAATTATTGGCTCGCTCATGTATTTAGCCAGCGCTACTAGACCTGATATCTCCTTTGCTGTAAGCAAACTGAGTCGATTTGTGTCAAATCCGAGATGATCACGGCATGCTCTTGAAAGAGTTTTGCGCTATTTGAAAGGCACTGTGAGTTATGGTATTCACTATACTGGGTATCATGCGGTACTGGAGGGTTATAGTGATTCTAACTGGATCTCTGATGTGGATGAGATCAAAGCCACTAGTGGTTATTTGTTTACACTTGGTGGTGGCGCTGTTTCCTGGAAGTCTTGCAAGCGCACCATCTTAACGAGGTCAACAATGGAAGAACTCACAGCATTAGACACGCCACTTTGAAGCGAGTGGCTTCGTGAGCTCTTGATGGACTTACCTGTGGTTGAAAAACCAATACCCGCTATCCCGATGAACTGTGATAATCAAACTGTGATCGTCAAAGTAAACAGTTCTAAGGATAATATGAAGTCATCAAGGCATGTGAAGAGTAGATTGAAATCGTGAAACCGAGAAACTCCGGAGTTATTGTTGGATTATATCCAAACATCTAAGAACCTGGCAGATCCTTTCACAAAGGGACTATCACGTAATGTGATAGATAATGCATCGAGGGAGATGGGTTTGAGACCCACACTATGAGTTGATCCCAGTGGCAACCCACTCTATGTGATCGGAGATCCCGTGAATTAGAGATGGGAGACAAGCTGTTGGTCAGCTGAGAGGAGAGTATTCCCATATTATTTTTACATCTCCATAAAGATGCAATACTCTCCTATTCTGCATGGCAGGTTGATATTTATCTTAATGTGTTCCAAGTGGCTTTTTATAAGCGGAGATGTTGTCCCGCAGAACATCTCTTGAGGAACACACCTATATGAGTCTGACTGTCAAACGTCGCAGTCCGTGAGAGTTGGGTGCTCTCTAATAAACTCATGAAAGGCCCTGGAGTATGACGCATAAGCTCCAAACCGCGGGGAAGCCGGCGGTAGCCCTGCAGTCTAGATTTTGTGTGAAACTAGCGCAGAAAACTTGTAGTTCAAGGCATAGTCCACTATTCAAGTTGCAAGCTAGTGTAGCATGAAGTTTAACGTGAAGTTCAACTTAACAGTCCACTACACAATCGGTATATAAAACAATGTTCGAAGAAAAGTGTTGTGATGTGCCAATGAGACTTTGTGGGGATTGTTGGAATTTGGTGTATATTGGGCTATTGGCCCATTAGACAAATTCTGAAATTCTCTTGGCCCACTTGTATATGGCAAGATATGGCTGCTAGTGGTGCTAAAGTTTAGTCCCACATTGCTAGTTGAAGGAGTTGGACCACCTTATATAGTAGAGTGTTGCACCACTCACTAAGGTGTGACAAGAAGAGTAGCCTCGCACTCCTCCGACGCCGCCACGCCTCGCCACGTCACGGCCGCTGGTTGCGGAATCACGAACCGAGCTTTATTTTGCTTGTTGGGAAAACTGATTATGAGTCATTAACGACGCGTTAATTACAGCTTCAGTTTTATGGACATGGACTGTTACCGACTCGGACGTTGAGCCCATGTTCCTCCTAACCTGCACTATATAAAGCGTCGAGCAAAACCTAATCGGCATATGAATCAATCCACACACGCCTACCTCCAACCTTGCGCCGCCGCTGCCTTCTCCATCCCGGCTTGTGGCGTGCCGCAGATCGGGACAAGAGGCCTCCGAACCCCGCCTCGTGAACCTGCACGGGTGAGGCGATCAGGTTTTTGGGGAGCGCTCAAAAGCGACCATCGGCAACCACGACGTCGTCCGACGACGAGTTCCCTAACGACGACTTCTTTCCGGACGTCAGCGACCTCTTCGACAACCACAACATGGGCGACGCTGCTGCGACCGCTGCGGCTGCTATTCAGCCTACTCTGTACGTGATACTCAACTGTCTTTTTCTGATTATGCTAGAGTACTTTATTCTAACGTTTGGTGTAGATGTGATAGGTTTATCTTGTATAGAAGTAATCTGTTCATCTACTTTGTTGATCTGCATGATTGGTTTTACTACTATCTGTATGATCATGATTTATCAGTTTATTATTCGGATTAAATCATATGGATTATTGCTTATATTTCCAACAGTAATAAGGCACGATCACCTGTTCTGGTCGTGTCCAGATTAGCAACGGCACTAGCGCTAGGCTGTGACCGGTTCTTCAGTTAAGTAGTTAGCTAGTTTTCAGTTAGTGGCAGGCGCACGCTGAGGTCGTGGGATGGCGCGACAGAATCGGATCGTGAGCTAGTTAGTTGCCCTGTAATCTCCTTTATAAGCTGAATAACAGTATCAGAAAAGTCGCACGTTTTCACGCGACACCAAAAAAAGGCTGTCTCTGTCTCGTTGTTTCTACTCTGTTTTGCAGTGCAAAGTTCAGACTTTCAGAGCTCCACAACCTCAGCGTGCTCGTGAAGAGGAAGCCTTGCACGGCACACACGGTCAATTTTTTTTTAACCGACACACTCTGGATTTGGTCACGGTTTGGTTATTTTTTGGAAAAAGAAAAAGATAGAAAAGTAAAATGAGTGACTCTAAGTTTAAAATTATAATGTTTCCAAGGACTATTTTGCAAAATACACATGCCACGTCAACTTGATAATGGGTCCACCTGTGTCGGAAACGCGATCAAACGAGCTAATTGCCCGATTACACAAAGCCGGTAGCTCTTTGTAGTTGATAGCCCCAAAGTTTCTAGTTTTTTTTTTGCAGGGATTCCACAATTGTCGTAGTTTTTTGAAGCCCTAGCCCCAATTGTTATAGTTTTCTGCAATTAACTCAGTGGCAGACGTGGATAAGGAGGTGGTGATGTGTGGCATCATGGAAGCATCGACATCAACTCTTGCAAGGTTAATGCGTTTATCGCTATCTTGAAGATGGGTCGGCGGAAAACTATGGTGATGACTTCTCAAGCATGCACATGTGAGGTACATTGAGAGTTTACTGGACTAGTTCGTGCTCTCGGCTCACCACCATTTGGCAGTTTGGTGAGGCTTCCGGGTTTAGATGTTGGTCTCGGTGGGAGGTAAGGGCACATGTCCCCGATCATTGCCACCCTCATGATCAAGGTTCTATGTGTAGCGATAGATGTTGCCACTCGTGGGGATGGTGTCTTCAGGTTGACCGATTTATTTCTTTGTACAACTTTGTTGAATAATGCAACAAAAGCGACCGTGTGCATCATTTTGATGCATAGGACAGGGTTGGAACCTATTTTTCAAAGAAAACTAACATCTAAGATGCATGAATTTATTAATTAGGATCCAAAGAGCTTCAGTAGTTTGCTGTGAAAATTAATTTCTGCAAACATAACCTTCCACCATTTTCTAACAATGTAAACACAAACAAAAAACAGTTAAAATGCATGCATATCCAATACCATGCCAATGTTCTAAGCATCATGTATATGCGAATAGACGGATCACACTTATCCCCATTCCCCTCGACCCCCCTAGGCTACAAATATCGAAGGAATAATGGGCTCCATGCATGCATGGTTTTTAGTGGAAAGATGAGTAGGAATATTATCATTATCAGCAGCTTGGGGTGGTAGAATCTATACTCCCTCCGTTTTTATTTACTTCGCGTTCTGAGATTAGTCAAAGTCAAATCTTTTGAAGTTTGACCCAAAATATAGCAAAAATTATTAATAACTATAATATCAAATGTATATAATATGAAAATATACTTTATGATAATTCTCATACTATAAATTTTATATTATAAATGTTAATATTTTTGCTAAAATAATTGATCAAACTTTACAAAATTTGACCTTGACTAAACCCAGAATGCGAAGTATTTGTAAACGGAGGGAGTACATAAGAGAACATTCTTATAACCATTATTGTAGGAATAACATTTTTTCTCAATTGATACTACACGCTAGCTACACAAGATTCTGTTTGGCGGCTTCATACATTGAATATTTCCACAAGATGAAGATTCTTGACGTGAAGGATGTGAAGATAACAAGGAACCTTAGCTACCTGTCGGCTAGCTACACGACAACCGATCGTGGGTGGTAATAATGGGATAAACATTACACTTGAAATGTACTCAGTCTTTTCCAAAAATATGCTGTATTTATCTACAATTATCAAAGAAATGTTTTTCAAATCATCGTGAAATGCATTTTGTATTGGCGATGATGTATATGCTTGGTCAAACCATACAAAGTTGGACTCTGACCAAAACTTATATGAAACACATTTGGGAAGAATTGAGTAAGTCTTGTAGGAAACTATCACGGTTCTCAAGTTGCTTTATTTGAGCACTACCTTAACAAGTCAAAATACAATGACCCTACACAAAAAATCATATTTTTTGAAACTCAAAAATATGATTTTTTTAAAAGCGGGATCACGGCTGCCCCCAAATCTTCACTCAAAGGATCCGGCAATCAATCCAGAATTTTGTTACCAAGTTTATTATCACGAGAAAAGACAAATACTTAAATAATGTCAATCCCTCCAATTAGCAGGTTGTTACTAAGTAAGACGTATATGGCGTTGTTGAATTAGGGGTACTAGAATTGTTAAGTGATACATAGAGATTGGTTAGAGAAACAGTTTATTTGAAGTATATAGCTCAAAGTAGAGCAAGGATCGATGCAACATGCATATATATGTTCTTTACTTTTGGATTGAGGTTAGTTAAAGTATGGCGCCTTTTGGATTATTAGATTCTCTTTTTTTTTCCGGTGCAAGGAAATGCTTAATAGATTCGATCAGGATAGCTGTAACAAATTGATGGAATCCGGATGCTCGCCCGTGCTATAAATGGTTGGGCTTGGACATTATCAAGAACCCACCTCAAGATAGCTACACACAATAGCTAGACGATCAAGTTGGATCGATCGAGCTAGCTAGATCTAGTAAGAAGAAATCTCTTAGTCGGATAATGGCGGTAAGTGAACGTGTGCTCTTAATTATAAGATTCATGAGCGTATGCATGATCTTAATTACTATTTTCTTATTATGATAAGTATGTGCTTGCATTGAAAGAATATTCATCAGCATGTAAAATAAATAAATATATATAGGACTCGGTGAAGGTTGGTCCTTGGGGTGCACCCAGCGGTCAACCTTGCGACATCAACAGCTTGAGCAGTCCTCAACGCCTTGTGAGCATCAGCATCTGCAGCAACGAGACGCCAGGAGGCTGCATCAATGGTTTCTCCTTCACGTACGTGGACCAGACCGGAAGGGCCATCTCGTCCGGAACATGGGGCACCAACTTCATAGGATGCGTCACAACCGTACTCTCTCTCGATCTCGACATGTTACTACTACTACTTGATATCATCTCGACATATTAATGTAGAACATACTTATATATGTTGTTGCAGATTAAGATGAATCCTGGCGAGCATGTGAACCACGTGAGCGGCACTGCCAACAACAGAGGGGTGACCTCGCTGAAGCTAGGCACCAACCAGACAGAGCACGGCCCCTACGGATGGCCGTCGGGGCCGGAGTTCAGCGTGCCGCTGCGGCAGGGGAAGGGCGAGGTGGTGGCCTTCTTCGGCCACTCCGGTGACTCCCTCAAGGCACTGGGCGTCTATGTGCCGGGGAGGAAAGAGTCCCCCGGCAAGGTGGGTCCGTGGGGCGGCCACGCCGGCTCCTCCAGGGACCTCCTGGGGAGCAACATGCCGGAGCGGCTGCAGAGCATCTCCATCCGCAGCAGCGAGAGGTCCGGCGGCCGCATCTACGGCTTCTCCTACGCCTACCTCGACCACAACGGGCAGCGCATCCATGTGGGGCCATGGGGTTCCAAGACCAAAGGCCAGAAGCGCGAGTTCACCATGAACGAGGACAACTACATCAACTTGGTCAGCGGCACCCACGATGAGTACGGCATCACCTCCCTCAAGTTCGTCAATTCCGAAGAAGAAGTTTACGGCCCATTTGGGTGCCCCACTGGAACTGCCTTCAGTGTGCCACTGCCGGAGAATGGCGCCGCCGTCGGCTTCTTCGGCCGCGCCGGTGCTGATACCCTTGTTGGCTTCGGCGCATACGTGGCGCCCCTGGAAGAATAGCACAGCTGCCTATCCGGCCCACATATATGCCGACGACCTTACATTACATACCCCATACGCACGCTAAATGCGAAACCAGCTGCTGCTAATATAATAAATAATGAAGAAAATGATATATATAGGGATCCAGGAATAAGCTGCTACTAGTTATTAATCGCTTTGTGTACACGTGTAAGTGTACGGACGGATCCATGTAGATGCGTGGGCATGCAACATAGATCATAAGTTACTACTATGAGATGAGGGTGATCAACATATATTGTAACCACCCGCTTTCTACATATATACATACATATTGTATTGTGATAATCCCTCCATTTCAGATTTTTAGGCGTATTTCAGATGGACAATCAGATTAAGATGGGTCAAAGATAAATAAACCGTTTGAAGAACAAAACAAGCACAAACCTAAATATAGCCTTTTGTTTTATTCCGAAATAAGTCTAGATCACCCCCACAAGTATTGAATTTGGTCCACTAACCCCCCATATCTATTAAGTGGGGAAAATTACTCCCCTAACTATCCAAAACCAGACAAAATACCCCCCAGAATACAAACAGCGGTTTTCACACTGGTTTTAAACCACGCTGGACTCCAGTTCCTTTCCACGTATACATGTGACCACCCATAGCAATGGCTGTCTCGTCGCGACCACGGCGGTGCTGCTGGTGTTCGATGTGTCATTTGTGTTCCTTGCGTCGGCGGAGCCGTTGGCGCTACTGGCGTTCCTTGGACGAGGACGTCATGCGGGTGCCGTCGACGGACCCAGGCGGGGCCGCACATCTTGTTTGCCCCACCGCTGTTGTGCCCTTTGGTCCTTCGTGAGCGCCTCTCTGCCGCCGCAGGGACCTCACACAGAACACGATGGCAATCAATAGGAGCAGCGCTACCACCACGGCACCCATGACGCCGGAATTGCATTTCATTCTAGAATTGTTTCAGAAGATGATCCAGCAGAAGCAGGCGCATAAGGGCAAATGTGGTTACATTTTCTGCCATCTCGAATGCTTGCAGGTACATCTTAATTTTTTTGCTTCAGTATATTAGTGCTAATTTCAGTAGCTGAGTATGCAAACACCGTTTTGCCATAACCCCCTGCAATGCTAGTTTCGAAAGCTCTTCTTGCAAGGTTTGGTTGTCCCATCTTGCCGAGTGCACCAATGACAGCGGTCAACAACTTGCCCTTATCAACGGTGCCATTGCCAACAAGGGGCAGCGCAGCGTGGAAACACCTCGAGAGCACGGGGCGCGGACTTGTCCTTGTCCCCGAGCTCCCCAAGGTCATGGAAGCAATCATCATGAGAAACTAGCTCTCCCCGGAAAGAGGACAGTGACACCCCAAGCGTGCGACTGTCCGTTGGGGCCACAGGGAGAAGCTTGTCAACACAGCGTCCGGCAGCTGCTGAGAACGCGTGCCCACCGCGGTGGTGCGGCCAACCATGATGCGGTCCAGCGCCTACGCCGTCCACCGTAGTCATGGACTTCTCTTCCTTGTTTGCTCCGCCGTCGAGCGCTGACAGGAAGGGAGAACAGGCCGCAGACTCGAGGAACACTAGGAGTGCCGACCGCTCGCTCGCCGGCGGCTCCGCTGACGTGAGAAACACCAGCAACACTGCTACGGATGCGACGATGGCCATTGTTATGGGTGGTCACCTGACCACGTGCAAGGAACCGGAGTCGAGCATGGCTTAAAACCAGTGTCAAAACCGTTGTCTGTGTCCAAGGGGGTACTTTGTCTGGTTTTGGATAGTTAGAGGGGTAATTTGTCCCAGTTAATAGATAAGGGTGGTTAGTGGACCAAACCCAATACTCGTGGGGGTGATCTGTACTTCTTTATTTTATTCCTTTTTAAAATTCTACTCCCTTCGCCCTAAAAAAGATGTCCAGGATTTTTATAGATTCACATGTATCTAAACATATTTTAGTGTAGGACGCGGAATTTATGCTCATGGTGGCCCGTGCGCATAGGGTGGGAACCATTGGATTGCATGCGTTTTAGCTCTCTTAATCAAAACGGCCATCTCCTTTCTCTCACGGTGTGTGTCTCGAGGTGTGCCTCCGTTACTCACTCGGCCACTGTATGAAAACGACACTTCTCTCTCTTTCCCTACTCCCCTCCATTTCTATTTCTTAGCAGTTGGCTTACGGTTCCAATCTATAAACTTGCAGGGTATCGGTACAGAAGGAGATAAAACGGTGTTCTGCATGCCTTGTTTTGTTCACACGCCATGTAATCTATGTTTTTAAGTATTCTGTTGTCGGAAGTGTTCGCATGCCTTGTTTTGTTCTCACCCGTATTCGTTTCTTGGATGTTTCTTTATGGCAGCTTCTCCATCTTTCTTTTTGTACTAGTTGGTTTACGTCCACATAAGGACCACTAGCAGCAAGGGGGAATATGTTTTGGACTTGGCTTGGCTTAGACGTGATGATATAGGCAATATACAGAAGGATCACTAGCATCTAGCAAAAGGATGGAACTCCAAATAGCACCGTCCTAATTTGTTTTAAAAGCTTTAGATGGCCTACGCATGGAGAATTAAAATACCCATGCCGTGATAAAACAACAAGAAACACATTATTACTATTGCTCACTATCCAACCGGTGTGTGTTTGGAAGTAAACATGTATGGATCTTGTTTACTAAATATAGATGGGTGAACAGTCGAGGGGATACATGCTCACGATATAACGACGTTCCTATAAATCATCTCACGTCGCATGCAGCCGTCTTAGTCCGTGTGCTCTCTTTAGGAGGATCAGATGGTGGTGACCCTATGCACACGTACCATCGTGTGCACCTCACTATTTTGCTTTTAGTGTATAGATGTATTTAAATTTAGCAAATATACAATATTCTTTTTAGGACTGAGTGAATAGGTTTCAAGTAGCGCGTGATTAAAACCACAACGTATGGTATGGTTGCGATGAACGCTTTGGTTGACAACTTTGCACCATATATCTCAAACAAAATGTCCCACTCTTTCTTAATTTGACAATTTTTCTCTAGGATCGTCCACTTTTGTTTCTCTACAAACCGTGCGAGAGATATATATTACTAGGGTATTGCACTAGCTAGTACAGATCGGTTCTTCGCACACGATGTAAATCGCACTTTACACACGATGAATCCAACCGTCGCTAACCGTGGGTGGTAATGAGCCTTTGCTACACACACAATTTCTATAACCGTGTGGGAAAATGCTAACGGTTGTCGAAAACCAACCGTCTACATAGTTAGGAAATTTCACACAAGTTTTTCCAAGCTTAACCGTGTGTGTCCTGAAATGATTGCCAATGAGTTGCTTACTTCCATCGTATGTGTTCTGTCATTTGGCACACTAAAATTATGGAAATAAACGAAAGCATAGCAGAAAATTAGTGAAAGGTCCTTTGAGGATCGTGTTACTACTATGGCATTATGAGACTCAGATGATAGAAAGCATGCCAATTAAAACCATCAACTTAAATCCAGTAAGGCCATTAGTCCTCAATATATCCTAAAGAAGAATTACCACTACTGCTTGGAGCAACCCACGTGTTCATTCAGATCGTACACACCAGAACAATCAATATGCATGGACATAATGAACCATACTGTTTTGCTGGAATGATGAATCAGCGCAAAGAAGTAATAAAAAGGGAGATTAAAATACATGTAATAGATGTGGACAATGCAAACAGTTCTACGCATTTTGATTTGAAGTATAATAATTGCTACATAATTGTTGAAGCGGCTACATGGTTTTGTTTTTTGGTGGAGCAACTATAAAAGTTGTTAAGCATCAATCAAGCGGAAAAAAATCCCTTGCCCAAATATAACCCTTGAAGAAGATCTAATCCACTAACATGGGAGGTCAAATATCTCTATATAATAAAAACTAGGAAAACCGCAAACGTGGCACGCCATGTCGACCTTACGACGCCAAACGCTTTTAATATTTAAAAGGGGTAAAAATTGGCAGAAATATCACTAAATGGGGGTAATTTGGATGAAAAGTTGTTAAATAGGGTAATTAGTGTCACAAATTATAAACTAGAGGGTATATAGTGGAATTTACTCTTCTAGGAATAAAAAGAGTAATGAAACTAATATTGGTATACATGACGACTCATCTTCGCACTAACAATCATGCAAGGAGAGCACATAGTTCTTCACAATTAATTTAGGGATCCTCAAGTTGAACGAGCCATAAATTGAGCGGGATGGCTTCATCCGGGTAGGACAGAACGGTCGATTGGGATTACACCATCGTTGTGGTTTAGGGTTTAGGGTGAGGTGATGACAATGTTTGTAGATCTTTTTTCTGTTCGGGGGGATGGAACTCAGCGACAAAATCTGACTAGTTTTCTCTAGCAATATTGCAGGACGAGAGCTACTAACCGGTTCTTTTTTCCATGGGTATTATGCGATTATTAGGTGAGAGGAAAAAAAAAGGTCCAAAAAAATCTTGGGGGAATATATACCACGGACCATGGACCGACCAACTGTAATTTAATAGTCAAGATAATTGTATTGACGTACAAATAGCTAAGTATTAGCAAATCCAGGAAACATCTCAAAACAATAATGACGTGGTGGGTGAAAAAAAAGATATCATCGGGTTTAGAAACAAGTCACTGAAACTAATTTAGATTTTTGTAAAAATATCCAAGAAAATTTGACTAATATTTTAGAAGATGTAAATATCCATGAAAATTTGACTAATATGTCAATGATATCTCAGTGGCAAGTACCAAAAAGGTTTTGAAAAGAAACATATGCCCATTTTGTAAATAAATAACAAAAGAACAATGCTTGATGAATCTTCATGCTATTTATTTTGAATTGGTTTTCAACTATAATAATAAAACATATTTTTATTATTAGTTCATCGGGTTTCTCAAAGATGGCATTGTACTATACATATTAAAACACATGAATCTCTAGCCGGGCAAATGTGCGGGTCACCCTTCTATTTTGTATTAGTAGCTAGGTGTTGTTGCAAGGAAAATATATGAGAAAAAAAATAATAAAACCCTCAGAAATAAAAAAAAGAAATATGACCAACCTAATTTAAAAATAGGAGTTTGTGTGTGTGTGCATCTTTGACATTTTGTTAGCAACACAGATGAAACCTGCTCAAATCATCCAACAACAATAAACACTCTATGTATACAAAAAAATATCAACCCAATATAGTTCGTGCCAATATTTTACAGAAGTTTTATGAATTAAAGAATGGTTTGTGAATTGTATCGGGGTCATTAGAATCAAGCTAATGGTTTTATGCTTACTTGAATCAACCCAAAAGTTTGAGACCACTTGGAGGCCGACGATTTCTAAGTCCAGCACAATGCCATGGAAGTAGGCTAAGTTAATCTCCCCGACATCAGAGTCGTTACTGGTATGTCTCGATCCAAAGTTTCTTGATGTTTGGGCCCATGTCGTCTACACTACGGGGTGGTATGTCTCAATCCAAATTTTTTGGTGGATATTGTGGTCGATGATGTACACCACCCACACAACATGTGCTTGTTGCTACATGCCACGGTACCTTGATATGTCGTAAACGTATCTATAATTTTTTATTTTTTATGCTTGTTTAATATTATTTTGTTTTGCTTTGTCTACACTTTGAGGTATTTTTATTCGTTTTCTGGGAATAACCTATTAATAAGATGCCACAGTGCCAGTTGTCTGTTTTCTGTTGTTTTTGGTTCCAGAAAAGTCAGAAAATGAATATTCTCGGAATTAGACGGGACAAAAGCCAAAGTCAATATTTCACCGAGTAGAACACGGAGCCAGAAGACGAGATGGAGGAGGGTCGCAAGGGGCCCACACCCCTGGCCCGCGCCCGGGGGGGGGGGGGGTTCGGGCACCCCTTCTCCTATAAGAAGCCCCCGATACCAAAACCCTAAGTATCCGATCAGATCTCCACAAAACAGTCCGTAGCCGCCGCCACCATCGTCCCTAGATGGGGGGGGGGGGGATCTGAAGCTCTTCCCGGCACCCTGCCGGAGGGGAGAGATCATCTCGGAGGCCTTCTTCATCATCCTTCTAGCCTCCAATATGATGCGTGAGTAGTTCCACCTTGGACTATGAGTCTATACAGTAGCTAGATGGTTGTTTCTTCTCCTTTGTGCTTCCATGTTTAGATCTTTGATACGTCGGAAATGTATCTATAATTTTTGATGTTCCATGCTTCTTTAGTATCTACTTTGCTTTGTTGTTTCCACACTTTAGGGTGCTTTTCATATGTTTTCTGGTACTAGCCTATTAACAAGTTGCCACAGTGCCAGTTGCCTGTTTTCTGCTACTTTTGGTGTTGGAGATATGCCCTAGAGGCAATAATAAATGTAGTTATTATTATATCTTTGTGTTTATGATAAATGTTTACATTCATGCTATAATAGTATTAACAAGGAAACATTAATAGTTGTGTGATTTGTAAACTAAAATAGAGTCCCTAGTAAAGCCTCTTTATAATACTAGCTTGTTGGTTAATAAATGATTGTGGTTTCCCTATCATGAACATTGAGATGTTATTAACAACAAGATCATATCGTTAGGAGAACTAGCAAGGTGGCCCTCGCAAATGCGAGGGCATTATCTTTGATGCGTCAAAAGTAACTTAGAGCAATTTGGTTAAATAACAATTCAAGTATCATAGTAAATAAACATCACATGTGCGGGGGAATGTTTAATCATCATCGGTTTTACATGTCAATGATGACATTCCATTTAGCAAAAGAAGCATGCATATTTATGACCATATTTGTCGCTTGTACCTAATATTAGATGTGTACATATATTTATAGTTCTTAACAAAATCTATAGTCTTTATATGTTATTCAATAAGCATGTGAGGTTGATATTGATGTTGTCGATTATTTTGTAGTAGATGCATGCATAATTAAAAATATTATCAATTGCGGTCAATAATAATTATGGTCAATCCAAGTAATGATGAGATGATTTAAGGTGGAATTCTAAATGGAGTAGCATAAAAATATGAAGTGAAGCGGAACAACATTTTTACTCAGTAAAAGGTGGATCAACTAAAAAATATTTTTTCTCTTTACTTTGTGCATATATTTCTCCTCTTGTTCATTTCTTTGTTCTTTGATATACTACATTGTCAACTTCTGACATGAATTATTGCACGATAATAATTTGACCATTACATTGTATATATATCTTTCTAAAAACTTAAGTAAATAATTATAAAATACTTCTAACACAAATTTCGTGATATTTGTTTCTTTTGGACTATTTTTTATATATCTATACATCATCAAGAAAGCTAGGGAAGGCTGGCTTCAAGCTTTCTAGTATGTATTTAGATTTTCTTAAACTCTCACTGACACATAGTTGTTGTATCATGCATCATGAATATCTATAAGTCTCTAAAGGTTTCCATATCACATATAGTTGCATCACATTTAGTTATTGTATCATGCAACATGAATATCTAGATTCGTCGTATCACATATCGACCTCCTCTTGAATTCAATGTGATTATAATCCTTAAAATTGACAAAAAGATAATTTCTAGATTATGGTAAGTTAACATGGCATATTTTTGTTATTTTCCTTAAAAATAATAATTTCTTGAGCATGTGGTCATACCGACCATACGCTTAATCTAAAATATTTAGGGTTTTTATGTATATGGGGAACTATGAAACATTTTAACTCATAAAACAATAGTTGATGCAAGGGATAATCCATCTTTTCAGATATCGTTGCTCCCTTACCTTCACCATAAGATATATTTAAAACATTTAGGCACATATATATGATCATCTATGGGCCATGATTTTTTCCATGAGAATTTCATATATATATTTCCCTTTTTTAATTTAATGTTTATGGTTATTGTAAATAGATGAAACAATTTTTAGATTATGGTACAATATCGTGGCAGTTTTAACTATTTTCTCTAAGAATAATTATATTTTAGTGGGGTCTTAGGAATAATTAGTGATGAGTGTGTGATGATATGGTCCAGGCTTAATCCAAGAAAAATATAAACCATTAATTTCTTGGAGAAATACCTTTGTGAGACTCTTGAACCTTTTATCTCTTAAAACTAAGATATACTCAATAGTCTACTATTTCAATCTTATGTTTTTTGTAAGTTTAACATTCTGAAGTGTCAGGAAGGATAAGAGCCACTATTGACCTTCTGGTCATGGTTTAGGTACCACACTTGTCAAGGTACATTTGACGATCACAAGATCTCACGTATATTATGAAATGGTTAGCAATGTGGCATGCGCTACTTATTGAATCTAGGAAGTTAGTCCACTTTTATGGGTCTGGTCTTCTAAAGTTTCATCACTTGAGATATGGAGAAACATCAAAACGCAGACAAAGAATGTAGACATGTCAAAAGCAAACAAAGAATGTATAAACATTGCCATCTAGGAGGTTAGTCCACCTTTATGGGAGTGTAATAGATAGATTCTTGTGTAATCATGCATGTATGTATAAACATATTAAGTTTCTAGATCCGTGCGTAGTTTTCTCTCTGTCCCGGTTTAAAGGACACGTATTGAAAATCATGCAATCCCAAACCCACCCCCCCACCTTCTAGACACATAATCATTTAATTTCATAGGAAGAGCCAATCAAAGTATTAGTAAGATGCAAATTAGACCCAATTAGAGAATGTCTAGGACCCAAAGATTTGCTATATGTGCCCTTTAAACCGAAATAGAGAGGGAGTATGTTATTAGCATAGTCATAAACTATATTTGCGTATTATATACATCTAGTATTATGGATGTAAATATTTTTTCTTATATTCTCAGTCAAATGTACAAAGTTTGATTTTGACCAAATCCAAAATTCAAGGTAATTCTTAATGGAGAAAGTACATCCATGTCCATTCAAGTTGAACGAACTTTGCCTCATCAACTTCAGAGTTGAGCTCTGAGGCAATACATATTTTACACGGACTGGCTGGATCGATCACTTTAGAGTCGAGCTTCTGGTCCGTACGTATTCTATGCAGACTTTGTGTACACGACATCCTAGTGGAATGAAACTATACATGCATTTGCTCATGTTATTTGTGAACGCAAAAAGTAGGACATTGTTATGCAGATGGTTAGGAGCTGCAGTAGGACTTTGGTAGTAACTTTGAACCACCGTACTCTATCGGATGACTTGAATTGATGGCGGCAGCAGCCGAGCACACTCCTCGTTTAATGGAGAGAGAAGTAGAAGTAGCATATCTTTAATCAGAGACAGATCACTCCTACCAGTATACTCCTTGACATTCTAATATTTTTTCTAGGATAATTAGTGCTGCTACAGTCTTCCTACTACGTGGTACGGGAGCTCTCCTTCTCTCTAGTTTTATTCGGAGGTGGCCGCTCGAGTCGTATGAGAATAGGACTTTCCATTTTTTTTGAGAGGTCTGACTTGCAAATCTAATGTGAGGTTTTATAGTAACTAAAAACTCTAGCGATCTTTTTTTTGAAGCGGTACTGAAGCATCTTCCACATGAACGTGTCAACCGGACTACACAATTACATTATTACTAATATCAAATTAAATCCTAGCCATCAGTCTTAGATCTAACCATCAAAAGAATTTTGATGATGTGGATCAACCTGGTGCTTCGAAAAACAACCTTATATTGCTTGTAGTATATAACTAGCAAGGTGGCCCTCGCAAATGCGAGGGCATTATCTTTGATGCGTCAAAAGTAACTTAGAGAAATTTGGTTAAATAACAATTCAAGTATCATAGTAAATAAACATCACATGTGCGGGGGAATGTTTAATCATCATCGGTTTTACATGTCAATGATGATATTCCATTTAGCAAAAGAAGCATGCATATTTATGACCATATTTGTCGCTTGTACCTAATATTAGATGTGTACATATATTTATAGTTCTTAACAAAATCTATAGTCTTTATATGTTATTCAATAAGCATGTGAGGTTGATATTGATGTTGTCGATTATTTTGTAGTAGATGCATGCATAATTAAAAATATTATCAATTGTGGTCAATAATAATTATGGTCAATCCAAGTAATGATGAGATGATTTAAGGTGGAATTCTAAATGGAGTAGCTTAAAAATATGAAGTGAAGCGGAAGAACATTTTTACTCAGTAAAAGGTGGATCAACTAAAAAATATTTTTTCTCTTTACTTTGTGCATATCTTTCTCCTCTTGTTCATTTCCTTTGTTCTTTGATATACTACATTGTCAACTTCTGACATGAATTATTGCACGATAATAATTTGACCATTACATTGTATATATATATCTTTCTAAAAACTTAAGTAAATAATTATAAAATACTTCTAACACAAATTTCGTGATATTTGTTTCTTTTGGACTATTTTTTATATATCTATACATCATCAAGAAAGCTAGGGAAGGCTGGCTTCAAGCTTTCTAGTATGTATTTAGATTTTCTTAAACTCTCACTGACACATAGTTGTTGTATCATGCATCATGAATATCTATAAGTCTCTAAAGGTTTCCATATCACATATAGTTGCATCACATTTAGTTATTGTATCATGCAACATGAATATCTAGATTCGTCGTATCACATATCGACCTCCTCTTGAATTCAAAGTGATTATAATCCTTAAAATTGACAAAAAGATAATTTCTAGATTATGGTAAGTTAACATGGCATATTTTTGTTATTTTCCTTAAAAATAATAATTTCTTGAGCATGTGGTCATACCGACCATACGCTTAATCTAAAATATTTAGGGTTTTTTATGTATATGGGGAACTATGAAACATTTTAACTCATAAAAACAATAGTTGATGCAAGGGATAATCCATCTTTTCAGTATACGTTGCTCTCCCTTACCTTCACCATAAGATATATTTAAAACATTTAGGCACATATATATGATCATCTATGGGCCATGATTTTTTCCATGAGAATTTCTGTTATATATATTTCCCTTTTTTTAATTTAATGTTTATGGTTATTGTAAATAGATGAAACAATTTTTAGATTATGGTACAATATCGTGGCAGTTTTAACTATTTTCTCTAAGAATAATTATATTTTAGTGGGGTCTTAGGAATAATTAGTGATGAGTGTGTGATGATATGGTCCAGGCTTAATCCAAGAAAAATATAAACCATTAATTTCTTGGAGAAATACCTTTGTGAGACTCTTGAACCTTTTATCTCTTAAAACTAAGATATACTCAATAGTCTACTATTTCAATCTTATGTTTTTTGTAAGTTTAACATTCTGAAGTGTCAGGAAGGATAAGAGCCACTATTGACCTTCTGGTCATGGTTTAGGTACCACACTTGTCAAGGTACATTTGACGATCACAAGATCTCACGATATTATGAAATGGTTAGCAATGTGGCATGCGCTACTTATTGAATCTAGGAAGTTAGTCCACTTTTATGGGTCTGGTCTTCTAAAGTTTCATCACTTGAGATATGGAGAAACATCAAAACGCAGACAAAGAATGTAGACATGTCAAAAGCAAACAAAGAATGTATAAACATTGCCATCTAGGAGGTTAGTCCACCTTTATGGTAGTGTAATAGATAGATTCTTGTGTAATCATGCATGTATGTATAAACATATTAACTTTCTAGATCCGTGCGTAGTTATCTCTGTCCCGGTTTAAAGGACACGTATTGAAAATCATGCAATCCCAAAACCCCCCCACCTTCTAGACACATAATCATTTAATTTCATAGGAAGAGCCAATCAAAGTATTAGTAAGATGCCAATTAGACCCAATTAGAGAATGTCTAGGACCCAAAGATTTGCTATATGTGCCCTTTAAACCGAAATAGAGAGGAGTATGTTATTAGAATAGTCATAAACTATATTTATGTATTATATACATCTAGTATTATGGATGTAAATATTTTTCTTATATTCTCAGTCAAATGTACAAAGTTTGATTTTGACTAAATCCAAAATTCAAGGTAATTCTTAATGGAGAAAGTACATCCATGTCCATTCAAGTTGAACGAACTGCCTCATCAACTTCAGAGTTGAGCTCGAGTCAATACATATTTTACACGGACTGGCTGGATCGATCACTTTAGAGTCGAGCTTCTGGTCCGTATTCTATGCAGACTTTGTGTACACGACATCCTAGTGGAATGAAACTATACATGCATTTGCTCATGTTATTTGTGAACGCAAAAGTAGGACATTGTTATGCAGATGGTTAGGAGCTGCGTAGGACTTTGGTAGTAACTTTGAACCACCGTACTCTATCGGATGACTTGAATTGATGGCGGCAGCCGAGCACACTCCTCGTTTAATGGAGAGAGAAGTAGAAGTAGCATATCTTTAATCGAGATGATCACTCCTACCAGATACTCCTTGACATTCTAATATTTTTCTAGGATAATTAGTGCTACAGTCTTCCTACTACGTGCACGGAGCTCTCCTTCTTTCTAGTTTTATTCGGAGGTGGCCGAGTCGTATGAGAATAGGACTTTCCATTTTTTTTTGAGAGGTCTGACTTGCAAATCTAATGTGAGGTTTTATAGTAACTAAAACTCTAGCGATCTTTTTTTTTTGAAGCGATCAAGCATCTTCCACATGAACGTGTCAACCGGACTACACAATTACGTTATTACTAATATCAAATTAAATCCTAGCCATCAGTCTTAGATCTAACCATCAAAAGAATTTTGATGATGTGGATCAACCTGGTGCTTAGAAAAACAACCTTATATTGCTTGTAGTATATAACTAGCAATGGTGCCCGCGCAAATGCGAGGTCATTATCTTTGATGCGTCAAAAGTAACTTAGAGAAATTTGGTTAAATAACAATTCAAGTATCATAGTAAATAAACATCACATGTGCGGGGGAATGTTTAATCATCATCGGTTTTACATGTCAATGATGATATTCCATTTAGCAAAAGAAGCATGCATATTTATGACCATATTTGTCGCTTGTACCTAATATTAGATGTGTACATATATTTATAGTTCTTAACAAAATCTATAGTCTTTATATGTTATTCAATAAGCATGTGAGGTTGATATTGATGTTGTCGATTATTTTGTAGTAGATGCATGCATAATTAAAAATATTATCAATTGTGGTCAATAATAATTATGGTCAATCCAAGTAATGATGAGATGATTTAAGGTGGAATTCTAAATGGAGTAGCTTAAAATATGAAGTGAAGCGGAAGAACATTTTACTCAAGAAAGGTGGATCAACTAAAAAATATTTTTTCTCTTTACTTTGTGCATATCTTTCTCCTCTTGTTCATTTCCTTTGTTCTTTGATATACTACATTGTCAACTTCTGACATGAATTATTGCACGATAATAATTTGACCATTACATTGTATATATATATCTTTCTAAAAACTTAAGTAAATAATTATAAAATACTTCTAACACAAATTTCGTGATATTTGTTTCTTTTGGACTATTTTTTATATATCTATACATCTGAAGGGTTCGCAGCATAGAAAACAAAAATTTTCCTACGATGTGAACTATAAACCAAGATCTATTTATACTAGATACAAACAACGGGCGGATGTATATCCGTAGAGAACATACCCTTGAAGACCGACAAAGCTTAACGAGTCCAAACTCGTGGTTGATGTAGACGATCTCTTGCCGATCTCAAGATCGAGAGGAAGTCCTAGCGTCAAGAAAACAGCAAGATCCGTGCTCGCACACACGCTCGAGGCACCGAGCAACCTCCGCCTCGCCCAGCGATGCAGCGAAGCACAACTCTTTCTTGCCGAAAGCCACCGGGAACATGTATCTCGCTAGTCCGAGACCATGGGGATAAAATCTAGAGGGAGAGAGATCCTTCACGAGGAGGTGTGATGAGAGGAGGAGAGGGGCCTTTATAGGGGAGAGGGGGCACCCAAGGGGCCATGCGCCCAGCCATGGGGCTGCCCCACCTCTTCCACATTCATGTGGGTGGAGCTCCCACTCAAAATGAAAAGCCTCCACTCCCATTAAAAAGCCTCCACTCATAAATTCCACTCACATGCATTAAATTTCCACCAAATTTAATGCAAGCTCTCATTTAAATAAAACTCTTTATTTATTTATTCAGAATTTTGTTAATTACTTTAATTAACAAACATTCACATAAAACCCCTGCTAGTATTCCATTTCACATGCGTAACCAGTTTCCAATTTCAACCGAAAGCAGTTTTTGTCTAGTGAAATAAATTCTGCTTCTTTTTTTTTCGCATGAAACTTTTGCTCCAAATGGATGTCGGTGTCTCTTAAGTGTGTCACCCACGGTTCATGAATAATGCGGACATGATCGAGACCCTCTCGGATCAATAATCGCGGATCTGAGACCCATCGACTCACACATTCAACGATGACTTTCTTGTGATCGTTAACCTATTACGCTAGTATCTTAATCCTTTGTTTCATGATATATTACATGTCCGAGATTCGATCATCGGTATCTCCATACCTAGTTTGATCTCGCATCGACATGCACTCTTTCTCGCTCGTGATATAACATTCTAGTGATCAAATCACTTGCTTGCAAGCTAATCAATGTGATATCACCGAGAGGGCCCAGAGTATATCTATCCGCCATCGGGATGAACAAATTCCACTCTTGATCCATGGGCCTCAACATAACACTTTATTAGTTCTCAACCCATCTTTATAATCACCTGTTACGGTGTGACGCTTGATGTTATCAAGAAACTCTTCCTGTTAGTGATTGACATGATCTCATGGTCTAAGGATTAGGATCACTTCGTAAGATGTTATAGCAATATAAACTCAATGACTTTGATCGTAATGCTATACTGATGAATGTTCATCACACCATTACACTAATGTTGTGACCCCGCTATTAACAACATCCAATGTCCATGATCGTGAAACCTTGATCATCTTGTTAATCAACGAGCTAGTTTATAAGAGAGGCATAACTAGGAACTTTCTTTTGTTTATTAAACACACATGTATTAACGCTTTATTAATACAATTATAGCATGCAAAATAAACATTTATCATAAATAAGGAATACGATAATAACCACTTTATTATTGCCTCTCTGCATATTCCTCTTCACTCCCACTTGCACTAGAGACAATAATCTAGTTTGAAAACTTTGTGTATTGAACACCTATGGCTTCTCGTGTTCCAAATACACAATTGCAAGTGGTTAACATAATCTACGGAGTCGACGCTGTGTCCGTGTGTATTTGCATGTCTTTGCCTTCACGCATCACTCATTCTCCAATGAGATGGCATTGTATAAATTTGGTCTTTCGTGAGACCTTTAGTTCCTTGGGGTTAAAACATCGATACTATTGTCATACAATATATCTTTAGTGTTAGCCTGCTATAACCACACCTTAGTTTGATAACAAACTACTTGACACAAATTCTCCTTTGTCGCTACTATAGCAGTCATATACTTAGCCTTTTGTTGTAGTATTCGTCACAATGTCTTAACTTTGGAACTCTTCCAAATCCATCATGGAATCTCCTTTCCATTACATTGTGCCACCCATAGTTTAAATTGAGATAAACTTAATTTGTATCTTGTGACAAAACTAGTATCAATGTAACGCTTTACAATGAACTATTTATAATTGTTTGTCACCTCTACACAAATATATTCTTAGTTCTTCCAAAAGATCATAAGAATATCCTCACTATCGTCCAATGATCATTTTATGATTCATTCTGGTATATGCTCATAACACTTAGAGCATAGGACATATCTGGATGTGTACATATCATGGTATGATTGATCAAAACATTCTCGTGATTGCACTCATCAAGTGTCAAAGCACTTGAATTTTGTTTCACTTATCAAGTGTCGATACACTTGAATCTTGATTCAATTCCTTTCCATGCAACAAGAACTGTTTCTTGTCGCTTCTATATTGAACTCCTTCAATATCTCATATATGTATGTTTGGCATAACCATATTGGCGCCACAGCCTATCCACTATAGACATTCACGCAAAATATTCGGTTTTGCCTAAGTCTTTCATCAAAATGAAATTTTAACCTTTGTCAATAAAGATACATCATTTCTAATAAACAAGATGTCCTCCACATAATGTATTAGAAATATGTCTTAGCGCCCACTTAATTTCTTGCAAATGCAAGCATCTTCATCGCCTCGATGAAAACTCCTTTTCATCATGGTGAAGATTCCAACTCATGATGCTTACTTCAACCATTGAAGTTTGCATGCCCTTTAACATCCTTTGAATTTAACAAAACCCTTTGGACCGTGTCATGTACACGCCCTAGGTAACCATTCTATTAGAAGAACTTTGTTTTGTTTATTCATCTACCATATACCAAATTATATGTAGTGGTTGCTACTTTAATCCGTCAGACTAAATATCGCTATGAAAGATCAAATCTTGTCATAGTCAACTCCTTGAACATTGTCATAAAATACTTTACGACATGTCGACTATTTCATAGATGTGAAACATCCATGTCTTTCTTTATAGATCCAAATACGACCGATAGGTTTTTACACCTTTCCTGAGGGTCTTCCAAGTTCAAAACTTGATTTCTCGTATGGAACTATCACGGATTTTATGGCTTCAAGCCATTTGACGGAGTCGTGGCCCATCATCGCTTCTTTGCATATAGTCGGTTAATCATTGTCAAACAATGATGATTTACTCTCAAATCTTAGTATTTGATTGTTTATCCGATCGAATTGGTTCAATAGGAACTTAGATCTCGTGACCACAACCTTTGAGGCACATAAGCTATGAGCATTATGGCAGCCTCGAACGATTTCCTGCAAGAACTCAGACATTTAGCTAAGGTTCGTTAACCTTATCAAAGTTCAATTGTCCTCCCACTTAACATTTATGAAAAATTCCTTCTTCAAGAAACTTTACATTTCAAGCGACAAACCCTTTTGTCCTCGGTGTTATGGAGGAATAACCAATTGTTATTCAAATAACCTACAAAGACATGCTCATCCGACTTTGGTTGTAAACATCTTACTTATGTTTAGCATACCAAAATTTAAGAAAGGACAACTTGGGTTTTACCCCAAACCATAACTCATATGGTGTCATTTCAACGGATCAAGATGGAGCTCTTTTCGGTAAAAGCGGTAGTCTCTAAAGCTTTAATCTTTTAAAACATAATGGCAGTTTTATAAATAACACCTTTGATCCAACCATGTCAAACAAGGTTTCATTACAAATATCAAACACTCCATACTCCTATGGTGTTTTGGGAGATGTAAATCTAGGTGTTTTGCTAAACTTGCAACTCAAATAAATCCCTTTATGATAAAATCATAATTCATTTATTTTCTTGTTACACTTGTAACTCAAATAAATCCCTTTATGATCAAATCATAATTTATTTATTTTCCTTGTTACAATGATTTTCCACTTCATCTTGAAAGTCTTTGAAACATTTTCAAATATTTCATACTTCTTTCTCATTAAGTGAACATTCACTCAAATTTCCGGAGAAAGCATATGAAGTTGAAACCCATCGCCATTTACTACACATAATGGAATACATACATCGATATGTATAAATTCCAATATTTTAGTCGCTCGCTTCTTTGGCCTTTGAACGAAGTTTTAATTATCCCGAGGAAAGTCTCACAAGCGTCACTTGATCAAATCAAAGACTCCAAAAATCCATGAATATGGAGATTCTTCATGTTTTCTTTCCAATATAATTTAAACAGCGATGTCACTTCATAAGTGATCTTTCAATCATTTGTCTTGCAACATTTTAGCATTAGGATTTATGGATGTGATTTCTTCAACTAGATTTGTAAATCATCCATATTATATGGAATACGGTAATTATTTGAACAACCTTTGTTCTTATAATACCTGATTCAAATAACAATTATTAAAACAAATCTTGAAGTCTTTCTTCAACTAGATTTGTAAATCATCCATCTTATATGGAATACGGTAATTATTTGAACAACCTTTGTTCTTATAATACCTGATTCAAATAACAATTATTAAAACAAATCTTGAAGTCAAGCTTTGATGTCAATCTAGAAATACAAACAACGGTTTGTTTGTTTTCGATGAACATCATCACATTTTCTCTTGCTAGTTACTTAGGCCAATTGTGGTTCATGAATTGCGTTGTTCCGTATGACATTTCATACCAACCAATTCGGTATCCAATACCCAAGAACCACATTGTTTAACAAGCAAAGAATACAACCATAACATGTATATCATATATATACCTAAATTGGATATTTCCAATCTTTTCTTTTCTGCCAAATATATTTTATAGATTCTCTTCAAAGATTTCTTTTCCTTTTAAAAGAATTTATCAACATCAAAAGTGCGCCATATACATGACACCTAGTCCAAAGCGTATATTCAAATAATAATACCTTTGGACTTGCACTTTGAAGTAGATCACCATCATCAAATGATCGGTATTCTTTCAAAATCCATTCTTTAGTAATCTTTTAGTGTAGTAAACATTTTACATACATATTCTATTCACCCTTATCATGACGACTTTCATGATCAAGCTACTTTAGCTTATAAAGGCGAATCGTGAGTATAACATTACTTTCCAAAACCCTTTTGGATGATTAGGATGTCTAGCATCTCCAACCTTTGTAAATTCTCATCCAATATGAAAATATATATATACTCTATCATATTGCAACCAAAACATTGTTTCGTATATCGTTATATCGCCACACATGATGGTTTCAAACAATTCTTTCAGCTCCTAGATAAACTTGATGTTTAAATCAAGAATCATGGAGGCAAACATGATACTTAAGATACTAACATTGGAATTGTTACTCGATTTAATACCAATTATTAAATTTCACGGAGTAAATAGAATTTTGCTGAAAGTTTGCAATAGGACTTTAAACTATAGATTGACACTCAACACAATACGATACCAGTCAGAAAGTATATATCCAGAATTCTATAGTTCTATTATCTCAATTACAACTATGCATATGGTGGTGAACGAATGCCAATGACTACAACAAATTATGCAAATTCACTTTGATTTAATTCATGATAAATTGAGTTCTACTAATCCAAATTAGAAATGACCTCCCACTCAAAAAGACATCCCTCGTGCCTTTTTGGTGATTACATGAACCAAATCCACTACACCAAGTACGATCATCACGTGAGTCGGTGTAGCTTCAAAGGCGAGCATCAAATGGGCATCATATCTACTATATGACTCATGCTTAACCTTTCGTCCGTGTTCCGAGGCCATGTCTGTACATGCTAGGCTCGCCAAGTAAGAACCTTAGTATTCAAGGTGTAATCGTTTTACACCCGAGAGTGCTCGTGATTCAAGTACACCCGATCATCACGTGATGTCTTGAAGCTTAATGAAACATTGTCGTGCATACTTAAGGAAGAACACATTTTTATCTTGATATCTAAATGAGGGATCATCTTATTATGCTAATAAACGCCAAACAAGCAATATAAGATGCTATCAAACATCACATGTTTATTAGTGAAATGTTATGGTTCCCGCAGATGATCTCTATCATGTGCACCGTGGTATGATCACTATCATACCTTTATGTGTAAGTCCAAGGTCTATGGATATTACACGTTATGTGTGTTGTAAGAGTATCATCTCATACTTCTACTTACAACATCACCATATCATATCACTAGCCCAGAACAATCTAAACTAGACGCCTCTAATTTATCCATTGCAAATTTTACGTGGCTTAGGGCTTTCGAGATAGAACCGTTTTACCTACGAACATGAACCACAACGAGGATAACCAAATTGTTGACAACTCGCAAATTAGATATTGACTATAGTAGGAGAGATGACACCCGCTAGCCACTTATGCAAAACTAGTTGCATGTCAAGCGTGAACAGTCTCATGTGCGAGGACATGTAAAGTTTGTCCGCCGCTTCATCCCACTATGCCACCAATATCCAAAGTACAACTAAGAAGCAATAAAATGATCATCATCGCCCACATACTCATATGTGTACTACCTGCAAAGTATCTACGCATAGATCCGGCTCGATACCATCAAGGGTTCGCAGATAGAAAACAAAAATTTTCCTACGATGTGAACTATAAACCAAGATCTATTTATACTAGATACAAACAACCGGATGTATATCCGTAGAGAACATACCCTTGAAGACCGACAAAGCTTAACGAGTCCAAACTCGTGGTTGATGTAGACGATCTCTTGCCGATCTCAAGATCGAGAGGAAGTCCTAGCGCCAAAACAAAGCGCATCCGCGTTTCGCACACACGCTCGAGGCACCGAGCAACCTCCGCCTCGCCTCCAGCGATGCAGCGGAAGCACAACTCTTTCTTGCCGAAAGCCACTGGAACATGTATCTCGCTAGTCCGAGACCATGGGGATAAAATCTAGAGGGGAGAGAGATCCTTCACGAGGAGGTGTGATGTGAGAGGAGGAGAGGGGCCTTTATAGGGAGAGGGGGCACCCAAGGGGCCATGCCCAGCCATGGGGCTGCCCCCACCTCTTCCACATTCATGTGGGTGGAGCTCCTACTCAAAATGAAAAGCCTCCACTCCCATTAAAAAGCCTCCACTCATAAATCCACTCACATGCATTAAATTTCCACCAAATTTAATGCAAGCTCTCATTTAAATAAAACTCTTTATTTATTTATTCAGAATTTTGTTAATTACTTTAATTAACAAACATTCACATAAAACCCCTGCTAGTATTCCATTTCACATGCGTAACCAGTTTCAGCAATTTCAACCGAAAAGCTTGGTGTCTAGTGAAATAAATTCTGCGCTTTCCTTTTTTTTCGGCATGAAACTTTTGCTCCAAATGGATGTCGGTGTCTCTTAAGTGTGTCACCCTACGGTTCATGAATAATGCGGACATGATCGAGACCCTCTCGGATCAATAATCGTAGCGGATCTGAGACCCATAACGACTCCCACACATTCAACGATGACTTTCTTGTGATCGCCGGAACCTATTACGCTAGTATCTTAATCCTTTTGTTTCGCGATATATTACATGTCCGAGATTCGATCATCGGTATTCCATACCTAGTTTGATCTCGCTATCGACATGCACTCTTTTCTCGCTCCCGTGATATAACATTCTAGTGATCAAATCACTTGCTTGCAAGCTAATCAATGTGATATCACCGAGAGGCCCAGAGTATATCTATCCGCCATCGGATGAACAAATTCCACTCTTGATCCATGGGCCTCAACATAACACTTTATTAGTTCTGAACCCATCTTTATAATCACCTGTTACGGTGTGACGCTTGATGTTATCAAGAAACTCTTCCTGTTAGTGATTGACATGATCTCATGGTCTAAGGATTAGGATCACTTCGTAAGATGTTATAGCAATATAAACTCAATGACTTTGATCGTAATGCTATACTGATGAATGTTCATCACACCATTACACTAATGTTGTGACCCCGTTATTAACAACATCCAATGTCCATGATCGTGAAACCTTGATCATCTTGTTAATCAACGAGCTAGTTTATAAGAGAGGCATAACTAGGAACTTTCTTTTGTTTATTAAACACACATGTATTAACGCTTCAGATTAATACAATTATAGCATGCAAAATAAACATTTATCATAAATAAGGAATACGATAATAACCACTTTATTATTGCCTCCTGCATATTCCTTCAACATCATCAAGAAAGCTAGGAAGGCTGGCTTCAAGCTTTCTAGTATGTATTTAGATTTTCTTAAACTCTCACCCACATAGTTGTTGTATCATGCATCATGAATATCTATAAGTCTCTAAAGGTTTCCATATCACATATAGTTGCATCACATTTAGTTATTGTATCATGCAACATGAATATCTAGATTCGTCGTATCACATATCGACCTCCTCTTGAATTCAAAGTGATTATAATCCTTAAAATTGACAAAAAGATAATTTCTAGATTATGGTAAGTTAACATGGCATATTTTTGTTATTTTCCTTAAAAATAATAATTTCTTGAGCATGTGGTCATACCGACCATACGCTTAATCTAAAATATTTAGGGTTTTTTATGTATATGGGGAACTATGAAACATTTTAACTCATAAAAACAATAGTTGATGCAAGGGATAATCCATCTTTTCAGTATACGTTGCTCTCCCTTACCTTCACCATAAGATATATTTAAAACATTTAGGCACATATATATGATCATCTATGGGCCATGATTTTTTCCATGAGAATTTCTGTTATATATATTTCCCTTTTTTTAATTTAATGTTTATGGTTATTGTAAATAGATGAAACAATTTTTAGATTATGGTACAATATCGTGGCAGTTTTAACTATTTTCTCTAAGAATAATTATATTTTAGTGGGGTCTTAGGAATAATTAGTGATGAGTGTGTGATGATATGGTCTGTGCTTAATCCAAGAAAAATATAAACCATTAATTTCTTGGAGAAATACCTTTGTGAGACTCTTGAACCTTTTATCTCTTAAAACTAAGATATACTCAATAGTCTACTATTTCAATCTTATGTTTTTTGTAAGTTTAACATTCTGAAGTGTCAGGAAGGATAAGAGCCACTATTGACCTTCTGGTCATGGTTTAGGTACCACACTTGTCAAGGTACATTTGACGATCACAAGATCTCACGTATATTATGAAATGGTTAGCAATGTGGCATGCGCTACTTATTGAATCTAGGAAGTTAGTCCACTTTTATGGGTCTGGTCTTCTAAAGTTTCATCACTTGAGATATGGAGAAACATCAAACGCAGACAAAGAATGTAGACATGTCAAAAGCAAACAAAGAATGTATAAACATTGCCATCTAGGAGGTTAGTCCACCTTATGGGAGTGTAATAGATAGATTCTTGTGTAATCATGCATGTATGTATAAACATATTAACTTTATAGATCCGCATGTAGTTTTCTCTCTGTCCGGTTTAAAGGACACGTATTGAAAATCATGCAATCCCAAAACCCCCACCTTCTAGACACATAATCATTTAATTTCATAGGAAGAGCCAATCAAAGTATTAGTAAGATGCAAATTAGACCCAATTAGAGAATGTCTAGGACCCAAAGATTTGCTATATGTGCCCTTTAAACCAAATAGAGAGGGAGTATGTTATTAGAATAGTCATAAACTATATTATGTATTATATACATCTAGTATTATGGATGTAAATATTTTTCTTATATTCTCAGTCAAATGTACAAAGTGTGATTTTGACTAAATCCAAAATTCAAGGTAATTCTTAATGGAGAAAGTACATCCATGTCCATTCAAGTTGAACGAACTCGCCTCATCAACTTCAGAGTTGAGCTCGAGTCAATACATATTTTACACGGACTGGCTGGATCGATCACTTTAGAGTCGAGCTTCTCCGCACGTATTCTATGCAGACTTTGTGTACACGACATCCTAGTGGAATGAAACTATACATGCATTTGCTCATGTTATTTGTGAACGCAAAAGTAGGACATTGTTATGCAGATGGTTAGAGCTGCAGTAGGACTTTGGTAGTAACTTTGAACCACCGTACTCTATCGGATGACTTGAATTGATGGCGGCAGCCGAGCACACTCCTCGCTTAATGGAGAGAGAAGTAAAAGTAGCATATCTTTAATCAGAGACAGATCACTCCTACCAAGATACTCCTTGACATTCTAATATTTTTCTAGGATAATTAGTGCTGCTACAGTCTTCCTACTACGTGGTACGGGAGCTCTCCTTCTCTAGTTTTATTCGGAGGTGGCCGAAATGATGAGAATAGGACTTTCCATTTTTTTTGAGAGGTCTGACTTGCAAATCTAATGTGAGGTTTTATAGTAACTAAAAACTCTAGCGATCTTTTTTTTGAAGCGGTACTGAAGCATCTTCCACATGAACGTGTCAACCGGACTACACAATTACATTATTACTAATATCAAATTAAATCCTAGCCATCAGTCTTAGATCTAACCATCAAAAGAATTTTGATGATGTGGATCAACCTGGTGCTTCGAAAAACAACCTTATATTGCTTTTAGTATATAACTAGCAAGGTGGCCCTCGCAAATGCGAGGGCATTATCTTTGATGCGTCAAAAGTAACTTAGAGAAATTTGGTTAAATAACAATTCAAGTATCATAGTAAATAAACATCACATGTGCGGGGGAATGTTTAATCATCATCGGTTTTACATGTCAATGATGATATTCCATTTAGCAAAAGAAGCATGCATATTTATGACCATATTTGTCGCTTGTACCTAATATTAGATGTGTACATATATTTATAGTTCTTAACAAAATCTATAGTCTTTATATGTTATTCAATAAGCATGTGAGGTTGATATTGATGTTGTCGATTATTTTGTAGTAGATGCATGCATAATTAAAAATATTATCAATTGTGGTCAATAATAATTATGGTCAATCCAAGTAATGATGAGATGATTTAAGGTGGAATTCTAAATGGAGTAGCTTAAAAATATGAAGTGAAGCGGAAGAACATTTTTACTCAGTAAAAGGTGGATCAACTAAAAAATATTTTTTCTCTTTACTTTGTGCATATCTTTCTCCTCTTGTTCATTTCCTTTGTTCTTTGATATACTACATTGTCAACTTCTGACATGAATTATTGCACGATAATAATTTGACCATTACATTGTATATATATATCTTTCTAAAAACTTAAGTAAATAATTATAAAATACTTCTAACACAAATTTCGTGATATTTGTTTCTTTTGGACTATTTTTTATATATCTATACATCATCAAGAAAGCTAGGGAAGGCTGGCTTCAAGCTTTCTAGTATGTATTTAGATTTTCTTAAACTCTCACTGACACATAGTTGTTGTATCATGCATCATGAATATCTATAAGTCTCTAAAGGTTTCCATATCACATATAGTTGCATCACATTTAGTTATTGTATCATGCAACATGAATATCTAGATTCGCAGTATCACATATCGACCTCCTCTTGAATTCAAAGTGATTATAATCCTTAAAATTGACAAAAAGATAATTTCTAGATTATGGTAAGTTAACATGGCATATTTTTGTTATTTTCCTTAAAAATAATAATTTCTTGAGCATGTGGTCATACCGACCATACGCTTAATCTAAAATATTTAGGGTTTTTTATGTATATGGGGAACTATGAAACATTTTAACTCATAAAACAATAGTTGATGCAAGGATAATCCATCTTTTCAGTATACTGTTTCTCTACCTTCACCATAAGATATATTTAAAACATTTAGGCACATATATATGATCATCTATGGGCCATGATTTTTTCCATGAGAATTTCTGTTATATATATTTCCCTTTTTTTAATTTAATGTTTATGGTTATTGTAAATAGATGAAACAATTTTTAGATTATGGTACAATATCGTGGCAGTTTTAACTATTTTCTCTAAGAATAATTATATTTTAGTGGGGTCTTAGGAATAATTAGTGATGAGTGTGTGATGATATGGTCCAGGCTTAATCCAAGAAAAATATAAACCATTAATTTCTTGGAGAAATACCTTTGTGAGACTCTTGAACCTTTTATCTCTTAAAACTAAGATATACTCAATAGTCTACTATTTCAATCTTATGTTTTTTGTAAGTTTAACATTCTGAAGTGTCAGGAAGGATAAGAGCCACTATTGACCTTCCGGTCATGGTTTAGGTACCACACTTGTCAAGGTACATTTGACGATCACAAGATCTCACGATATTATGAAATGGTTAGCAATGTGGCATGCGCTACTTATTGAATCTAGGAAGTTAGTCCACTTTTATGGGTCTGGTCTTCTAAAGTTTCATCACTTGAGATATGGAGAAACATCAAACGCAGACAAAGAATGTAGACATGTCAAAAGCAAACAAAGAATGTATAAACATTGCCATCTAGGAGGTTAGTCCACCTTTATGGGAGTGTAATAGATAGATTCTTGTGTAATCATGCATGTATGTATAAACATATTAACTTTATAGATCCGTGCGTAGTTTTCTCTCCTGTCGGTTTAAAGGACACGTATTGAAAATCATGCAATCCCAAAACCCCCCCACCTTCTAGACACATAATCATTTAATTTCATAGGAAGAGCCAATCAAAGTATTAGTAAGATGCAAATTAGACCCAATTAGAGAATGTCTAGGACCCAAAGATTTGCTATATGTGCCCTTTAAACCGAAATAGAGAGGGAGTATGTTATTAGAATAGTCATAAACTATATTTGCGTATTATATACATCTAGTATTATGGATGTAAATATTTTTTCTTATATTCTCAGTCAAATGTACAAAGTTTGATTTTGACTAAATCCAAAATTCAAGGTAATTCTTAATGGAGAAAGTACATCCATGTCCATTCAAGTTGAACGAACTCTGCCTCATCAACTTCAGAGTTGAGCTCTGAGTCAATACATATTTTACACGGACTGGCTGGATCGATCACTTTAGAGTCGAGCTTCTGGTCCGTACGTATTCTATGCAGACTTTGTGTACACGACATCCTAGTGGAATGAAACTATACATGCATTTGCTCATGTTATTTGTGAACGCAAAAAGTAGGACATTGTTATGCAGATGGTTAGGAGCTGCAGTAGGACTTTGGTAGTAACTTTGAACCACCGTACTCTATCGGATGACTTGAATTGATGGCGGCAGCAGCCGAGCACACTCCTCGTTTAATGGAGAGAGAAGTAGAAGTAGCATATCTTTAATCAGAGACAGATCACTCCTACCAGTATACTCCTTGACATTCTAATATTTTTTCTAGGATAATTAGTGCTGCTACAGTCTTCCTACTACGTGGTACGGGAGCTCTCCTTCTTTCTAGTTTTATTCGGAGGTGGCCGCTCGAGTCGTATGAGAATAGGACTTTCCATTTTTTTTTGAGAGGTCTGACTTGCAAATCTAATGTGAGGTTTTATAGTAACTAAAAACTCTAGCGATCTTTTTTTTTGAAGCGGTACTGAAGCATCTTCCACATGAACGTGTCAACCGGACTACACAATTACGTTATTACTAATATCAAATTAAATCCTAGCCATCAGTCTTAGATCTAACCATCAAAAGAATTTTGATGATGTGGATCAACCTGGTGCTTCGAAAAACAACCTTATATTGCTTGTAGTATATAACTAGCAAGGTGGCCCTCGCAAATGCGAGGGCATTATCTTTGATGCGTCAAAAGTAACTTAGAGAAATTTGGTTAAATAACAATTCAAGTATCATAGTAAATAAACATCACATGTGCGGGGGAATGTTTAATCATCATCGGTTTTACATGTCAATGATGATATTCCATTTAGCAAAAGAAGCATGCATATTTATGACCATATTTGTCGCTTGTACCTAATATTAGATGTGTACATATATTTATAGTTCTTAACAAAATCTATAGTCTTTATATGTTATTCAATAAGCATGTGAGGTTGATATTGATGTTGTCGATTATTTTGTAGTAGATGCATGCATAATTAAAAATATTATCAATTGTGGTCAATAATAATTATGGTCAATCCAAGTAATGATGAGATGATTTAAGGTGGAATTCTAAATGGAGTAGCTTAAAATATGAAGTGAAGCGGAAGAACATTTTACTCAAGAAAAGGTGGATCAACTAAAAAATATTTTTTCTCTTTACTTTGTGCATATCTTTCTCCTCTTGTTCATTTCCTTTGTTCTTTGATATACTACATTGTCAACTTCTGACATGAATTATTGCACGATAATAATTTGACCATTACATTGTATATATATATCTTTCTAAAAACTTAAGTAAATAATTATAAAATACTTCTAACACAAATTTCGTGATATTTGTTTCTTTTGGACTATTTTTTATATATCTATACATCTGAAGGGTTCGCAGCATAGAAAACAAAAATTTTCCTACGATGTGAACTATAAACCAAGATCTATTTATACTAGATACAAACAACGGGCGGATGTATATCCGTAGAGAACATACCCTTGAAGACCGACAAAGCTTAACGAGTCCAAACTCGTGGTTGATGTAGACGATCTCTGCCGATCTCAAGATCGAGAGGAAGTCCTAGCGTCAAAAACAGCAGATCCGTGCTCGCACACACGCTCGAGGCACCGAGCAACCTCCGCCTCCTCGCCCAGCGATGCAGCGGAAGCACAACTCTTTCTTGCCGAAAGCCACCGGAACATGTATCTCGCTAGTCCGAGACCATGGGGATAAAATCTAGAGGGGAGAGAGATCCTTCACGAGGAGGTGT
This sequence comes from Avena longiglumis, assembly GCA_030063025.1. Taxonomy (NCBI): domain Eukaryota; kingdom Viridiplantae; phylum Streptophyta; class Magnoliopsida; order Poales; family Poaceae; genus Avena; species Avena longiglumis. The sequence continues at coordinate 3,299,778 of CP125975.1, forward strand.
GATGAGAGGAGGAGAGGGGGCCTTTATAGGGAGAGGGGGCACCCAAGGGGCCATGCGCCCAGCCATGGGGCTGCCCCCACCTCTTCCACATTCATGTGGGTGGAGCTCCACCAAAATGAAAAGCCTCCACTCCCATTAAAAGCCTCCACTCATAAATCCACTCACATGCATTAAATTTCCACCAAATTTAATGCAAGCTCTCATTTAAATAAAACTCTTTATTTATTTATTCAGAATTTTGTTAATTACTTTAATTAACAAACATTCACATAAAACCCCTTAGTATTCCATTTCACATGCAACCGTTTCAGCAATTTCAACCAAAACAGTTTTGTCTAGTGAAATAAATTCCCGCTTTCTTTTTTTTCGGCATGAAACTTTTGCTCCAAATGGATGTCGGTGTCTCTTAAGTGTGTCACCCTACGGTTCGCGAATAATGCGGACATGATCGAGACCCTCTCGGATCAATAATCGAAGCGGATCGAGACCCATACGACTCCCACATTCAACGATGACTTTCTTGTGATCGTCGGAACCTATTACGCTAGTATCTTAATCCTTTTGTTTCATGATATATTACATGTCCGAGATTCGATCATCGGTATCTCCATACCTAGTTTGATCTCGTTCGACATGCACTCTTTTCGCTCCGTGATATAACATTCTAGTGATCAAATCACTTGCTTGCAAGCTAATCAATGTGATATCACCGAGAGGGCCCAGAGTATATCTATCCGTCATCGGGATGAACAAATTCCACTCTTGATCCATGGGCCTCAACATAACACTTTATTAGTTCGAACCCATCTTTATAATCACCGTTACGGTGTGACGCTTGATGTTATCAAGAAACTCTTCCTGTTAGTGATTGACATGATCTCATGGTCTAAGGATTAGGATCACTTCGTAAGATGTTATAGCAATATAAACTCAATGACTTTGATCGTAATGCTATACTTGGATGAATGTTCATCACACCATTACACTAATGTTGTGACCCGTTATTAACAACATCCAATGTCCATGATCGTGAAACCTTGATCATCTTGTTAATCAACGAGCTAGTTTATAAGAGAGGCATAACTAGGAACTTTCTTTTGTTTATTAAACACACATGTATTAACGCTTCCGTATTAATACAATTATAGCATGCAAAATAAACATTTATCATAAATAAGGAATACGATAATAACCACTTTATTATTGCCTCTCGCATATTCCTCAGTCTCCCACTTGCACTAGAGACAATAATCTAGTTTGAAAACTTTGTGTATTGAACACCTATGGCTTTCTCGGTGTTCCAAATACACAATTGCAAGTGGTTAACATAATCTACTGAGCCGACGCTGTGTCCGTGTGTATTTGCATGTCTTTGCGTCTTCACGCATCACTCATTCTCCAATGAGATGGCATTGTATAAATTTGGTCTTTCGGTGAGACCTTTAGTTCCTTGGGGTTAAAACACATCGATACTATTGTCATACAATATATCTTTAGTGTTAGCCCGCTATAACCACACCTTAGTTTGATAACAAACTACTTGACACAAATTCCTCCTTTGTCGCTACTATAGCATATATACTTAGCCTTTTGTTGTAGTATTCACACAATGTCTTAACTTTGGAACTCTTCCAAATCCATCATGGAATCTCCTTTCCATTACATTGTGCCACCCATAGTTTAAATTGAGATAAACTTAATTTGTATCTTGTGACAAAACTAGTATCAATGTAACGCTTTACAATGAACTATTTATAATTGTTTGTCACCTCTACACAAATATATTCTTAGTTCTTCCAAAAGATCATAAGAATATCCTCACTATCGTCCAATGATCATTTTATGATTCATTCTGGTATATGCTCATAACAATTAGAGCATAGGACATATCCGGATGTGTACATATCATGGTATGATTGATCAAATCATTCTCGTGATTGCACTCATCAAGTGTCAAAGCACTTGAATTTTGTTTCACTTATCAAGTGTCGATACACTTGAATCTTGATTCAATTCCTTTCCATGCAACAAGAACTGTTTCTTGTCGTTTCTATATTGAACTCCTTCAATATCTCATATATGTATGTTTGGCATAACCATATTGGCCATACCATCCACTATAGACATTCACGCAAAATATTCGGTTTTGCCTAAGTCTTTCATCAAAATGAAATTCTTAACCTTTGTCAATAAAGATACATCATTTCTAATAAACAAGATGTCCTCCACATAATGTATTAGAAATATGTCTTAGCGCTCCCACTTAATTTCTTGCAAATGCAAGCATCTTCATCGTCTCCTGATGAAAAACTCCTTTTCATCATGGTGAAGATTCCAACTCCGCGATGCTTACTTCAACCATTGAAGTTTGCATGCCCTTTTAACATCCTTTGAATTTAACAAACCCTTTGGACCGTGTCATGTACACGCCCTAGGTAACCATTCTATTAGAAGAACTTTGTTTTGTTTATTCATCTACCATATACCAAATTATATGTAGTGGTTGCTACTTTAATCCGTTCAGACTAAATATCGCTATGAAAGATCAAATCTTGTCATAGTCAACTCCTTGAACATTGTCATAAAATACTTTACGACATGTCGACTATTTCATAGATGTGAAACATCCATGTCTGCTTTTATAGATCCAAATACGACCGATAGGTTTTACACCTTTCCGAGGGTCTTCCAAGTTCAAAACTTGATTTCGTGTATGGAACTATCACGATTTTATGGCTTCAAGCCATTTGACTGAGTCGGCCCATCATCGCTTCTTTGCATATAGTCGGTTAATCATTGTCAAACAATGATGATTTACTCTCAAATCTTAGTATTTGATTGTTTATCCGACAATTGGTTCAATAGGAACTTAGATCTCGTGACCACAACCTTTGAGGCACATAAGCTATGAGCATTATGGCAGCCTCTTAACGATTTCCTAAGGCTAACTCAACTCAGCACATTTAGCTAAGGTTCGTTAACCTTATCAAAGTTCAATTGTCCTCCCACTTAACATTTATGAAAAATTCCTTCTTCAAGAAACTTTACATTTCAAGCGACAAACCCTTTTGTCCTCGGTGTTATGGAGGAATAACCAATTGTTATTCGAAATAACCTACAAAGACATGCTCATCGCTTACTTATGTTTAGCATACCAAAATTTAAGAAAGGACAACTTGGGTTTTACCCCAAACCATAACTCATATGGTGTCATTTCAACGGATCAAGATGGAGCTCTTTTCAGTGTAAAAGCGGTAGTCTCTAAAGCTTTAATCTTTTAAAACATAATGGCAGTTTTATAAATAACACCTTTGATCCAACCATGTCAAACAAGGTTTCATTACAAATATCAAACACTCCATACTCCTATGGTGTTTTGGGAGATGTAAATCTAGGTGTTTTGCTAAACTTGCAACTCAAATAAATCCCTTTATGATAAAATCATAATTCATTTATTTTCTTGTTACACTTGTAACTCAAATAAATCCCTTTATGATCAAATCATAATTTATTTATTTTCCTTGTTACAATGATTTTCCACTTCATCTTGAAAGTCTTTGAAACATTTTCAAATATTTCATACTTCTTTCTCATTAAGTGAACATTCACTCAAATTTCCGGAGAAAGCATATGAAGTTGAAACCCATCGACTACACATAATGGAATACATACATCGATATGTATAAATTCCAATATTTTAGTCGCTCGCTCTTCTTGGCCTTTGAACGAAGTTTTAATTATCCCGAGGAAAGTCTCACAAGCGCCACTTGATCAAATCAAAGACTCCAAAATCCATGAATATGGAGATTCTTCATGTTTTCTTTCCAATATAATTTAAATGATGTCACTTCATAAGTGATCTTTCAATCATTTGTCTTGCAACATTTTAGCATTAGGATTTATGGATGTGATTTCTTCAACTAGATTTGTAAATCATCCATATTATATGGAATACGGTAATTATTTGAACAACCTTTGTTCTTATAATACCTGATTCAAATAACAATTATTAAAACAAATCTTGAAGTCTTTCTTCAACTAGATTTGTAAATCATCCATCTTATATGGAATACGGTAATTATTTGAACAACCTTTGTTCTTATAATACCTGATTCAAATAACAATTATTAAAACAAATCTTGAAGTCAAGCTTTGATGTCAACGAGAAATACAAACAACGGTTTGTTTGTTTTCGATGAACATCATCACATTTTCTTTGCTAGTTACTTAGGCCAATTGTGGTTCATGAATTGCGTTGTTCCGTATGACATTTCATACCAACCAATTCGGTATCCAATACCCAAGAACCACATTGTTTAACAAGCAAAGAATACAACCATAACATGTATATCATATATATACCTAAATTGGATATTTCCAATCTTTTCTTTTCTCGCCAAATATATTTTATAGATTCTCTTTCAGCATTTCCTTTTCCTTTTAAAAGAATTTATCAACATCAAAAGTGGCGCCATATACATGACACCTAGTCCAAAGCGTGTATATTCAAATAATAATACCTTTGGACTTGCACTTTGAAGTAGATCACCATCATCAAATGATCGGTATTCTTTCAAAATCCATTCTTTAGTAATCTTTTAGTGTAGTAAACATTTTACATACATATTCTATTCACCCTTATCATGACGACTTTCATGATCAAGCTACTTTAGCTTATAAAGGCGAATCGTGAGTATAACATTACTTTCCAAAACCCTTTTGGATGATTAGGATGTCTAGCATCTCCAACCTTTGTAAATTCTCATCCAATATGAAAATATATATACTCTATCATATTGCAACCAAAACATTGTTTGAGATATCGTTATATCGCCACACATGATGGTTTCAAACAATTCTTTCAGCTCCTAGATAAACTTGATGTTTAAATCAAGAATCATGGAGGCAAACATGATACTTAAGATACTAACATTGGAATTGTTACTCTCGATTTAATACCAATTATTAAATTTCACGGAGTAAATAGAATTTGCTGAAAGTTTGCAATAGGACTTTAAACTATAGATTGACACTCAACACAATACGATACCAGTCAGAAAGTATATATCCGTAATTCTATAGTTCTATTATCTCAATTACAACTATGCATATGGTGGTGAACGAATGCCAATGACTACAACAAATTATGCAAATTCACTTTGATTTAATTTATGATAAATTGAGTTCTACTAATCCAAATTAGAAATGAACTCCCACTCAAAAACGACATCCCTCGTGCCTTTTTGGTGATTACATGAACCAAATCCACTACACCAAGTCCGATCATCACGTGAGTCGGTGTAGCTTCAAAGGCGAGCATCAAATGGGCATCATATCTACTATATGACTCATGCTTAACCTTTCGGTCCGTGTTCCGAGGCCATGTTACATGCTAGGCTCGCCAAGTAAGAACCTTAGTATTCGCGTGTGTAACTGTCTTACACCCGAGAGTGCTCGTGGATTCAAGTACACCCGATCATCACGTGATGTCTTGAAGCGACGAAACATTGTCGGTGCATACTTAAGGAAGAACACATTTTTATCTTGATATCTAAATGAGGGATCATCTTATTATGCTAATAAAACGCCAAACAAGCAATATAAGATGCTATCAAACATCACATGTTTATTAGTGAAATGTTATGGTTCCCAGATGATCTCTATCATGTGCACCGTGGTATGATCACTATCATACCTTTATGTGTAAGTCCAAGGTCTATGGATATTACATTATGTGTGTTGTAAGAGTATCATCTCATACTTCTACTTACAACATCACCATATCATATCACTAGCCCAAAGAACAATCTAAACTAGACGCTCTAATTTATCCATTGCAAATTTTACGTGGCTTAGGGCTTTCGAGATAGAACCGTTCTTACCTACGAACATGAACCACAACGAGGATAACCAAATTGTTGACAACTCGTTGCAAATTAGATATTGACTATAGTAGGAGAGACAGACACCGCTAGCCACTTATGCAAAACTAGTTGCATGTCAAGCGTGAACAGTCTCATGTGCGAGGACATGTAAAGTTTGTCCGGCCGCTTCATCCCACTATGCCACCAATATCCAAAGTACAACTAAGAAGCAATAAAATGATCATCATCGCCCACATACTCATATGTGTACTACCGCAAAGTATCTACGCATAGATCCGCTCGATACCATCAAGGGTTCGCAGATAGAAAACAAAAATTTTCCTACGATGTGAACTATAAACCAAGATCTATTTATACTAGATACAAACAACGGCGGATGTATATCCAGAGAACATACCCTTGAAGACCGACAAAGCTTAACGAGTCCAAACTCGTGGTTGATGTAGACGATCTCTGCCGATCTCAAGATCGAGAGGAAGTCCTAGCGCCGCAAAAACAGCAAGATCCGTGCTCGCACACACGCTCGAGGCACCGAGCAACCTCCGCCTCCTCGCCCAGCGATGCAGCGGAAGCACAACTCTTTCTGCCGAAAAGCCACCGGGAACATGTATCTCGCTAGTCCGAGACCATGGGGATAAAATCTAGAGGGGAGAGAGATCCTTCACGAGGAGGTGTGATGTGAGAGGAGGAGAGGGGGCCTTTATAGGGGAGAGGGGCACCAAGGGGCCATGCCCAGCCATGGGGCTGCCCCCACCTCTTCCACATTCATGTGGGTGGAGCTCCACTCAAAATGAAAAGCCTCCACTCCCATTAAAAAGCCTCCACTCAGAAATCCACTCACATGCATTAAATTTCCAGCAGATTTAATGCAAGCTCTCATTTAAATAAAACTCTTTTATTTATTTATTCAGAATTTTGTTAATTACTTTAATTAACAAACATTCACATAAAACCCTGCTAGTATTCCATTTCACATGCGTAACCAGTTTCAGCAATTTCAACCAAACAGTTTGTTCTAGTGAAATAAATTCTGCGCTTTCCTTTTTTTTCGGCATGAAACTTTTGCTCCAAATGGATGTCGGTGTCTCTTAAGTGTGTCACCCTACGGTTCGCGAATAATGCGGACATGATCGAGACCCCTCTCGGATCAATAATCAGAAGCGGGATCTGGAGACCCATACGACTCCACACATTCAACGATGACTTTCTTGTGATCGCTTAACCTATTACGCTAGTATCTTAATCCTTTTGTTTCATGATATATTACATGTCCGAGATTCGATCATCGGTATCTCCATACCTAGTTTGATCTCGTTCTCGACATGCACTCTTTTCTCGCCCTGTGATATAACATTCTAGTGATCAAATCACTTGCTTGCAAGCTAATCAATGTGATATCACCGAGAGGGCCCAGAGTATATCTATCCGTCATCGGGATGAACAAATTCCACTCTTGATCCATGGGCCTCAACATAACACTTTATTAGTTCTGAACCCATCTTTATAATCACCCTGTTACGGTGTGACGTTTGATGTTATCAAGAAACTCTTCCTTGGTTAGTGATTGACATGATCTCATGGTCTAAGGATTAGGATCACTTCGTAAGATGTTATAGCAATATAAACTCAATGACTTTGATCGTAATGCTATACTTCGGATGAATGTTCATCACACCATTACACTAATGTTGTGACCCCGTTATTAACAACATCCAATGTCCATGATCAGGAAACCTTGATCATCTTGTTAATCAACGAGCTAGTTTATAAGAGAGGCATAACTAGGAACTTTCTTTTTGTTTATTAAACACACATGTATTAACGTTTCCGTATTAATACAATTATAGCATGCAAAATAAACATTTATCATAAATAAGGAATACGATAATAACCACTTTATTATTGCCTCTCGGGCATATTCCCTTCAACATCATCAAGAAAGCTAGGGAAGGCTGGCTTCAAGCTTTCTAGTATGTATTTAGATTTTCTTAAACTCTCACTGACACATAGTTGTTGTATCATGCATCATGAATATCTATAAGTCTCTAAAGGTTTCCATATCACATATAGTTGCATCACATTTAGTTATTGTATCATGCAACATGAATATCTAGATTAAAGCGTATCACATATCGACCTCCTCTTGAATTCAAAGTGATTATAATCCTTAAAATTGACAAAAGATAATTTCTAGATTATGGTAAGTTAACATGGCATATTTTTGTTATTTTCCTTAAAAATAATAATTTCTTGAGCATGTGGTCATACCGACCATACGCTTAATCTAAAATATTTAGGGTTTTTTATGTATATGGGGAACTATGAAACATTTTAACTCATAAAAACAATAGTTGATGCAAGGGATAATCCATCTTTTCAGATATCGCTGCTCTCCTTACCTTCACCATAAGATATATTTAAAACATTTAGGCACATATATATGATCATCTATGGGCCATGATTTTTTCCATGAGAATTTCTGTTATATATATTTCCTTTTTAATTTAATGTTTATGGTTATTGTAAATAGATGAAACAATTTTAGATTATGGTACAATATCGTGGCAGTTTTAACTATTTTCTAAGAATAATTATATTTTAGTGGGTCTTAGGAATAATTAGTGATGAGTGTGTGATGATATGGTCCAGGCTTAATCCAAGAAAAATATAAACCATTAATTTCTTGGAGAAATACCTTTGTGAGACTCTTGAACCTTTTATCTCTTAAAACTAAGATATACTCAATAGTCTACTATTTCAATCTTATGTTTTTTGTAAGTTTAACATTCTGAAGTGTCAGGAAGGATAAGAGCCACTATTGACCTTCTGGTCATGGTTTAGGTACCACACTTGTCAAGGTACATTTGACGATCACAAGATCTCACGTATATTATGAAATGGTTAGCAATGTGGCATGCGCTACTTATTGAATCTAGGAAGTTAGTCCACTTTTATGGGTCTGGTCTTCTAAAGTTTCATCACTTGAGATATGGAGAAACATCAAAACGCAGACAAAGAATGTAGACATGTCAAAAGCAAACAAAGAATGTATAAACATTGCCATCTAGGAGGTTAGTCCACCTTTATGGGAGTGTAATAGATAGATTCTTGTGTAATCATGCATGTATGTATAAACATATTAACTTTATAGATCCGTGCGTAGTTTTCTCTCTGTCCCGGTTTAAAGGACACGTATTGAAAATCATGCAATCCCAAAACCCCCCCACCTTCTAGACACATAATCATTTAATTTCATAGGAAGAGCCAATCAAAGTATTAGTAAGATGCAAATTAGACCCAATTAGAGAATGTCTAGGACCCAAAGATTTGCTATATGTGCCCTTTAAACCGAAATAGAGAGGGAGTATGTTATTAGAATAGTCATAAACTATATTTGCGTATTATATACATCTAGTATTATGGATGTAAATATTTTTTCTTATATTCTCAGTCAAATGTACAAAGTTTGATTTTGACTAAATCCAAAATTCAAGGTAATTCTTAATGGAGAAAGTACATCCATGTCCATTCAAGTTGAACGAACTCTGCCTCATCAACTTCAGAGTTGAGCTCTGAGTCAATACATATTTTACACGGACTGGCTGGATCGATCACTTTAGAGTCGAGCTCGTCCGCACGTATTCTATGCAGACTTTGTGTACACGACATCCTAGTGGAATGAAACTATACATGCATTTGCTCATGTTATTTGTGAACGCAAAAGTAGGACATTGTTATGCAGATGGTTAGAGCTGCAGTAGGACTTTGGTAGTAACTTTGAACCACCGTACTTATCGGATGACTTGAATTGATGGCGGCAAGCCGAGCACACTCCTCGCTTAATGGAGAGAGAAGTAAAAGTAGCATATCTTTAATCGAGACAGATCACTCCTACCAAGATACTCCTTGACATTCTAATATTTTTCTAGGATAATTAGTGCTGCTACAGTCTTCCTACTACGTGGTACGGAGCTCTCCTTCTCTAGTTTTATTCGGAGGCCGCCGAGTCGTATGAGAATAGGACTTTCCATTTTTTTTGAGAGGTCGACTTGCAAATCTAATGTGAGGTTTTATAGTAACTAAAAACTCTAGCGATCTTTTTTGAAGCGATCAAGCATCTTCCACATGAACGTGTCAACCGGACTACACAATTACATTATTACTAATATCAAATTAAATCCTAGCCATCAGTTTTAGATCTAACCATCAAAAGAATTTTGATGATGTGGATCAACCTGGTGCTTCGAAAAACAACCTTATATTGCTTTTAGTATATAACTAGCAAGGTGGCCCTCGCAAATGCGAGGGCATTATCTTTGATGCGTCAAAAGTAACTTAGAGAAATTTGGTTAAATAACAATTCAAGTATCATAGTAAATAAACATCACATGTGCGGGGGAATGTTTAATCATCATCGGTTTTACATGTCAATGATGATATTCCATTTAGCAAAAGAAGCATGCATATTTATGACCATATTTGTCGCTTGTACCTAATATTAGATGTGTACATATATTTATAGTTCTTAACAAAATCTATAGTCTTTATATGTTATTCAATAAGCATGTGAGGTTGATATTGATGTTGTCGATTATTTTGTAGTAGATGCATGCATAATTAAAAATATTATCAATTGTGGTCAATAATAATTATGGTCAATCCAAGTAATGATGAGATGATTTAAGGTGGAATTCTAAATGGAGTAGCATAAAAATATGAAGTGAAGCGGAACAACATTTTTACTCAGTAAAAGGTGGATCAACTAAAAAATATTTTTTCTCTTTACTTTGTGCATATCTTTCTCCTCTTGTTCATTTCCTTTGTTCTTTGATATACTACATTGTCAACTTCTGACATGAATTATTGCACGATAATAATTTGACCATTACATTGTATATATATATATCTTTCTAAAAACTTAAGTAAATAATTATAAAATACTTCTAACACAAATTTCGTGATATTTGTTTCTTTTGGACTATTTTTTATATACCTATACATCATCAAGAAAGCTAGGGAAGGCTGGCTTCAAGCTTTCTAGTATGTATTTAGATTTTCTTAAACTCTCACTGACACATAGTTGTTGTATCATGCATCATGAATATCTATAAGTCTCTAAAGGTTTCCATATCACATATAGTTGCATCACATTTAGTTATTGTATCATGCAACATGAATATCTAGATTCGTCGTATCACATATCGACCTCCTCTTGAATTCAAAGTGATTATAATCCTTAAAATTGACAAAAAGATAATTTCTAGATTATGGTAAGTTAACATGGCATATTTTTGTTATTTTCCTTAAAAATAATAATTTCTTAAGCATGTGGTCATACCGACCATACGCTTAATCTAAAATATTTAGGGTTTTTTTATGTATATGGGGAACTATGAAACATTTTAACTCATAAAAACAATAGTTGATGCAAGGGATCATCCATATTTTCAGTATACGTTGCTCTCCCTTACCTTCACCATAAGATATATTTAAAACATTTAGGCACATATATATGATCATCTATGGGCCATGATTTTTTCCATGAGAATTTCTGTTATATATATTTCCCTTTTTTTAATTTAATGTTTATGGTTATTGTAAATAGATGAAACAATTTTTAGATTATGGTACAATATCGTGGCAGTTTTAACTATTTTCTCTAAGAATAATAATATTTTAGTGGGGTCTTAGGAATAATTAGTGATGAGTGTGTGATGATATGGTCCAGGCTTAATCCAAGAAAAATATAAACCATTAATTTCTTGGAGAAATACCTTTGTGAGACTCTTGAACCTTTTATCTCTTAAAACTAAGATATACTCAATAGTCTACTATTTCAATCTTATGTCTTTTGTAAGTTTAACATTCTGAAGTGTCAGGAAGGATAAGAGCCACTATTGACCTTCTGGTCATGGTTTAGGTACCACACTTGTCAAGGTACATTTGACGATCACAAGATCTCACGTAAATTATGAAATGGTTAGCAATGTGGCATGCGCTACTTATTGAATCTAGGAAGTTATTCCACTTTTATGGGTCTGGTCTTCTAAAGTTTCATCACTTGAGATATGGAGAAACATCAAAACGCAGACAAAGAATGTAGACATGTCAAAAGCAAACAAAGAATGTATAAACATTGCCATCTAGGAGGTTAGTCCACCTTTATGGGAGTGTAATAGATAGATTCTTGTGTAATCATGCATGTATGTATAAACATATTAACTTTCTAGATCCGTGCGTAGTTTTCTCTCTGTCCCGGTTTAAAGGACACGTATTGAAAATCATGCAATCCCAAACCCCCCCCACCTTCTAGACACATAATCATTTAATTTCATAGGAAGAGCCAATCAAAGTATTAGTAAGATGCAAATTAGACCCAATTAGAGAATGTCTAGGACCCAAAGATTTGCTATATGTGCCCTTTAAACCGAAATAGAGAGGGAGTATGTTATTAGAATAGTCATAAACTATATTTGCGTATTATATACATCTAGTATTATGGATGTAAATATTTTTTCTTATATTCTCAGTCAAATGTACAAAGTTTGATTTTGACTAAATCCAAAATTCAAGGTAATTCTTAATGGAGAAAGTACATCCATGTCCATTCAAGTTGAACGAACTCTGCCTCATCAACTTCAGAGTTGAGCTCTGAGTCAATACATATTTTACACGGACTGGCTGGATCGATCACTTTAGAGTCGAGCTTCTGGTCCGTATGTATTCTATGCAGACTTTGTGTACACGACATCCTAGTGGAATGAAACTATACATGCATTTGCTCATGTTATTTGTGAACGCAAAAAGTAGGACATTGTTATGCAGATGGTTAGGAGCTGCAGTAGGACTTTGGTAGTAAATTTGAACCACCGTACTCTATCGGATGACTTGAATTGATGGCGGCAGCAGCCGAGCACACTCCTCGTTTAATGGAGAGAGAAGTAGAAGTAGCATATGTTTAATCAGAGACAGATCACTCCTACCAGTATACTCCTTGACATTCTAATATTTTTTCTAGGATAATTAGTGCTGCTACAGTCTTCCTACTACGTGGTACGGGAGCTCTCCTTCTCTCTAGTTTTATTCGGAGGTGGCCGAGTCGTGAGAATAGGACTTTCCATTTTTTTTTGAGAGGTCTGACTTGCAAATCTAATGTGAGGTTTTATAGTAACTAAAAACTCTAGCGATCTTTTTTTTGAAGCGGTACTGAAGCATCTTCCACATGAACGTGTCAACCGGACTACACAATTACGTTATTACTAATATCAAATTAAATCCTAGCCATCAGTTTTAGATCTAACCATCAAAAGAATTTTGATGATGTGGATCAACCTGGTGCTTCGAAAAACAACCTTATATTGCTTTTAGTATATAACTAGCAAGGTGGCCCTCGCAAATGCGAGGGCATTATCTTTGATGCGTCAAAAGTAACTTAGAGCAATTTGGTTAAATAACAATTCAAGTATCATAGTAAATAAACATCACATGTGCGGGGGAATGTTTAATCATCATCGGTTTTACATGTCAATGATGATATTCCATTTAGCAAAAGAAGCATGCATATTTATGACCATATTTGTCGCTTGTACCTAATATTAGATGTGTACATATATTTATAGTTCTTAACAAAATCTATAGTCTTTATATGTTATTCAATAAGCATGTGAGGTTGATATTGATGTTGTCGATTATTTTGTAGTAGATGCATGCATAATTAAAAATATTATCAATTGTGGTCAATAATAATTATGGTCAATCGAAGTAATGATGAGATGATTTAAGGTAGAATTCTAAATGGAGTTGCATAAAAATATGAAGTGAAGCGGAACAACATTTTTACTCAGTAAAAGGTGGATCAACTAAAAAATATTTTTTCTCTTTACTTTGTGCATATCTTTCTCCTCTTGTTCATTTCCTTTGTTCTTTGATATACTACATTGTCAACTTCTGACATGAATTATTGCACGATAATAATTTGACCATTACATTGTATATATATATCTTTCTAAAAACTTAAGTAAATAATTATAAAATACTTCTAACACAAATTTCGTGATATTTGTTTCTTTTGGACTATTTTTTATATATCTATACATCATCAAGAAAGCTAGGGAAGGCTGGCTTCAAGCTTTCTACTATGTATTTAGATTTTCTTAAACTCTCACTGACACATAGTTGTTGTATCATGCATCATGAATATCTATAAGTCTCTAAAGGTTTCCATATCACATATAGTTGCATCACATTTAGTTATTGTATCATGCAACATGAATATCTAGATTAACGTATCACATATCGACCTCCTCTTGAATTCAAAGTGATTATAATCCTTAAAATTGACAAAAAGATAATTTCTAGATTATGGTAAGTTAACATGGCATATTTTTGTTATTTTCCTTAAAAATAATAATTTCTTGAGCATGTGGTCATACCGACCATACGCTTAATCTAAAATATTTAGGGTTTTTTATGTATATGGGGAACTATGAAACATTTTAACTCATAAAAACAATAGTTGATGCAAGGGATAATCCATCTTTTCAGATAATGCGTTGCTCTCCCTTACCTTCACCATAAGATATATTTAAAACATTTAGGCACATATATATGATCATCTATGGGCCATGATTTTTTCCATGAGAATTTCTGTTATATATATTTCCCTTTTTTTAATTTAATGTTTATGGTTATTGTAAATAGATGAAACAATTTTTAGATTATGGTACAATATCGTGGCAGTTTTAACTATTTTCTCTAAGAATAATTATATTTTAGTGGGGTCTTAGGAATAATTAGTGATGAGTGTGTGATGATATGGTCCAGGCTTAATCCAAGAAAAATATAAACCATTAATTTCTTGGAGAAATACCTTTGTGAGACTCTTGAACCTTTTATCTCTTAAAACTAAGATATACTCAATAGTCTACTATTTCAATCTTATGTTTTTTGTAAGTTTAACATTCTGAAGTGTCAGGAAGGATAAGAGCCACTATTGACCTTCTGGTCATGGTTTAGGTACCACACTTGTCAAGGTACATTTGACGATCACAAGATCTCACGTACATTATGAAATGGTTACCAATGTGGCATGCGCTACTTATTGAATCTAGGAAGTTAGTCCACTTTTATGGGTCTGGTCTTCTAAAGTTTCATCACTTGAGATATGGAGAAACATCAAAACGCAGACAAAGAATGTAGACATGTCAAAAGCAAACAAAGAATGTATAAACATTGCCATTGTTGCCTGTCTAAACTCACCGGCGGGCAGCGACGAGCAACACGAAGAGCCGGGAGGCTCCCAGAGCGGCTGGTGGGCCCTGGTCCCTCGGTCAACGGCCCAAGAATCTTCCGCACGCACGCCCCTGTCTTGGTTCGAGATGCCACTGACCTATACCTGGTCAGAAGGTGATGGATTGCTCGATTGGTTTCTGCATGGTAAACAAGTATATCAGAAATTCGAGCCGTGACCGGCTCCCAGGTTTCCCTTCAAATCGGCTTTCAGAGCCGATTAACCCACGGTTATGCATTAGATCTATGATAACATAGGGTTTTGCTTGATCACTATAAGCTGAATCGATCTACGACAGTTTAGTGTTTTCACCACGTGACCGGAACGTCCTACACGTAATTGAGCCTGGTATAGGCGAAAGATGAAGAATGTCAACCCTAGACGAGGCCTAACAATCAACACGGAGTTAATTACCGGAACATCCCTTCTAGAACGAATAAACCACATCCTTGCGCACTACTGGATCGTTCAACCCGTTTGCAAGGCCAAACCACGTAGATATTAAACCAAACCTTGACGAACAAGGCACAACTATAACGGATCGAATCGGCTAAATAGAAATCAAGCAAGATGCCACCTTCACACCCGGGAGAAGGTGCAAAGGCGACGAGATAGCTAGAGGTAGCATAACGAAGCAATCGTAGTAAAAAGTACCGATGCTAGCCCTAACAAATCTATGATAAAGGTGTTACCCGCCATCAAAAAGGCTTCAGAGTAACACCGGACAACGATAGATATCGCCTAGATCGCAAACGCGATCTAGGCAAAGATGGCACTTACCCGAAAAAACCCTAGAAACTGGGGTGGCGATGCGCCGAGATTGTGTTTGTTGTGAACGTGATTGTCCTCCTTTTTCGATAACCATAGGTACATATTTATAGTCCGGAGACTCTCTACTTTTGGAGTAACTTTACAACTCTATCTTTACCTAAACTGAAACGGAACCTAAACTGAAACAAAACCTACTATGATACAAGATACACGGGCAATTCAGCCCAAATCTACGCACTAGGCCGATCCAACAACACGTTGAATATATGTATTTTCTAAGCCCATCTTGATCACGGCCCATCTCCTTCATAGGACAAAATATGGCGATAACACATGCCCCCCTGGTTTTGGCAATGATAATTCCAAAACCACTCTGTGTTTTTTTTCTCCTCCTGGGATTTTTTTTTCTCCATCGGGTTACGCTCGCCGTAACGCTGCAAGCGTAATGAGATCGTCACGCTACCCCTTCATCATGATGCCCTGTCTTCTCAACTCCTCCGCAGTGCCTGATTTGACGATTTTGGCAGCACAATCTTGGAAACTGCTATGGCATTGAACCATCTCTCCACTATTCCCTTTTATTTAAACTCGCCTGAACAGTTCGCAGTCTCCATCTTCCTCCAGCCGTAAAACCCTCTTTCTCCACCGGAAAAACCCTTCCTCCGCCATGGCCTCTTCCGCTTCCTCCGCCTATCCTCCCACGCCCAACAGCATTAGCGATCAGCGAGCCGAGCACCCACCCACCGCATAAAGTACCTTCCCACGATGATGGTGGGACGAAGGATCGACTTTGCCGTCTGGTCGGAGGACGATGCGTCCTCGACGGACGGCGAAGAGAACCTTCGCCTTGTCGACGGGAGCTGAGGCGAAAGCAAACGACGGCTGGTCTTGGGACGGCGCCGAGTCCTCCGATGAGGAGGAATCGAGGAGGACTCCCTCCGGCGAGTATCCGCCGACGAAGCGCTTCCGCCGGGTCAAGCGAGGATACCAAGATGACGATGAAGACGAAGAAGTCCCCACCGCTTCTTCAAGAAGAAGAAGTGAGACGACGCCGTAGCAGCGCCAAGATGAAAGCAAGTAAAACGGCGGCGATTTATCTCGCCCTTTAGATTAGGCATTAGCAACAGTAGTGGTAGTAGTAGCATCAGGGCCCCTTTTGTAATCGACTATCCTTTTGCAATCGATTATCTTCAAATGAATGAAAATCTGTTCCCCAACGCTCCTCCCTTTTTTTTGTTTTGTTTTGTTTGCCCCTAATTTCGCTGATTGCCAAAATAGGTCGTTGCTCCAAGAGTCGATGACACCGCATCGGATCTCATCATACTACACGCCTACAGTCCAACAGGTCAAAGCGTAAAGAGCCGATGACCACCCATCGGCTTCTCTGAAAACCAGAACGTTGACACCGTATGGTTTCATTGCACGCCCATCCTTAGTGTCATGAACGTTGGTGAAAATTAAATCTGGTCGCATCTTTAGGCACATCAAAACGGCCACTTCTCGGTTTAAAACGGTAACCTGCGACCCTTTTCAAAAACGGGCGATCCAAACTCCAATTGCCCATCGAAAAACGTGCCCTGAATGAACACCTAGTGACCAGCAAGGATGATAATGGCCTCTGTTTGTAACTTGTGTGAACCTCTAGAGTCGATGACCGTGCATCGGCTGTATAAAATTTTAATCGGCTGATTTTGAACATCGGCCCCCACATTTTGCTGTCCATCATGTTACGTGCTTTTACTTAGCCGATTTCATGTATCGGCCCCTCAATTCTTACTGTCCCATATCCCACATGCTTGGAAAATACTTCTTGAGATGTTGGCCGTTAACTGCCACTGGAAATTTTACACCGTCCAGCTGCTCAAGCATGTACACGTTCCCTCTTAAAACTTGGTCGACCTTGTACGGCCCGTGCCAATTTGGAGACCATTTACCATATGCTGCGTCCTTAGTTCCCAAAGGCAACACAGCTTCCCATACCAGATCTCCAACGTGGAACTCCTTTGGCTTCACCTTCTTGTTGTAGGCACGAGCTACTTTGGCCTTGTTCTCTTGATTTTCTCGAGCGACACAGCCTAAGCTCACCACATCTTCAACATCACACTCATCAAAGATGCATATTCTTCAGCCGTTAGATCGTTCTGAAAGGTGACGCGTCTCGATCCAGCCGTAATTTCCCAAGGCAATATGGCTTCTTGTCCATAGACCAGATGGTACGGAGAGGTTTTTATCGCTCCATGACACGACATACGATAAGCCCATAAAGCCTCTGATAAAACCTCATGCCAACGCCTAGGGTGCTCATCGATTTTCCTCTTGATCAGCTTAATAAGACTTGGTTGGACGCTTCAGCTTGCCCATTTGCTTGAGCATAGTACGGAGATGACCGTATCAGCTTAATCCCTGTGTCCTCACAAAACTTCCTGAACTCGTGAGAAGTAAAAACTGAACCCCCATCGGTTGTGATAGTCTGGGGAATTCCAAACCTATGAATGACGTGCTCTTTCACAAAATCAACAACATCCTTTGAACTTACTGACTTCATAGGGACGGCTTCCACCCACTTAGTAAAATAATCCGTGATGGCTAAGATCCACATGTGGCCCTTGCTTGACGGAGGATTGATCTTGCCGATCATATCCATGCCCCAACCTCGGAAGGGCCAAGGCTTGATGATGGGATTCATTGCTGATGCGGGCACCATCTGGATTTTTCCGAATATCTGACATGCTTGACACCCTTTGTAGTACTTAAAACAATCCTCGAGCATGGTAGGCCAATAAAACCCTGATCGCCTGATCAACCACTTCATCTTATGAGCCAACTGGTGAGTCCCACAGGCGCCTTCGTGTACTTCGTGTAGGAGCCGATTAGCCTCGGCTGCTCCCAGACATTTGAGCAATAATCCTTCCAGGGTCTTGTAAAACATGTCGTCCCCAATAAGCACATACTTCATGGCTTTGTACCTTATCCGTTTAGGTGCCCCCCGAGCCGAATCCTTCAAGTAATTGAAGATATCGGCTCTCCAGTCGTCAGCTTCCAGGAGCTGTACCTGAATATCGACTCCTCACGCATCCTTGTAGCCCAAGCCATCTGTGCAAGATCATTTGCCTCGTTTTGCGCATCGGGATCCGTAAAGTTTATGTACCGAAACTGTGCCATTAGCTCACGGCAGTGTAACCATAATGGGAAGAGGGACTCGCTCTCACACTTGTACTCCTCTGTGAGTTGGGAAATCACCAACTTGGAGTCTCCAAAAATTCCCACTTCGCTCCGCTTCGAGGAGTAACTCCATCCCTTGCATATCGCCGCATCGGCTACATTGTTGGTGCTAAGGGTAGACAATCTGATGGAGAAAGCAAATGTTGCCCCGGGCGACGAGCAAAATGCCGATGCAGCCATCGTCACAAACCGATCCGTCGAAAAACATAGCCCACGCCCGATGGACGGTCTGCTATGTTAGTGTTGGTTCTCTCAGCAATAAGATCAGCAGCTTTGTCCCTTAACTTTCGGGTTGATACGGATGTCAAACTCGATAATGCAAACATCCATTTGCCCAATCGGCCTTTTAACATGGGGCCGAAAGATGTGCTTTATGACGTCGATTTGCATATGATGATGACCTCTGGCGATAGCGGGATGTATGCATCTTGGTGCATGTAAAAAACAAGCGAGGCACAACTTGTCGATATCGGGATACCTCGTCTCGCGTCGGCGATCCTTCTCGCTTATGTAGAATACGACTCGCTCTAGCCCATCATACACTTGTACCACCACCGAGGCGATGGACGTGTGCCACCGATAAATAAATGTAGAACGGTGCATCGCTGGGGTGGAACTAACATGGCGGCTTTGTCGATATTCTTTGATTTCGTCAAGGCCCGTTGTTGTTACGCCCCAGCGAATTCCTCGTCGCCTTTAATTTTACGAGTCCCATGAACGGCTCTATCCTTCCCGAGGTTAGAGATGAATCGTCTGAAGTTGATCTTGCCGATGAGATCGCAGCTCTTTCTTTGTAGTGGGTGGCTTCATTGTTCGTGACGCCTCCCGACTCTTGAGCCGATCTCAATCCCGCGTTCATGGACCAAGAAACCCAAGAACTGACCGGCCATCACTCCGAAGGCACACTTCTTTGGATTCATCCGTAGGCCGAATTTTCTTGTTCGGTCCAGGACGCGTTGTAGATCACCCAAGTGCCCTTGCGCTGAAGCAGACTTGACCACCACGTCGTCGATGTAGATTTCCACCAGCTTGCCGATCAGGTCGTGGAAAATATAATTCATGGCCCTCTGGTATGTGGCGCCAGCATTCTTTAGTCCAAACGTCATGACCACATACTCAAACAACCCCACCGAACCTGGGACTCTGAATGCAGTCTTGTGTATGTCTTCTGGAGCCATAAAAATTTGGTTGTAACCAGCATTGCCATCCATGAAACTCAAGATCTTGTGACCAGCCGCTGCGTTGATTAACGTCTCTGCTACCGGCATCGGATACTCATCCTTTGGGGTAGCTCTGTTGAGATCCCGAAAATCTATGGCGACCCGCCATCGGCCATCCTTTTTCTCTACAGGCACTATACTAGAAATCCATTCAGCATACCTGCATGGCCTGATTAACTTGGCTGTCAACATCTTCTCGACCTCTTTCTTGACTTCTTCCGCATTTCGCCTTCATTTGACGTGCTCATTCTGAAATGGCGAAATCCTTTTTAAGCGAGCCGATGCTCAATGATGCTCTGTCTAACCTGCATTTCAGTAGTCCCAGCGATGCGGATATTGTTTCAACAGGGCGATCATTGGGCCTCGCAGACCCGGATCTAACTTCTTGCTGATAAATGTTGGCCGTGGCTTATCCCCAGGACCAATGTCGATCTCCTCTAGTTCATCAGCGGATGTGAATCCATACCCTAGCTTTCCGTCACCTGTCAGTCGATGCTAAACAGGCAAGCGGTAGGTGAGGACAACAAAAATAATTTGGGCGATTGCCCAATCGCCCCTTTGATTGCGGTAGTCGAGGGTGGCGTACACCTCATGGTTTCACAATGGCAGGGCGTCTCCCTGCTACGACTACATGATCTGCTTGTCGTATGATCGTTGCTTTTTATTTTTTGTGGCCGATCGCGAGGATCGGCCGTACCACGTATGATCGTGGACCTTTCTACTCTGTCAGGCCAGTGGATAAGACCAGCCTCACCCCGTTTTTTGTAGCTTCAATGCGCTCACAGCCGTCTAAACTGATTCCAGAGATCGGCTCTTGGTCTTCTGCTTCCCAGACGTTCATGCCAGCAATGGAAACCTCGATAGAATCGTCTGCATGGATGACCTCCACTTCATCTCCGTCCCACTGTATTAGGCACTGGTGCATCGTGGATGGAATGCAGCAGTTAGCGTGGATCCAATCCCTTCCTAGCAAGACGGCGTAGGTACTTTTGCTGTTCACGACGAAAAATGACGTGGGTATGGTTTTCCTGCCCACCGTCAGATCCACGTTCAGTACGCCTTGCGTTTCCGAAGACTGGCCGTTGAAGTCGCTTAACGTGACGTTGGTTTTGATCAGGTCCGCAGTGGAGCGTCCCAAACGTCGTAGCATGGAGTATGGCATGATATTGACTGCCGCTCCGGTGTCCACCAACATCTTGCTGACAGGTTGCCCATTGATGTAGCCGCAGGTCTGAGCTTTCAGATGTTTGTAACCCTTCTCACGTGGCTTCTCAAAGATAACCGCGTGGACGCGATCAAGCGTGCCGGTAGCACATTGGTTCGTGGCGCGCAGAATTCTGCCGGGAGTATGAACACCATGTTTGTGCCAGCCGATGCCTGTGCATCGGCTTTTATTGGTTTGGGGCGCCACTCCTTCCTTGTCGCGCGGCCCTCCGTCTCCGCAGTCTGCCTTATTTTGACGGCCAGATCAGGTCGTGCTTTCTTTAGAGCGTGGAGATACTGCGCTTCAGCTTCCTCCAAGTTACGCAGTCGTTGCACTCTACGCTTCTGGGTGTGTCTGAGTCCATCGGGGCACCACCTTGGACGGTGAAACCTGTCTTCTTCTTTGTCATCCCTGGGCCTCTCAAGGCCCTTTGCTCGAGCGGACTCCCTGGGACGGCTCTGAGGTTGGAGAGGTCCTAGACGTTCGAACACTGACACTGTCTTCGTGCCCTCCTTTCGCTGTCCGCACTCTGGGCAATTGTCGACTGTAGGCAATCGGCTCATTCCCGTGTCCCAGCAATGCTTGAAGAAGGGGCAATCCCAATGTTTGTCTGCGCCTTCCTTCTTTTTGGGCGGTCTCCTGGCGAGGTGCCCGTATCCTTCATCGCCTCCACCGTGCTGGCGCCGTTGATCACGCTGACGCTCATACTTATTAAGGAGATGTGTGGAATGTGGCTTCTGATACCGCACCCTCCTCACCTGTTCCTCTGTTAAGTATCGCCCGTCATCGTGGCTGGGCCGGTCGCGTGGACCAGCCTTCTCTCTTTCTTTGCTCCGAGCGTGACCACCTTCCTCCTTGTACGTGTCATGGTGGTACCCAGATCCTGCCATATTAACTCCGAACGAAAAGTCCAGCTGACGCCTAGCGGAGCGACTGAGTTCTATCATGTTGACGCCGGGGAACGGGTTCGTATCCACTTTCATGGCGAACTGCCCGAGGATCAGGCGGCCTTGTTCTATTGCCATCTGGATTTGGCGACGTAGCTCTTTGCAATCATTGGTGGTGTGGGTGAACGAATGATGCCACTTGCAGTATGGTCTCCCGTTCATCTCCTGAGCGGTAGGGATTTTGTGGCCTTCGGGTAACCTCAGTTGTTTCTCTTTCAGCAGTAAATCGAATATCTGCTCGGCTTTGCTCACGTCGAAGTCAAACCCTTTTAAAGGCCCCTGCTGCTTCACCCACTTGCAGGACAGTGGTCGCCCGAGCCCACTCAGCCACGGCCACCTCCTGGTCTTGTGTAGGATCATCTTCTTCTGTATCGACCAGGCTTATGGGGCGCTTGAACCTGTCTTGGTATAACTCAGGGTGGCGCTGTTCATACATCGTCAGTTTCTGGGCCATGTGCGCCAATGAGTTGTACTCCACTTGGAAAGCCAGATCCTTGATGGGTGCTAAGAGACCCAACACTGCCAGCTCGACTGCTTCCTTCTCAGTTAAACGAGCTGAGTAACATCGGTTCTTGACGGTCCTGAAGCGCTGGATGTATTCGGCTACAGTTTCTCCCTTCAGACTTGCGCGCCAGGTCTGCAATGCCAGCCTCAGTAGCCTCTGAATGGTACTGGATGTGGAACTGTTCTTCTAGTTGCTTCCAGGTGCGAATTGAATCAGGTGGCAGCGAGGTGTACCACCCAAAGGCTGGTCCTGTTAGAGATTGTGCAAAAAATCTCACGCGCAATTGATCCGATGCCGAAATCATGCCTAGCTGTGCCAGGTATCGGCTTACGTGCTCGATCGAGCTTGACCCCTCTGACCCGCTGAATCTTGAGAACTCAGGGAGTTTATATTTGGGCAGCAGTGGAATCAGGTCAAACTCGTTGGGATACGGCTTTGAGTAGCCGATTGCGCGCCTTTTCGGCACGAAGCCGAACTGATCTCTCAGGATGGTAGTGATTTGGTCCACTGTTTGAGCTGCAGGGGCTAGATTCTCATGGCTTGTTCCAGTGGCATACTTGGCTAGCCACGCCTGTTTGTCCGCGTCCATCCTGCATATCGTTGCTCGAGGCCTCACGGAGATCCTGCAGCAGGAACCCCTGCCGCGGACACTCCTGCGGTTGCGATCTGGCTGGTGCGCGCCAGGTTGTTGCAGTCCGGCACGTAGGCGCATATATACCCGTGCGGGATCTCCTTGGGTGGCTCGAACAGGAATTGGCAATCGCCTGGATCGCCTCCGGCCTTGTAGACAATGTATGCCGCTGATCCTGGCGGCTCTGGAGCTGCGAGTGTGAATGGCAGTTGCGGCCTGGTGTGGAGCGGTCTTTCTCCTTGGTGGGTCCCTAAAGTGGGCCCCGACGGAGAGTACTGATGTTTCATGATCTCCTGGACTACGCGAACCGCGATCCGCTCGAAAGCGTTCACCAGGCTCTCAGAGTGGCGGTGCAGAGAATGAGCCACCATGTAGTTGACCTCCTGTCGTAGAGCCCTGGAGCGTTCCTCCGAAGGAACAGACAGATCCACTTCATCGAGCACCCTGGAGAATCCTTCCATTTGATGCCACGCGTCGGGTCCTCTCGAGCCGGCGATGAGGTCGGCTTGAAGCCCTTTGATCTCGTCATACCGCTTTGTGCTCAGAGGAAGCTCGTCGTGTGACGGCCTGTTCTCCATCGCAGCGTCGGACATTGATGTAGACGTTTGTTGAATGTCCCACCGGCGTGCGAATGTGTTGCTGTCAAAACTCACCGGGCAGCGGCGAGCAACACGAAGAGCCGGAGGCTCCAGGCGGGGTGGGCCCTGGTCCCTCGGTCGACGGCCCGCAAATCTTCCGGCACGCACGCGTCCTGTCTTGGTTCGAGGGCGTGCCACCTGACCTATACCTGGTCAGGAAGGTGATGGATTGCTCCGATTGGTTTCCTGCATGGTAAACAAGTATACGTAAAATTCGAGCCGTGACCGGCTCCCAGGTTTCCCTTCAAATCGGCTTTCAGAGCCGATTAACCCACGGTTATGCATTAGATCTATGATAACATAGGGTTTTGCTTGATCACTATAAGCTGAATCGATCTACGACAGTTTAGTGTTTTCACCACGTGACCGGAACGTCCTACACGTAATTGAGCCTGGTATATGCGAAAGATGAAGAATGTCAACCCTAGACGAGGCCTAACAATCAACACAGAGTTAATTACCGGAACATCCCTTCTAGAACGAATAAACCACATCCTTGCGCACTACTGGATCGTTCAACCCGTTTGCAAGGCCAAACCACGTAGATATTAAACCAAACCTTGACGAACAAGGCACAACTATAACGGATCGAATCGGCTAAATAGAAATCAAGCAAGATGCCACCTTCACACCCGGGAGAAGGTGCAAAGGCGGCGAGATAGCTAGAGGTAGCATAACGAAGCAATCGTAGTAAAAAGTACCGATGCTAGCCCTAACAAATCTATGATAAAGGTGTTACCCGCCATCAAAAAGGCTTCAGTACGAGTAACACCGGACAACGCATAAGTAGATATTGCCTAGATCGCAAAACGCGATCTAGGCAGCATGGCACTTACCCGAGAAAAAACCCTAGAAACCAGGGGTGGCGATGCGCCGAGATTGTGTTTGTTGTGAACGTGATTGTCCTCCTTTTTCGATAACCATAGGTACATATTTATAGTCCGGAGACTCTCTACTTTTGGAGTAACTTTACAACTCTATCTTTACCTAAACTGAAACAGAACCTAAACTGAAACAAAACCTACTATGATACAAGATACACGGGCAATTCAGCCCAAATCTACGCACTAGGCCGATCCAACAACACGTTGAATATATGTATTTTCTAAGCCCATCTTGATCACGGCCCATCTCCTTCGTAGGCCAAAATATGGCGATAACAGCCATCTAGGAGGTTAGTCCACCTTTATGGGAGTGTAATAGATAGATTCTTGTGTAATCATGCATGTATGTATAAACATATTAACTTTCTAGATCCGTGCGTAGTTTTCATGCCATGTTAATTAGTTTCCTTGGAAACAATACTCCCCAACACTTACATTGTGTTCTAGATTTAGTCGGAATAATATTTTGTAAAATATGATCTAATATTTAAGGAAAATATCAACATTTAAAATATAAAATATACTTTCTCTGTCCCGGTTTAAAGGACACGTATTGAAAATCATGCAATCCCAAACCCCCCCACCTTCTAGACACATAATCATTTAATTTCATAGGAAGAGCCAATCAAAGTATTAGTAAGATGCAAATTAGACCCAATTAGAGAATGTCTAGGACCCAAAGATTTGCTATATGTGACCTTTAAACAGAAATAGAGAGGGAGTATGTTATTAGAATAGTCATAAACTATATTTGCGTATTATATACATCTAGTATTATGGATGTAAATATTTTTTCTTATATTCTCAGTCAAATGTACAAAGTTTGATTTTGACTAAATCCAAAATTCAAGGTAATTCTTAATGGAGAAAGTACATCCATGTCCATTCAAGTTGAACGAACTCTGCCTCATCAACTTCGAGTTGAGCTCGAGTCAATACATATTACATCGGCTGGATCGATCACTTTAGAGTCGAGCTTCTGGTCCGCACGTATTCTATGCAGACTTTGTGTACGACATCCTAGTGGAATGAAACTATACATGCATTTGCTCATGTTATTTTGAGCATAAAAAGTAGGACATTGTTATGCAGATGGTTAGGAGCTGCAGTAGGACTTTGGTAGTAACTTTGAACCACCGTACTCTATCGAATGACTTGAATTGATGGCGGCAGCAGCCGAGCACACTCCTCGTTTAATGGAGAGAGAAGTAGAAGTAGCATATCTTTAATCAGAGACAGATCACTCCTACCAGTATACTCCTTGACATTCTAATATATTTTCTAGGATAATTAGTGCTGCTACAGTCTTCCTACTACGTGGTACGGGAGCTCTCCTTCTCTCTAGTTTTATTCGGAGGTGGCCGCTCGAGTCGTATGAGAATAGGACTTTCCATTTTTTTTGAGAGGTCTGACTTGCAAATCTAACGTGAGGTTTTATAGTAACTAAAAACTCTAGCGATCTTTTTTTTTGAAGCGGTACTGAAGCATCTTCCACATGAACGTGTCAACCGGACTACACAATTACGTTATTACTAATATCAAATTAAATCCTAGCCATCAGTTTTAGATCTAACCATCAAAAGAATTTTGATGATATGGATCAACCTGGTGCTTCGAAAAACAACCTTATATTGCTTTTAGTATATAATAGATAGATGATATGATGGACATACTCCTATAGATAAGCGTAGCATAAAGATCAAGTCATTTTAATAGTTTAATTGCTATATGCTTTTTGATACATTGTAACCTAATTCCTTCGACCATGAGATCATGCTTATCACCATCACCGGAAGGATGCTTTGATGACATCAAACACCACACCGTAACTGGGTGGCTATAAAGGTGGCATTGAGTGTTCGGAAAGTATTGGTTGAGACACATGGATCAAAAGTGGGATTTGTCCATCCATATGACGGATAGATATACTCTGGGCCCTTTAGGTGGAATGTCATCCAATTAGCTTGCAAGCATGTGACTGGATCACAAGGGATCACATATCACGGGAACAAGAAAAGAGTACTTATCAGTAACGAGGTTGAACTAGGTATGCAGAGATACCGACGATCAAAACCTCGGATAAGTAAACTATCGTGAGACAAAGGAAAATTGGTATCGTATGTAAGTGGTTCATTCGATCGCAAAGTAATCATAGAAATATGTGGGCGCCATATGAATTTCCAGATTCCTCTATTGGTTATTGTTCGGAGAAGTGTCTCGATCATGTCCGCATAATTCACGAACCGTAGGGAGACACACTTAAGGATTCGACGTTGTTGAGTAGTTATGGAATGATGAGTAAGAGACCGAATGTTGTTTGGAGTATCGAATGGGATCCGGGATATCACGAGGAAATCCGGAATGGTCCGGAGAATAAGATTCATATAAGGAAAGTCCTGTTTCGGGGTTGGAGAATGGTTCCGGTGTTTTCATCGGGAATGTTCTAGAAGGTTCCGGAAAGTCCGACACTCCGGAGGGGAAGGGTACATGAATGTGTCATAACAATTTTGAATGGTTGCATCATGTACTAGGTGTCATCGCTGAACAAAATAAAGGCATACATCAAATCCTAGTTTGAAAAGTCAAACGCCAATTTGAAAAGTCAAACGGCTATTTTGTTTGTTGGAGGGAGAGTAGGAAACCTACTTGGGGAGGAGTTCCTCTCCCTCCACCGCCGGCCCTTGGAGACCGAGTTGAGGGACTCCCTCCCTTGGCGCCCTCCACCTATATAAGGAGGCGTGGCTGCCCTCAAGACACAACACCACCCTCTAAACCTAACCCTAGCCGCCGCCTAGGGTTTCTCCCAAGCCGAGTTGGGGCTTCTACTTGCCCTAGTCAGCCTAGCCCTTCTACTTGGTGTGTCTAAACCCTAGATCACCGAGGCTCTTTCATAGTCCAAAGATACTCGGCTTAAGGCGAAGCCTGAGATCTCCCTCTACTTCCGGTACCACTGTCGTCTTCTTGGAATCGTGAGAGAGTGCTAGAACCTCCATTTTCTTTGGAACAAGGGAGAGGAAGGTCTTCTTGAGTACCGAACGTGTGACCGACTGCGGAAGCGCTGCCGGAACGCAGCGCCGGAAGGATCGTCTACGTGATCTTGAGATCGGGAAGAGTACGACTACATCACCCACGAGAATCCGCTCTTGTTAAATACTTTGGAATCTTCGAGGGTGAGTTATTCCATCGACTCGTTGCTACAATCTAGTAGATAGATGTTGGCTTGTTTGTTTGTATGCGGTAGAAAATTTTGTTTTCCATGCTACAAACCCCTACAGTGGTATCAGAGTCGTGTCTATATGTAGATCTGTTGCACGAGTAGAACACAATGGTCATTGTGGGCGGTGGTGCTTTTATTATCCATTGCTTCTTGTGTACTTTGCATCTTGCGGTATGATGGGATGAAGCGGTGTCACATCCCAAGATCTTCCAAATCTTGTAATGTGAAAATAAATGATTAAAATAAAACTTTGTCTAAATTTCAGAACCAGAAGAAACTTTTTGAACTCAACTGGAACCTCAAACCCATTTGAATTAAATAAAATCCTAATGAAGAACATTTAATAAAGGAAATTAAAATATTTTGAAACTGCTATTTTGGATCCTTTAATAAAAGAATTGGTATTCAAAAGAAAAGATGAGTTTATAAATAAAGAATAATTTATAAAGCCAAATTAAAACCTTGACCAAGCTTTTGAATTAAAAACATTTTTATTTAAATAAAGATAGCAAAGATTTGTTTAAAATAAATTAATAAGAATTTAATATCCAACTTTATTTAAATAAAAGGTTTTACTAATTTAATTGAAACATCAAAACTTATTAAAATATTTAAAATAAGTTTTCCCAAATATTTGATATTCATAATTAAAACCTACTAAAGTGTTTTGGCTTTGTTTTAGATTTTAAATAATTATCTCAATAAAACAAACCCTATTTTATTAAATAACTAAAATGTCCATTTTATTTAAATTAAAGAATGGATCTTAAAGAGAATAAAATTATTATTTTATTTTGGATTTTGGTTCATGTTACTAAACAGAACTAATTTCAATATTACAAAGTTTGAGTATTGTTTGAATTTATTTGAACCATGTGTGTTTTATAAAGATTTCAAAACAGAAATTCAGAAATAGAAAAGAAAAGGATACAGAATAAAAAAAAATGGAAGTGGATCTGACCCAACCCAACAGCCCAGGCAGCCCACCATCTGGCCCAAACAGCCCAACTCGCAGCCCACCTCCTCTTTTCCCTGAACCGTTTTCTTCACCGCAGAAAGAACCCGCTGAGCAGCTGACAGGTGGACCCTCCCTCTCCCTCTTTTTCCCACTGACGATGGACCCCGTTCTACTGTTTATCCTCCTCACCCGCGCGACCAATTCTTTCCCCTCACTCCGGCTTCATCCGACGATTGCTCGTGTTTAATTGCTTCAATGCGCGTGATCAACGCCCCGACCACGCACCTTAAATCACTCGCCTCCTCTCTGTTCCCTCGGTCACCCAGGTATCACGCCACAGGCCGCCAATTCCTCCCGAGATCCTCGACTCAGCGAACCTCCCTTCGATTCCGCCACACACCGCCTCCCTTGCTTCATCGACCAAGCACACGCTCCCCATCCTCCTCGGCGCTCTTGTTCGTGCCCTCCGTTCAACCGCGGGCGTCCCTGAACGTCGCCTTCGTCGAGCTTCAAGCACCGCCGTGTCTGATTCTTCTCCGACGAGCCCACAGGTAGTATCTGACCACCCCGCGCCTTCTCATTCACGCACGCACATTCGCTGTGTCCTTGCGCATCTAACCACATCGGTTTCTTGCCCTATGGTGGATAGCAGCCCCATCCCCGTTGTCAGGCAGAAGCTCCCGACGCCGCCACGAACTTCGGTGAGGAATTGCCGTAGAACCCGAGCGCCCCTCGTCCGACCAACACTTCCTCGAGCAACGCCGTGACCCCGAGCCGGTGAGCAACCTCCTTCTCCCCACCTCCTGTGGCGTCGCCTCCGTGATCGACCGACCGCTCACCGTGACGCCGCCAGTACGCTGCTGACCAAGCGATAGGAACCGTAGGATGCGGATCCACCGCTTGGATAGAATGACTAACGAAGGGTAAGGATGGATCTGCGTGCAATCTAACTTAATCTAACGTTCCAGGCCGATCCGGCGAACCAAGATTTCGACCAAGAAGAACACGCTGCGTGTCGCCTATTAGGTTTAAAAACAGTTTTGAAAACAGAAACTTTTGCAAACTTCAAACCCTTGTATCTTTGGATCCACACGTCCAAAAATTACAAATTTGATGTCGTTGGAATCAGCAAGGCAAGACCTAGCCAACCCTACCCTTAGTTTAGCAAATAGTATTTGATAGATTGTTTGAAATTGCAGATCCTTTTGTGAGCTTGTTTAGAGTATAAAAATTGTTTAAAATTGATTTTAGGATTAAATCTTTTGCAAAATGGATTTGTGTGACCTTACTGACCCTAGGAACCAACCCATGGTTTTAAAAAAAATGAAATTGGAAAAAAATTAGAATGGATTAATTGAATTAGTCTATTTTTAGCCAAGTAAAAATAATAGTTTTATTATGAAAAAGGATATTGGAATTTAACTTTGAGAAAATGGTTTGGACCAAACCTACTGATCCAAAAACACCAAGTTTTGCAATGGCAACTCATTTGGTGAAAAACATAAAGTTTTGGTTTTGATAAGAAAATATTTTTCACCACATAAAATGATGAAAGGTTTTGGAAATGGTTTAAGGATAAAACACATTTGCAAATGACTTTGCCATTTTGGTAAATGACCAATTTGGACCTTACAAAGTTTATAAGCCTAGTGGAGACCTCCCTTGTGAATAGAACCATCTTAAGCATGTTCCCATGCATGACTTAGAATCCATTGCTTGGTGTGTGTGAAATGTTGTTTGAATATTGGTTTGGAATGCTACTTGATACTATGCTTGTTGATTGATTGTAGTGAAATTAGCAAAGTGTGAGACTAGCAAGATCAAGGAGTAACTCTCATTCCCTACCAAAAGGCAAGTGACACTATCATTTAAAGTCCTACTATTTTCATTGTACTTAGTGGATTGTGAAAATATGCATGAAAAAGATTTCTATATACTTATGCTATGCTAAATCCTAATAGGATTCCCTATACACTCCTTAGTAAAAATAATGAAGTTGTACATGCTTAGCCATGCTTTATTTTGACAAGAGATGCATGTTGAGATTTTACAAAGGATTGAGAAAAGAACTTGTGATTTACATAATAAAACAAGGACTCAATGAACCACCTAGGTGGTGGATACTTTAAGTTTTGGAGAAGGTGACAACAAAAGAAACCATGTCTATGGAAATCACTTTGTGTTGTGCTCCAAAAGAAAACCACCTAGGAAACTTAGAGATTGAACATGTTTCTCCAATTGTGGCTTTCGTGTGCAACCACATGCTATTATGGCTCTGGCTTAGTCAACTACATTAGGAAGACCCATACATTGTCTTTAGTTACGGACATGGGGATCTAGAATGCTTCATGGGGTGAAGGCAAGCTAGCAATGATGTATGGGAGGACCTTTTGGAAAGACTTCGTCACACTCTCAGTCTGCCAGTACTCCATCTTGGTGAGCACTAATCCAGTAGGCCACTGGTGGCAACAAGATGGGATTGTGTCATGTGGGTAAAGTGTACTCCTTCTGCAGAAGTTAATAAAATCTAAGTACTTAGCCGTGTCCCCGGTTATGGACAATACTGAGCAACTAAAGTTTGAACTATGGGAGATCTCGACATTCCAACTTCTAATATAAAAACTTGATGCACTTGGGGGTACCAAGGAATTCAAAGAGACTTGTTAAGCTTGTTGCACTTGGGGAGTTACCAAGGTGCTCAAGAACATGATGTACTTGGAGTTACCAAGGAACTCATGGGATTTCATAAAACTTGTTGCACTTGGGGTTACCAAGTGGCTCAAGAGATTTTGACAAGGACTTGAACACTTGAGTTTCTACCAAGGAGTTCAAGGGATTCTTGGAAAAGAGATTTGACAAAGGACTAAAACCATTTTTGAAAAGATAGGATAAAATATTTCTTTATGCAAATAAGCCTTAAACTCTACCTAGCCAAATATGCATATAATGATAGGAACCACTCTTATTATACATAGAAGTGATAGCTTGCCAATACAATTCAAAATGTATTGACCCTTGTGGCTGTAACTTGTAATGTTGCAGGTTGATTGTTTTAAAATGAAGATTGTTTGATTGACTAGGATTACAAAGTTTACAACCAACATCTGCCTGTGGCACTATGAATATGAAGGACTCATGACTATAGTTATTCCGCTGCAATGTATTGTAATAGCCAAATGAGCTATGTTTGATGTAATAAACTTTGCTATTTCTGGTTATAAATTTATATTATGACCTTTGTATCTTGATATTACATCTTAACTGTGGATGCTAGCTAATGATCCAGGGACTAGCATTGTAAAACACAGGAGGAATCTACCTTATTAGGTTGGGACCTCTACAAGCGGCCCGGGCTAACCTTACATGACATCGTTCATGAGACTTGCTCCACGTTCAACATGCAACTTGTATTGCATAAGTGGCTTTGCGAGTGTCTATCTCTCCCATTATAGTATAGATCCAATTTACAACGGGCACTTGATAGTTCAAACATCAACGTTGTGGTTCTTGTTCGTAAGTTAGATCGACACTTATTGAAAGCCCCAAACCACGTAAAATATGCAAAGAAATTAGAGGCGTCTAACTTTGTTTTGCAGGGGTGTGCTGTGATGTGATATGGCCATGATTGTGATTATATTTGATGTATGCAATTTTCCTTATTGTAAGTTGGCAACCGCGAAGCCATATGGTTGTCTTTAATTTACATAAGACCCGCGTGTCTATTCAAAGTAGTTGTAATAGTTGAAGCTGGTGGACGACAACCATGGAGCAGCGTCATTGACCTTGATGCAATGCCGGTGATGATGTAGATCATGTTCGTGCTTGAAGATGGAGATCGGAAACACAAAGAAGAAATGCCATATCATATCACATATTATGAATTACATGTGATGTTAATCCTTTATGCATCTTGTATTGCTTAGTTAACGATGGTAGAATTATAAATGATCCCTCATGCACATGAATTTTAAGTTCTATAGTGTTCATCCTTAGTAAGCACCGTTGCTAAAGCTTGTTGTTTTGAAGCACCACGTGATGATAAGGTGTGTTAGATTCTGCAAGTGCATACAACGTGAGCAAGCCAGATTTGCTCATGCGGAAGCTAAGGTTTGATCTTGACGAGCCTAGCATGTACAAACATGGTCTCGGAACACGGATCACCGAAAGGTAAAGCATGAATCATATAGTAGATATGATGAACATGTCGATTGTTCGCCATTGAAGCTACATCAACTCTCGTGATGATCGGTTTTGATATGGTGGATTTGGTTCGTGTGATCACTAAAACAATGTGAGGGATATTGTTTTGAGTGGGAGTTCACCTAGATTAATTTAACTATTAATTAGAACTCAATTTGTCATAAACTTAGTCTAAACTATTGCAAATATGTTGTAGATCAATGGCGGCCCCTACCATCAATTTTAATGCGTTCCTAGAGAAAGAAAAGTTGAAAAACAATGGAAGCAACTTCGCGGATTGGTTCCGCAATTTGAGGATTGTCCTCAATGCTGGTAATTTGACCTATGTGCTGGATGCACCGCTGGGTGACCCGCCTGCAGCTGATGCTACCGATGAAGTAAAGAATGTTTACCTCGCTCGAAAGAATCAGTACTCCACAGTTCAGTGTGCTATCTTGTATGGTTTAGAATCGGAGCTTCATAAAAGGTTTGAGAATTCAGACCCACATGATATTGTCCGTGAACTCAAATTGATTTTGAGACTCACGCGACAGTTGAGAGCTATGAGGCTTCTGAAAAGTTCTTTAACTGCAAGATGGAAGAGAGCAGCTCTGTCAGTGAGCATGTGCTTAAGATGTCTGGGCACTCAAACAAACTCTAAAGCTTGGGTATAGTTATTCCTAATGCTTTGGGGATTTACCGTGTCCTCCAATCACTACCACCAAGTTACAAGAACTTTGTGATGAACTACAATATGCAAAGCATGAACAAGAAGTTGCCAGAACTCTTCTCCATGTTAAAATCTGCAGAATTGGAGATCAAGAAAGAGCACCAAGTGTTGATGGTCAATAAGACCACCAAATTCAAGAAAGGCAAGTCTAAGCAAAAGGGACACTTCAAGAAGGGTGGTAAGAAAGTTACTGCACCGACGAATAAGACCAAGGCTGGACCCAAGCCTGATACTGAGTGCTTTTACTGCAAGGGAGAAGGTCACTGGAAGCGGAATTGCCCAAAGTACTTGGCGGATTTGAAGAACTATGATTTCATGTGTGAAAATTTAACTCAATTGGCCAACACCCTTTGGGATTGGATTGTTTAGCAACTTGATTACTTGCATCCATTGTTGGAAAGATTAGGTGTAGCATTTTTACCCAAGTTTCCAATTTAGAAATATTTTCTAAACCCTATTTCATTCATTCACAAACTAAAGACAAAACTTGCTTTGTTCAACACCCAAGCTTGACCAGGACCTTACAAGGTAACTACTTGGTTAAATGTCTGAAATGGAAACCACAGAACCTCAAGAAGATCCCATTTTGTTTGAATTCAAAAGGATTTGAATTCATATCAAAAATCATTCCGTAAAATAGAATTAGAAAAGAAAAGACTTAAACAAAAGAAAAGGCCGAGCCTGTGTTTCGCCCAACATCGAATCAAGCCCAAAGAAGCCCACTGAACTTTCCTTTCCTCTCTCACGCTTGGACGTTGCCAACGACAGGAAGACCCCACTTCCACCTCGCACACGTCGCTGATAAACGGGCCTCCTCCACGTCAGCATCGTCTCCACCCGCACGACCAGTTCATCCCCAATCAACGCGGCCGTTTCCTGTGTTTAATTCGCGGCGTCAATTCGAATCAATGGCCGAGTGATTCTCGCTCATGATCAGTCTATAAGAACCCCCTCTGCCCCCTCTCTCTTTTCCCCCAAACCCCAAGCATAGAACGCCCCCAGGCTGCGCGCATTGCTCTCTGCAACCCCTCCCTCTCCGACGACTGCGCCGGCAAATTCCGGTGAGCCTAGAGTTCCCCTCGGTCTCGCGTTTACTTTATCTTGTTCAGTGAGTCTCTGTGCACCTCCTGACACCCTCCGTTTACCTTCGCATGAACCGTAGCTTCGGCAACATCGACGACTGGCCGCCACCATCTTCTGCACGAACTCCGGCGACCTCCCTCCGTAAGTAGCCACCGCCCCGTGCCCTCTAACTGATACGCCTAGAATCTCCGTCGCTGTAGGCATCTAACGGTACCCTAATTTTGGCTTAGCGCGACGAGGAACCTCGCCAACGTCAACGACTGTCCGTGACCGACGTCTGCCTCTACTCCGACGAGAAATCCTCGCCGTGTCCGCGCGCCCCTCGACGAACCAACGCCACCTTGAGCTTTAGCACGCCACTGCGGTCCTGGTAAGCGCCTCCTTCCTTTTCCGAGCGACCTGTAGCGCTAGCACCGCCGCAGTCAGACGCGCCGCCGCTTCGCCGCCAGCGCCATCGTTTTTGGTTAAGAGATTTTAGCCGTCGGATCAATCTCTGGCGTAGAAACATTTCACTTAACGAAGGGGTATGGACAGATCTGAGCCGTGCAGCGTTAGTTAGATCCAACGGCACAGAAGGGTGATCCGGTGCGAACCGGTACGCGCCAGTAATAACGCGACGCGTGGCTAGGATTGATTCAAAAATAGAAATTCAAATCAGATTTAGATCCCATTTTCAAATGCTTATAACTTTCGATTGCCACGTTAGATTTTTGCAAACTTTATACCGTTGGATTCAGTGAAACAAGACCTTTCAGAATATCCAATTTATTTAGCATATAGTAACAGTTAAAAATGATTTTGTTGGTAGAACATATTTAAGGCCATTTTAAATAGAGAATTATTTTGGTAATTTGTATTTGAGCCCAATAAGTTTCGTTGGCAAATTTGTGACTTGTTAAGTTTCTGTAGACATGAGCATACTTGGTAGAATTTTTCAAAAATCACACTTAGTAAATTCTTGCATGCATGCATTCATATTATTTTTGTTTGTATATAATTGTGTGTAATTGTATGCTATAATTTCTTGTGTAGATTTTGCTAGTGATTGTGATTGTGAAGAGTGCTACTCTCCCCACTACCAAGGCAAGTGATATTTACATGAATATATTTGTCCTATGTTTTGAACTAGCATTAGATATTTTGTTATAATATTGCATGTTATTTTGTCTAATGCAAAAGATGGGAAATCCTATGTAGTCTAGTAGAATTGCTA
This sequence comes from Avena longiglumis, assembly GCA_030063025.1. Classification (NCBI taxonomy): domain Eukaryota; kingdom Viridiplantae; phylum Streptophyta; class Magnoliopsida; order Poales; family Poaceae; genus Avena; species Avena longiglumis. The sequence continues at coordinate 3,336,354 of CP125975.1, forward strand.
AGGAATTATCCCTAAGATAAGTTGCCATACTTTGCTTAGCCTAGCTTATAGCAAAACAAGGGTTGGTGAAAACTACACTTACTATGAAGGAAATATTTCTAAGTCATGAGACTTATACTTTCCTAATAAAACCACTAAGTCAAATGAACCTCCTGGGTGGAGTGGAAAGTATGGGTTATGTTGAGTGGTTACACAAGGCCATGGACTTGGGTTGTGTATCTCACTTGTGGTAAGCCACCCAGGCACAAAGGGATTTGGAGGCCAAGTGTTGAGAAAGCTTACAGTGCAACCACTTGGCAATATGGGCTCTGCCTTGATCATATAGGTTGCTAGAACTTAGTCATTTGGACAGTTGGTGGTAGTTGGGATGATAGGATGGAGCGCGTCCATTTGACTAAGGAAAGGCTTCTGAAAGGTCCTGTCTTGGGAAACCAAGTCTGGTGGGGAAAGTGCACAACCTCTGCAGATGGAAAACCTAAGTACTTAGCCTTGTCCAAGGGAATGGACACTTTGAGCATCAAGACATGGAAGCTACAAGAATCTCATCACTCCAACTTCTAAGTAAAAAAATTTGTGGGTGAACAAGGGTGAAGGACCTCAATGTCTATTGGTGGTTCCTTGGGAATGTTTTGACAAAGAAAGCTTAGTGATTTCAACTAATAGGAAAACCTATTTTTCAAGCAAAGCAAGCCAAGATACACTTAGCCAAATGCATTTAGTAAAGTATTCCACTTAAAATATACTAAGGTATCACTTGCCAATACTATTCCAAAGTATTGACCCTCTGTGGCTGTAACTTGTAATGTTGGAGGTTACTCTGATGATGAATAGGAGTCATGAGTCTACACTCAACATGCTTGCCTGTGGCACATGAAGATGAAGACTTATGTTTATTTACTTATTCCTTAAACTCTTGTATTAGGCCTATGGCCCTGAGTTGTAAAAGACTATGTTTTATCTCTGGAATGAATGTAATAAACGACCTTTGTATCTGTGTACTTCATCTTAAACTGTGGATGCTAGCATTGATCCAGGGACTAGCATTGCAATCATAGGGATCCTTTCCTTTATAAAGGAGGGGTCTAACAGATGGTATCAGAGCACTGTGTTGCCTGTAGGATTATGACCCTAGGACTTGAAAACCACTAAGGAAAAATTTTCAACTACTTCTACACTTGTCTATTCTTCTCGTAAAACCTTTCTAATCTTTTCATTCTCAACTCCATTTGTAGATGAACTCCATCAACGAAGCCGTGAAGAAAGGACCACTCATGACCATGACCTTGGAGTGTGAAACTGAGTTTCCCAATATTCTCAAGGACCTCATGGTAGCAATGGATGCACATGGTGCAGCTGTGTACAAGGGCTTTCCAGTAATGGATGAAGGAGTGGAGTATTGGTGGGTGCAACTTCACTTGTACAAAAATAAGGAAGACAACCACAAGGAAAAGGGATTCTGCATGTACACCAACACTAAAATGCACACCACATTCTTTGAGTCAGCCAGAGATGCAGCTTGGAGGACTATCAAGGAACTAAGTGCTAGAGTCAAGTGCAGAATGCTCAACCTCCAAAAAGACTTAGAGAAAGAGAAGGAAATTACTCAAGAGTTGGAAGCCACCAACCAAGAGTTAAGGGGAGATATAATAGACTTAGTGATGGAATCATGTGAGCAAGATAGGTGGATTGCCTCTAGGAACATTGTGATAGCCACCAGATCCAGTGAGATAGGCCTGTAAGCACACTTTGTAGTGGACCACCATCTATCACCTTATTTTCCAAAATGATACCTTAAATAAATTGGATCATGTTTGATGTAATGGATTTGTGTAAGCATGACTTGTGTGAAAATTGTGTTCCATGGTTATGTATGAGATGGTTGTTTTATGTTCATCTTAAATAGTGTTGTTCTAACTTTTCAATTTTGTAAATAGATGCCTATTGTCACAAGACTGTTGAGGAGTTCCAGTTACTCGTTTGGACCTCAGATCATTGAGCTTACCACTTTGCTCGATCTCCCTCTTCCCACCATCACGGTGTACCCACTCACCAAGTTCGAGAGGAAGGACCTTTGGGGCTTCAAGGTGACCCAGCCAGGACGCCAGACTGAGCCTACTACAGAGGCCATCGTCTTCAAGCTGATGCACGATGATAGGGAGAGAGGCATGGAGGTAGTCATGCAGGACCTGATAGGACGCTTGTTAGGCCGTCACTCCCAACAGGTTAGGGGCACTCACTTCCACGTCTTCGGAAGGCGTGATGATGATGGAGATTCCATCGACTTTGAGGACGACTCGAGGGACACGGCAGAGCCGATACGTCTCTATCTCCAGGACTTAGAGACTCTCCTCAGGCACGTGGACACGGATAGGACGAACGTCATGCTTGGCAATGACGAACTTCAGGTACAGCTACGCGATCGAGAAGGACAAGATTTTTGCGCAGCAGGATGAGATGATCAAGGAAATGGAGACGAAGTTCGAAGCCTAGGACCGTAAGTTCAAGAGTCAAGAGAAACACGTCCAGGATAGGAACAAGAAGATCCGGGACATGACCGAGGAACTGAAGTCCAAGGACTTCGAGCTGGAGCAGCAGCAGATGGTTATTGAGAGGCTTCGCTCCCAGAAGAGGGCTCTCAAGGCCAAGGTCGATTCCTTGACCACTACGATTGAGGAGAACAAGACCGCGATGGAGAACGCAGGTCTTACCTTCGTCGAGGAGGAGATTGACGCTGATGAGTAGACTTGACTACTCGTTTATTTTTCATATTCATACTTGTTATTGTGAACTGATTATTGGACCATCCGACATGTGGATGGCTTTCCACTTGTGTGTTTTACTTCATGAGCTTATTATGTGGTTGTTGAACCTTTATTCTTAAGTTGCTTGTTATGTGTTTGCTTATGATGTATGGTGCATAAAACATCTATGGGTATCTCATTCTTATCTATTTGAACAAACCACAGATGCCTCCCCGTCGCGCAAACCCCAACCCCAACAACATCACCCCGGAAATGCAGCAAATGATGAATGCGCAAACACAGCTTATGCAAATGATGACAACATTCATCCAGAACCAGAATAACAACAACAACCCCAACAACAACAACAATAACAACAACAACAACAACAACCCTCCGGGTTTTGATATGCTCACCAGATTTCTGCGTCTGAGGCCAGCAAAGTTTTCGGGAACAACTGATCCCATGGTAGCCAATGACTGGCTACGTTCTGTGAATAAAGACTTAGTGACCGTGGGCTGCACGGATGCTGAAAAAGTCGTTCGGCACATCTGTTGGAAGGACCAGCCGCCACATGGTGGGACAACTTCCAAATCACCACTCCTATTGATGAAGTGACTTGGGACATCTTTGAAGATGGCTTTCAGATCGCTCATATCTCATCGTGAATGATGAGTCCGAAAAGAAGGAGTTTCATAACTCAAGCGCCACCGTAGCGTGGTTGAGTACATAGAAGAGTTCAACAATCAAGCGCTATGCACCGGATGAGGTTGATACAGATGCCAAGAGAAAGGAAAAGTTCTTGGAAGGTTTGAATGATGAGTGAACCTACAGCTTGTTCAGAGCATATGTTCCAACTTATCACTGCTGTGACAAGGCTGCTATTTTGGAAAGTAAAATGAAGCAAGTCGAGAGTAGGAAGAGGAAACACTCCGACAAGCACAGCTCGGGATCGTCTCACAAACGAACTCACTATGATGACAGTGGCAGCTCAGGATCCCATAAGCATGGGAAATTCAAAAAGCACCACAACCACAACCGTCATGACAACAAGCATCACCGCAGTCATGACAATGGTAAGTACAAGAACCACAAGAGTGGACATAAGAGCCACCACAGTGGAAATGGTAGTGGAAGTGGAAGTCAGCATGTTAAAAAGGACATCTGTCAAGTTGAGTGCTTCAAATGCAAGAAACTAGGGCATTATGCTAATGAGTGCCCTAAGAAGAAGGTGGAAGGACCTAACAATCCGAATCCTTTCCAGAAAGGACAGGTTAACCACATCAATGTGGAAGAGGTCTATGAAGAGCCTGATGCCGTTGCTGGTAAGTTCAGACTCAATTCCATTCCAGCATTTGTACTCTTTGATACTGGTGCATCTCATTCATTCATATCAAAAGCATTTGTTGATAGAAATGGGTTTGCATCTGAAAACATTGGGTGTCCAATAAAAGTTAGTTCTCCAGGTGGAGACATGATAGTAAGTCTTGGATGCCGAGACCTTGTCATAGAGTTTGGAAAACATAAGTTTCCGGTAAGCCTGATAATCCTAGATTCCCAAGGGTTGGATGTGATTTTGGGAATGGATTGGATGGCTAAGTACGAGGAGTATTAGATTGTGCTAATCGCGGTTGCACTCACAACCCCGTAAGGAAAAGAATAAAATTCAGATCTAACTTTGAATCCAAGGAAGTAAACCTGAATTCTCTTAAGGGGTTAGCATGGGCAGCCAATTGTGTCGAGTATCCTGATGTGTTTCCAGGAGTTACGTGAATGCCACCAGATAGAGATGTGGAGTTTCTAATAGATTTGGTACCAGGTTCTGGACCAATAGCTAAGAGACCGTACAAAATGTCAGTTGATGAACTGAAAGAACTCAAGAAACAGCTAGGAGAACAGTTGCAGAAAGGGTTTATTCAACCGAGTTCTTCATCTTGGGGAGCCCCAGTATTGTTTGTGGAGAAAAAGGATAGAGTGCAAAGATTGTGTATTGACTACCGTTCTCTCAACGAGGTGACCATCAAGAACAAATATCCTTTGCCAAGAATCAACGACTTGTTTGATCAGTTAGAAGGAGCGTGTGTGTTCTCGAAGATTGATCTTCGGTCAGGTTATTTTCAACTCAAGATAAGAGAGCAAGACATACCTAAAACAACATTCACAACAAGGTATGGCTTGTATGAGTACACTGTGATGCCTTTTGGTTTAACCAACGCCCAAAGATACTTCATGAATATGATGAATAAGGTATTCATGGAATTCCTTGACAAGTTTGTGGTCGTTTTCATCGACGATATCCTAGTCTACTCCAAGATCAAGGAAGAACATGAAAGACACTTGCGCTTGATACTTGAAAAACTAAGAGAGCATAAACTTTATGCCAAGTTCAGCAAGTGTGAGTTTTGGTTAGAGGAAGTTGGTTTTCTTGGTCATGTTATGACAAAGGATGGTGTAGCAGTTGATCCTGCTAAGGTTTCAGCTGTGACAGAATAGGAATCTCCTAAGAATGTAAAAGAAGTTCGTAGTTTCCTCGGCTTAGCAGGTTACTACAGAAGATTCATTGAAAATTTCTCGAAGGTTGCTAAGGCAATGACAGAATTGCTAAAGAAGGACACGAAATTTGCTTGGACTGAAGGTTGTGAAGTCAGTTTCCAAGAGTTGAAGAAGAGACTTGTGACAGCACCAGTCCTATGTCTGCCAGATTTGGAAAAGGATTTCCAAGTATATTGTGATGCGTCTCATCAAGGTTTGGGTGCCGTACTTATGCAAGATGGTAAAGTCGTAGCCTATGCTTCGAGACAACTCAAAACTCATGAAGTAAATTACCCTACTCATGATTTGGAGTTGGCCTCTGTCGTCCATGCACTCAAAACATGGAGACATTACCTTTTGGGTAAGCGGTGTGAAGTGTTCACCGATCATAAGAGCTTGAAGTACATCTTCACCCAGAAAGAAATCAACATGAGGCAAAGGAGATGGTTAGAACTTATCAAGGATTACGACTTAAGTTTGCAATACCACCCCGGTAAAGCAAATGTGGTAGCCGATGACCTAAGTCGTAAGACGTTTGTAAATGGCCTTACCAAAGGGGAATTGCCAGATGACTTGTGTAAGCAATTCAAAGAACTCAGATTGGAGATTGTACCAGAAGGACATCTCATGTCCTTAGATGTTCAAACCACTCTATTGGACAAGATCCGAGAAGTTCAGAAGACTGATGAGGAAATTGAAAAGTTAAGGAAAATATAAGTCTAGGGAAAGCCAAGAGTTTCCATATAGACGAACAAGGCACCTTATGGCACGGAAACGATTGTGTTCCACAAGATCCGGAGTTGCGCTGATTCTACAAGAGGCTCACAACTCTCCATATTCTATTCACCGGAAATACCAAGATGTATATGGACATGAAGGAAAGGTTTTTGGTGGAACAATCTCAAAAGGGACATCACGAACATATTACTTTGTGTGATGTGTGTAGCAGAGTCAAAGCAGAGCACCAGAAACCAGCAGGTTTGCTTCAACCACTGCCTATTCCAGAATGGAGGTGGGAAAATATTGGTATGGATTTCATTACCGGATTACCAAGGACCAGGCCAGGGTATGATTCCATATGGGTGGTAGTGGATCGCTTAACTAAAGTGGCTCATTTTATACCCGTGAAGACAACTTATACAAGTGCCAAGTTAGCAAAAATCTACATGAGCAGAATTGTATGCCTTCACGGCGTGCCTAAGAGTATTGTGTCGGATAGAGGAACTCAGTTCACTTCTCAATTTTGGAGACAGCTTCATGAATCTTTGGGAACGAGATTGGAATTCAAGATCGCTTTCATCCCCAAACGGATGGACAAACAGAAGGACCAACCAAATTCTTGAAGACATGTTGAGAGCACGTGCTTTAGATTATGGAGCAAGTTGGGATGAAAGCACGCCTTACGCAGAATTCTCTTACAACAATAGTCATCAAGCTAGTATTGGAATGGCACCATTTGAGTTGCTCTCTAAGGAAGTGTACCACCCCATTACTATGGAATGGTGTGGGAGAGAAGTTTATTTGGACCTGATCTTATCAAAGACGCCAAGAGAAAGTCAAACTGGTTAAGGACAGATTGAAAATAGCACAGTCCCGATGTAAAGCTACGGATTCTAAGCGTAGAGAAGTCACCTACGAAGTTGGGGATAAAGCTTATCTTAGAGTATCACCACTTCGTGGAGTGAAAAGGTTTGGAGTCAAAGGGAAGTTGGCACCAAGATATGTTGGGCCATTCAAGATTCTAAGTCGCAAAGGAGAAGTTGCATATGAAGTTGAATTGCCAGAATCTCTGTCAGCTGTTCATAATGTATTCCATGTGAGTCAGCTTAAGAAATGCCACCCAGAAATGGAAGAAACTTCTTTGAAAGATACCATACCTTTGGAAGAAGTCCAACTAGAAAGTGATCTCACCTATGAGGAAAAGCCTGTCAAGATTCTAGAGACCGCAGAAAGAGTTACCAGGACCAAGACTATCAAGTTTTGTAAAGTACAATGGAACCATCATTCCGAAGAGGAAGCAACATGGGAAAGAGAAGATGATCTTCGGAGAGACCACCCTCACCTATTTGCTAGCCAACCCGAATCTCGAGGGCGAGATTCATCTTAAGGGGGTTAGATTTGTAACATCCCTAAATTCATAATCCAAAACTCATTCATAGCATCCTTGCATCATTCATCCATTTAGGGGTTTTCTCAAAATCATTTGGAGACAGAAGTTTGAACTATGATTTCATGTGTGCAAATTTAACTCAATTGGCCAACACCCTTTGGGATTGGATTGTTTAGGAACTTGATTACTTGCATCCATTGTTGGAAAGATTAGGTGTAGCATTTTTACCCAAGTTTCCAATTTAGAAATATTTTCTAAACCCTATTTCATTCATTCACAAACTAAAGACAAAACTTGCTTTGTTCAACACCCAAGCTTGACCAGGACCTTACAAGGTAACTACTTGGTTAAATGTCTGAAATGGAAACCACAGAACCCTGCAAAGATCCCCAGTTTTTGTTTGAATTCAAAAGGATTTGAATTCATATCAAAAATCATTCCAGAAAATAGAATTAGAAAAGAAAAAGACTTAAACAAAAGAAAAAGGCCGAGCGCCAGGTTTCTGGCCCAACATCGAATCAAGCCCAGCAAGCCCACCTGGGAACTTTCCTTTCCTCTCACGCCCGAAAGACGCTGTCAGCCACGACAGTAGACCCACTTCCACCTCGCACACGTCGCTGACAAACGGGCCTCCTCCACGTCAGCATCGTCTCCACCCGCACGACCAGTTCATACCCAATCAACGCGGCCGTTTCCTGTGTTTAATTCGCGGCGTCAATTCGAATCAATGGCCGAGTGATTCTCGCTCATGATCAGGCTATAAGAACCCCCTCTGCCCCCCCTCTCTTTTTCCCCAAACCCCAAGCACGTAACGCCCCATTGCTCTCTGCAGAACCCCGCCGTCTCCGACGATCGCAAGCAAATTCCGGTGAGCCTAGACTTCTCGGTCTCGCTACTTTATCTTGTTCAAGGAGTCTTCGCACCTCCCGACACCTCCGCTTACCTTCGATGAACCGTAGCCGCAACATCGACGACCGCCGCCACCGCCTTCTGCGAACTCCGGCGACCTCCCTCCATAAGTAGCCACCGCCCCTTGCCCTCTAACTGATACGCCTAGAATCTCCGTCGCTGTACGCATCTAACGCTACCCTAATTTTGGCTTAGCGTGACGAGGAACCTCGCCAACGTCAACGACTGTCCATGACCGACGTCGCTTACTCCGACGAAATCTCGCTGTCCGCTACCGACGAACCAACGCCACCTTGAGCTTTAGCACGCCATCGCGTCCTGGTAAGCGCCTTTTCCGAAGCGACCAGAGCGCTAGCACCGCCAGCCGACGCCGCCGCCGCCGTAGCGCCGCTGCTTTTGGTTAAGAGATTTTTAGCTGTCGATCAATCACGCGTGAAACATTTCACTTAACGAAGGGGTATGGACAGATCTGAGCCGTGCAGCGTTAGTTAGATCCAACGGCATAGAAGGGTGATCCGGTGCGAACCGGTAAGCGCCAGTAATAACGCGACGCGTGGCTAGGATTGATTCAAAAATAGAAATTCAAATCAGATTTAGATCCCATTATCAAATTCTTATAACTTTCGATTGCCACGTTAGATTTTTGCAAACTTTATACCGTTGGATTCATTGAAACAAGACCTTTCAGAATATCCAATTTATTTAGCATATAGTAACAGTTAAAAATGATTTTGTTGGTAGAACATATTTAAGGCCATTTTAAATAGAGAATTATTTTGGTAATTTGTATTTGAGCCCAATAAGTTTAGTTGGCAAATTTGTGACTTGTTAAGTTTCTGTAGACATGAGCATACTTGGTAGAATTTTTCAAAAATCACACTTAGTAAATTCTTGCATGCATGCATTCATATTATTTTTGTTTGTATATAATTGTGTGTAATTGTATGCTATAATTTCTTGTGTAGATTTTGCTAGTGATTGTGATTGTGAAGAGTGCTACTCTCCCCACTACCAAGGCAAGTGATATTTACATGAATATATTTGTCCTATGTTTTGAACTAGCATTAGATATTTTGTTATAATATTGCATGTTATTTTGTCTAATGCAAAAGATGGGAAATCCTATGTAGTCTAGTAGAATTGCTAAGGAATTATCCCTAAGATAAGTTGCCATACTTTGCTTAGCCTAGCTTATAGCAAAACAAGGGTTGGTGAAAACTACACTTACTATGAAGGAAATATTTCTAAGTCATGAGACTTATACTTTCCTAATAAAACCACTAAGTGGTTACACAAGGCCATGGACTTGGGTTGTGTATATCACTTGTGGTAAGCCACCCAGGCACAAAGGGATTTGGAGGCCAAGTGTTGAGAAAGCTTACAGTGCAACCACTTGGCAATATGGGCTCTGCCTTGATCATATAGGTTGCTAGAACTGAGTCATTTGGATAGTTGGTGGTAGATGGGATGATAGGATGGAGCGCGTCCATTTGACTAAGGAAAGGCTTCTGAAAGGTCCTGTCTTGGGAAACCAAGTCTGGTGGGGAAAGTGCACAACCTCTGCAGATGGAAAACCTAAGTACTTAGCCTTGTCCAAGGGAATGGACACTTTGAGCATCAAGACATGGAAGCTACAAGAATCTCATCACTCCAACTTCTAAGTAAAAAAATTTGTGGGTGAACAAGGGTGAAGGACCTCAATGTCTATTGGTGGTTCTGAAGGGTTCGCAGCATAGAAAACAAAAATTTTCCTACGATGTGAACTATATACCAAGATCTATTTATACTAGATACAAACAACGGGCGGATGTATATCCGTAGAGAACATACCCTTGAAGACCGACAAAGTTTAACGAGTCCCACTCGTGGTTGATGTAGACGATCTCTTGCCGATCTCAAGATCGAGAGGAAGTCCTAGCGCCGCAAATCAGCAGCGCATCCGTGCTCGCACACACGTTCGAGGCACCGAGCAACCTCCGACTCTCCTCAGCGATGCAGCGAAGCACAACTCTTTCTTGCCGAATAGCCACTGGAACATGTATCTCGCTAGTCCGAGACCATGGGGATAAATTCTAGAGGGAGAGAGATCCTTCACGAGGAGGTGTAAGTGAGAAGTGAGAGGAGGGCTCCTTTATAGGAGGAGGGGGGGAACCCCAAGGGGTGGCCGGCATGGGGCTGCCCTTGCCCTCCCTCATCATGTGGGTGGACACTCCACTCACAAAATGACCCTTCAAAAGTCCACTCAAAATCCCACTCAAAAATCCCATTAAATTTCCACCAAATTTAATGCAAACTCTCATTAAATAAAACTCTTTATTTTATTCAGAATTTTGTCAATTACTTTAATGACAAACATTCACAATAACCCCTTGCTAGAATTCTATTTCACATGCATAACCACTTTATGCAATTTCACCAAAACCTGTTTGTATCTAGTGAAATAAATTCCTGCTTTGTTTATTCTTTCGCATGAAACTTTTGCTCCAATTGGATGTCGGTGTCTTAAGTGTGTCACCCTACGGTTCGTGAATAATGCGGACATGATCGAGACCCTTCTCGATCAATAATCGAGCGGATCCGGAGACCCATACGACTCCCACACATTCAACGATGACTTTCTTGTGATCGTTTAACCTTTACGCTAGTATCTTAATCCCTTTGTCTCACGATATATTACATGTCCGAGATTCGATCATCGGTATCTCCATACCTAGTTTGATCTCGCATCGACATGCACTCTTTTCTCGCTCCGTGATATAACATTCTAGTGATCAAATCACTTGCTTGCAAGCTAATCAATGTGATATCACCGAGGGCCCAAAGTATATCTATCCGCCATCGGGATGAACAAATTCCATTCTTGATCCATGAGCCTCAACATAACACTTTATTAGTTCGAACCCATCTTTATAATCACCTGTTACGGTGTGACGCTTGATGTTATCAAGAAACTCTTCCTGTTAGTGATTGACATGATCTCATGGTCTAAGGATTAGGATCACTGTAAGTTGTTATAGCAATATAAACTCAATGACTTTGATCGTAATGCTATACTGGATGAATGTTCATCACATCATTACACTAATGTTGTGATCCCGTTATTAACAACATCCAATGTCCATGATCGTGAAACCTTGATCATCTTGTTAATCAACGAGCTAGTTTATGAGAGAGGCTTAACTAGGAACTTTGTTTGTTTATTAAACACACATGTATTAACGCTCAGATTAATACAATTATAGCATGCAAAATAAAATCTATCATATACTTGGAATACACATAATAAACAATTTATTATTGCCTCTCGTGGCATATTCCTTCGCCTCCCACTTGCACTAGAGACAATAATCTAGTTACATAGTGATATATCTAACACCCATTGAGTTCGGTGTTGATCATGTTTTGCTCTAGGGAGAGTTTTAGTCAACGGATCTGCTACATTGAGATCCGTATGTACTTTACAAATCTTTATATCTCCATCCTTGACATGCTCATGATGGAGTGAAACCGGCTTAATATGCTTGGAATGCTTGTGAGACCTTGGCTCTTTGGCATTGGCAATGGCACCATTGTTGTCACAATAGATCACCATTGGGTCCAACGCCACACAACTCCTAGTTCGGATATGAACTCCTTCATCCAAATCGCTTCGAGCCGCTCAAGCAAAGAACATATTCGCCTCCGTTGTTGATCCCGCTACCACAGGTTGTTTGGAGCTCCTCCAACTAACCGCCCGCCATTCATGAGAAATACGATCCGTATTGAGACTTAGAGTCATCCGGATCGGTGTCAAAGCTAGCGACATAACACTTAGCGACGAGCTCTTCTTCACCTCCGATACAAGAAACATATCCTTAGTTCTTCGTAAGTACTTAAGGATATTCTTGACCACTATCCAAAGGTTCCAACCTGGATCCGATTGGTACCTACTAGTCAAACTAATAGCGTGTGCTACATCCGTCTTGTACATAGCATGACATTATAGAGCCTATGGTCAAGCATAGGGACTTAGTCCATTAGCTCTCTTTCTTCCAAGCCGGACTTTGAGTCTTACTCAATGTCTTGCCTTGCAACATAGGTAAGAACCCTTCTTACTTCCGTCCATTTTAAACTTCTTTAAAATCTTATCAAGGTATGTACTTTATGATAGCCCTATTAGGCGCCTAGATCTATCTCTATAGATCTTTATGCCTAATATGTATGACGCTCACCTAGGTCCTTCATTGAAAATTTGTCGTTTAGATAACTTTTAACACTGTTTAAAAGTTCTATATCATTTCCATCAACAATATGTCATCCACATATAATATCGAAATGCCACATTGCTCCCACTCACTTTCTTGTAAATACAAGCTTCTCCATAAGTTTGGACAAATCCAAACTCTTTGATCACCTCATCAAAGCGGAGATTCCAACTGTGATGCTTGCTTCAATCCATAGATGGATCGCTGAAGCTTGCACACCTTGTTAGCATCCTTAGGATCGACAAAACCCTTTGGTTGTATCATATACAACTCTTCTTCAATATTACCATTGAGAAACGCGGTTTTGACATCCATCCGCCATATTTCATAATCGAAATATGCAGCAATTGCTAACATAATCCTAACTGACTTTAGCATCGCCACGGAGAGAAAGTCTCATCGTAGTCAACTCCTTGAATTTGTCGAAACCCCTTTGCGACAAGTCGAGCTTTATAGATGGTCACATTACCATCAAGATCGTTTTCCTTTGAAAATCCATTTGTTCTCCACGGCCTTTCGGTCGTGAGGTAATTCCACCAAGTTCCAAACTTGATTTTCATACATGGATTCCATCTCGGATTTCATGGCTTCTAACCATTTGTTGGAACTGGCTCATCATCGCTTCTTCATACGTCGCAGGTCATTATTTTCATCAACCATGAAATTTACGACAGATTTCCGCATACCGAGCTACACGCCCTGTTTGACTGCGAGGTTTGGTAGTACTCTTCGGAGTTTCATGATCATTATCATTAGTTCCTCTTCAATGTGGAGCCAACTCCGAACAACTTCCGCTGTGCTACTCGCCATACTTTGAAGAGAAGGTTCCACAACCTCTTCGAAGTTCTACCTTCCGACTACTCACACCTTTCATGAAACTCTTTCTCTAGAAAGGATCCATTCTTGGCAACAAAAACCTTGCCCTGATCTGATAGAAGGAATACCCAATAGTTTCTTTAGGGTATCCTATGAAGACGATTTTTCCGCTTTGGGTTCGAGTTTATCCGGTTGAAGTTTCTTCACATAAACATCGCAACCCCAAACTTTAAGAAATGACAGCTTAGGTTTGTTTCAAACCACAATTCATACGGTGTCGTTTCAACGGATTTAGATGGTGCCCGATTTAAAGTGAATGCAGCAGCTTTCTAGTGCATAACCCCAAAATGACAACGGCAAGTCCGCAGAGACATCATAGATCGAACCATATCTAATAAAGTACGACACGACGTTCACACACCATTTCATTGGTGTTCCGCAGGTGTGAGTTGTGAAACAATTCCACACTCTTTCATGTGAGTGCTAAACTCAGTAACTTAGATACTCTCCTCCACGGTCAGGGGTAGAAATTTGATCTTTCTATTACGATGATTTTCAACTTCATTCGAAATTCCTTGAACTTTTCAAAGGTTTCAGACTTGTGTTTCATCAAGTAGATATAACCGTATCTACTCAAATCATCCGTGAAAGTAACAAAATAACGATATCCACCTCGGCATTACACACTCATTGGACCACATACATCGAATGTATGATTTCCAATAAATCCGCCTGCTCCATTGAACCGAAAACGGCGTTTCTAGTCATCTTGCCCATAAGGCATGGCTCACATGTATCAAATGATTCATAATCAAGTGATTCCAAAAGTCCATCCGAATGGAGCTTCTTCATGTTTAATGCCAATATGACCTAGACGGGTGCCACATATATGCGGATATATCATCATTAAGTTTAATCCTTTTAGCATCAACATTATGAATATGTGTAACATTATCATCAAGATCCAACAGAAATAAACCATTCAACATTGGTGCATGACCATAAAAGATCTCATTCATATAAATGGAACAACCATTGTTCTCAGTCTTGAATGAATAACCACTTTGCATCAAACATGATCCAGATACAATGTTCATGCTCGATCGCAGCACCAAATAACAGTTATTTAAGTTTATGACTAATCCCGACGATAGGTGGAGAGGTAGCGTTCCGACGGCGATCACATCAACGTTTGATCCATTGCCGACACGCATCTTGACCTCACCCCTTGCTAGCGGTCGCCTGTTCCGCAGCCCCTGATTCGAGTTACAAATATTAGCAATCAACCGTATCAAATACCCAGTGCTCTGCGAGCACTAGTCAAGTACACATCAATAACATGTATATCATATATACCTTTGTTTGCCTTGCCGCCTTCTTGTCCGCTGACATACTTGGGGGCTTATGCCCAAAGGGTCCCCTTACAATAGTAGCACTCGGTATCGACTTGGGTCCAACTCGGTTTTTTTCAGGCTGCAACAGCTTGCCGCCTTACTTCCTTCCGCTTTCCCTTCTTGTCTTTCTTGAAACCAGTGTTCCTATTGATCATCAACACTTGATGTTCCTTTTGATCTCCACTAGCTTTTAAGCATTGATGTAAGCTCGGGAGAGACTTCTTCATGCCTTGCATATTATAGTTCATCACGAAGCTCTTATAGCTAGGTGGCGTAGATTGCGAACACGATGGATGCCTAAGTCAATGGGAATCGATATTCCAAGGACACAAGCTTATCGGCAGAATCGACATCTTGAGAACATGCTCACTAACGGAGCTGTTCTCTTCCATCATGCCTAAAGAACTTTTCTCAAGCATTGTAGCTCTCTGAAAGATGTGTGTCGAAAATCATTTTCAACTCACCCATTGTATCAAAAGCATTGCCGCTTTAAACGCTGAAGTTCCGCCTAGCCCATACAATATGCCGCAATGAACTAAGTTGTGGTCCTCCGACGAGTCGATAGACATTCTTCTCCTCGTCAGGGCATCGTCAAAGGTGGGGCCTAACGCGCTTCTAGCACATATTGCTTTTGTGCAACAGAGGAGAATCCTCAAATTCATGGCCCATTCAAGAAGTTGCTACCGTCGCTAGTTTCTCTTTCTCCATGAACGCATTGAAATTAAAAACAGGTGGTGCCATCTACAACAGAATTTGTAAAGTTTAGACTAAGTGTATGATAGATTGAGTTCAACTAATCTATATTATGAATGAACTCCCACTCAAAAGCAACATCCCTCGTGTCCTTTTGGTGATTACATGAACCAAATCCACTATACCAAGTCCGATCATCACGTGAGTCGGTATAGCTTCAAAGGCGAGCATCAAATGGGCATCATATCAACTATATGACTCATGCTTAACCTTTCTGATCAGTGTTCGAGGCCATGTCTGCATGCTAGGCTCGCCAAGTTAGAACCTTAGTATTTTTGCGTGTAATCGCTCTTACACCAAGTATGGTCGAGGATCCAAGTACACCCGATCATCACGTGATGTCTTGGAGCGACGAAAACATAATCGGTGCATACTAAAGGAAGAACACATTCTTATCTTGATATTTAAATGAGGGATCATCTTATTATGCTTAACAAAGCGCTAAACAAGCAATATAAGATGCAAACAAAACATCATATGTTTATTAGTGAAATTATATGGTTCCCGCAGATGATCTCTATCATGTGCATCGTGGTATGATCACTATCATACCTATATGTGTAAATCCACAATCTATGGAATTTACACGCTATGTGTGTTATAAGAGTATCATCTCATACTTCTACTTACAACACTACCATATCATAACACTAGCCCAAAGAACAATCTAAACTAGACGCCTAATTTATCCATTGCAAGTTTTACGTGGCTTAGGGCTTTCGAGATAGAACCGTTTACCTTTAACATGAACCACAACGAGGATAATCAAATTGTTGACAACTCGCTTGCAAAATAGATATTGACTATAGTAGGAGAGATGACACCGCTAGCCACTTATGCAAACTAGTTGCATGTCAAGCGTGGAACAGTCTCATGTGCGAGGACATGTAAAGTTTGTCCGCCGCTTCATCCCACTATGCCACCAATATCCAAAATCACAAGAAAGGAGTAACAACATGATCATCATCGCCACATACTCATATGTGTACTACCTGTAAAGTATCTACGCATAGATCCGGCTCGATACCCTTCAAGGGTTCGCAGATAGAAAACAAAAATTTCCTACGATGTGAACTATATACCAAGATCTATTTATACTAGATACAAACAACGGATGTATATCCGTGAGAGAACATACCCTTGAAGACCGACAAAGTTTAACGAGTCCCACTCGTGGTTGATGTAGACGATCTCTTGCCGATCTCAAGATCGAGAGGAAGTCCTAGCGCCAAATCAGCGCATCCGTGCTCGCACACACGCTCGAGGCACCGAGCAACCTCCGCCTCCTCGCTCCAGCGATGCAGGAAGCACAACTCTTTCTTGCCAAATAGCCACCGGAACATGTATCTCGCTAGTCCGAGACCATGGGGATAAATTCTAGAGGGGAGAGAGATCCTTCACGAGGAGGTGTAAGTGAGAAGTGAGAGGAGGGGCTCCTTTATAGGAGGAGGGGGAACCCCAAGGGGTGGCCGCATGGGGCTGCCCTTGCCTCCCTCATCATGTGGGTGGACACTCCACTCACAAAATGACCCTTCAAAAGTCCACTCAAAATCCCACTCAAAAATCCCATTAAATTTCCACCAAATTTAATGCAAACTCTCATTAAATAAAACTCTTTTATTTTATTCAGAATTTTGTCAATTACTTTAATGACAAACATTCACAAATAACCCCTTGCTAGAATTCTATTTCACATGCATAACCACTTTATGCAATTTCACCTGAAAACCTGTTTTGGTATCTAGTGAAATAAATTCGCGCTTGTTTATTCTTTCGCATGAAACTTTTGCTCCAATTGGATGTCGGTGTCTCTTAAGTGTGTCACCCTACGGTTCGTGAATAATGCGGACATGATCGAGACCCTTCTCGATCAATAATCGGCGGATCCGAGACCCATACCGACTCCCACATTCAACGATGACTTTCTTGTGATCGCTTAACCTTTTATGCTAGTATCTTAATCCCTTTGTCTCGCGATATATTACATGTCCGAGATTCGATCATCGTATCTCCATACCTAGTTTGATCTCGCATCGACATGCACTCTTTCTCGCTCGTGATATAACATTCTAGTGATCAAATCACTTGCTTGCAAGCTAATCAATGTGATATCACCGAGAGGGCCCAGAGTATATCTATCCGTCATCGGGATGAACAAATTCCATTCTTGATCCATGAGCCTCAACATAACACTTTATTAGTTCTGAACCCATGTAACACCCTCAGAATCGGACCTATGCAAGTTTGAGCAAAATTCGCCAAACCCGCATAGAAACGATTCAAAGGTGCCCACCAGGCACTTTCGTGCGGGTGGAAAACGAAGTAATAACATTACACAACAGTCCTCGATGGGACCCACAGAACATATATATATAACAGCGACTCCATGAGTCAAGAATACAAATATAATAGACAAAGATCCAAATCACCTTGAAAGCGATATAGCGTCCAGCTACGGACAAGATGCAAATGGGGCTAAGAGCCCTGAAGAATAACCAATGGCGTCCATAACCCTGCCCAGGCCAAGCCGGAAGGGTAACCCTGCTAACGACGTCGATCTCAAAACCTGCTTAAACAAAAAGGGGTGCCGACAAAGGGCAAAGGAAAAAGAAGGAGCGTCGATCGAGGCCAAGACACGGCGAGGCTAGAATTCGCGGTCCTCGCCTACATAGGTATGGTGGATCGAGCGGCAGCGAGATGCACTAAACAACCTATAGAGACTCGATACACCGGGCGGTAATCGAGGGGGTAAGAAGGACCTATTCGGATCCAACTGATACTATCATCAAACAAACCCATCCTGGCGCCCCTCGAGACCGCCGAGGAAGTCAACCGAGGAACTCACGCTTGGCGCTTTATTTATTCGGTTATCGCTATGCACTTTTCTAGTCAGGTTTAGATAATCATCCTGATAAAGTAAGCAGTGGGCACTTTTAGTTAACCATTCCGTGATAGTTGCAGCAATTACTAATCAGGTACAGATAGCATGAGATAAACCCAAAACCCAGCAGTTGTTGGTACTTTTATTCAGCCGTTTCGTTGTAGTTGCAATACTTACTAGTCAGGTACAATGGTCGCAAGCGACACTCCAACAAGCAATTGTGGGCAGTTTTATTAGTCATTCCATTGTAGTGAAGCTGATTACTAGTCATTATAAAGTCAAATTTATAACAATAAACTTTAGTTATGCTTGTCTATGATCAAGAAACTGTGCTCCAAGTCGTCCAATTCCATTGTAGTGAAGCTGATTACTAGTCATTATAAAGTCAAATTTATAACAATAAACTTTAGTTATGCTTGTCTATGATCAAGAAACTGTGCTCCAAGTCGTCCATATCCGCGGACACGGCTTTCAGAAAGTTTTACCCGGCTGGGGTGCACCAATAGCAACACACACTCGATCAACCTCGGAAAAACCAAATCAAAACCCAACGAGGCCTTCACGACACAGCAATCACAAGATTCAGAAATATTTCAGGGGGCCACCCCT
Organism: Avena longiglumis; assembly: GCA_030063025.1. NCBI lineage: Eukaryota > Viridiplantae > Streptophyta > Magnoliopsida > Poales > Poaceae > Avena > Avena longiglumis. Next base: position 3,355,343 of record CP125975.1, read on the forward strand.
TTGAGTAGAACCATAGCGGAGTAGGCAAGCTCCGAGACGGCCTCAAGTCTGGCCAATGGCTGTGAGCGACTGGGAACCCCAAACGGGGCTTGTCGACACCACGTAATCACTCCGCTTTCCTAAACAGTACAGTGTGCTATCTGTCGCACAATCCTAAATAAAGCAGTAAAACATGGCATAAGTACAGGATAGTAATAAAGCCCCAAACTAGTTTGTGGCCCCAAGAAATAAGACGGAATCAAGCTCCGGGGGGTCCCATATACCTCCCGGATGTGGATAGCGATAAATCAAGGAACAGGAATCAAGTACTGGGTCTTACGGACACAAGTGGCTCGAAACCAAATATTTTCTATCACCCACCGATGCCTCTGCTTATTCAATTTTAGTTGTTAAACAGAAATTAAAGTGACGATAAGTAAAACTAGAATCATCTCCAACAACAACATGCGGCAATACATCAGCAACTGTGGCATATGACGACACACATCAGCACTTGAGCAAGCAACTACGGCGCGCAAGTCCAACTATCTACCAAAACAACAGGTAATAGGGTGTGTCCAAGGCAATATAGGGCTGCACGGTATATCACAGGTACGGAAACTAAAGCATCGCAACTCAGATAGCAATAGACCAACAGGAGGGAATAAAGACTATAAAAGTAAGATAGGTAGAAAGGGGGAGATGCTCGCCTGAAAACATTGTCGAAAGGTTCCACCGAAGATCGGGGCGAAGCTCACATCAACTCAACGGCCTTATCCGCGAAGAAGCAAATCACTAGAAGAAACACCGGATGCGATATTTAATACTAAGGCAGGAGAACGGCATGATGCATGTATGATGCATGGCATGGCAAAGAGGCGATGCAATTAGGTCATATTAAGTGGAACTGGGGTCCCGACAATTAATTAGGAAGTTCAAGTTATTTAGAAGCCCCGCAATTTAAATGTTGTTTTAGCATGGCAAAAGATAACACCGGGTTCGCTACACAAGTTTAAATGAGGCCAATATGAGACTAGATTTGCCCGCATATGGGCCCCATATTTAATTATTAGGTGAATCGGCATAAGGCCCCCAAACCACATGGATGCATGTGAGATGACAATTAAATATGCAACAAGTTGTTATTATCTTATAAAATAGGGTTCGAGGAAAAGGGGTCACACATCAGAGGGGGCTCGACGATCTTGGGGTTCCGGGGTTCGGGGTCAGGGTCCAGGGTTCGACGGTATCGTTTTCGGCGGGATCGTGCTCGGTAGCGGGGAAGATCCTGGTCGCATCCGGGGTCTTCGGGTCTTGTTGTCGGTCCTGGCGTTCGGGTCGAAGCACTTGACGCGCCGGGGTCTCGGTGTCCGGGATGAAGTACTCGGCGTCTCCGCGTCGGTGGTCCTTGACGGTATCGGGTGCGGACTCCGGATCCGGGCACGGTCTTAGCGTACCGTCTTCGGTGTCGATGGCGAACTTGTCGTTTCCCAGGGGTTTCTCCGAGACCGTGATGCGTCCGTGTGGTAGATCTTGGGGGTACCAGTGCCGCTCTTCGGGTTCCGTGAAGACGAGCTTGTCGACCCTGGGTTCGGTTAGGCGATCTTCTTGTCCATGTAGGGAACTTGGGGTCTCTCGTTCGATCGTCGGTGTCGACCTTGGCGAGGTGAACTTGGGGGTTCCGTTTAGCGACCTTGGCGTCCTTGTCGGAGATCTTGGCTCCTAGCCTCGGCACCCCTAGAGAACTTGGGTCGGCGTTGGGTTGGCTTGTCCTCGAGATCTTGTCGCACGGTCTCTGCCTAGCTCGAACAACTGCAGATGGAACAGCAGGCGCCCAAGATGGGGAGGGTCTCACGGTGGTCGGCCGGCTCGCGAGGAGAGGGGCCACGTCGCGGCTCGGGGACACGCACGGGAACAGCGGCTCCTGAAGACGGTGACGACGGGCTCAGCCAGGCTGCTGCTGCGTTGGGGACGCGGGCCCGGCTCGACGCTGCCGGCGACGCGCTTGCTCGCAGGGAGGAGGCGCGCCACGATCGGCCGGCGAGCTGGTCGCAGACGGAGAGGCGAGAGTGCTGGCGCGCCGGAGAAGGTTCGGAGGGGGCGAGATGAGCGCCGGGCCGGGAGGTGGAGGCGGAGGCGTGGGGAACCTGAGCGGGCGGAGGGGCTTTGGCGCCGCTGCAGCGTGAGGGGACGCTGCCAAGGCGAGAGGAAGGTTGCAGGGCGGGCGGCATCCGGGAGGGAGCTGGCGGGTCCGCTGCGGAGGCGGCGGCGAAGGCGGCGGTGAGGCTGACGCGGGTGGAGCGCGAGGGTCGCCGCGGCGAGGGGCGAGGCGGCGCGGCTCGCAGCGAGGGTGAGGCGCTCGGGGAGGAACGCGCTGCGGCGAGCGCGGGCCGGGCGAGCGGGCGGGGCGCTGGCGGCCTGGAGGAGGGCGGTCCACGGCGCGGGCGGCAGCGGCTGGCGCTGGAACGCTAAGGCTGCAGGCGCGGGTGAGGGAGGATGGGACGGGCGTCGAGGGGGTGGGTCCCACGGGGTCCGTGGGGACGGTGGGGCAGTGCGGAGGCTCGGCTCGGGATGGGTTAACTCGGGAGAGAGGCCAAGGCGGGGGCTGTCGCGTGGGTCCAGGGACAGAGGGGCCCACGGTGGGTGTGGGTGGGCGTCGTGTGTGCTAGTGGTCGGTGGGTTTTGTGTGTGTGGAGAGAGGGTGGGCTAGGTGGCAAAAGGGATAGGCTAGAGGGGAGGTGAGGTGGCATGCTGCCATTGGGCGGGGTGAGGTGGCCACTAGGGGTGGGTTGATAATTGGGTGAGTTTAGGATTAGATGGGGCAGGTTGGCCGTTTTAAAAACTGGGGCGGTCGTTCGGGTCGGGTTGGCCCGTTCGACTGCCCCTACTAAAAATAATATCAATTTTATTTGTGTTAAACGGGCCGTTGGCAAACCGATAGCGGCCAAAACAAAATATTCCGGGGATCCGGTTTTGATGTTTGAAAAATAAAGAGGGGCGTTTAGAATACGACATGGGCCTTGCAAACATAATTTTAGCAAACAATGCATGATGATGACGATGCAATGCACAAATTCAACGCGATTTTCTAGTAGTGGTTTTGCGGGATGCCACAATTCGACACCACTAACAATGGATCTCGCCCTCGAGATCCGCCTCATGGTACCGGAAGGAAGGTCGGCGTTCTCCGCCTTCACGCTTTGTGTAGATCCTCGCGACACCACTAACGAAGGTTCCTCCTCCATCTTGTAATCGGCGACACCACCAACAAAGGGTCGTTGTCCCTGATCGTCGAGAGATCACTCCGGAGAAACAAAGGACGAAGCTAGAGGCATCAAACGATAAGGCCACCTCTAACTTCCATTAGAAGAGGGAAAAGTTGCATTGATCCACCAGTTCGATGTACAGAGCGAACAAAGAAGAGCCGGGTAGGGTGATCAGTCCATCCCGAACCAACTATCAACTCTATACATGGGTAGGAGAATCGTGCAACTCAACTCTCGAGATTTAGACCAAGACCTTCTTAGGCGGTGTTCTAACAAAGGAAATGTTGCCAGCAGAAATCGATTGAAAGACACGCTGATTAGGTTTCACGATGGTTCCGTTGGCATGAACAACACGTGCTCAAGGTCGACTCCAACTTCACCAAAGCTCGTCCTTCTCAGATGTTTTTCATCGACACTGATATCCAGCAAGGAACACACAGGGATAAAGATCTCAAGAGCAAAAGATCGGATGAAGGGTACAACAGACAAGTTGCAGATTGATGATCGTAGCACCTCCGTTACAAAAAGAGAAAGCGAAACCAAGGTACGACGGAAACCCAACCACGAGAAATCCTGGACTCGAAGAGAGAGAAAAGAGCGGATTCAAAACGCGTCGAGATAAGAGGAGAATAGCAGGGGGTAAGGAGTAAAATCAGACCTACCCAGAACTATCCAACCGTTTTTTGCAAAATAGTTTTGACACTCTACTTCGGCCGTTAGCTAGGTTATCCTACAGGCTGGACTTGTGGGGTATCGCAATCTGAGCTCGATACCACTGTAACACCTCGATCGGACCTATGCAAGTTTGAGCAAAATTCCAAACCCGCATAGAAACGATTCAAAGGTGCCCACCAGCACTTTCGCAATGTGGAAAAAGTAATAACATTACACAACAGTCCTCGATGGGACCCACAACATATATATATAACAATGACTCCATGAGTCAAGAATACAAATATAATAGACAAAGATCCAAATCACCTTGAAAGCGATATAGCGTCGACTACGGACAAGATGCAAATGGGGCTAAGAGCCACAAGAATAACCAATGGCCCATAACCCTGCGAGCCAAAGCGGAAGGGTAACCGCTAACGACGCCGATCTCAAAACCTGCTTAAACAAAAGGTGCCGACAAAGGGCAAAGGAAAAAGAAGGAGCGTCGATCGAGGCCGACACGGCGAGGCTAGAATTCGGTCCTCGCCTACATAGGTATGGTGGATCGAGCGGCAGATGCACTAAACAACCTATAGAGACTCGATACATCGGTAATCGAGGGGGTAAGAAGGACCTATTCGGATCCAACCTGATACTATCATCATACAAACCCATCCTGGCGTTCCCCCTCGAGACCGTCGAGGAAGTCAACCGAGGAACTCACACAGTTGGCAGTTTTATTTATTCGGTTATCGTTGCGGCACTTTTCTAGTCAGGTTTAGATAATCATCCTGATAAAGTAAGCAGTGGGCACTTTTAGTTAACCATTCTGTGATAGTTGCAGCAATTACTAATCAGGTACAGATAGCATGAGATAAACCCAAAACCCAGCAGTTGTTGGTACTTTTATTCAGCCGTTTCGTTGTAGTTGCAATACTTACTAGTCAGGTACAATGGTCGCAAGCGACACTCCAACAAGCAATTGTGGGCAGTTTTATTAGTCATTCCATTGTAGTGAAGCTGATTACTAGTCATTATAAAGTCAAATTTATAACAATAAACTTTAGTTATGCTTGTCTATGATCAAGAAACTGTGCTCCAAGTCGTCCAATTCCATTGTAGTGAAGCTGATTACTAGTCATTATAAAGTCAAATTTATAACAATAAACTTTAGTTATGCTTGTCTATGATCAAGAAACTGTGCTCCAAGTCGTCCATATCCGCGGACACGGCTTTCAGAAAGTTTACCCGGGTGCACCAATAGCAACACACACGATCAACCTCGGAAAAACCAAATCAAAACCCAACGAGGCCTTCACGACACAGCAATCACAAGATTCAGAATATTTCAGGGCCACCTTTGAGTAGAACCCGCAACGGAGTAGGCAAGCTCCGAGACGGCCTCAAGGTCTGCGTCAATGGCTGTGAGCGACTGGGAACCCCAAACGGGGCTTGTCGACACCGCGTAATCACTCCGCTTTCCTAAACAGTACAGTGTGCTATCTGTCGCACAATCATAAATAAAGCAGTAAAACATGGCATAAGTACAGGATAGTAATAAAGCCCCAAACTAGTTTGTGGCCCCAAGAAATAAGACGGAATCAAGCTCTGGCTGAGGGGGGTCCCATATACCTCCCGGATGTGGATAGCGATAAATCAAGGAACAGGAATCAAGTACTGGTCTTACGGACACAAGTGTATGGCGTTCGAAACCAAATATTTTCTATCACCCACCGATGCCTCTCGCTTATTCAATTTTAGTTGTTAAACAGAAATTAAAGTGACGATAAGTAAAACTAGAATCATCTCCAACAACAACATGCGGCAATACATCAGAATCAGGCATATGACGACACATCAAGACTTGAGCAAGCAACTACGGGCGCCGCAAGTCCAACTATCTACCAAAACAACAGGTAATAGGGTGTGTCCAAGGCAATATAGGGCTGCACGGTATATCACAGGTACGGAAACTAAAGCATCGCAACTCAGATAGCAATAGACCAACAGGAGGGAATAAAGACTATAAAAGTAAGATAGGTAGAAAGGGGGAGATGCTCGCCTGAAAACATTGTCGAAAGGTTCCACCGAAGATTGGGGCGAAGCTCACATCAACTCAACGGCCTTATCCGCGAAGAAGCAAATCACTAGAAGAAACACCGGATGCGATATTTAATACTAAGGCAGGAGAACGGCATGATGCATGTATGATGCATGGCATGGCAAAGAGGCGATGCAATTAGGTCATATTAAGTGGAACCGGGGTCCCGACAATTAATTAGGAAGTTCAAGTTATTTAGAAGCCCCGCAATTTAAATGTTGTTTTAGCATGGCAAAAGATAGCACCGGGTTCGCTACACAAGTTTAAATGAGGCCAATATGAGACTAGATTTGCCCGCATATGGGCCCCATATTTAATTATTAGGTGAATCGGCATAAGGCCCCCAAACCACATGGATGCATGTGAGATGACAATTAAATATGCAACAAGTTGTTATTATCTTATAAAATAGGGTTCGAGGAAAAGGGGTCACACATCAGAGGGGGCTCGACGATCTTGGGGTTCCGGTTGGGGTCGGGTCCGGGTTCGGCCAGTGTCGTTTTGGCGAGATCGTGCTTTCGTGTGCGGGAAGATCCCAGTCGCATCCGGTCTTGGTCTTGTTGTCGGTCCTGGCGTTGGTCGAAGCACTTGCCTTGGGGTCTCGGTGTCGGGATGAAGTACTCGGCGTCTCAGCGTCGGTGGTCCTTGATTATCGGGTGCGGACTCGATCCGGCACGGTCTTAGCGTATCGCCTTCGTGTCGATGGCGAATTTGTCGCTTCCTCGTGTTTCTCTCCGGATCACGTGATCTGCGTAGGTAGATCTGTACAGTGCCGCCGCCTTCGCTTCCTCCAGCTTTCCGAGACCGTGTGCGCCTCGTGGTAGATCTGGGGTGCCTGCTGCCGGTTCGTGAAGACGAGCTTGTCGACCACCAGGTTCGGTTGGCGATCTTCTTGTCCATGTAGGAACTTGGGGTCTCTCGCTCCGATCGTCGTGGTGTCGACCTTGGCGAGGTGAACTTTGGACGTTTAGCGACCTTGGCGTCCTTGTCGGAGATCTTGGCTCCTAGCCTCGGCACCCCTAGAGAACTTGGGTCGGCTGGCTTGTCGAGATTGGCTTGTCCTCGCATCTTGTCCTCGCCTAGCTCGAACAACCGCAGATGGAACAAAGCGCCCAAGATGGGGAGGGTCTCACGGTGGTCGGCCATGAGGAGAGGGGCCACGTCGCGGCTCGGGGACACGACGGAATGGGGCGGCTCAAGACCATGACAGACGGGCTCAGCGGGCTGCTGCGGTTGGGGATCGCGGGCCCGGCCAGCCGCCAGCGACGCCGGCGCTTGCTCGGGAGGAGGGGCGCCGCCACGCGGCGGTCGGGCCGGGCGCAGGCCTGGTCGCAGACGAGGCGCGAGTGTCGGCGGCCGGAGAAGGTTCATGGGAGGCGGCGAGGATGAGCGCCGGGCCGGGAGGTGGAGGCGACGCGAGGCGGGGAACCCGAGCGGCGGAGGGGCTTGCGCGCGGAAGGGAAGTGAGGGGGGCGCTGGCGAAGGAAGGTTGCGGCGGCGGCGCATCCGGAGGGAGCTGGCAGGTCAGCGGCAGAGGCGGCGGCGGCCGTGAGCTCCCGGTGGGACGCGGTGGAGCGCGGAGGGTCGCCATGGCGGGGCGAGACCGGGCGACGCTCCGCAGGCGAGGGTGAGGAGGCCTCGGGGAGAAGCCACCGGCCAGCGAGCGCGGCCGGGCCGGAGCGGCAGTGGCGCCATGCGGTGCTGGAGGAGGGCGGGTCCACATGGCGGTGGCGCTGAACGCAGCCAAAGGCTGCTTGAAGGCTGCAGCGTGCTGCAGGAGGAGGGAGGGGACGGGCGGTGGGGTGGGTCCCACGGGGTCCGTGGGGACGGTGCAGGAGGCTCGGCACGGGATGGGTTAGCGGGAGAGAGGCCAGGCGGTTGGGGGCTGTCAGCGTGGGTCCGAGGAGGAGGGGCCAGTCAGTGGGTGGGGTGTGGACGCGTGCGTGTGTGCTAGTGGCTGTGTGGGTTTTGTGTGTGGCCCAGGGAGAGAGAGGGTGGGCTAGGTGGCAGGCAGGGATAGGCTAGAGGGAAGGGGAGGGGTGAGGTGGCATGCTGCCATTGGGCGGGGTGAGGTGGCCACTAGGGGTGGGTTGATAATTGGGTGAGTTTAGGATTAGATGGGGCAGGTTGGCCGTTTTAAAAACTGGGGCGGTCGTTCGGGTCGGGTTGGCCCGTTCGACTGCCCCTACTAAAAATAATATCAATTTTATTTGTGTTAAACGGGCCGTTGGCAAACCGATAGCGGCCAAAACAAAATATTCCGGGGATCCGGTTTTGATGTTTGAAAAATAAAGAGGGGCGTTTAGAATACGACATGGGCCTTGCAAACATAATTTTAGCAAACAATGCATGATGATGACGATGCAATACACAAATTCAACGCGATTTTCTAGTAGTGGTTTTGCGGGATGCCACAACCCATCTTTATAATCACCCTGTTACGGTGTGACGTTTGATGTTATCAAGAAACTCTTCCGGTGTTAGTGATTGACATGATCTCATGGTCTAAGGATTAGGATCACTTCGTAAGTTGTTATAGCAATATAAACTCAATGACTTTGATCGTAATGCTATACTTCGGATGAATGTTCATCACATCATTACACTAATGTTGTGATCCCGTTATTAACAACATCCAATGTCCATGATCAGGAAACCTTGATCATCTTGTTAATCAACGAGCTAGTTTATGAGAGAGGCTTAACTAGGAACTTTCTGTTTGTTTATTAAACACACATGTATTAATGTTTCCGTATTAATACAATTATAGCATGCAAAATAAACATCTATCATATACTTGGAATACACATAATAAACAATTTATTATTGCCTCTCAGGGCATATTCCCTTCAGGTTCCTTAGGAATGTTTTGACAAATAAAGCTTAGTGATTTCAGCTAATAGGAAAACCTATTTTTCAAGAAAAGCAAGCCAAGCTACACTTAGCCAAATGCATTTAGTAAAGTATTCCACTTAAAATATACTAAGGTATCACTTGCCAATACTATTCCAAAGTATTGACCCTCTGTGGCTGTAACTTGTAATGCTGCAGGTTACTCTCATGATGAATAGGAGTCATGAGTCTACACTCAACATGCTTGCCTGTGGCACATGAAGATGAAGACTTATGTTTATTTACTTATTCCTTAAACTCTTGTATTAGGCCTATGGCCCTGAGTTGTAAAAGACTATGCTTGCCTGTGGATGCTAGCATTGATCCAGGGACTAGCATTGCAATCACAGGGATCCTTTCCTTTATAAAGGAGGGGTCTAACAGATAGATGGTCTATTCTTATTGAATCTCGATAGTGGAAATACACACATTAATAACAGTGAATATAAACGTTTGAAATCGAGCAATAACTCGACCTATATGTGGCACCGTCGTCTTGGTCACATTGGAGTGAAGCGTATGAAGAAACTCCATTCCGATGGACTTATTGAATCACTTGAAACATGCGAAGCATGTATGATGGGAAAAATGACTAAGACTCCATTTTCTGGTATGATGGAGCGAGCTACGAACTTATTGGAAATCATACATACCGATGTGTGTGGACCAATGAGTGTGGCATCGCGCGGTGGTTATAGTTATGTTCTTACCTTCACGGATGACTTGAGTAGATATGGGTATATCTATTTCATGAAACATAAGTCCGAAACTTTCGAGAAGTTTAAGGAATTTCAAAGTGAGGTTGAGAATCAACATAACAAGAAGATTAAATTTCTGCGTTCTGATCGTGGAGGTGAATATCTAAGTTACGAGTTTGGCGAGCATTTGAAGAAATGCGGAATACTTTCACAATTGACACCGCCGGGAACACCACAACGTAATGGTGTGTCCGAATGTCGTAATCGAACTCTCTTAGATATGGTTCGTTCTATGATGTCACTTACAGATTTACCGCTATCATTTTGGGGTTATGCATTAGAAACAGCCGCATTCACTTTAAATAGGGCACCATCTAAATCCGTTGAAACGACACCGTATGAATTATGGTTTTGGAAGAAACCTAAATTTGTTGTTCCTTAAAGTTTGGGGTTGCGAAGCCTATGTAAAGAAGTTACAGCCGGACAAGCTTGAACCCAAAGCGGAAAAATGCGTCTTCATAGGATACCCAAAGGAAACTATTGGGTATACCTTCTATCATAGATCCGAAGGCAAAATCTTCGTTGCCAAGAATGGATCCTTTCTAGAGAAGGAATTTCTCTCGAAAGAAGTGACTAGAAGGAAAGTAGAACATGACGAGGTTGTCGAACCTTCTCTCGAACTTGCGAGTAGCGCAGCACCGGAAGAAGTTCCTGTGGTGCGTGCACCAATAACAGATGAAGCTAATGATGATGATCATGAAACTTCGGTTGTAGTTGCTACAGAGCCTCGGAGGTCAACGAGAACTCGTACCACTCCTGATTGGTATGATCCCGTTATGAGTGTCATGTTGGTGGACAACACCGATGACCTTGCGACATATGAGGAAGCGATGATGATCCCAGATTCCAATAAATGGCAAGAAGCCATGAAATCCGATATTGGATCCTTGTACGAAAACCAAGTATGGACTTTGGTGGACTTACCGGATGGCCTAAGATGCTTGTGTTTTGATCTATAAAGAAATAGACATGGATGTTTTACATCTATGAAATAGTCGACATGTTGGGAAAGAGTTCACAAAATGTTCAAAGGTTGACTATGACAAGATTTGATCTTTCATAGCTTATATTTAGTCTAGACGGATTAATGTAGCAACCACTACATATAATTTTGTTATATGATAGTTGGATAAACAAAACAAATTCTTCTAATAGAAGGGTTACCTAGGACGGTGCATAACACGGTCCATAGGGTTTTGTTAATTCAAAGGATGCTAAAAGCATATGCAAACTTCAATGGTTAAAGTGAGCATCATGAGTTGAATCTTCACCGTGATGAAACTGTTAAAGGAGTTTAAAAGTTCATCGAGACGATGAAGATGCTTGCATTTGCAAGAAATTAAGTGGGAGCGCTAAGACATGTTTCTAATACATTATGTGGAAGACATATTGTTGATTGGAAATAATGTATCTTTTATTAACACATATTAAGAATTTCATCCCGATGAAAGACTTAGGCAAAACCCAAATATTTGGCATCAATAGACGCTAATATGGTTGTGCGAGAAGTACATAGACGATATATTGAATGAGTTCAATATAGAAACTACAAGAAAAGGTTCTTGTCGCACAGAAAGGATTGAAAGAGTTCAATGTTGATGATATATTCAAGTGTATTGACATTTGGTAAAGTGAAACAAATAATCAAGTATAGATTGATACTTGATGTATGAAATCACAAAGAGTATTTATATCAATCATATCGGATATGTACAAATCCAGATATGTCCTATGCTCTAAATGTTGTGAGCATATACCAGAATGATTTGTAAGTTGATCATTGGACAATAGTAAGGATATTCTTATGATCTTTTGGAAGAACTAAGAGTATATTATTTGTAGAAGTGACAAATAGATGGTTAGTTCATTGTAAAAGTACTACATTGATACTAGTTTTGTCACAAAGTACAAATTAAGTTTATCTCAATCTAAACTAAGGGTGGCACAATATAATGGAAAGAGAGTTCCATAATGGATTTGGATGAGTTCCAAAGTTAAGACATTGTGACAGATACTACAACAAAAGGCTAAGTATATGACTGCTATTTTAGGAGCAAAAGAGGGCATTTGTGTCAAGTAGTTTGTTATCAAACTAGGTGTAGTTCATGCGGATAATACTATGAAGATATATTGTACAATATTATCAACATGTTTTAACCCCAAAGAGCTAAAGGTCACACAGAAAGACCAAATTTATACAAAGCCATCTCATTAGAGAATGAATGATGCGTAGAGACGCAAAGACATGCAATTACACACGGACCTGGAAGTGTCAGATCCGTAGATCAGTTGACCACTAGCAATCGTGGTACATACAACACCGGAAAGCCATAGGTGTTGAATACACAAAGGTTTGAAACTAGATTATTGACTCTAGTGCAAGTGGGAGACTGTTGGAGATATGCCCAAGAGGCAATAATAAAGTGGTTATTATCATATCTTCACACTTATGATAAATGTTTACATACCATGCTATAATTGTATTAACCTAAACATTAATACTTGTGTGATTTGTAAACTAAAATAAGAGTCCCTAGTAAAGCCTCTTGTTAAACTAGCTTGTTGGTTAATATATGATCATGGTTTCGATCATGAACATAGAGATGTTATTAACAATGTGATCATATCATTAGGAGAATGATGTGATGGACATACTCCTATAGATAAGCGTAGCATAAAGATCAAGTCATTTCAATAGTTCAATTGATATATGCTTTCGATACATAGTAACCTAATTCCTTCACCATGAGATCATGCATATCACCTTTACCGATGGATGCTTTGATGACATCAAACACCACACCGTAATCGGGTGGCTATAAAGGTGGCATGAAGTGTTCGGAAAGTATTGGTTGAAACACATGGATCAAGAATGAGATTTGTCCATCCACATGACGGATAGATATACTGGGCCCTCTCTGGAATGTCATCCAATTAGCTTGCAAGCATGTGACTGGGTCACAAGGGATCACATATCACGAACGAGAAAAGAGTACTTATCGTAACGAGGTTGAACTAGGTATGCAGAGATACCACGATCATAACCTCGGATAAGTAAACTATCGTGAGACAAAGGGAAATTGGTATCGTATGTAAGTGGTTCATTCGATCAAAAGTAATCGTGATAAATATGTGGGAGCCATATGAATTTCCAGATTCCTCTATTGGTTATTGTTCGAGAAGTGTCTCGATCATGTCCGCATAATTCACGAACCGTAGGGAGACACACTTAAGGATTCGACGTTGTTTGAGTAGTTATGGTATTATGAGAAAGAGACCGAATGTTGTTCGAGTCTCGGATGGGATCCGGATATCACGAGGTGATCCGGAATGGTCCGAGAATAAGATTCATATAAGGAAAGTCCCGCTTTGAGTTCGGGAATGTTTCCTGTTTTCATCGAATGTTCTAGAAGGTTCCGGATTGTCCCAAGACTGGGAGGAGGGTACATGAGTGTGTCATTGAATGATTGCATCATGTACTAAGTGTTCTTGCTGTTCCAAAACATGAAAGTCAAATTGCCGTTTGAAAGTCAAACGGCTAAAACAGAAACTGGGAAACAAGCAAGAGGAGTTGGAACCAACTTGGAGGAGGAGTCCCACTCCTCCAGGCCGGCGCCCAGCCCTAGGCCGAGTTGGGGAGGGACTCCCTCCCTCCCCTGGCGCGCCTAGCCCCTCCACCCATAAAAGGAGGGGCAGGGATCCTCCTTGAGACACACAAGTTTCCACCTCTAATCTCAGGTTTAGAGCCGTTTGGTTTAGAGCTTCTAATTGCTTTAGCCTGCGGTTTAGAGCCTTCTAATTGGTGTGTCTAATCTCTAGACCACTAATAGCCCTCTCTCATAATCCACCATAGCCCTCTCTCAAAATTGAGGAGTCTCTATAAGTCGGATTGAGCTAAACATTTACGAATAAATCCCCCAGTATGTTATCTAACTTTCATTAGTTCAACACTTCTTGATTTTAGCAACAGAGGTTTTTGAAAAAATCGGTTTCTACCTGCTAGTCTGTTTTGACAGATTTCTGCCATTATTTGAATTTGCTTCTTATTGATTCCTTTTTGGGTTCTTTTTGGGAAATTGAGATTTTTGAAGGAGTTGCTACAATAGTTTGTGTTTTTAGTGAAATTTTTTGCTGTTCTAAAGCAAAACCCAAAGGTCTATTATCTTTTGAATACACTAATGTTGCTAATGAAGATTGTGTGAAGTTTTGTATGAAGAATTTTTTTTGGTGTAGAGAGAGAATGATGTAATGAGATGAAGAATGGACAATAGATCAAGCTTGGGGATGCCAACCCGGTGTCACCCCAAGAAATATCCAAGAGGTACAAGCGTCAAAGCTTGGGGATGCCCAAGGCATCCCCTTCTTCATCAATAAAAAGCTCAGGACTTTCTAGACACTTTTTTTATTGTTTCATGCATTCTTGTCTTGTTCTTGGAGCGCCAGTTTTAGTTTGTGTCACATCACAAAATTCTCCTAATTTTGGAATGTGAAATAAATAAATAAGTTTGATTGATTGTTTGACTATGTTGAAAATTCTCAAAGAGAAGAAACTTTTTGAATATAAAATCCTCTCAACCTTGAATTCAAAATCTTATATTCTTTTGTTATGACCTAAGTAGCGATATACGCAAAAGGGCATGGATTGATTATGGATTGTAGAATTGGTGTGCAAGATTTCAAAATGAAAATCATGAAGCATTCATAAGAATTTCATTACATCCATGCAAAGATCCCACAAACTGAATCCAAATCCTGGTATCTAAATCCTATAGTTGATTCGCCCAAATGTTCCTAAAGGTAATTAAATTGACTTTATAAAACCCACTGTTGCTAAGGCATAAATTATTGATAATTATAGCCTAAAGAGATCGAATTAATATTACAAAATTTTAGAAACAAAATTGAGCTCATTTCGAGCTAGTATGAAAAAGTTATGGAATAACTACAAACAAATAAAGATATAAATAAAATGGAATATACAAGGATTTATAAATCCACTACTTGAAAACTATTAAAAAGATTAAAAATATGATCCTACAATGATCTATTCGATTTTAGAAAAATTTAGAAACAAGAATCATATCATTTGGAGTTCGTATGCAAAAGATACGAGGGAAACAAGTAAATAGAAAAAGAAAAAGAAAAAAAACTAAGCGGGCCGCTGGCCCACCGGACCGAACCGGACCGAGCCAGCGACCGGAGCAGCTACACGCGCACACATACATACATGCCCAGATTTGCTTTAAAAAGCGTGCAAAACGAGTTTTGTCAAACCTAGCTCTATTCAAACTACTATAACTTTTTATCTACAACTCTGAATCGACTTCCGTTTGTTTCTACTTGTTCCCTACTCCAAAACCTGTCTCTACACCGTCCTAAAACTCCATATAATCTCGTGGAGCCACAGATGTACGATTTTCCCTTCTCGAAATCCCGAATCTACACATGCCCAAATTTTATTTCGCTTTTTAACCCATCTAGACTTTGTCGTTTGCCTTCGGTCAAAAACGAAAGTTGTAGGAATCGTCGAAATCTTGCAATCCCGACGAACCTCACCTCTTTTCATCCAGCACAGCCGGAGAATTTCGTATCGCAATATTTCAGATCTTACGGTGTAAATCCAAGATGTACTCGCGCTCGTTTCTTCAAATCCAAATTCCTTTGGTGAGAAGGTAGGAATAATGATTCCCCATAACTTTCGTGTTCTAAGTTTTTCAATTTGACCTACGGATTTGTCTCTCTAACACAGATCTGTTTCTTGTCTATTCTGAGCCAAAATCGGATCAATCTCTTCTTCTAGCCACCGGATCCTATCCAGACGGTCGAGATCCAATCAAACCGGTGCGTGCCATGTCATCAACCCGGTCAGCTTCCTCATCAACGCCACGTCAACGTCAGGTCAACATATAGTCCCAAAGATGCAAAGTCAACTGTTACAATGGAATATTTCCTGGAATATTCCGTTCGAATTTAAAATTGCATATTATAGATCTAACTTGTAAAATTCATTAGAAATTCATACCACGTCCAAAAATTACGTATAATATATCAAATTTAAGATAATTTTACGTAGAATCATTTTATCAGAATAGATCCAAATTTTACTGTACGTGGTTACTACAGTAATTTAATTAGTTTTAATGGTTTTTTAGGTTAATAAATTCATAAGAAATTATCTGTAACTCCCAAAAATATGAATAATATATCAAATTAAAGCTACTATAATGTACTTTAATAATATCTGGTTGGATCTAGCCTTTGCAGATTATTTAAACCATAGCAATTTAATTAGTTTTAATGGTTTTATAAATCATTCAATTCATAGTAAATTAATTGCTTGTCACAAAAATATAAATGATATACCGATGGAAAGCTGGTTCCATGTAGATCATCAATAGGCAATTAGTTAAGCATTTTACTGTAAGGTTTTTCTATGAAGATTTAAATGGTTTAATGGTCTATTTAGAGTAATCAATTCATAAGAAAATAAATACTATTCAGAAAATTACAAATAATATGTCCTTGAAATCACAATTCCGTAGAGATTACAGATATAATTTTAGTTTGATTTTTAGACAACAGAAACTATATGTATCATTTAAAACCATTAAACACTATTTAAATCATACAAAAAGATCTATAATTCCGATTAGGGTGAATCCAAGTGCTATGGTTTTGTATTGACAATATCCATACAGAGAAATTGCATGAAAAATTATTTGGTACTGTTAAAACAGAAATTCATACAGAAATATTGAAACCTATTGAAATAGTGTTTTAATTATAAGAAAATATCTATAACTCCTTTTTAGGTGATTCAAATTGCCACGGTCTCTAAATTGCATTACTTCTATCCAGTAGCATCTAGTTCACAATTTAATATGACATAAACATATTTAGTTCAATTAAAGTGGTATACACCATATTAAATCGATACAACTTTAGTAATAAAAGTTTTAGTGCATTAAATGAATTTCCACGTGCATCATGTAATCTAATTATGTCCAGGACACTAAATGCAACCATTGTGACTCATTAAATCGTCATGCATGCATCTGTTCATCATTGTTTTCTTGTAATGTTGCACTGTTGCATGTTTGCAATGTTTTGAATGGTGTGTTTGTTGTGTTTGCTTCAAACGTTAGATTGCGAGGAGTGCAACTACTGTGATTGCAACTACTATAATTGCAAGTATTGTGGTTATTGCGAAAGAGGCCATTATAATTGTGAGGATTATCTAATCGACTACATCTACAACAAAGGCAAGTGGTGCTATCTTGGTCATAAATGTCCTATTGTTTTCCTATGCATTATAGATGTTTTTGTAGAATTGCATATGTAGGAATTGATGTGTATATGCTATGCTATGTCCCATATTATTCCCTAGTATTCCTTGTTTATGAGCCACCGTTGGTAGATGTGCTTAGCCATGCTATGATGAACGAGGGTTGGGTTACATCACTGAAGTTGTTTCTAAATGTGTTGGTTTGTGAAAACTAAAGCAACTTAATCAATGAATCTCCTGGGTGTGATGGGATTGATAATTTTTGGTGGTATCATTGCGGAAAGGCACCCAGGACACTGAGAAATGATTGGTTTCTTTGTTTCGAAGCTTTCGTGTGTAACCATGTGCCAATAATGAAATGGGCGGTTAGTTGAACTCAGTAGGTTGTGGTAACTCGAACCCGCGTATCCAGAGATGTAGATAGTGTAGGTTGGACGGGTGCGCGTCGGGATTGGGGAGCTACTTCCCGAACGGTTCCTTCTTGGACTTATCCCTATCATCACCCAATATGAGAGTGGTGGTACGAGCTGGGCTGGCCAAGTCACATGGGTAAAGTGTACTAACCCTCAGGTGTATAAACTAATCGATTAAATGTGTCCCTGTTATGGACAATTTGAGCGACCTGACATCGATGCTATGATATTTCTCACTCATCCTTATTTCTTAATTACTTAAAACTTGTTGGGTGAACATAATTGGGTAGGAGCACCTGGGAGTGAACCAGAGTGTCCTATTTATCGTATTGGAAAACTACTTTGTTACAAATGTTAGGATAAAACTTTTGCTTTATGCAAATGGGCCTAAACTCCACTTGGCCAAATAAGCATGTAGTTGATAGATCTGTTGTTAACCACTTTAGCCTACTTGCCATACATTCAATGTATTGACCATTCGTGGCTGCAACGTTTCATGTTGCAGGTTATATCGTATCTGAGTGATCGTTCATAGGTCGCGAGACTCCAGTCAACAATTTTTTGCCTGTGGGACATTTGAAGGATGGAGATCTACCTTGTATTCGTTTTCCGCTGTGTACTTGAATAAATAATGTAAATTTTGGATCATATTCGTTGTATTTATGATGCACAGTTATATTTGGCATCATTTTGTACTGTGTGTGCCAGTGAACCGATCCAGGGATTGACACTATACACATGAACTCAGCCTTATCAGGCGAGGGTGTTAGAAGATGGTATCAGAGCTGTGTGTTGACTGTAGGATCGTGACCTTAGAAATGGATTAGCAATAAGAGACCTCTATTAGGAGAACTATCATATTTTATACTTATTAGAGTTCTTATATTCCTTGTCTATCATTTTCCAACACCTCTCCTTGTTCAAACTTGTAGATGTCCATTCATTTGATTAGTAGAAGAAGTGATCTACCATCAAAACTATAAGAATTGGAAAATGTTATTAGTAGTTTTCTATAAAGCAAATCACTATATGAGAGTTGGCCTACAAGTAAAGAACAAATAACATGACATAAATGAACATCTCACCAAGTTTGGGTAGATCTGGACCACCATATTTTATCTCTTTAGGAGATCATCGCTATCGTGTTAGTATATTGTTCTTACCAACTTATGTGGTATGACAATATAGGTTGCTTGATTGTTTGTACTGAACCATATTGTGTGATGCCTTGTTTAGGATATGTTATTTTGAAACTCTAAAGTTGCTGGAGTTTTCGTGTGGTTTTAAAATTATTTTAATGGTGTAATTTGATTGAAATTCGTGAGATTATCGCTGCAGTTTTCACCGACCTGTTGTACCGCGATTTTTCATATTTTATTGGTGACTCATAAAATCTTAAAAATAGGATCTGGGCGTAATTACGTAGTACACACACAAATTGGCTAAAATTCTGACGAGTTTAGGTCGGTCGGAAAAATCCGTGAAGTCTCATTGCACTGCTTTGATGATTTTGTTTATTGCTTATATGTTGCTCTATTTTACTCTAGTATTGTTCCCAATGCTTTCAAACTATTTTGTGGTTATATACTACTAAGTTTATACACCTGTAATGTTATTATACAAGTGTTTGCTTATGTTTTGATTCCTTATGATTATTTGCTTGTTTGTGACATTGATTGCTTCATATAGTTATGGGTAGGATTATTTTCTTAGTCGTTTCTTTCCTATAGAATCTATCCTTCCCTATCTTGAACCTTTGGAGATATAATGATGTGTTAAGTGGAAGGTTTGACAACACAATGCATTTAGGAAAGAGAATGCTTCACCTAATGGAAAAAGGATGTGGAAGTATGAAGTGTTCCACATGATGTTATGTAGTAGATTACGCAACCTGAAAGTTGAAGTATCGATAGTTTAGTTTTAGTAGTAGCTTTGTTGATTGAATACATGGGAGTATACATAGAGCATTAGTTCGTGCCCATGGAAACATTCTTCAAGGAAACTGAGAATGCCCGAGTGATAGAAAAACGTGATTTACCTATCCTCATACATGCTAATGATTTGGGTGCAGGATGGATTGATCACCATTCCTACTACTCTTATTATTCGCTCTTGTACTGTTGGATTTGCGAATCTTGAGTGTCTTTTTAGCCTTATCAAAGAGTCGACGTTGAGCCTAAACCCTATAATGGTATATTGTTACACCCTTCTAAAAGCATCCATTGCTAAGCATAGGAATGTACGGTAAGGATGAATCCCAACCGTGAATTATGGGCACCGTGAATTAAACGTTCCCCAATTGACCACCATGAGAGTTCTGCTAGTTCAAGTAGTGTTTTCTTCGAATCTGTCAATCATGAAGTTTAGAATGTGCAAGAGACATTGTGTCAACAAAAGTCTAAAGGAGAACCAATCTGAGCTTAGTGAATCCTTGAGAAGTGACCTAGTCAGATTTCTTTTAAGGATGGTAGCGCCCTAATGGATCCCCGAACCTTTCTTTCTTTCTAGCCTTCCCAAATCTCGGGACGAGATTTCTTTTAAGGGTGGTAGTCTGTCACATCCCAAAATTCTCCTAATTTTGGAATGTGAAATAAATAAATAAGTTTGATTGATTGTTTGACTATGTTGAAAATTCTCAAAGAGAAGAAACTTTTTGTATAGAAAATCCTCTCAACCTTGAATTCAAAATCTTATATTCTTTTGTTATGACCTAAGTAGCCATATAGGAAAAAGGGCATGGATTGATTATGGATTGTAGAATTGGTGTGCAAGATTTCAAAATGAAAATCATGAAGCATTCATAAGCATTTCATTACATCCATGCAAAGATCTCACAAACTGAATCCAAATCCTGGTATCTAAATCCTATAGTTGATTCGCCCAAATGTTCCTAAAGGTAATTAAATTGACTTGATAAAACCCACTGTTGCTAAGGCATAAATTATTGATAATTATAGCCTAAAGAGATCGAATTAATATTACAAAATTTTAGAAACAAAATTGAGCTTATTTGGAGCTAGTATGAAAAAGTTATGGAATAAATACAAACAAATAAAGATATAAATAAAATGGAATATACAAGGATTTATAAATGCACTACTTGAAAAATAGTAAAAATATTACAAATATGATCCTACAATGATCTATTCGATTTTAAAAAATTTAGAATCAAGAATCATATCATTTGGAGTTCGTATGCAAAAGATACGAGGGAAACAAGTAAATAGAAAAAGAAAAAGAAAAAAAAACTAAGCGGGCCGCCGGCCCACCGGACCGAGCCAGCGACCGGAGCAGCTACGCGCGCGCACATACATGCCCAGATTTGCTTTAAAAAGCGCGCAAAACGAGTTTTGTCCAACCTACCTCTATTCAAACTGCTATAACTTTTTATCTACAACTCCGAATCGACTTCCGTTTGTTTCTACTTGTTCCCTACTCCAAAACCTATCTCTACACCGTCCTAAAACTCCATATAATCACGTGGAGCCACAGCTGTACGAGTTTCCCTTCTCGAAATCCCGAATCTACACATGCCCGAATTTTATTTCGCTTTTTAAACCATCTAGACTTTGTCGTTTGCCTTCGATCAAAAAAGTAAAGTTGTAGGAATCGTCGAAATATTTCAATCCCGAGAAACCTCACCTCTTTTCATCCACCACAGCCGGAGAATTTCGTATCGCAATATTTCAGATCTTACGGTGTAAATCCAATATGTACTCGCGCTCGTTTCTTCAAATCCAAATTCCTTTGGTGAGAAGGTAGGAATAATGATTCCCCATAACTTTCGTGTTCTAAGTTTTTCAATTTGACCTACAGATTTGTCTCTCTAACACAGATCTGTTTCTTGTCTATTCTGGGCCAAAATCGGGTCAATCTCTTCTTCTAGCCACCGGATCCTATCCAGACGGTCGAGATCCAATCAAACCGGTGCGTGCCATATCGTCAACCCGGTCAGCTACCTCATCAACGCCACGTCAACGTCAGGTCAACATCTAGTCCCAGTCAGCATGCAAAGTCAACAAGTCCAGTCAGCGGAATATTCCCTGGAATATTCCGTTCGAATTTAAAATTGCATATTATAGATCTAATTTGTAAAATTCATTAGAAATTCATACCACGTCCAAAAATTGCGTATAATATATCAAATTTAAGATAATTTTACGTAGAATCATCTTATCAGAATAGATCCAAATTTTACTGTACGTGGTTACTGCAGTAATTTAATTAGTTTTAATGGTTTTTTAGGTTAATAAATTCATAAGAAATTATCTGTAACTCCGAAAAATATGAATAATATATCAAAATTGAAGCTACTGTAATGTACTTTAATAATATCTGGTTGGATCTAGCCTTTTCAGATTATTTAAACCGTAGCAATTTAATTAGTTTTAATGGTTTTATAAATCATTCAATTCATAGTAAATTAATTGCTTGTCACAAAAATATAAATGATATACCGATGGAAAGCTGGTTCCATGTAGATCATTAATATGCAATTAGTTCAGCATTTTACTGTAAGGTTTTTCTGTGAAGATTTAAATGGTTTAATGGCCTATTTAGAGTAATAAATTTATAAGAAAATAAATACTATTCAGAAAATTACAAATAATATGTACTTGAAATCACAATTCCGTGGAGATTACAGATATAATTTTACTTTGATTTTTAGACAACAAAAACTATATGAATCATTTAAAACCATTAAACACTGTTTAAATCATACAAAAAGATCTATAACTCCGATGAGGGTGAATCCTAGTGCTAAGGTTTTGTATTGACAATATCTATATTGAGAAATTGCATGACAAATTATTTGGTACTGTTAAAACAGAAATTCATACAGAAATATTTAAACCAATTGAAATAGTCTTTTAATCATAAGAAAATATCTATAACTCCTTTTTAGGCGATTCAAATTGCCACTGTCTCTAAATTGCATTACTTCTATCCAGTAGCATCTAGTTCACAATTTAATACGACATAAACATATATAGTTCAATTAAAGTGGTATACACCATATTAAACCGATACAACTTTAGTAATAAAAGCTTTATTGCATTAAATGACTTTCCACGTGCATCATGTAATCTAATTATGTTCAGAACACTAAATGCAACCATTGTGACTCATTAAATCGTCATGCATGCATCTTTTCATCATTGTTTTCTTGTAATGTTGCACTATTGCATGTTTGCAATGTTTTGAATGGTGTGTTTGTTGTGTTTGCTTCAAACGTTAGATTGCAAGGAGTGCAACTACTATGATTGCAACTACTATGATTGCAAGTATTGTGGTTATTGCGAAAGAGGCCATGATAATTGTGAGGATTATCTAATCGACTACATCTACAACAAAGGCAAGTGGTGCTATCTTGGTCATAAATGTCCTATTGTTTTCCTATGCATTATAGATGTTTTTGTAGAATTGCATATGTAGGAATTGATGTGTATATGCTATGCTATGTCCCATATTATTCCCTAGCATTCCTTGTTTATGAGTGTCACATCCCAAGATTTTCCAAATCTTGTAATGTGAAAATAAATGAATAAAATAAAACTTTGTTTGATTTTCAGGGCCAGAAGAAACTTTTTGAATTTAATTGGAACTTCAACCCAATTTGAATTAAATAAAATCGTAAAAGGATTTCAAAAGATAAGCAATTTAAATAAAGGAAAACAAAATATTTTGGAAATACTATTTTGGATCTTTAAAAAAAGAATTGGTTTTCAATAGAAATAAAAGTTTATAGATAAAAGATTATTTTATAAAGCCAAATGAAACCTTGGCCAAACTTTGGAATTAAAACATTTTGTTTTGAATAAAAATAGCAAAGGTTTATTTAAATAAAATAATAAGGATTTAATATCCAAATTTTATTAAAGTAAAGGCTTATCCCATTTTAAATAAAACACTAAAACTTATTTATTTACTTTAAATAAGTTTTCCAAATATTTTATATTCTCAAATAAAACCTTCTGAAGTGTTTTGGTTTTATTTTAGATTTCAAAATAAATATTTTAATAAAACAAATCCTATTTGATTTATTAATGAAAGTCTATTATATTTAATTAATAATGGACTCTAAATAAAATGTTATTTGTTTTAAAACAAGTTTCCAAATATTCTTTATTTACAAATAAACTACTGAATGGTTTAAAATTAATTAGTTCCCAAGTGGAACTTTGGAATTAAATCAAAACCTATGGATTTAATAGTTGATACATCTATTTAGTTAATTATTAATGGACCCTATTATTTAAATTATTAATTTGAATTTGGATTTTGGTTCATGTTACTGAACAGAACTAATTTCAATATTGCAAAGTTTGGGTGTTGTTTGAATTGATTTGAACATTGTTTTTTTGTTTGAAATTACAAAAGAAAAATAGAAAAGAAAAGGAAAAGAACTCAAGAAAAAAAATGTATAAACAGATCGCCCAACTGCCAAATTAACAGCCACTCAGCCAAGCTCCTCCCCGGCTTTCTTTCCACTCGAACCGCACCCACAGAGGCTTATCATGACCCCACCCTACTCCCTTTCTTTCACGCCAAACGGTCCCACTCCCTAGTCATCGTCTTCACCACCCACGACCACGCCCTCTCGCCCGGCCGTTTACGCGATGAATGCTCGGTTAAATTCACGGCATTGATGCTGCCTTTACCCTCTACGACCAAGCAAGTTAAAGCGCCCCTCTCTCCTCTCTCGTTCCCCTCTGTCTCCTCCCCAAAGCACGCCCCCAGGCCGCCCCAATTTCTCCCCGAGCACCCTCTATTCCGACGAGGTCCAGAGCCGATTCCGGCGACTCGACACTACGTCCTGCCTCCCCGAGCACACAAGCACGCTCACCACACCCTGGCGCATCTTTCCGTGCCATTCATTCATCCGCGGGTACCCCACAGCGTCGGCAACATCGATGACCTGCAGCACCGCCGTCTGCCCTCTTCTCCGACGACGTCCCCAGGTAATACCTGACCTCCCCTCCTTTCCCCGTGGACACGATGATTATCTCCAGGCTCGTGCGAACCTAACAGCACCTCCCGTTTGTCCTAGGATGCCCCCTATCCTCGCCCTCGACGACCTCCTGAACCGCCCGAAGCCCAGCTCGTCTCCGGCGAGCAATCAAGACGACCTCGCGCCTCGACGGACAAGTACCACGTTGATCATCAGCGAAGCCGATTCCGGTGAGCATCTCCCCACCCTCCTTTGCTTCCTGTACCGCCGGCGCCGTCATCGACTGGCCGCTCCGCCGCTAGCCACCGTCGTCGCGCCGCCAGCTTTTGGCAAAGCACTGAGAGCCGTTCGATCTAGTTTGAACGGGCAGGATTAGATCACTTAGTCGCGAATAGGTACGTTCTCTGGACCGCGCGATTTGACTTGATCCAACGCACCACGATGCCGATCCGGCCGAACCGGTATCAGCCAGTGAGATAGCGACGCGTGGCCAGTGTTTGAGTTAAAACAGATTTTTGAATCAGATTTATTTGCAAACTTCGAACCTTTGTAACTTTCAAACCACACGTCCAAAAATTATAAATTTTATATCAATGGATTCAGGAGAACAAGCCATATCCATCCATGCCCTTAGTTTAGCAAATAGTATTTGTTAGTTCGTTTGTTTTTGCAGATTCTTTTGTGGGCTTTTTTAGAGTATAAAAATTGTTTAAAATTGATTTTAGGGTTAAAACTTTTGCAAAATGGTTTTTTGTGACCTTACTGACCTTAGGAACCAACCCTTGGTGTTAAAAATGATTTTGGTAAAAATTAGGTTGGAGTATTTGACTTAGCCAATTTCTAGCCAAATAAAATTATTGATTTTATTATGAAAATGTTTATGGAAAGAAAACTTTGGGAAAATAGTTTGGACCAAACCTACTGACCCAAAATACCAATTTTTGCAATAGCAACTCATTTGGTGAAAAACTTAAATTTTTTGTTTTGATAAAAACATTTTTCACCACATAAAATGATGAATGGATTTTAAAAAATGGTTTTGAGATGAAACCCTTTTGCAATTGACTTTGCCATTTTGGTGAATAACGAATTTGGAACATACAAAGTTTAGAAGCCTAGTGGAAACCACCTTTGCAATTAGAACCATCTTTTGCATGCTTTCATGCATTTCTTTGACTTTGTCATTTTATGTGTTGTTTTGCTTGATTGGTAGATTGAGCTTGTGCCTTGCTTGATTGATTTAGTGACTTGAAGAGTGTGATTGTTGCAAGGACAAGGAGTGAATCTATACCCTCTACCAAAAAGGCAAGTGATGCTTCATACTTTTTGTCCTATTACTTTCTCTATGCATTAGTGATTTTGCTAAGTAAAACTTGCATGAATTTTGCTAAGTATAAACCTTGCTATAGTAAAACCTAGTAGATGAATCCTTAGTAGGATTTTCCTAAGTTAAGATTCCTACTACTATCAAGCTTAGCCTAGCTAATAGAAAACATGGGTGGAAAATATATTCACACTATGGAAAAATCTCTAAGTTCGAGGACTTATGTTTTGTTTAATAAAACAACTAAGTTAATGAATCACCTGGGTGGAATGGAAGGATTGGGTTATGTTGAGTGGTTCACAAGGCCCATGTTTATGGTTGACCTTGTGTATCTCACTTGTGGATGGCCACCCAGGAACAAAGAGATTTGAAATGTCAAATGTTGAGAAGCTTCAAGTGCAACCACTTGGCAATATGGGCTCTGCCATGACCATATAGGTTGCAAGAACTTAGCCATATGGACAGTGGGTGGTAGTGTTTGATAGGTTGGAACGCGTCCATTTTGGTCTAAGGGAAGGCTTCTGAAAGATCTTGTCTTGGGAAACCAAGTCTTGTGGGGAAAGTGCACCACCTCTGCAGAGTGTAAAATCTAAGTACTTAGCCATGTCCCAGTAAAGGACAATTTGAGCATCAAGACATGGAAGCAATCAAGAATCTCATCATTCAAATTTCTAAGTTAAAAACTTGTGGATTGAACAAGGGTTGTTTGAAATCTTCAATCTTTGGTTGGTAGATGCCTTGGAAAGGATCTTCAATCTTTGATTGAGAAAAATGATTTTGACAAGCAAAAACTTAGTATTTTCAAAATGTTAAGGAAAAATCTATTTTGAGCAATGCAAGCCTCAACTCCACTTAGCCAAATACATATAGATGATAAACTCCACTATACTACCATAGTATCACTTGCCAATAAAATTCAAATGTATTGACGCTTTGTGGCTGTAACTTGTATGTTACAGGTTTGATTGATTTTAGTGAAGATTGATTGATTAGGATTACAAAGTCTACAACCAGCATTTTCCTGTGGCACTTTGAAGATGAAGGACCCATGCTTATAGTTATTCCGCTGCAATGTAATGTAATAGCCATATGAGCTATGTGTGATGTAATAAAATTATGTTATTCCCGGTTATAAAGTTATAATATGACCTTTGTATCTTGATATTACATCTTAACTGTGGATGCTAGCTGTTGATCCAGGGACTAGCATTGTAAACATAGGAGGAATCTACCTTATTAGGTTGAGACCTCTACTGATGGTATCAGAGCATTGTGTTGCCTATAGGATTTGTAACCCTAGGATTGGACAAAAAACCCTTAGAAAAATAGGAGTTGTCTTATTCCAAAACTTATATACAAATAACACTTGTAAATTCTTTCCTCAACCATTTTGGTTTCCACTCTACTTCTCTTCTGTTTTTGACTTGATGGAAAAACCTACCCCATGACCAAAGACTTCACCATGTGCAAAGGACTACTTCAACTTCTTCAACTCTAATGACTTCAACATCTTCAGCATATTCACCAAGGAGTTCCAACTTGGATACCACTAAGGACTACAAGTGAAACAAGGAAATCTTGCTCAAGATTTAGAGACTGAGGGAATGCAAAAGTTAGAAGAATCCTACATCACTTGAAGTATTGTGACTAAGAGTTTTTCCCAAGGAAACCATGATCTCATGCAAGAAGGATCAACCAAGAATGATGGAAAGATCCCAAGTGAACCATATAGATGGACCACCATATTTTAGTAAAGTCAAAACACACCAACTTATGTGGTGTAACAAAAATATTTTGTTGTCAAGTATGTGCTTGAACTTTGTTGTTTGAGTGAAATGTTTGGTTTGTGATTGCATGCACGTTGCTTGTGTAATTGTGATGTGTGTGATTAGAATTGATCCCTTATAAATATCTAGTCTATTCTAATCTCGCTTCAACCCAAACAGATGACTACTCCAACAGACTCCAACATCAAGGTTGATGACAACAACAACAACCAAGAGGACAACATGAGAGAACTTATAGCAACCCAAAACCAGTTGAGCCAAGAGACAACTCAGCTTTTAGCCAACAACAATGGACTAGACCCAGCCATACAAAGGATTTTGAAACTTCAATCCCAATTGTTGCAAGGATTGGTTAATCAAATGATCAACATGGGAGAAAACTTTTCCCAAAGACCTAATGACAACAAGGGTGACAAAGATGTTAATCTAGAAGGAACCCAAGCTAGCAATATTTGTGGAGACAAGGATCATGCATCCAAGGAACATGAAGATCAATGACCCAAGAAGAGAGAAAGATCTCCCACCTATGAAGAACATGAACTAGAGGAACTCCTAGCTTTGGAGAGACCCAAAAAGAAGAAGAAAGACAAAAGCCAGTTGCAATGTTACGATTGCAAAGAGATGGAACACTATGCCAATGAATGCCCAGAAAAGAAGAAGAGCCAAGAAGACAAACAAAGGCTAGTGAAACCCAAGATGAGGAAGGATATTAGCCAAGTGATGTGCAAACACTGCAAAGAGTTAGGACATTATGCAAACAACTGTCCAGAAAAGATGAAGCATAAGATAAACCAGCCTATGAGGGATCTTAGTCTTATCACATGTTTCAAATCCAGGGAACTAGGCCACTATGCAAATAATTGTCCAGAAAGGATGGAGAACATGTTAAACAAGTCTATGAAGGATCTCAACCTTGGCCCATGAGTCAATTATGGAAACCAAGGATTCAATGCAAAAGTTTGCTTAGAGAAGTTTTTCCAAGAAGACAATATGTAATTTTTGTTTGAATTTTTTTTAAGGGTGGTAGTACCCTAGTTGTTTTGAACCTGCTTGTAACCCTAGCCTCCCCAAATCTCGGGACGAGATTTATTTTAAGGGTGGTAGCCTGTCACATCCCAAGATTTTTCAAATCTTGTAATGTGAAAATAAATGAATAAAATAAAACTTTGTTTGATTTTCAGGGCCAGACGAAACTTTTTGAATTTAATTGGAACTTCAACCCAATTTGAATTAAATAAAATCCTAAAAGGATTTCAAAAGATAAGCAATTTAAATAAAAGAAAACAAAATATTTTGGAAATACTATTTTGGATCTTTAAAAAAAGAATTGGTTTTCAATAGAAATAAAAGTTTATAGATAAACGATTATTTTATAAAGCCAAATGAAACCTTGGAAAAACTTTGGAATTAAAACATTCTGTTTTGAATAAAAATAGCAAAGTTTTATTTAAATAAAATAATAAGGATTTAATATCCAAATTTTATTAAAGTAAAGGCTTATCCCATTTTAAATAAAACACTAAAACTTATTTATTTACTTTAAATAAGTTTTCCAAATATTTTATATTCTCAAATAAAACCTTCTGAAGTGTTTTGGTTTTATTTTAGATTTCAAAATAAATATTTTAATAAAACAAATCCTATTTGATTTATTAATGAAAGTCTATTATATATAATTAATAATGGACTCTAAATAAAATGTTATTTGTTTTAAAACAAGTTTCCAAATATTCTTTATTTACAAATAAACTACTGAATGGTTTAAAATTAATTAGTTCCCAAGTGGAACTTTGGAATTAAATCAAAACCTATGGATTTAATAGTTGATACATCTATTTAGTTAATTATTAATGGACCATATTATTTAAATTATTAATTTGAATTTGGATTTTGGTTCATGTTACTGAACAGAACTAATTTCAATATTGCAAAGTTTGGGTGTTGTTTGAATTGATTTGAACATTGTTTGTTTGTTTGAAATTACAAAACAGAAAAATAGAAATAGAAAAGGAAAAAGAACTCAGAAGAAAAAAAAATGTATAAACAGACTGGCCCAACTGCCCCAGCCCAACAGCCCACTCGCAGCCCAGCTCCCCTCCCCGAAGCGTTTCTTTCCACTCAGAACCGCACCCACACAGAGGCTGATCAGCGGACCCCACCCCTACTCCCTTTCTTTCACTGCCAAACGGTCCCACTCCCCCTAGTCATCGTCTTCACCACCCCGCTGACCACGCCCCTCTCGCCGGCCGTTTCTGCCGATGAATGCTCGGTTAAATTCACGGCATTGATGCTGCCTTTACCCTCTACGACCAAGCAAGTTAAAGCGCCCCTCTCTCCTCTCTCGTTCCCCTCTGTCTCCTCCCCAAAGCACGCCCCCAGGCCGCCCCAATTTCTCCCCGAGCACCCTCTGTTCCGACGAGGTCCAGAGCCGATTCCGGCGACTCGACACTACCTCCTGCCTCCCCGAGCACACGAGCATGCTCACCACACCCTAGCGCATCTTTCTGTGCCATTCATTCATCCGCGGGTACCCCACAGCGTCGGCAACATCGACGACCTGCAGCACCGCCGTCTGCCCTCTTCTCCAACGACGTCCCCAGGTAATACCTGACCTCCCCTCCTTTCCCCGTGGACACGATGATGATCTCCAGGCTCGTGCGAACCTAACAGCACCTCCCGTTTGTCCTAGGACGCCCCCTATCCTCGCCCTCGACGACCTCCTGAACCGCCCGAAGCCCAGCTCATCTCCGGCGAGCAATCAAGGACAGCCTCGTGCGCCCCTCGACGGACAAGTACCACGTTGAGCATCGAAGGCGTCGATTCCGTGAGCATCTCCACCCTCTTTGCTTCCTGTACGGCCGTCATCGATCGCCGCTAGCCACCGTCGTCGCGCCGCCACTTTTGGCAAAGCACTGAGAGCCGTTCGATCTAGTTTGAACGGGCAGGATTAGATCACTTAGTCGCGAATAGGTACGTTCTTCCGACCACGCGATTTGACTTGATCCAACTCACCACGATGCCGATCCGGCAACCGGTATCGCCCGGTGAGATAGCGACGTGGCGGTGTTTGAGTTAAAACAGCTTTTTGAATCAGATTTATTTGCAAACTTCAAACCTTTGTTACTTTCAAACCACACGTCCAAAAATTATAAATTTTATATCAATGGATTCAGGAGAACAAGCCCTAGCCAACCATGCCCTTAGTTTAGCAAATAGTATTTGTTAGTTTGTTTGTTTTTGCAGATTCTTTTGTGGGCTTGTTTAGAGTATAAAAATTGTTTAAAATTGATTTTAGGGTTAAAACTTTTGCAAAATGGTTTGTTGTGACCTTACTGACCTTAGGAACCAACCCTTGGTGTTAAAAATGATTTTGGTAAAAATTAGGTTGGAGTATTTGACTTAGCCAATTTCTAGCCAAATAAAATTATTGATTTTATTATGAAAATGTTTATGGAAAGAAAACTTTGGGAAAATAGTTTGGACCAAACCTACTGACCCAAAACACCAAGTTTTGCAATAGCAACTCATTTGGTGAAAAACTTAAAAGTTTTGTTTTGATAAAAACATTTTTCACCACATAAAATGATGAATGGATTTTAAAAAATGGTTTTGAGATGAAACCCTTTTGCAATTGACTTTGCCATTTTGGTGAATAACCAATTTGGAACATACAAAGTTTAGAAGCCTAGTGGAAACCACATTTGCAATTAGAACCATCTTTTGCATGCTTTCATGCATTTCTTTGACTTTGTCATTTTATGTGTTGTTTTGCTTGATTGGTAGATTGAGTTTGTGCCTTGCTTGATTGATTTGTAGTGACTTGAAGAGTGTGATTGTTGCAAGGACAAGGAGTGAATCTATACCCTCTACCAAAAAGGCAAGTGATGTTTCATACTTTTTGTCCCATTACTTTCTCTATGCATTAGTGATTTTGCTAAGTAAAACTTGCATGGATTTTGCTAAGTATAAACCTTGCTATAGTAAAACCTAGTAGATGAATCCTTAGTAGGATTTTCCTAAGTAAAGATTCCTACTACTATCAAGCTTAGCCTAGCTAATAGAAAACATGGTTGGAAAATATATTCACACTATGGAAAAATCTCTAAGTCTGAGGACTTATGTTTTGTTTAATAAAACAACTAAGATAATGAATCACCTGGGTGGAATGGAAGGATTGGGTTATGTTGAGTGGTTCACAAGGCCCATGTTTATGGTTGACCTTGTGTATCTCACTTGTGGATGGCCACCCAGGAACAAAGAGATTTGAAATGTCAAATGTTGAGAAGCTTCAAGTGCAACCACTTGGCAATATGGGCTCTGCCATGATCATATAGGTTGCAAGAACTTAGCCATATGGACAATGGGTGGTAGTGTTTGATAGGTTGGAACGCGTCCATTTTGGTCTAAGGGAAGGCTTCTGAAAGATCTTGTCTTGGGAAACCAAGTCTTGTGGGGAAAGTGCACCACCTCTGCAGAGTGTAAAATCTAAGTACTTAGCCATGTCCCTGGTAAAGGACAATTTGAGCATCAAGACATGGAAGCAATCAAGAATCTCATCATTCAAATTTCTAAGTTAAAAACTTGTGGATTGAACAAGGGTTGTTTGAAATCTTCAATCTTTGGTTGGTAGATGCCTTGGAAAGGATCTTCAATCTTTGATTGAGAAAAATGATTTTGACAAGCAAAAACTTAGTATTTTCAAAATGTTAAGGAAAAATCTATTTTGAGCAATGCAAGCCTCAACCCCACTTAGCCAAATACATATAGATGATAAACTCCACTGTACTACCATAGTATCACTTGCCAATACAATTCAAATGTATTGACCCTTTGTGGCTGTAACTTGTATGTTCCAGGTTTGATTGATTTTAGTGAAGATTGATTGATTAGGATTACAAAGTCTACAACCAGCATTTGCCTGTGGCACTTTGAAGATGAAGGACCCATGCTTATAGTTATTCCGCTGCAATGTAATGTAATAGCCATATGAGCTATGTGTGATGTAATAAAATTATGTTATTCCCGGTTATAAAGTTATAATATGACCTTTGTATCTTGATATTACATCTTAACTGTGGATGCTAGCTATTGATCCAGGGACTAGCATTGTAAACATAGGAGGAATCTACCTTATTAGGTTGAGACCTCTACATATGGTATCAGAGCATTGTGTTGCCTGTAGGATTTGTAACCCTAGGATTGGACAAAAAACCCTTAGAAAAATAGGAGTTGTCTTATTCCAAAACTTATATACAAATAACACTTGTAAACTCTTTCCTCAACCATTTTGGTTTCCACTCTACTTCTCTTCTGTTTTTGACTTGATGGAAAAACCTACCCCATGACCAAAGACTTCACCATGTGCAAAGGACTACTTCAACTTCTTCAACTCTAATGACTTCAACATCATCAACATATTCACCAAGGACTTCCAACTTGGATACCACTAAGGACTACAAGTGAAACAAGGAAATCTTGCTCAAGATTTAGAGACTGAGGGAATGCAAAAGTTAGAAGGATCCTACATCACTTGAAGTATTGTGACTAAGAGTTTTTCCCAAGGAAACCATGATCTCATGCAAGAAGGATCAACCAAGAATGATGGAAAGATCCCAAGTGAACCATATAGATGGACCACCATATTTTAGTAAAGTCAAAACACACCAACTTATGTGGTGTAACAAAAATATTTTGTTGTCTAAGTATGTGCTTGAACTTTGTTGTTTGAGTGAAATGTTTGGTTTGTGATTGCATGCACGTTGCTTGTGTAATTGTGATGTGTGTGATTAGAATTGATCCCTTATAAATATCTAGTCTATTCTAATCTCGCTTCAACCCAAACAGATGACTACTCCAACAGACTCCAACATCAAGGTTGATGACAACAACAACAACCAAGAGGACAACATGAGAAAACTTATAGCAACCCAAAACCAGTTGAGCCAAGAGACAACTCAGCTTTTAGCCAACAACAATGGACTAGACCCAGCCATACAAAGGATTTTGAAACTTCAATCCCAATTGTTGCAAGGATTGGTTACTCAAATGATCAACATGGGAGAAAACTTTTCCCAAAGAGCTAATGACAACAAGGGTGACAAAGATGTTAATCTAGAAGGAACCAAAGCTAGCAATATTTGTGGAGACAAGGATCATGCATCCAAGGAACATGAAGATCAATGCCCCAAGAAGAGAGAAAGATCTCCCACCTATGAAGAACATGAACTAGAGGAACTCCTAGCTTTGGAGAGACCCAAAAAGAAGAAGAAAGACAAAAGCCAGTTGCAATGTTACAATTGCAAAGAGATGGAACACTATGCCAATGAATGCCCAGAAAAGAAGAAGAGCCAAGAAGACAAACAAAGGCTAGTGAAACCCAAGATGAGGAAGGATATTAGCCAAGTGATGTGCAAACACTGCAAAGAGTTAGGACATTATGCAAACAACTGTCCAGAAAAGATGAAGCATAAGATAAACCAGCCTATGAGGGATCTCAGTCTTGTCACATGTTTCAAATGCAGGGAACTAGGCCACTATGCAAACAATTGTCCAGAAAGGATGGAGAACAAGTTAAACAAGTCTATGAAGGATCTCAACCTTGGCCCATGAGTCAAGTATGGAAACCAAGGATTCAATGCAAAAGTTTGCTTAGAGAAGTTTTTCCAAGAAGACAATATGTAATTTTTGTTTGAATTTTTTTTAAGGGTGGTAGTACCCTAGTTGTTTTGAACCTGATTGTAACCCTAGCCTCCCCAAATCTCGGGACGAGATTTATTTTAAGGGTGGTAGCCTGTCACATCCCAAGATTTTCCAAATCTTGTAATGTGAAAATAAATGAATAAAATAAAACTTTGTTTGATTTTCAGGGCCAGAAGAAACTTTTTGAATTTAATTGGAACTTCAACCCAATTTGAATTAAATAAAATCCTAAAAGGATTTCAAAATATAAGCAATTTAAATAAAGGAAAACAAAATATTTTGGAAATACTATTTTGGATCTTTAAAAAAAGAATTGGTTTTCACTAGAAATAAAAGTTTATAGATAAAAGATTATTTTATAAAGCCAAATGAAACCTTGGCCAAACTTTGGAATTAAAACATTTTGTTTTGAATAAAAATAGCAAAGGTTTATTTAAATAAAATAATAAGGATTTAATATCCAAATTTTATTAAAGTAAAGGCTTATCCCATTTTAAATAAAACACTAAAACTTATTTATTTACTTTAAATAAGTTTTCCAAATATTTTATATTCTCAAATAAAACCTTCTGAAGTGTTTTGGTTTTATTTTAGATTTCAAAATAAATATTTTAATAAAACAAATCCTATTTGATTTATTAATGAAAGTCTATTATATTTAATTAATAATGGACTCTAAATAAAATGTTATTTGTTTTAAAACAAGTTTCCAAATATTCTTTATTTCCAAATAAAATACTGAATGGTTTAAAATTAATTAGTTCCCAAGTGGAACTTTGGAATTAAATCAAAACCTATGGATTTAATAGTTGATACATCTATTTAGTTAATTATTAATGGACCCTATTATTTAAATTATTAATTTGAATTTGGATTTTGGTTCATGTTACTGAACAGAACTAATTTCAATATTGCAAAGTTTGGGTGTTGTTTGAATTGATTTGAACATTGTTTGTTTGTTTGAAATTACAAAACAGAAAAATAGAAATAGAAAAGGAAAAAGAACTCAGAAGAAAAAAAAATGTATAAACAGACTGGCCCAACTGCCCCAGCCCAACAGCCCACTCGCAGCCCAGCTCCCCTCCCCGAAGCGTTTCTTTCCACTCAGAACCGCACCCACACAGAGGCTGATCAGCGGACCCCACCCCTACTCCCTTTCTTTCACTGCCAAACGGTCCCACTCCCCCTAGTCATCGTCTTCACCACCCCGCTGACCACGCCCCTCTCGCCGGCCGTTTCTGCCAATGAATGCTCGGTTAAATTCACGGCATTGATGTTGCCTTTACCTCTACGACCAAGCAAGTTAAAGCGCCCCTCTATCCTCTCTCGTTCCCCTCTGTCTCCTCCCCAAAGCACGCCCCCAGGCCACCCCAATTTCTCCCCGAGCACCCTCTGTTCCGACGAGGTCCAGAGCCGATTCCGGCGACTCGACACTACCTCCTGCCTCCCCGAGCACACGAGCATGCTCACCACACCCTGGCGCATCTTTCCGTGCCATTCATTCATCCGCGGGTACCCCACAGCGTCGGCAACATCGACGACCTGCAGCACCGCCGTCTGCCCTCTTCTCCGACGACGTCCCCAGGTAATACCTGACCTCCCCTCCTTTCCCGTGGACACGATGATGATCTCCAGGCTCGTGCGAAGCTAACAACACCTCCCGTTTGTCCTAGGACGCCCCCTATCCTCGCCCTCGACGACCTCCTGAACCGCCCGAAGCCCAGCTCATCTCCGGCGAGCAATCAAGGACAACCTCGTGCGCCCCTCGACGGACAAGTACCACGTTGAGCATCAGCGAGCGTCAGCGATTCCGGTGAGCATTTCCCCACCCTCCTTTGCTTCCTGTACCGCCGGCGCCGTCATCGACTAGCCGCTCCGCCGCTAGCCACCGTCGTCGCGCCGCCAGCTTTTGGCAAAGCACTGAGAGCCGTTCGATCTAGTTTGAACGGGCAGGATTAGATCACTTAGTCGCGAATAGGTACGTTCTCTGGACCGTGCGATTTGACTTGATCCAACGCACCACGATGCCGATCCGGCCGAACCGGTATCAGCCAGTGAGATAGCGACGCGTGGCCAGTGTTTGAGTTAAAACAGATTTTTGAATCAGATTTATTTGCAAACTTCAAACCTTTGTAACTTTCAAACCACACGTCCAAAAATTATAAATTTTATATCAATGGATTCAGGAGAACAAGCCCTATCCAACCATGCCCTTAGTTTAGCAAATAGTATTTGTTAGTTCGTTTGTTTTTGCAGATTCTTTTGTGGGCTTGTTTAGAGTATAAAAATTGTTTAAAATTGATTTTAGGGTTAAAACTTTTGCAAAATGGTTTGTTGTGACCTTACTGACCTTAGGAACCAACCCTTGGTGTTAAAAATGATTTTGGTAAAAATTAGGTTGGAGTATTTGACTTAGCCAATTTCTAGCCAAATAAAATTATTGATTTTATTATGAAAATGTTTATGGAAAGAAAACTTTGGGAAAATAGTTTGGACCAAACCTACTGACCCAAAACACCAAGTTTTGCAATAGCAACTCATTTGGTGAAAAACTTAAAAGTTTTGTTTTGATAAAAACATTTTTCACCACATAAAATGATGAATGGATTTTAAAAAATGGTTTTGAGATGAAACCCTTTTGCAATTGACTTTGCCATTTTGGTGAATAACCAATTTGGAACCTACAAAGTTTAGAAGCCTAGTGGAAACCACCTTTGCAATTAGAACCATCTTTTGCATGCTTGCATGCATTTCTTTGACTTTGTCATTTTATGTGTTGTTTTGCTTGATTGGTAGATTGAGTTTGTGCCTTGCTTGATTGATTTGTAGTGACTTGAAGAGTGTGATTGTTGCAAGGACAAGGAGTGAATCTATACCCTCTACCAAAAAGGCAAGTGATGTTTCATACTTTTTGTCCCATTACTTTCTCTATGCATTAGTGATTTTGCTAAGTAAAACTTGCATGGATTTTGCTAAGTATAAACCTTGCTATAGTAAAACCTAGTAGATGAATCCTTAGTAGGATTTTCCTAAGTAAAGATTCCTACTACTATCAAGCTTAGCCTAGCTAATAGAAAACATGGGTGGAAAATATATTCACACTATGGAAAAATCTCTAAGTCTGAGGACTTATGTTTTGTTTAATAAAACAACTAAGTTAATGAATCACCTGGGTGGAATGGAAGGATTGGGTTATGTTGAGTGGTTCACAAGGCCCATGTTTATGGTTGACCTTGTGTATCTCACTTGTGGATGGCCACCCAGGAACAAAGAGATTTGAAATGTCAAATGTTGAGAAGCTTCAAGTGCAACCACTTGGCAATATGGGCTCTGCCATGATCATATAGGTTGCAAGAACTTAGCCATATGGACAATGGGTGGTAGTGTTTGATAGGTTGGAACGCGTCCATTTTGGTCTAAGGGAAGGCTTCTGAAAGATCTTGTCTTGGGAAACCAAGTCTTGTGGGGAAAGTGCACCACCTCTGCAGAGTGTAAAATCTAAGTACTTAGCCATGTCCCTGGTAAAGGACAATTTGAGCATCAAGACATGGAAGCAATCAAGAATCTCATCATTCAAATTTCTAAGTTAAAAACTTGTGGATTGAACAAGGGTTGTTTGAAATCTTCAATCTTTGGTTGGTAGATGCCTTGGAAAGGATCTTCAATCTTTGATTGAGAAAAATGATTTTGACAAGCAAAAACTTAGTATTTTCAAAATGTTAAGGAAAAATCTATTTTGAGCAATGCAAGCCTCAACTCCACTTAGCCAAATACATATAGATGATAGACTCCACTATACTACCATAGTATCACTTGCCAATACAATTCAAATGTATTGACCCTTTGTGGCTGTAACTTGTATGTTGCAGGTTTGATTGATTTTAGTGAAGATTGATTGATTAGGATTACAAAGTCTACAACCAGCATTTGCCTGTGGCACTTTGAAGATGAAGGACCCATGCTTATTGTTATTCTGCTGCAATGTAATGTAATAGCCATATGAGCTATGTGTGATGTAATAAAATTATGTTATTCCTAGTTATAAAGTTATAATATGACCTTTGTATCTTGATATTACATCTTAACTGTGGATGCTAGCTATTGATCCAGGGACTAGCATTGTAAACATAGGAGGAATCTACCTTATTAGGTTGAGACCTCTACAATGAGCCACCGTTGGTAGATGTGCTTAGCCATGCTATGATGAACGAGGGCTGAGTTACATCACTGAAGTTGTTTCTAAATGTGTTGGTTTGCGAAAACTAAAACAACTTAATCAATGAATCTCCTGGGTGTGATGGGATTGATAATTTTGGTGGTATCATTGCGGAAAGGCACCCAGGACACCGAGAAATGATTGGTTTCTTTGTTTGGAAGCTTTCGTGTGCAACCATGTGCCAATAATGAAATGGGCGGTTGGTTGAACTCAGTAGGTTGTGGTAACTCGAACCCGCGTATCCAGAGATGTAGATAGTGTAGGTTGGACCGGTGCGCGTCGGGATTGGGGAGCTACTTCCCGAACGGTTCCTTCTTGGACTTCTCCCTATCATCACCCAATATGAGAGTGGTGGTACGAGCTGGGCTGGCCAAGTCACATGGGTAAAGTGTACTAACCCCTGCAGGGTGTATAAACTAATCGATTAGCCGTGTCCCCGGTTATGGACAATTTGAGCGACCTGATACTGATGCTATGATATTTCTCACTCATCCTTATTTCTTAATTACTTAAAACTTGTTGGGTGAACATAATTGGGTAGGAGCACCTGGGAGTGAACCAGAGTGTCCTATTTATCGTATTGGAAAACTACTTTGTTACAAATGTTAGGATAAAACTGTTGCTTTATGCAAATGAGCCTGAACTCCACTTGGCCAAATAAGCATGTAGTTGATAGATCTGTTGTTAACCACTTTAGCCTACTTGCCATACATTCAATGTATTGACCATTCGTGGCTGCAACGTTTCATGTTGCAGGTTATATCGTATCTGAGTGATCGTTCATAGGTCGCGAGACTCCACTCAACAATTGTTCGCCTGTGGCACATTTGAAGGATGGAGATCTACCTTGTATTCGTTTTCCGCTGTGTACTTGAATAAATAATGTAAATTCTGGATCATATTCGTTGTATTTATGATGCACAGTTATATTTGGTATCATTTTGTACTGTGTGTGCCAGTGAACCGATCCAGGGATTGGCACTATACACATGAACTCAGCCTTATCAGGCGAGGCTGTTACAGTTTGATTTGCTTAGTTTCTTTAGGAGAAAATTCCTTATTTGACACTACTCCCCAATATGATTCCTTATTTGACACTGAAAACTTTTCACTTCCTTATATGACCATTTTTTAAATTTCTTTGCCTTATATGACACTATAGTCCGTTCGTTAAAAGATTCCGTTAATTTTTCTACAACCGGACCTAAATACCCCTGGTTTAATACTTTGACTCATATATGTCTAACACACACGGTGAAATTATTTTCTCGTGTTTGACCACGTAGCACGGTCACGAAAGGGTGTGCAGAGAAGCGCATTTCTTTTTTTGTTGAAACAGAGCAGCGTGTTTGCTAATCACATGTAACGTATCAATTATGTAATGTATTAATTATGTTTTGTCCCAGCTGCTAGTCTGGTTGTGAGCGACGTATAGTTGCTGGCATTAAAAATGCAAGTGAGATGAAATATTCCGCCATGCCCGCTCGTCCCGCCAGAAAAATCAACTAGTCTCGTTTATTGAATCTCATTTTGCGTTGGCGGGATTAGCCGCTCTCGGGTCATGTGGTAGGCAATGCAAATTAGTCAGCTGCATGTCTGCATGCATGACGCAAGCGATCGGTTCTTGTTGTGCAGTTTATGCAGACGTACATGCAACAAGTTAATTCCAGGACCCGTAAGACCCATGTGTCCCGCCTATCCCGTACCCACGCCGCTTGCATCGTTACTGGCATTTTTTTTGGACGTGCAGGGCTTGCATCTGCTACTGGCATTTTCTTTTTCTTGGGATGTGCTGGGCTTGCATCGCTGTGTCGCTTATCTCATCGCCCGCACGTCTGCTAGCCAACATGATACGTGTACGTGCAGATGTGTCGGCAGTTCGTATTCATGCAAAATAAACTGAACATTTTTTTTGAGAAAACATCATATATAACTTCTATGTTTTGTATCAATGCCACACAATTATATTAGCTATGTGCAAATTCTTGTCAAACCGTCATATTCTGTATCAGGGGCAAAATCGTCTTTGTATATCCCTAGTTAACCCCGTTAGCTCTTAAAATACACTGGAGTGTCATATAAGGCAAAAAAAATACAGAAGTGGTCAAATAAGGAAGTGAAAAGTTTTTAGTGTTAAATAAGGAATCATATTGGGAAGTAGTGTCAAATAAGGATTTTTCTCTTTCTTTAGTTTGCTTGAATAAAGTAGTTTGGACCCCCGTTCTCGCTGTGTTGTTTCAAATAAGTTGATTGGTGTTGGAAATGAGTAGAAATTTCTTGCTTGAAAGTGCAAGAGGAACTTGAATTGACTATGACTTAGACTTTAGCATGTCATGCTAGGTGTTGTTTTGACCTTATGCTTGGTGATTATTGCTGTAGCATGACTTGTTCCAAACAATTGGGATTTCTTAGTGTGCCTTGAAAGAATCATGCGTTGTTTTAGCATACAAAAGCATAGTATTGTGGTATTCTTCTTTGATGCTTTTGAAGGGTTTCGCAGCATAGTAAATCAAAAAATTTCTACGAATGCGAACATGAAAGCCAAGATCTAATCTAGGAGATGCAATCAACAAGAGAGATTGATGAGATCTTTATACCCTTGAAGAAATAGCACAGCGGAAACGTTCAAAAGAACGTGGTTGATGTAGTCGTACTCGCCGTCTCCTCCTCGCGATCTGATCCGATCCTACGCCGCAAGTGGCAGCGCCTCCGAGAGATGCACACGTTTGGTGCCGCGAAGTATCCTCCTTCCTTGGTCCAGCAAGTATGGTGGAGAGATAGATTGGATCTGCAGCACAACGGCGTGGTGCTAATGGTGGAGAGTTTCTACAGCAGGGCTTCGCCTACGCGTAGTCGGGAGAGAGAGAGAGAGAGAGGTGGAGGGGCAGCAGGACGGTGGCTAGGGTTAGAGGAGTGGGAGGGGGAGGGTGCGCCCCTGCCCTCCTTATATAGGGGGCTGGCCGCCCCCCTTGGCCCCTCCTCTCTCGCTGACAAGCGACCCTAGTGCCCCGTCAGCTTCGTCCTCCCCGCGGTGACCACGCCTCCAAGCCCTCCTCGCCGTTTCTGGCCATTGAAGCCGGCGTCAATACGCTTTACTGCCTTCATTACTCCACCCCACGACCATGCCATCTTAAGCGCCTTCTCCCCCTCTCTCTTTCCCCTCACTCGCCAGACCCTAGTGCGCCCCCAGGCTGCCAAATTTCACGCTGCACTGCCACTGTCTCCGGCGAGCTCACCGAGCAATTCCGGCCAGTCGACGTCGCCCCTCGCCTCATCGAGCACACTATCGTGACCCCCAGTCCCTGGCGCTTCTCTCTGCACCCTCATCCCGCCCGCGCGTGCTTTGCAACGTCGACAACGACGACACCAAGCCCCACCGCCGCCTGCCATTTCCTCCGGCGAGTTTCCCTGGTAAGCTCGGACCGCCCCGGTGCTTATCGTTGATGCTCGCATGTTCCCTGGTACCGTGCGCGTCTAACGATACCTTCCACTTGTCGTAGGGTGACCTGTGGCCTCGCCCCCGTCGTCAACTGAGCGAGTCCGACGCCGTCACTGACTCCAGCAAGGAATCCACGCAGCTCCAGCACGCCCCTCGGCGAGCTACCACCACCTTGAGCTTCCCCACGCCACGAAGAACCTGGTGAGCCATTCC
Source organism: Avena longiglumis (assembly GCA_030063025.1). NCBI lineage: Eukaryota > Viridiplantae > Streptophyta > Magnoliopsida > Poales > Poaceae > Avena > Avena longiglumis. The sequence goes on from CP125975.1 coordinate 3,397,321, forward strand.
CCTTACTCCCTTGCTTCCGTTTTCGCCAGCTACGCCGCCGTCTTACCGCGAGTCGCCACACGCCGCCGCCAATGCCGCTGCTTATTGGTCAAACGCGTAGCGACCGTTGGATCTCGATCCTGTGACATAGATAGATTCACTTAAAGCGAAGGGGTATGCGATCTGTGCCGTGCGATCAAGTGAAATCCTACGGTCTGTATAAGCCGATCCGCGCGAAGAGGTATAGACGAATCAGAATGTGACACGTAGCCTGGAATCTGTTTTAAAACCAGAAACTTGTCTATTTGATGTTCCAATTTGAAAAATTCATAGCTTTCAAACCACACGTCCAAATTTTGCAAATTTTATATCAATGGAATCAGCAAGACAAGTACTTTATGACCATGCACTTTGTTTAGTAAAATGCTTCTGTTAAATTGATTGTTTTTGCAGAAACTTGTGTATGCATGTTTAGAATATAAAAATTGTTCTAAAATGATTTTTGAGATAAAATCTTTGGCAAATGGTTTGTTTTGAACCTACTGACCATAGAAATCAATTTGTGGTTTCAAAAATATATTTGGTGAAGCAAAAGGACAAACCTTTGATTTAAACCATTTCTAGTCAATTAAAAATATTGTTTATTTGTTAAAAATGCTTTTTGAAGAAAACATTTGGGAAATGTTTTGGAATAAACTCTCTGACCCCAAGCACCAAGTTTTATGGTTTAAAAATGTATTTGGTGAACCCTATAAATATTGTTGCTTGGATAAAGGCATTTTCAACCACATAAAATAATGATTTGGTTTAAAAATAATTTATAAGTAAAATCTTTTGCAAATAGTTTTACCACTTTATAAAATGACCAATAAGTGTTTTAGAATGTTTATAACCTATTATAAACCACTTTTGTAAATAAAACAAAGTTTGGCATGCTTGCATGCATTGTTTTGATTCTATTAATTTATGTGATGTTGCTTGAATGATAGATTGAAACGCGTTGCTTGATTGAATTGTAGTGAAATTTGAAGAGTGTGAACATTTCAAGATCAAGGAGTGAACTTATACTCTCTACCAAAAGGCAAGTGATGCTTCATACTTTTATCCCATTATTTTCACTATGCATTAGTGATATTTCTAAGTAGGACTTGCATGGAATTTTGCTAAGTATAAACTATGCCATGGGAAATCCTAGTAGATGAAACTTTAGTAGAATTCTCCTAAGTTAAGATTCCTACTACTATCATGCTTAGCTTTGCTAGTAGAAAACAAGGGTGGAATATATATTCATACTATGGAATATTTCTAAGTCAAGGACTTGTGTTTTGTTTAATAAAACAACTAAGTGAATGAATCACCTGGGTGGAATGGAAGGAATGGTTTATGTTGAGTGGTTCACAAGGCCCATTTCTATGGTTTACCTTGTGTATCTCACTTGTGGATGGCCACCCAGGAACAAAGAGATTTGAGATGTCAAATGTTGAGAAGCTTCAAGTGCATCCACTTGGCATTATGGGCTCTGCCTGGATCACATAGGTTGCAATAACTTAGCCATTTGGACAGTTGGTGGTAGTGGGATGATAGGTTGGAACGCGTCCATTTGGTCTAAGGGAAGGCTTCTGAAAGGTCCTGTCTTGGTGAAAATCAAGTCATGTGGGAAAAGTGCACCACCTCTGCAGAGTGTAAAATCTAAGTACTTAGCCATGTCCCTGGTAAAGGACAATTTGAGCATCAATACATGAAAGCTATCAAGAATCTCCTCATCCCAATTTCTAAGTAAAAACTTGTGGTTGGACAAGGATTGAAGGATCACCAATTTCTATTGTGAGATGCCTTGGGAATGATTTTGTGAAGCAAAAACTTAGTGTTTACAAATGATAAGGAAAATATATTTTGAGCAATGCAAGCCTAAGCTCCACTTAGCCAAATGCCTATAGATGATAGACTCCACTATACTACCATAGTATCACTTGCCAATACAATTCAAATGTATTGACCCTTGTGGCTGTAACTTATTATGTTGCAGGTTTTTTTGATGTTAGAGAAGTTTATTGATTAAGATTACAAGTCTACAACCAACATGTCTGCCCGTGGCACTTTGAAGATGAAGGACCCCATTCTATTGTTATATTCTGCTGCATTGTAATGAGATAGCCAAATGAGCTATGTAAGATGTAATAAATTATTTTATTCCTGGTTATAAAGTTGTATTATGACCTTTGTTTCTTGATATTACATCATAATTGTGGATGCTAGCTATTGATCCAGGGACTAGCATTGTAAACACAGGGAACCTTTCCTTTACAAAGGAGGGATCTTCTGAGATGGTAGCGAGCATTGTGTTGCCTATAGTATTGTAACCCTAGGATTGGACAAAAACCCCTTAGAAAAATAGGAGTTGTATTTGTTCCAAAACTTATTTACAAACAATCTTGTAAGCTCTTTCCTCAACCATTTTTGGTTTTGATTCTACATCTCTTCTATTTCAAACTTGATGGACAAAGCCTACCCCATGGCCAAAGACATCACTCTGAGTAAAGGACTTCATCAACTCTAATGACTTCAACATCTTCAGGTGATTGCAACCTTATTCTCAACAAGGACTTCAACCTTGGATATCACTAAGGACTACAAGTGAGACAAGAAATGATGTTCAAGGAAACACAACTTGGGAATCATCATCACCTTTGAAGTTTTTGTGACCAAGAATTTTCCCAAGGAAACCGTGATCTCGTTCAAGAAGAATCAACTAAGAAGGATGGAAAGATCTCAAGTGAACCATATAGATGGACCACCATATTAAGTATAGATCAAACACACCAACTTATGTGGTGTAGCAAAAATATTTTGTTGCCCAAAAATGTGCTTAAACTTGTTGTTTGAATGGAGTGTTTGTTTGTGATTGCTTGCACATTCCTTGAGTGAATTGTGATGTGTGTGATTAGGATTGACTCCTTAGAATTTTTTTTTGCCTATTCTAATACCAATCCAACCCAAACAGATGACTTCTCCAAGAGACATCAACATCAAGAATGACAACTGTTGGAGATATGCCCTAGAGGCAATAATAAATATAGTTATTATTATATCTTCGTGTTTATGATAAATGTTTACATTCATGGTATAATAGTATTAACAAGGAAACATTGATACTTGTGTGATTTGTAAACTTAATTTGAAGTCCCTAGTATAGCATCTATACATCACTAGCTTGTTGGTTGATAAATGATTGTGGTTTCCCTATCATGAACATTGAGATGTTATCAACAACAAGATCATATCGTTAGGAGAATGATATGGTGGACATGCTCCTATAGATAAGCGTAGCATAAAGATCAAGTCATTTCATTAGTTCAATTGCTATATGCTTTCTGATACATAGTAACCTAATTCCTTCGACCATGAGATTATGCATATCACCTTTACCGGATGGATGCTTTGATGACATCAAACACCACACACCGTGGCGGGTGGCTATAAAGGTGGCATTGAGTGTTGGAAAGTATTGGTTGAGACACATGGATCAAGAGTGGGATTTGTCCATCCATATGACGGATAGATATACTCTGGGCCCTCTCGGTGGAATGTCATCCAATTAGCTTGCAAGCATGTGGTGGCTCACAAGGGATCACATATCACGGCGAGAAAAGAGTACTTATCGGTAACGAGGTTGAACTAGGTATGCGAGATACCAAGCGATCATAACCTCGGATAAGTAAACTATCATGAGACAAAGTGAAATTGGTATCGTATGTAAGTGGTTCATTCGATCAAAGTAATCGTAGAAATATGTAGAGCCATATGAATTTACAGATTCCTCTATTGGTTATTGTTCGAGAAGTGTCTCGATCATGTCGCATAATTCACGAACCGTAGGGAGACACACTTAAGGATTGACGTTGTTTGAGTAGTTATGGTATTATGAGAAAGAGGCTGAATGTTGTTGGTCTCGGATGGGATCCGGGATATCACGAGGTGATCCGGAATGGTCCGGAGAATAAGATTCATATAAGGAAAGTCCGTTTTGAGTTCGGGAATGATTAGGTGTTTTCATCGGGAATGTTCTAGAAGGTTCGGAATGTCCGGCACTCCGGAGGAAGGTACATGAATGTGTCATTGCATATTGCAATGATTGCATCATGTACTAAGTGTTCTCGCTGTTCCAAATAAAGGATTAAATTGAATCCTAAATTGAAAAGTCAAATAGCAAGTTTGAAAAGTCAAGCGGCTAAAATTGGAAAAGGGAAAGAGGAAAGTGTGGGAAACCGGAGTTGGGAGGAGTTCCTCCTCCAACCGGCCCACCTCAAGCCGAGTTAGGGAGGACTCCTTTCCTCCCCTTGGCCTTGCCCCTCCACCTATAAAAGGAGGGGCAGGGCTCCCTCCTCTAGACACACAAGTTCCTATCCTCTAAATCTAAACCCTAGCCCTAGCCTCCGGTTTAGAGCCGTTTTGGTTTAGAGCTTCTAATTGCCCTAGCCTTCGGTTTAGAGCCTTCTAATTGGTGTGTCTAATACCTAGACCACTAAAGCCTCTCTCATACTCCACCATACTCGCTCCGGCTTAAGGCGAAGCCCTGCGAGATCTCCCCTCTACTTCCGGTACCACGCCGTTGTGCTGCCGGAATCGCGAGGAGAGTGCTACAACCTCCGCTGCCTGCTGGAACAAGGGAGAGGAAGGTCTTCGTCGAGTACCGAACGTGTGACCGATTATGAGCGCTGCGGAGCAGCGCCGGAAGGATCGTCTCGCGATCTTGAGATCGGGAAGAATCGACTACATCACCCACAAGAATCCGCTCTCGTTAAACACTTTGGAATCTTGAGGGTAAGTTATTCCATCGACTCGTTGCTACAATCTAGTAGATAGATCTTGGCTTGTTTGTTTGTATGCGATAGAAATTTTTGTTTTCCATGCTCTGAAACCCTACGATTGGTATCGGATCCGTGTCTATATGTAGATCTGTTGCCTGAGTAGAACACAATGGTCATTGTGGGCGTTGATGCTTTTATTGTCGATTGCTTCTTGTGTACTTTGCATCTTGCGGTATGTTGGGATGAAGCGGCCGGGCTAACCTTACATGACATCGTTCATGAGACTTGCTCCACTTGACATGCAACTTGTATTGCATAAGTGGCTTTATCTTGCTGTTTCTCCTAGCATAGTTAAGATCCAATTTACAACGGGTGATCAACAATGCTAGTATCAATGTTGTGGTTCTTGTTAAGTAAGTTAGAGCGACACTTATTGAAAGCCCCAAACCACGTAAAATATGCAAAGAAAGTAGGCGTCTAACTTTGTTTTGCGGGGTGTCGATGATGTGATATGGCCATGATTTTGATTATATTTGATGTATGCAATGTTCCTTATTGTAAGTTGGCAACGGCGGGAACATATGGTTGTCTTTAATTTATGTTAAGACCAGCGTGTCTATTCAAAGTAGTTGTAATAGTTGAAGCGGTGGGCGACAACCATGGAGAAGCATCATTGACCTTGATGCAATGCGGTGATGATGGAGATCATGTTAGGTGCTTGAAGATGGAGATTGGAAGCACAAAGAAGAAAGGCCATATCATATCACATATTATTGAATTGCATGTGATGTTAATCCTTTATGCATCTTGTATTGCTTAGTAGAGCGGTAGCATTATAAGATGATCCCTCATGCACATGAATTTCAAGTCATAAAGTGTTCACCCTTAGTTAGCACCGTTGCTAAAGCTTGTTGTTTCGAAGCACCACGTGATGATCGGGTGTGTTAGGTTCTGCAAGTGTATACAACGTGAGCAAGCCAGATTTGCTCATGCGGAAACTAAGGTTTGATCTTGACGAGCCTAGCATGTACAGACATGGTCTCGGAACACGGATCACCGAAAGGTAAAGCATGAATCATATAGTAGATATGATGAACATGACGATTGTTCGCCATTGAAACTGTATCAACTCTCGTGATGATCGGTGTTGATGTAGTGGATTTGGTTCGTGTGATCACTAAAACGATGTGAGGGATGTTGTTTTGAGTGGGAGTTCACCTAGGTTAATTTCATTATTAATTTGAACTCAATTTGTCATAAACTTAGTCTAAACTATTGAAAATATGTTGTAGATCAATGGCAGCCCCTACCATTAATTTTAATGCGTTCCTAGAGAAAGAAAAATTGAAAAACAATGGAAGAAACTTCGCGGATTGGTTCCGCAATTTGAGGATTGTCCTCACAGCTGGTAATTTGACCTATGTCTTTGGATGCACATTTGGGTGACCACTGCGGTGATGCTTCCGATGAAGTAAAGAATGTTTACCTCGCTCGGAAGAATCAGTACTCCATAGTTCAGTGTGCTATCTTGTATGGTTTAGAATCGGAGCTTCAGAAAGGTTTGAAGATTCAGACCCATATGATATTGTCGAGGATCTCAAATTGATTTTTGAGACTCATGCGGCAATTGAAAGCTATGAGGCTTCTAAAAAGTTCTTTAACTGCAAGATGGAAGAGGGCAGCTCCGTCAGTGAGCATGTGCTTAAGATGCAGACGCATAAACAAACTTCAAAGCTTGGGTATAGTGATTCCTAATGCTTTGGGGATTTACCGTGTCCTCCAATCACTACCACCAAGTTACAAGAACTTTGTGATGAACTATAACATGCAGAACATGAACAAGCAGTTGCCAGAACTGTTTGCTATGTTAAAGTCTGCAGAAGTGGAGATCAAGAAAGAGCACCAAGTGTTGTTGGTAAATAAGACCACCAAATTCAAGAAAGGCAAGTCTAAGTAGAAGGGACACTTCAAGAAGGGTGGTAAGAAAGTTACCACGCCGGCGAAGAAGACCAAGGCTGGACCTAAGCCTGATACTGAGTGCTTTTACTGCAAGGGAGAAGGTCACTTTGGGCGGAATTGCCCAAAGTACTTGGCGGATTTGAAGAACGGCAACATCAAGAAGAAAGGTATATCGATATACATGTTATTGATGTGTATCTCACTAGTACTCGTAGTAGTGCACTGGGTATTTAATCTTGTTTGTTGCTCATATTTGTAACTTTCGAAGCGGTCTTTGCGAATAAGCGGAAGCTAGCGAAGAGCGAGGTGACGATGCGGCGTGGGAAAGCGGATCAAAGATTGATGTGATCGCGGTCGCACGCTACCCTTCATCTACCATCGGGATTAGTTTTATACTTAAATAATTGTTATTTGGTGCCTGCGTTGAGCATGAACATTATATCGGGATCTTGTTTATTGCGAGACGGTTACTTGTTTAAGTCCGAGAATAATGGTTGTTCGATTTATATGAGTAATATGTTTTATGCACATGCAACTTTGATAGATGGTCTATTCTTATTGAATCTCGATAGTGGAAATACACATATCAACAACATTGAGGCTAAACGTTTGAAATCAAGCGATAATTCGACCTATATGTGGCAATCGTCGTGGTCACATTGGAGTGAAACGTGAAGAAACTCCATTCGATGGACTTCTTGAATCACTTGATTTTGAATCACTTGAAAGATGCGAAGCATGTCGATGGGAAAAATGACTAAGACTCCATTTTACGGTATGATGGAGCGAGCTACGGACTTATTGGAAATCATACATACCGATGTGTGTGGCCCAATGAGTGTAGCATCGCTGATGGTTATCAAGTTATGTTCTTACCTTCACGGATGACTTGAGTAGATATGGATATATCTATTTCATGAAACATAAGTCTGAAACTTTCGAGAAGTTTAAGGAGTTTCAAAGTGAGGTAGAGAATCAACGTAATAAGAAGATTAAATTTCTACGTTCTGATCGTGGAGGTGAATATCTAAGTTACGAGTTTGGCGAGCATTTGAAGAAATGCGGAATACTTTCACAGTTGACACCGCCGGGAACACCACAGCGTAATGGTGTGTCCGAACGTCGTAATCGAACTCTCTTAGATATGGTTCGTTCTATGATGTCACTTACAGATTTACCGCTATCATTTTGGGGTTATGCATTAGAAACAGCCGCATTCACTTTAAATAGGGCACCGTCTAAATCCGTTGAAACGACACCGTATGAATTATGGTTTGGGAAGAAACCTAAATTGTTGTTCCTTAAAGTTTGGGGTTGCGAAGCCTATGTAAAGAAGTTCTGAGGACAAGCTTGAACCCAAAGCGGAAAAATGTGTCTTCATAGGATACCGAAGGAAACTATTGGGTATACCTTCTATCATAGATCCGAAGGCAAAATCTTCGTTGCCAGAATGGATCCTTTCTAGAAGGAATTTCTCTCGAAAGAAGTGATTTGGAAGGAAAGTATAACTCGACGAGGTTGTCAAGCTTCTCTCGAAATTGCGAGTAGCACAGCACGGAAGAAGTTCTGTGGTGCCTGCACCAATTAGAGAGGAAGCTAATGATGGTGATCATGAAACTTCGGTTGAAGTTGCTCTGAGCCTCGAGGTCAACAAGAACTTGTACCACTCCATTGGTATGATCCCGTTATGAGTGTCATGTTGGTGGACAACACCGATGATCCCGAGACATATGAGGAAGCAATGATGAGCCCAGATTCCAATAAATGGCAAGAAGCCATGAAATCCGAGATTGGATCCATGTACGAAAACCAAGTATGGACTTTGGTGGACTTACCGGATGGCCGGAAGGCTGTCGAGAACAAATGGATTTTCAAGAAGAAAACATATGCTGATGGTAATGTTACTATCTATAAAGCTCGACTTGTCGCCAAAGGTTTTCGACAAATTAAAGGAGTTGACTACGATGAGACTTTCTCACCAGTAGCGAAGCTAAAATCTGTGAGGATTATGTTAGGAATTGCTGCATATTATGATTATGAGATATGGCAGATGGATGTCAAAACAGCATTCCTCAATGGAGACATTGATGAAGAGTTGTATATGATGCAACCCAAAGGTTTTGTCGATCCTAAAGATAAGAACAAGGTATGCAAGCTTCAACGGTCCATCTATGGATTGAAGCAAGCATCCCGAAGTTGGAATCAACGTTTTGATAAGGTAATCAAAAGTTTTGGTTTTATACAAACTTATGGAGAAGCTTGTATTTACAAGAAAGTGAGTGGGAGCTCTGTAGCATTCTTAATACTATATGTGGATGAAATATTGTTGATTGGGAATGATGTAGACCTTCTTAATAGTGTCAAAGAATATTTGAATAATAGTTTTTCAATGAAGGATCTTGGCGAAGCAGCTTACATATTAGGCATAAAGATTTACAGAGATAGATCGAAACGCCAAATATCATTGTCACAGAGTACATATTTGGACAAAGTTCTAAAGAGGTTTGGAATGGAAGAAAGCAAGAAAGGGTTCTTGCCCATGTTTCTAATCGACCTTGAGTAAAACTCAAAGTCCGACATCGGCGAAGATAGAGAAAGGATGAGTAAGACTCCTATGCCTCGACCATAGGATCTCTAATGTATTCCATGCTATGTACTAGACCCGACATTGCATATCTTTAGTTTAACTAGCAGATATCAAATTGATCAGGAGTGGATCATTGGACTGCGGTCAAAAACATCCTTAAGTACTTGAGAACAACTAAGGATATGGTTCTTTCTTATGGAGGTGATGAACACTCGTTGTTAATGGTTACACCGATGCTAGTTGGAACACCGATCCGCATGATTCTAAATCACAATCTGGATACGTATTTATTTTGAATGGTGCAGCGATTAGCTGGAGGAGTGCAAAGCAAAGCGTTGTGGCGAGATCTTCAACTGAATCGAATACATGGCTGCCGGAGGCTTCAAAAGAAGCGATATGGATGAAAGAGTTCATTCTGAGCTGGGTGTGGTTCCTAGTCGCTGGACCCAATGTCTATCTCTTGTGATAACATGGGAGCCAGCCCAATGCGCAAGAACCAAGGTCACACAAGAAGCTGAAGCACATCAAGCTGCGTTTTCACGCTATTCGAGAACATATCCAGGATGGGGATATAAAGATTTGCAAAGTACACACAGATCTGAATGTGGCGGATCCGTTGACTAAACCTCTCCCAAGGGCAAAATATGACCAACACCAAACTGCCATGGGTGTTCGGTATATTATCATGTGATCTAGATTAGATGACTCTAGTGCAAGTGGGAGACTGTTGGAGATATGCCCTAGAGGCAATAATAAATATAGTTATTATTATATCTTCGTGTTTATGATAAATGTTTACATTCATGCTATAATAGTATTAACAAGGAAACATTGATACTTGTGTGATTTGTAAACTTAATTTGAAGTCCCTAGTATAGCCTCTATACATCACTAGCTTGTTGGTTGATAAATGATTGTGGTTTCCCTATCATGAACATTGAGATGTTATCAACAACAAGATCATATCGTTAGGAGAATGATATGGTGGACATGCTCCTATAGATAAGCGTAGCATAAAGATCAAGTCATTTCATTAGTTCAATTGCTATATGCTTTCTGATACATAGTAACCTAATTCCTTCGACCATGAGATTATGCATATCACCTTTACCGGATGGATGCTTTGATGACATCAAACACCACACCTTAACTGGGTGGCTATAAAGGTGGCATTGAGTGTTCGGAAAGTATTGGTTGAGACACATGGATCAAGAGTGGGATTTGTCCATCCATATGACGGATAGATATACTCTGGGCCCTCTCGGTGGAATGTCATCCAATTAGCTTGCAAGCATGTGACTGGCTCACAAGGGATCACATATCACGGGAACGAGAAAAGAGTACTTATCGATATGAGGTTGAACTAGGTATGCGAGAGATACCGACGATCATAACCTCGGATAAGTAAACTATCGTGAGACAAAGGGAAATTGGTATCGTATGTAAGTGGTTCATTCGATCGCAAAGTAATCGTAGAAATATGTGGGAGCCATATGAATTTCCAGATTCCTCTATTGTTTATTGTTCGGAGAAGTGTCTCGATCATGTCCGAATAATTCACGAACCGTAGGGAGACACACTTAAGGATTCGATGTTGTTTGAGTAGTTATGGTATTATGAGAAAGAGACCGAATGTTGTTCGGAGTCTCGGATGGGATCCGGGATATCACGAGGTGATTCGGAATGGTCCGGAGAATAAGATTCATATAAGGAAAGTCCCGTTTCGGAGTTCGGGAATGATTCCGGTGTTTTCATCGGGAATGTTCTAGAAGGTTCCGGAATGTCCGGCACTCCGGAGGGGAACGGGTAAATGAATGTGTCATTGCATATTGGAATGATTGCATCATGTACTAAGTGTTCTCGCTGTTCCAAATAAAGGATTAAATTGAATCCTAAATTGAAAAGTCAAATAGCAAGTTTGAAAAGTCAAACGGCTAAAATTGGAAAGAGGGAAAGAGGAAAGTGTGGGAAACCGAGTTGGGGAGGTTCCTCCTCCAACCGGCCCACCTCCAAGCCGAGTTGGGAGGGACTCCTCCCTCCCACTGGCCTTGGCCCTCCACCTATAAAAGGAGGGGCAGGGCTCCCTCCTCTGAACACACAAGTTCCTATCCTCTAATCTAAACCCTAGCCCTAGCCTCCGGTTTAGAGCCGTTTTGGTTTAGAGCTTCTAATTGCCCTAGCCTTGGTTTAGAGCCTTCTAATTGGTGTGTCTAATCCCTAGACCACTAAAGCCTCTCTCATACTCCACCATACTCGCTCCGGCTTGAGGCGAAGCCTGAGAGATCTCCCTCTACTTCCGTACCACGCCGTTGTCTTTGCGAATCGCGAGAGAGTGCTACAACCTCCATTCTTTGGAACAAGGAGAGGAAGGTCTTCGTCGAAATCGAACGTGTGACCGATTGAAGCGCTCTTGGGAGCATGGCCTTGAAGGATCGTCTACGCGATCTTGAGATCGGGAAGAGTACGACTACATCACCCACGAGAATCCGCTCTCGTTAAACACTTTGGAATCTTCGAGGGTAAGTTATTCCATCGACTCGTTGCTACAATTTAGTAGATAGATCTTGGCTTGTTTGTTTGTATGCGATAGAAATTTTTTGTTTTCCATGCTACGAAACCCTACAACAACAACAACCAAGAGATGCACATGAGAGAACAACTACTAGCAAACCAAACCCAGTTGAACCAAGTGACAACTCAGTTTTTAGCCAACAACAATGGATTAGACCCATCATACAAAAGTTTTTGGAAATTCAATCCAAATTGTTACAAGGGATGGCCACTCAAATGATCAACATGGGAGACAACTGTTCCCAAGGAGTTTGTGACAACAAGGATGTCAAAGATGATATTCTAGAAGGAATCCAAGCTTGCAATATTTGTGGAGACAAGGATCACACTTCCAAAGAGCATGAAGATCAATGCCCCAACTGTGAAGAGAAACATCCAAATAATCAATGCCTCACATCTCAAGCTACTTGTTTCCTATGTGAAGGAAATAATCATGTCCCTATCCAATGCCCCATCTATTCCATAGTTAAACAAAGGAAACAAGGTGGAGTGCAACAACAGTTTGTAAACCCTCATGAAGGAACAACTTCTACCAAGAAGGATGAAAGCAAAGTCAAAACTATGCACCATAAGGCCAAATCCAAAGTGATCACAAAGTGTTGCTACTCTTGTGAAGAAGAAGGTCATATCTCTAGTAAATGCCCCAAGAAGAATGATTTCCCACCTTTGTGGTGAAGTATGAAGAGCATGAACTAGAAGAACTCCTAGCTTTGGAGAGACCCAAGAAGAAGAAGAAGAAGAAATGCCACAACCCTAGCAAGAAGGATATTACCCAAGAGCAATGTTACACTTGCAAAGAGATGGGACACTATGCCAATGAATGCCCAGAAAAGAAGAAGAACCAAGGAAACAAACAGGAGGCAATGATACCAAAGGAAAAGAAAGATATCAGCCAAGTGATGTGTTTCAATTGCAAAGAACTGTGTCATTATGCAAGCAATTGTCCAGAAAAGATGAAGCACAAGATAAACAAGCCTATGAAGGATCTCCACCTTGTCACATGTTTCAAGTATGGAAACAAAGGACACAATGCAGATGTTTGCCCAGAGAAGTTTCAATAAGATTCCAAGCAAGCCAAGAAGTAATCTAGTTGGAAACATTTTAAGGGTGGTAGTACCCTAGTTGCTTTGAGCCAACTTGTAACCCCTAGCCTTCCCAAATCTCGGGACGATATTTATTTTAAGGGTGGTAGCCTGTCACATCCCAAAATTTTCCAAATTTTGAAATGTGAAAAAATAAATAAACAAAATAAAATTTTGTTGAAATTTAGGATTAGAAGAAACTTTTTGATTCCAATTGGAAACATCAAAACCTATTTTGGTCAAAAAAAATCCTAAAGGGATTTACAAAGATAAACAATTAATAAAGAAAGTTAAAATAGTTGGATTCACTATTTTTGGATCTTTTAATAAAAAGATATGGTTTTTATAAAGGAAAGGTAGAAATATAAATAAGGATTATTTTATAGAGCCAAATTAAATCTTGGACAAACTTTTGAAATAAAATATTCTATTTGATGAAAAGAGTAAAGTTTTATTTAAATAAAATAATGAGGATTTATTAATATCCATTTTTATTAAAGTAAAGGCTTTTCCATTTTTTATAAACACTAAAACTTGTTAATTTATTTAAATAAGATTTCCAAGTGTTTTAGTTTTTCAAATGAAACCTACTAAAAAGATTTTGATATTATTTATAATTCAAAAAGAGTTTTAAAAATAAATTAAAACCTATTTGAATTAAATATTATGGTCTATTTATTTAATTATTAATAGATCTTAAAAGAATTATTTTATTTTTGACTTTGATATATGTTGATAAACAGAATAAAAATTCACCCAAAGTTTGGAGGTGATTTGAATTCAAATGGAGATTGACAAATATTATTAAATCTTATTTAATTAATACTAGAGCCTATTTTAAATAATTAAAAGACACTAAAAAGGATAAATATATTATTCTAAATTTGACTTTGGAATGTGCTATTAATCAGTATATGAATCTACACACATTTTGGTTGAGGTTTGAAATCAAATTGATGTTTGAATTAATTAAACAAAACCAAAACAGATTAATAGAAATGGAAAAAGGGAAAAACAATCAGATAAAAAAATGGAATAGAGGCAACCCAACCCGGCAGACCTAGTCCAGGCCCAGCAGCCCATCTTCCTCTCTCCCCCGAAACGTTATTCTCTCACTCACAAGTTGACCCGCATAGCGAATGACAGTTGGACCCCACCTCCTCCTCCTCTCTCTCGGCCGCCAGCGACCCCGCCCGTCAACCCGTCCTCCTGCCTTGACCACGCCTCCAACCCCTCCTCGCTGTTTCTGGCCATTGAAGCCGGCGTCAATACACTTTACTGCCTTCATTACTCCACCCCGCGACCATGCCATCTTAAGTGCCTTCGCCCCCTCTCTCTTTCCCCTCACTCGCCAGACCCTAGTGCGCCCCCAGGCTGCCAAATTTCATGCTGCACCGCCACTGTCTCCGGCGAGCTCACCGAGCAATTCCGGCCAGTCGACATCGCCCCTCGCCTCATCGAGCACACTATCGTGACCCCCAGTCCCTGGCGCTTCTCTCTGCACCCTCATCCCGCCCGCGCGTGCTTTGCAACGTCGACAACGACGACACCAAGCCCCACCACCGCCTGCCATTTCCTCCAGCGAATTTCCCTGGTAAGCTCGGACCGCCCCGGTGCTTATCGTTGATGCTCGCATGTTCCCTGGTACCGTGCGCGTCTAACGGTACCTTCCACTTGCCGTAGGGTGACCTGTAGCCTCGCCCCCGTTGTCAACTGAGCGAGTCCGACGCCGTCACTGACTCCGGCAAGGAATCCACGCAGCTCCAGCACGCCCCTCGATGAGCTACCACCACCTTGAGCTTCCCCACGCCACGGCGAACCTGGTGAGCCATTCCCCTTACTCCCTTTCTTCCGTTTTGGCCAGCTACACCGCCGTCTGACCGTATACGCCGCCAACGCCACGCTTATTGGTCAACAGCGTGGCACCGTTGGATCTCGATCTGACATAGATAGATTAACTTAAAGCAAAGGGGTATGCGATCTGCGTGCGATCAAGTGAAATCCTATGGTCTGTGTTAGCCGATCCGCGTGAAGAGGTATAGACGAATCAGAATGTGACACGTAGCCTGGAATCTGTTTTAAAACCAGAAACTTGTCTATTTGATGTTCCAATTTGAAAAATTCATAGCTTTCAAACCACACGTCCAAATTTTGCAAATTTTATATCAATGGAATCATCAAGACAAGTACTTTATGACCATGCACTTTGTTTAGTGAAATGCTTCTGTTAAATTGAATGTTTTTGCAGAAACTTGTGTATGCATGTTTAGAATATAAAAATTGTTCTAAAATGATTTTTGAGATAAAATCTTTGGAAAATGGTTTGTTTTGAACCTACTGACCATAGAAATCAATTTGTGGTTTCAAAAATATATTTGGTGAAGCAAGAGAATAAACCTTTGATTTAAACCATTTCTAGTCAATTAAAAATATTGTTTATTTGTTAAAACTGCTTTTTGAAGAAAAGCTTTGGTAAATGTTTTGGAATAAACTCTCTGACCCCAAGCACCAAGTTTTATGGTTTAAAAATGTATTTGGTGAACCCTATAAATATTGTTGCTTGGATAAAGGCATTTTTAACCACATAAAATAATGATTTGGTTTAAAAATAATTTATAAGTAAAATCTTTTGCAAATAGTTTTACCACTTTATAAAATGACCAATAAGTGTTTTAGAATGTTTATAACCTAATATAAACCACTTTTGTAAATAAAACAAAGTTTGGCATGCTTGCATGCATTGTTTTGATTCTATTAATTTATGTGATGTTGCTTGAATGATAGATTGAAACGTTGCCTGCTTGATTGAATTGTAGTGAAATTTGAAGAGTGTGAACATTTCAAGATCAAGGAGTGAACTTATACTCTCTACCAAAAAGGCAAGTGATGCTTCATACTTTTATCCCATTATTTTCACTATGCATTAGTGATATTTCTAAGTAGGACTTGCATGGAATTTTGCTAAGTATAAACTATGCCATGGGAAATCCTAGTAGATGAAACTTTAGTAGAATTCTCCTAAGTTAAGATTCCTACTACTATCATGCTTAGCTTTGCTAGTAGAAAACAAGGGTGGAATATATATTCATACTATGGAATATTTCTAAGTCAAGGACTTGTGTTTTGTTTAATAAAACAACTAAGTGAATGAATCACCTGGGTGGAATGGAAGGAATGGTTTATGTTGAGTGGTTCACAAGGCCCATTTCTATGGTTTACCTTGTGTATCTCACTTGTGGATGGCCACCCAGGAACAAAGAGATTTGAGATGTCAAATGTTGAGAAGCTTCAAGTGCATCCACTTGGCATTATGGGCTCTGCCTGGATCACATAGGTTGCAATAACTTAGCCATTTGGACAGTTGGTGGTAGTGGGATGATAGGTTGGAACGCGTCCATTTGGTCTAAGGGAAGGCTTCTGAAAGGTCCTGTCTTGGTGAAAATCAAGTCTTGTGGGAAAAGTGCACCACCTCTGTAGAGTGTAAAATCTAAGTACTTAGCCATGTCCCTGGTAAAGGACAATTTGAGCATCAATACATGGAAGCTATCAAGAATCTCCTCATCCCAATTTCTAAGTAAAAACTTGTGGTTGGACAAGGATTGAAGGATCACCAATTTCTATTGTGAGATGCCTTGGGAATGATTTTGTGAAGCAAAAACTTAGTGTTTACAAATGATAAGGAAAATATATTTTGAGCAATGCAAGCCTAAGCTCCACTTAGCCAAATGCCTATAGATGATAGACTCCACTATACTACCATAGTATCACTTGCCAATACAATTCAAATGTATTGACCCTTGTGGCTGTAACTTATTATGTTGCAGGTTTTTTTGATATTAGAGAAGTTTATTGATTAAGATTACAAGTCTACAACCAACATGTCTGCCCGTGGCACTTTGAAGATGAAGGACCCCATTCTATTGTTATATTCTGCTGCATTGTAATGAGATAGCCAAATGAGCTATGTAAGATGTAATAAATTATTTTATTCCTGGTTATAAAGTTGTATTATGACCTTTGTTTCTTGATATTACATCATAATTGTGGATGCTAGCTATTGATCCAGGGACTAGCATTGTAAACACAGGGAACCTTTCCTTTACAAAGGAGGGATCTTACAGATGGTAGCAGAGCATTGTGTTGCCTATAGGATTGTAACCCTAGGATTGGACAAAAACCCCTTAGAAAAATAGGAGTTGTATTTGTTCCAAAACTTATTTACAAACAATCTTGTAAGCTCTTTCCTCAACCATTTTTGGTTTTGATTCTACATCTCTTCTATTTCAAACTTGATGGACAAAGCCTACCCCATGGCCAAAGACATCACTCTGAGTAAAGGACTTCATCAACTCTAATGACTTCAACATCTTCAGGTGATTGCAACCTTATTCTCAACAAGGACTTCAACCTTGGATATCACTAAGGACTACAAGTGAGACAAG
Source organism: Avena longiglumis (assembly GCA_030063025.1). NCBI lineage: Eukaryota > Viridiplantae > Streptophyta > Magnoliopsida > Poales > Poaceae > Avena > Avena longiglumis. Next base: position 3,414,749 of record CP125975.1, read on the forward strand.
AAATGATGTTCAAGGAAACACAACTTGGGAATCATCATCACCTTTGAAGTTTTTGTGACCAAGAATTTTCCCAAGGAAACCGTGATCTCGTTCAAGAAGAATCAACTAAGAAGGATGGAAAGATCTCAAGTGAACCATATAGATGGACCACCATATTAAGTATAGATCAAACACACCAACTTATGTGGTGTAGCAAAAATATTTTGTTGCCCAAAAATGTGCTTAAACTTGTTGTTTGAATGGAGTGTTTGTTTGTGATTGCTTGCACATTCCTTGAGTGAATTGTGATGTGTGTGATTAGGATTGACTCCTTAGAATTTTTTTTGCCTATTCTAATACCAATCCAACCCAAACAGATGACTTCTCCAAGAGACATCAACATCAAGAATGACAACTGTTGGAGATATGCCCTAGAGGCAATAATAAATATAGTTATTATTATATCTTCGTGTTTATGATAAATGTTTACATTCATGGTATAATAGTATTAACAAGGAAACATTGATACTTGTGTGATTTGTAAACTTAATTTGAAGTCCCTAGTATAGCCTCTATACATCACTAGCTTGTTGGTTGATAAATGATTGTGGTTTCCCTATCATGAACATTGAGATGTTATCAACAACAAGATCATATCGTTAGGAGAATGATATGGTGGACATGCTCCTATAGATAAGCGTAGCATAAAGATCAAGTCATTTCATTAGTTCAATTGCTATATGCTTTCTGATACATAGTAACCTAATTCCTTCGACCATGAGATTATGCATATCACCTTTACCGGATGGATGCTTTGATGACATCAAACACCACACCGTGAATGGGTGGCTATAAAGGTGGCATTGAGTGTTGGAAAGTATTGGTTGAGACACATGGATCAAGAGTGGGATTTGTCCATCCATATGACGGATAGATATACTCTGGGCCCTCTCGGTGGAATGTCATCCAATTAGCTTGCAAGCAAGTGACTGGCTCACATATCACGGGAATGAGAAAAGAGTACTTATCGATGTGAGGTTGAACTAGGTATGCGAGATACAAGCGATCATAACCTCGGATAAGTAAACTATCGTGAGACAAAGGAAATTGGTATCGTATGTAAGTGGTTCATTCGATCGCAAAGTAATCGTAGAAATATGTAGCCATATGAATTTCCAGTTCCTCTATTGTTTATTGTTGAGAAGTGTCTCGATCATGTCGCATAATTCACGAACCGTGGGAGACACACTTAAGGATTCGATGTTGTTTGAGTAGTTATGGTATTATGAGAAAGAGACCGAATGTTGTTGAGTCTCGGATGGGATCCGGATATCACGAGGTGATTCGGAATGGTCGGAGAATAAGATTCATATAAGGAAAGTCCCGTTTGAGTTCGGGAATGATTAGTGTTTTCATCGAATGTTCTAGAAGGTTCCGAATGTCCCAGACTCGAGAGGGGAACGGGTAAATGAATGTGTCATTGCATATTGGAATGATTGCATCATGTACTAAGTGTTCTCGCTGTTCCAAATAAAGGATTAAATTGAATCCTAAATTGAAAAGTCAAATAGCAAGTTTGAAAAGTCAAACGGCTAAAATTGGAAAGAGGAAGAGGAAAGTGTGGAAACAGTTGGGGAGTTCCTCCTCCAACCGCGGCCCACCTCCAAGCCGAGTTGGGAGGGACTCCTCCCTCCCCTTGGCGCCTGCCCTCCACCTATAAAAGGAGGCAGGCTCCTCCTCTAGACACACAAGTTCCTATCCTCTAAATCTAAACCCTAGCCCTAGCCTCCGGTTTAGAGCCGTTTTGGTTTAGAGCTTCTAATTGCCCTAGCCTTGGTTTAGAGCCTTCTAATTGGTGTGTCTAATCCTAGACCACTAAAGCCTCTCTCATACTCCACCATACTCGCTCCGGCTTAAGGCGAAGCCTGCGAGATCTCCCTCTACTTCCAGTACCACTGCCGTTGTCTTTCGGAATCGCGAGGAGAGTGCTACAACCTCCGCTCTTTGGAACAAGGAGAGGAAGGTCTTCGTCAATACCAACGTGTGACCGATCTGAGCGCTGCCGAACAGCGCCGGAAGGATCGCTCTGCGATCTTGAGATCGGGAAGAGTACGACTACATCACCCACGAGAATCCGCTCTCGTTAAACACTTTGGAATCTTCGAGGGTAAGTTATTCCATCGACTCGTTGCTACAATTTAGTAGATAGATCTTGGCTTGTTTGTTTGTATGCGATAGAAATTTTTTGTTTTCCATGCTACGAAACCCTACAACAACAACAACCAAGAGATGCACATGAGAGAACAACTACTAGCAAACCAAACCCAGTTGAACCAAGTGACAACTCAGTTTTAGCCAACAACAATGGATTAGACCCATCATACAAAAGTTTTGGAAATTCAATCCAAATTGTTACAAGGGATGGCCACTCAAATGATCAACATGGAGACAACTGTTCCCAAGGAGTTTGTGACAACAAGGATGTCAAAGATGATATTCTAGAAGGAATCCAAGCTTGCAATATTTGTGGAGACAAGGATCACACTTCCAAAGAGCATGAAGATCAATGCCCCAACTGTGAAGAGAAACATCCAAATAATCAATGCCTCACATCTCAAGCTACTTGTTTCCTATGTGAAGGAAATAATCATGTCCCTATCCAATGCCCCATCTATTCCATAGTTAAACAAAGGAAACAAGGTGGAGTGCAACAACAGTTTGTAAACCCTCATGAAGGAACAACTTCTACCAAGAAGGATGAAAGCAAAGTCAAAACTATGCACCATAAGGCCAAATCCAAAGTGATCACAAAGTGTTGCTACTCTTGTGAAGAAGAAGGTCATATCTCTAGTAAATGCCCCAAGAAGAAAGATTTCCCACCTTTGTGGTGCAGTATGAAGAGCATGAACTAGAAGAACTCCTAGCTTTGGAGAGACCCAAGAAGAAGAAGAAGAAGAAGAAATGCCCCAACCCTAGCAAGAAGGATATTACCCAAGAGCAATGTTACACTTGCAAAGAGATGGGACACTATGCCAATGAATGCCCAGAAAAGAAGAAGAACCAAGGAAACAAACAGGAGGCAATGATACCAAAGGAAAAGAAAGATATCAGCCAAGTGATGTGTTTCAATTGCAAAGAACCAGGTCATTATGCAAGCAATTGTCCAGAAAAGATGAAGCACAAGATAAACAAGCCTATGAAGGATCTCCACCTTGTCACATGTTTCAAGTATGGAAACAAAGGACACAATGCAGATGTTTGCCCAGAGAAGTTTCAATAAGATTCCAAGCAAGCCAAGAAGTAATCTAGTTGGAAACATTTTAAGGGTGGTAGTACCCTAGTTGCTTTGAGCCAACTTGTAACCCCTAGCCTTCCCAAATCTCGGGACGATATTTATTTTAAGGGTGGTAGCCTGTCACATCCCAAAATTTTCCAAATTTTGAAATGTGAAAAAATAAATAAACAAAATAAAATTTTGTTGAAATTTAGGATTAGAAGAAACTTTTTGATTCCAATTGGAAACATCAAAACCTATTTTGGTCAAAAAAAATCCTAAAGGGATTTACAAAAATAAACAATTAATAAAGAAAGTTAAAATAGTTGGATTCACTATTTTTGGATCTTTTAATAAAAAGATATGGTTTTTATAAAGGAAAGGTAGAAATATAAATAAGGATTATTTTATAGAGCCAAATTAAATCTTGGACAAACTTTTGAAATAAAATATTCTATTTGATGAAAAGAGTAAAGTTTTATTTAAATAAAATAATGAGGATTTATTAATATCCATTTTTATTAAAGTAAAGGCTTTTCCATTTTTTATAAACACTAAAACTTGTTAATTTATTTAAATAAGATTTCCAAGTGTTTTAGTTTTTCAAATGAAACCTACTAAAAAGATTTTGATATTATTTATAATTCAAAAAGAGTTTTAAAAATAAATTAAAACCTATTTGAATTAAATATTATGGTCTATTTATTTAATTATTAATAGATCTTAAAAGAATTATTTTATTTTTGACTTTGATATATGTTGATAAACAGAATAAAAATTCACCCAAAGTTTGGAGGTGATTTGAATTCAAATGGAGATTGACAAATATTATTAAATCTTATTTAATTAATACTAGAGCCTATTTTAAATAATTAAAAGACACTAAAAAGGATAAATATATTATTCTAAATTTGACTTTGGAATGTGCTATTAATCAGTATATGAATCTACACACATTTTGGTTGAGGTTTGAAATCAAATTGATGTTTGAATTAATTAAACAAAACCAAAACAGATTAATAGAAATGGAAAAAGGGAAAAACAATCAGATAAAAAAATGGAATAGAGGCAACCCAACCCGGCAGACCTAGTCCAGGCCCAGCAGCCCATCTTCCTCTCTCCCCCGAAACGTTATTCTCTCACTCACAAGTTGACCCGCATAGCGAATGACAGTTGGACCCCACCTCCTCCTCTCTCTCGCTGCCAAGCGACCCCACTGCCCCGTCAACTTCGTCCTCCCTGCGGTGACCACGCCTCCAACCCCTCCTCGCTGTTTCTGGCCATTGAAGCCGGCGTCAATACACTTTACTGCCTTCATTACTCCACCCCGCGACCATGCCATCTTAAGTGCCTTCGCCCCCTCTCTCTTTCCCCTCACTCGCCAGACCCTAGTGCGCCCCCAGGCTGCCAAATTTCATGCTGCACCGCCACTGTCTCCGGCGAGCTCACCGAGCAATTCCGGCCAGTCGACATCGCCCCTCGCCTCATCGAGCACACTATCGTGACCCCCAGTCCCTGGCGCTTCTCTCTGCACCCTCATCCCGCCAAGTGCTTACGCGTCGACAACGACGACACCAAGCCCCACCACCGCCTACCATTTCCTCCAGCGAATTTCCCTGGTAAGCTCGGACCGCCCCGGTGCTTATCGTTGATGCTCGCATGTTCCCTGGTACCGTGCGCGTCTAACGGTACCTTCCACTTGCCGTAGGGTGACCTGTAGCCTCGCCCGTTGTCAATCGAAGCGAACCGGCCACGACTCGCAAGGAATCCACGACTCCAAAGACGCCCCTCGATGAGCTACCACCACCTTGAGCTTCCCCACGCCACGGCGAACCTGGTGAGCCATTCCCCTTACTCCCTTTCTTCCGTTTTGGCCAGCTACACCGCCGTCTGACCGTGCGCCGCCACACGCCGCCGCCAACGCCGCTGCTTATTGGTCAAACGCGTAGCGACCGTTGGATCTCGATCCTGTGACATAGATAGATTAACTTAAAGCAAAGGGGTATGCGATCTGTGCCGTGCGATCAAGTGAAATCCTATGGTCTGTGTTAGCCGATCCGCGTGAAGAGGTATAGACGAATCAGAATGTGACACGTAGCCTGGAATCTGTTTTAAAACCAGAAACTTGTCTATTTGATGTTCCAATTTGAAAAATTCATAGCTTTCAAACCACACGTCCAAATTTTGCAAATTTTATATCAATGGAATCATCAAGACAAGTACTTTATGACCATGCACTTTGTTTAGTGAAATGCTTCTGTTAAATTGAATGTTTTTGCAGAAACTTGTGTATGCATGTTTAGAATATAAAAATTGTTCTAAAATGATTTTTGAGATAAAATCTTTGGAAAATGGTTTGTTTTGAACCTACTGACCATAGAAATCAATTTGTGGTTTCAAAAATATATTTGGTGAAGCAAGAGAATAAACCTTTGATTTAAACCATTTCTAGTCAATTAAAAATATTGTTTATTTGTTAAAACTGCTTTTTGAAGAAAAGCTTTGGTAAATGTTTTGGAATAAACTCTCTGACCCCAAGCACCAAGATTTATGATTTAAAAATGTATTTGGTGAACCCTATAAAGATTGGTGCTTGGATAAAGGCATTTTTAACCACATAAAATAATGATTTGGTTTAAAAATGATTTATAAGTAAAATCTTTTACAAATAGTTTTACCACTTTATAAAATGACCATTAAGTGTTTTAGAATGTTTATAACCTATTATAAACCACTTTTGTAAATAAAACAAAGTTTGGCATGCTTGCATGGATTGTTTTGATTCTATTAATTTATGTGATGTTGCTTGAATGATAGATTGAAATGTTGCCTGCTTGATTGAATTGTAGTGAAATTTGAAGAGTGTGAACATTTCAAGATCAAGTAGTGAAATCATACTCTCTACCAAAAAGGCAAGTGATGCTTCATACTTTTATCCCATTATTTTCACTATGCATTAGTGATATTTCTAAGTAGGACTTGCATGGAATTTTGCTAAGTATAAACTATGCCATGGGAAATCCTAGTAGATGAAACCTTAGTAGAATTCTCCTTAGTTAAGATTCCTACTACTATCATGCTTAGCTTTGCTAGTAGAAAACAAGGGTGGAATATATATTCATACTATGGAATATTTCTAAGTCAAGGACTTGTGTTTTGTTTAATAAAACAACTAAGTGAATGAATCACATGGGTGGAATGGAAGGAATGGTTTGTGTTGAGTGGTTCACAAGGCCCATTTCTATGGTTTACCTTGTATATCTCACTTGTGGATGGCCACCCAGGAACAAATAGATTTGAGATGTCAAATGTTGAGAAGGTTCAAGTGCAGCCACTTGGCATTATGGGCTCTGCCTGGATCACATAGGTTGCAATAACTTCGCCATTTGGAAAGTTGGTGGTAGTGGGATGATAGGTTGGAACGCTTCCATTTGGTCTAAGGGAAGGCTTCTGAAAGGTCCTGTCTTGGTGAAAATCAAGTCTTGTGGGGAAAGTGCACCACCTCTGCAGAGTGTAAAATCTAAGTACTTAGCCATGTCCCTGGTAAAGGACAATTTGAGCATCAAGACATGGAAGCTATCAAGAATCTCCTCATCCCAATTTCTAAGTAAAAACTTGTGGTTGAACAAGGGTTGAAGGATCACCAATTTCTATTGGGAGATGCCTTGGGAATGATTTTGTGAAGCAAAAACTTAGTGTTTACAAATGATAAGGAAAATATATTTTGAGCAATGCAAGCCTAAGCTCCACTTACCCTTGTGGCTGTAACTTATTATGTTGCAGGTTTGTTTGATGTTAGAGAAGTTTATTGATTAGGATTACAAGTCTACAACCAACATGTCTGCCTGTGGCACTTTGAAGATGAAGGACCCCATGCTATTGTTATATTCTGCTGCATTGTAATGAGATAGCCAAATGAGCTATGTAAGATGTAATAAATTATTTTATTCCTGGTTATAAAGTTGTATTATGACCTTTGTTTCTTGATATTACATCATAACTGTGGATGCTAGCTATTGATCCAGGAACTAGCATTGTAAACACAGGGAACCTTTCCTTTACAAAGGAGGCAGGGCTTCGCCTACGCGCAGTCGGGAGAGAGAGAGAGAGAGGTGGAGGGGCGGGGCCAGGTGGGGAGGTGCGCCCTGCCCTTCATATAGGGGCTGGCGGCCCCTTGGCCCCTCCTCCAAGACCTAGGGCGGCGGCCCCAAGGGTGGAGTTGGGGGCAAGTTTTCCCCCTTCTTCTGGAAGGTTCCCTTAGGGTTTCCCCTAAGGGCTGGCCGGCTGGGCCTTAGGGGCCTTGTGCCCCTAGCCCAAAGTGGCTAGGGCACTTCCCCTTAGGCCCACGTAGGCCTCCGACAAGTGGGCCCACGTTGGTCCCACTCCGGAACCTTCTAGAACCTTCCGGTACAATACTGATAAACTCCGAAACGATTCCGAAATCCAAAAACTGCTTTCCTTTATATGAATCTTATTCTCCGGACCATTCTAGAACCTCTCGTGACGTCCTGGATCTCATCCGAGACTCTGAATAAAAACTCATAAACCAATCATCCATTCCATCCTAGCGTCGAAGCACATTAAGTGTGTGACCCTACGGGTTCGAGAATATGCAGACATGATCTTCTATCAATAATCAACAGCGGGATCTGGAAACCCATATTGACTCCCACACATTCATCGATGATCATATCGGATGAACAACGATGCCAGGATTCAATTAATCCCATATAAGTATTCCCTTCGTCACGCGATATTTTACTTGCCCGAGATTAGATCGTTGGTATTGGCATACCTAGTTCAATCTCGTTCACAACAAGTACTTTACTCGTTCCGTAATCTGATATCACTTTGCGATTAACTCCTTAACCACGTGCTTGCAAGCGGTGTTGATATCGATTAAAGTGGTCCGAAGTATATCTCTCCGACTGGGAGGACAAATTCCATCTCGATACATACAACCCAACAAGTACTTTCCGATCACCTGAGAGACACCTTTATGATCACCCTCACATAGGATGACGTTTGATGACCTCAAAGCTTTCTTCCGATACCAGGGAGTTGTATTATATCATGGTCTAAGGAATACAATACTTGACATAGGAAAAAGCTTTGCAAAGATGAACACGATGACACTATCTAATTGCTCTGCTTAATTTGGGTCTGTCCATCATATCATTCTCCTAATGACATGATCTCATTATTAATCGACAACTCATTTCTATGGTTAGGAAACCTTAACCATCATTAATCAATGAGCTAGTCCATAGAGGCGTACTAGGGACACACGGTTGTTCATAAACCACACAAAAAGTTTCCGCTTAATACAATTCTAGCATGGAATATAAACTTTATCATGAACAAGAATTATAATAATAAAATCTTTATTATTGCCTCTAGGGAATAATTCCAATAGTCTCCCACTTGCACTAGAGTCAATAATTTAGTTTACATCTGGCAACAATCTAACACCCATGGCATTAAGGTGATGATCATGTTTTGCTCGTGGAAGAGGTTTAGTCAACGGATCTGCGACATTTAGGACCGTATGTACGTTGCTAATATTCAGATCTCCATCTGCTATATAATCTCGAATTATATGAAAACGGCGGTTGATGTGCTTGGTATTTGCATGATATCTTGGTTCCTTAGACAGTGCTATGGCGCCAGTGTTGTCGCACAATATCTCCAGTGGGTCCAAGGCACTTGGAACCACACCAAGCTTAGTGATGAAGTTCTTGATCCAAACTCCTTCACTTGACGCTTCTGAAGTAGCCATGTATTCCATTTCTGTTGTAGATCCCGCGATCACGCTTTGATTGCAGCTTCTCCAGCTCACAGCTCCACCATTCAAAATATAAACGTATCCTGTCTGAAATTTAGAATCATCCGGGTCGGTGTCAAAACTAGCGTCAATGTAACCTTTTACGACGAGCTACTCATCACCTCCATAGACCAAGAACATTTCTTTAGTCCTATTTAAATACTTTAGGACGTTCTTTATGGCTGTCCAGTGTTCCACTCCTGGATCACTTTGGTATCTGCTCGTCAAACTAAGAGCATTGGACACATCCGGTCTAGTACATAGCATGGCATACATGATAGAATCTATGGCCGAGGCATATGGCACTTTGCTCATAGTATCTCTATCATTTACCGTAGCTGGACACTGAGCTTGCTCAATATCTTATCTGACAACATGGGCAATGAACCTTTCTTTGCTTTACCATTCTGAACCATTTCAGAACTTTGTCTAGATATGTACTTTGGCTTAAAGCTATTAGGCATCTTTGTCTATCTCTATAGATTTTGATGCCTAATATATAAGCAGCTTCTCCTAGGTCTTTCATTGAAAAACATTTATTCAAATAACTCTTCACATCGTTAAGCATACCAATGTCATTTCCAATAATCAATATGTCATCCACATATAGTACCAAAAATGTCACCGAGCTCCCACTCACTTTCTTGTATATACAAGCTTCATAGCAATTTGGAACAAATCCAAAGCTCTTGATCACTTGATCAAAATGAAGGTTCCAACTCCGAGATACTTGCTTGATCCATAAGTGGAGCTGAAGTTTTACACCTTATTAGCATCCTTAGGATTGACAAAACCTTGGGTGCATCATATACAACTCTTTATCAATGTTGCCATTGAGGAACGCGATCTTGACATCCATCGCCATATTTCATAATCATGAAATGCAGCAATCGCTAATAAAAGCCGAATGGACTTAAACATCACTACGGGAGAGAAAGTCTCATCATAGTCAACACCTTGAACTTGCCGAAACCCTTTTGCGACAAGCCGAGCTTTATAGACAGTAACATTACCATCCGCGTCCATTTTCTTCTTGAAAATCCATTTGCACTCAACGGCCTTACGGTCGCTAGGACGGTCCACCAAAGTACATACTTGGTTTTCGCTCATGGATCCCAATTCGGATTTCATGGCCTCTAGCCATTTCTCAGAGTCTGGGCTCATCATTGCTTCCTCATAATTCGCAGGTTCACTGTTGTCTAACAACAAGACGGTTGAGACAGGGTTTCCGTACCATTCAGGAGTGGCACGTGACCTTGTCGACCTGCGAAGTTCAGTAGTAGCATCGTTCGAAGTTTCATGATCCTTGTCATTAGCTTCCTCTCTTGTTGGTGCAGACGACACTGAAACAATTTCAGGTGCTGCGCTACTCTCCAATTCGAGAGAAGGTTCAATAACCTCGTCTAGCTCTACCTTCCTCCCACTCACTTCTTTCGAGATAAACTCCTTCTCAAGAAAGGATCCGTTCTTTGCAACAAACACTTTGCCTTCGGATCTGTGGTAGAATTTATACCCAATCGTTTCCTTAGGGTATCCTATGAAGACGCATTTCTCCGCTTTGGGTTCGAGCTTGTCCGACATCAACTTCTTGACGTAAGCTTCGCATCCCCAAACTTTAAGAAACGACAACTTAGGTTTAGCACCAAACCATAGTTCATACGGTGTCGTCTCAACGGATTTAGATGATGCCCTATTTAAATTGAATGCAGCGGTTTCTAATGCATAACCCCAAAATGATAACGGCAAATCTGTAAGAGACATCATCGATCACACCATATCTAATAGAGTTCGATTCTGGCGTTCAGACACACCGTTGCACTGTGGTGTTCCAGGTGGCGTGAGTTGCGAAACAATTCCGCTTGCTTTAAGATGCGTGAGAAAATCATAACTCAAATATTCACCTCCACGATCAGATCGTAGAAATTTAATTTTCCGGTTACGATGGTTTTCCACTTCGTTCTGAAATTCTTTGAACTTTTCAAACGTTTCAGATTTATGTTTCATTAAATAGATATACCCATATCTACTTAAGTCATCAGTAAAAGTGAGAAAATAGCGATATCCACCGCGCGTCGAAACACCCATTGGTCCGCATACATCGGTATGTATGATTTCCAACGAGTCCGTTACTCGCTCTATTATTCCGGAGAACGGGGTTTTGATCATCTTGCCCATGAGGCACGACTCGCACTTTCAAATGATGCAAAATCAAGAGACTTCAAAAGTCCATCAGAATGGAGTTTCTTCATGCGTTTTACACCAATATGACCTAGACGGCACTGCCACAAATAAGTTGGATTATCACTATCTACTTTGCATCTCTTAGCCTCAATGTTATGGATGTGCGTTTCATTGCTTTCGAGATTCAGAAGAAATAAACCATTCACAACAGGTGCATGACCATAAAAGATGCTATTCATATAAATAGAACAACCATTATTCTCCGATTTAAATGAATAACCGTCCTGCAATAAGCACGATTCAGATATAATGTTCATGCTCAACGCATGCACATAATAACACTTATTAAGGTTTAAAACTAATCCCGAAGGTAAAACTAAGGAGAGCGTGCCGATGGCCATCACATCAACTCAACGCGCATCGTCACCTCATCCCTTGCTAGCCGCCATCTATACCGTAGCTCCTTTTTCGAGTTACAAATGTTAGCCTGAACGAGATCATATACCGTGCACTACAGGCGCTAGTAAGGTAAACATCAATAACATGTATAACAAATATACCTTTAATGGTGCCGACCTTCTTGTCGCTAAGTACTTGACGATTTAACTTCCGGTGACCCTTGTCCTTGCAATAGAAGCACTCGGTGTCCGGCTTAGGTCCGGACTTGAGCTTCCTCAGCGAGAACAGCAGCTTGCCGCTGCCTTTCTTGAAGGATTTCTTTGCACCCTTAGCTTAAAGCTAGGGTCTTATTGACCATCAACACATGATTATCTTTCTTGATATCCACCTCCGCACTTTCAGCTTAGCGAAGAGCTCGATGATCATCGGTGGAACCAATTTGATTGTGAGTAACTACAAAACCTTTGTAGCTAGGAGGAGGGAGTGATTGCGTAACTGTCAATCTTGAGCTCTTTGGAATCTTGCAGTCCGGTTCCTCAAGGCGTTGAGTGTAGCCCGACATCTTAATGGCGTGCTCACTAACGGAACTCCTTCCTCCATCTTCCAGTTAAAGAACTTCTCGGAGATCTCATATCTCTCGAGCGGGCTGAGTCTGAAACATGGTTTCAGTTCCTCAAGTATCTCAAAGGGCCCGGCGAACTCCTCAAAACGATTTTGAAGGTCCGGTTCCATAGCAAACAACATGGTACTCTTAATCACTCCATAATCATCTTTGCGTGACTGATAAACAACTTTTTCCTCAGCCGGCGCATCAGTAGTAGGGGCGTCACCTAGCGCTTTCTCTAGTACATAGTCCTTTTGTCCGCCAGCGAGAATGATTCTCAGATTGCGGAACCAGTTGGTGAAGTTAGAACCATTGTTCTTAAGCTTTTCTTTCTCAGCAAAAACGTTGAAGTTGAAGTTGGACTTAGCCATTTGATCTACAAAATTTGCAAATACAATTTAGACTATGTTCATGATAAGTAGTTCAACTTAATCAAATTACTAGATGAACTCCCACTAAATTCAACATCCCTCAAGTTGTTTAGTGAATGTGATCCAAATTCACCACACCTGATCCAATCTTCACGAGAAGAGATGTGGTTTCAATGGTGGACAACAAAGTGTCGATCATATCATTCATATGACTCATGTTTAACCTTTCGGTTCGTGTTTTCCGAGGCCATGTCTGTACATGCTAGGATCGTCAAGTCAAACCCAAGTATTTCCGCGTGTGCAAAACTGGCTTGCACCCGTTGTATGCGAACATAGAGTTTATAGCACCTGATCATCACGAGGTGCTTGAACACGACGAACTTTCGCAATGGTGCATACATGGGGAGAACACATTTTTATCTTGATCTTTAAGTGAGGAATCATCTTATAATGCTACCTTCGCGATCTAAGCATAATAAGATACATAAAAGGATAAACATCACATGCATATAATTTTATGTGACATGGTATAGCCAATCTCCGCGCAATGATCTCCATCTTGTGTGCGCCAGCATGATCTCCATCACTCCACCATGATTGCCTCCACCACGCATAGCAACTACAGCTATTGCTAACTACTTAGCGATAAAGTAAAGCTATTACATGGCGTATAAGAAGTTGGCACGCAGGTCATACACAATTATAAAGACAACCATATGGCTCCTGCCGGTTGTGAACTCATCGACATGCAAGTCGTGAAATATTACAAAACATGATCATTGCATATATCTCAATTCATGCACATCATGTCTTGGGCCATACCATATCACAAAACACTCCCTGCAAAAACAAGTTAGACGCCTCTACTTTGTTGTTGCATGTTTTACGTGGCTTATGGGAGTACCAAGCTAAGAACGATTCTTACCTACAGAAAGCCACAACAGTGATATTATAGTTGCTAACATCCGGTGTAAATCCCATGACTACTATAGTGAGAGAAACTGGCATCCACCAGCTGCATGTGTGGAACAAACCACACGTCAAGTGCGGAGCCGGTCTCGCGAATGAGGTCGCGTAAAGTTGTCCTGGACCACTTCGATCTCACTATGCCGCGCCATAAGAAATACACAACAAGAGGCTTGCAACAGAAAACATCAACGCCCGCAACAAGCATGTTGCGTTCTACTCGTGAAACACATCTACGCATAGATCTAGCTCTGATACCACTGAAGGGTTTTGCAGCATAGTAAATCAAAAAATTTCTACGGATGCGAACATGAAAGCCAAGATCTAATCTAGGAGATGCAATCAACGAGATAGATAGATGAGATCTTCATACCCTTGAAGAAATCGCACAGCGGAAACGTTCAACAGAACGTGGTTGATGTAGTCGTACCCGCCGTCTCCTCCTCGCGATCCGATCCGATCCTACGCCGCAAGTGGCGGCGCCTCCGAGAGATGCACACGTACGGTGCTGCGACGTCTCCTCCTTCCTTGGTCCAGCAAGTATGGTGGAGAGATAGATTGGATCTGTAGCACGACGGCGTGGTGCTAATGGTGGAGAGTTTCCGCGGCAGGGCTTCGCCTACGCGTAGTCGGGAGAGAGAGAGAGGTGGAGGGGCAGCAGGACGGCGGCTAGGGTTGGAGGAGTGGGAGGGGGTGGGTGCACCCCTGCCCTCCTTATATAGGGGTCTGGCGGGCCCCCTTGGCCCCTCCTCCAAGCCCTAGGGCGGCGGCCCCAAGGGTGGAGTGGGGGGCAAGTTTTCCCCTTCCTTCTAGAAGGCTCCCCTAGGGCTGGCCGGCTGGGCCTTGGGGTCCTTGTGCCCCTGGCCCAAAGTGGCCAGGGCACTTTCCCTGAGGCTCACGCAGGCCTTCGACAAGTGGGCCCACGTTGGTCCCACTCCGGAACCTTCTAGAACCTTCCGGTACAATCCGATAAACTCCGAAACGATTCTGAAATCCAAAAACTGCTTTCCTTTATATGAATCTTATTCTCCGGACCATTCCGGAACCTCTCGTGACGTCCTGGATCTCATCCGAGACTCCGAAAAAAAACTCATAAACCAATCATCCATTCCATCCTAGCGTCGAAGCACATTAAGTGTGTGACCCTACGGGTTCGAGAATATGCAGACATGATCTTCTATCAATAATCAACAACGGGATCTGGAAACCCATATTGACTCCCACACATTCATTGATGATAATATCGGATGAACCACGATGCCAGGATTCAATTAATCCCATATATGTATTCCCTTCGTCACGCGATATTTTACTTGCCCGAGATTCGATCGTTGGTATTGGCATACCTAGTTCAATCTCGTTCACAACAAGTACTTTACTCGTTCCGTAATCCGATATCACTTTGCGATTAACTCCTTAACCACGTGCTTGCAAGCAGTGTTGATATCGATTACCGAGTGGTCCCGAAGTATATCTCTCCGACTCGGGAGGGACAAATTCCATCTCGATACATACAACCCAACAAGTACTTTTCGGTCACCTGAGAGACACCTTTATGATCACCCTCACATAGGATGACGTTTGATGACCTCAAAGCTTTCTTTCGATACCAGGGAGTTGTATTATATCATGGTCTAAGGAATACAATACTTGACATAGGAAAAAGCTTTGCAAAGATGAACACGATGACACTATCTAATTGCTCTGCTTAATTTGGGTCTGTCCATCATATCATTCTCCTAATGAGATGATCTCATTATTAATCGACAACTCATTTCTATGGTTAGGAAACCTTAACCATCATTAATCAATGAGCTAGTCCATAGAGGCGTACTAGGGACACGGTGTTGTTCATAAACCACACAAGTATCAAAGTTTCCGCTTAATACAATTCTAGCATGGAATATAAACTTTATCATGAACAAGAATTATAATAATAACATCTTTATTATTGCCTCTAGGGAATAATTCCAACAGCTTTGTTTGGGTTGACTTGGAACATGCTCACACCATGTTATGACTATGAACAAGTCACCATAGCCTCACTAGTGGAAACGAGTCCTTTGGTTGAGTTCGGAAATGGGATTTAACACCGGTTCTTCTACGAACCGGTGTTAAAGGTGGCGCCCATACCAGCGTGGTCCAGAAAGCAAAAATGAGCACCCTCTTTAACACCGGTTCGAGCCATGGACCGGTGTTAAAGGCCCTACACCAGTGGCCCGCGTAGCCCCCCCTTTAACACCGGTTCATGGCTTGAACCGGTGTTAAAGGGGGTGCACCTATATAACACACCGCAGCCCACACCCCTCTCTCTCTCTCATTTGTTCACTCTCTCATTTTGGAGCTTAGCAAGAGGGTGAGAGGTGCTAGTTTGTGTTTTTTTCCTATGCACAAGAGGTGTTCGGTGAAATGCCCGAGAGCTCGAATTAAGTTTTCTCGTTGCTCTTTCCTTCTTGGTCGAGGTCGGCAACTTTATCCTTTCATGTGTCATTGATGTACTGTATAAGTGGTCATCTCCCTATTAATTTTTGATATACTATATAATGCAGATGAACCGGCAATGGATGTACGGTGACCGACGCACTTCCGAGTACATTACGGGCCTCCAAAATTTCATCATTGTGGCTAATGCAAACCATGGTCACAATGGTTTTATGTGTTGTCCGTGTGTTCACTGTCAAAACAAGAAAGACTACTCAAATATCAGAACCATTCACGCCCACCTACTTCGATCAGGTTTCATGCCCAACTATAGTTGTTGGACCAAGCACGGAGAATGAGGGGTTGTGATGGAAGACAACAAAGAAGAAGAGGATGATGATACCAATCATAATATGTATCCTGAATACGATGATACTGCAACACGGGTAGATAATGAAGATCACGAGGCAGCCGATGGGCCCGCTGATGACGATCTTGGTCGGGCCATTACTGATGCAAAGGAAGAATGTGAAACTGAAAAGGAGAAGGACGAGCTGGAGCAGATGTTAAAGGATCACAAAACATTGTTGTACCCAACTTGCGAAGATGGCCACAAAAAGCTAGGTACCACACTGGATTTGCTGCAATGGAAGGTAGAGAGCGGTGTGACTAACAGTGCATTTTCAAAGTTGTTGGTAAAAATGAAGAATCTGCTGTAGGGTTTCGTAGCATGGAAAGCAAAAATTTTATACCATATACAAACAAACAAGCCAAGATATATTTACTAGATTGTAGCAACGAGTCGATGGAATAACTCACCCTCGAAGATTCCAAAGTGTTTAACGAGAGCGGATTCTCGTGGGTGATGTAGTCGTACTCTTCCCGATCTCAAGATCGCGTAGACGATCCTTCCGGCGCTGCGTTCGGCTCGCTCCCGCAATCGGTCACATGTTCGGTACTCAACGAAGACCTTCCTCTCCTTGTTCCAAAGAACAGCGGAGGTTGTAGCACTCTCCTCGTGATTCCGGCAGACTGTGGCGTGGTACCGAAAGTAGAGGGAGATCTTGCAGGCTTCGCCTTAAGCCGGGAGAGTATGGTGGACTATGAGAGAGCCTCGGCGATCTAGGGTTTATACACCGAGGAAGGCGTGCTAGGCGGCTAGGGCTTGGAGGTGCCCAAGTCGGCGGCTAGGGGAGAAACCCTAGGGGGCGGCGGCTAGGGTTTAGAGGTGGGGATCTTGTGTACTAGGAGGGGCAGCCCTGCCCCTCCCTTTATAGGTGGGAGGCGCCGGCCAAGGGGAGGGAGTCCCTCCCCAACTCGGTTTCCCATGGGGGGCGGCGGTGGAGGGGAGGAACTCCTCCCCAACTCGGTTTCCACCTTCCCCTCCACTTCCCAAAATAGCCGTTTGACTTTTCAAATTGGCGTTTGACTTTTCAAACAAGGATTTGATTAAACCCTTTATTTTGTTCAGCGATGACAGTTAGTACATGATGCAATCATTCCAACTTGGTATGACACATTCGTGTACCCTTCCCCTTCGGAGTGCAGGACCTTCCGGAACCTTCTAGAACATTCCCGATGAAAACACTGGAACCATTCCCCAACTCCGAAACAGGACTTTCCTTATATGAATATTATTCTCCGGACCATTCCGGATCTCCTCATGATATCTCGGATCCCATCCGAGACTCCGAACAACATTCGGTCTCTTTCTCATCATTCCATAACTACTCAAACAACGTCGAATCCTTAAGTGTGTCTCCCTATGGTTCGTGAATTATGCGGACATGATCGAGACACTTCTCCGAACAATAACCAATAGAGGAATCTGGAAATTCATATGGCTCCCACATATTTCTACGATTACTTTGCGATCGAATGAACCACTTACATACGATACCAATTTCCCTTTGTCTCACGATAGTTTACTTATCCGAGGTTATGATCGTCGGTATCTCTGCATACCTAGTTCAACCTCGTTACTGATAAGTACTCTTTTCTCGTTCCCGCGATATGTCATCCCTTGTGAGCCAGTCACATGCTTGCAAGCTAATTGGATGACATTTCACCGAGAGGGCCCAGAGTATATCTATCCGTCATATGGATGGACAAATCCCACTCTCGATCCATGTGTCTCAACCAATACTTTCCGAACACTCAATGCCACCTTTATAGCCACCCAGTTATGGTGTGGTGTTTGATGTCATCAAAGCATCCTTCCGGTGAAGGTGATATGCATGATCTCATGGTCGAAGGAATTAGGTTACTATGTATCAGAAAGCATATAGCAATTGAACTATTAAAATGACTTGATCTTTATGCTACGCTTATCTATAAGAGTATGTCCACCATATCATTCTCCTAACGATATGATCTTGTTGTTAATAACATCTCAATGTTCATGATATGGAAACCACAATCATTTATTAACCAACAAGCTGGTATTATATAGAGGCTTTACCAGGGACTTCAATTTAAGTATACAAATCACACAAGTATTAATGTTTCCTTGTTAATACTATTATAGCATGAATGTAAACATTTATCATAAACACAAAGATATAATAATAACTATATTTATTATTGCCTCTAGGGCATATCTCCAACAGTCTCCCACTTGCACTAGAGTCATCTAATCTAGATTACATGGTAATATACCGAACACCCATGGCAGTTTGGTGCTGGTCATGTTTTTCCCTCGGGAGAGGTTTAGTCAACGGATCTGCCACATTCAGATCTGTGTGTACTTTGCAAATCTTTATGTCCCCATCTTGTACATGTTCTCGAATAGCGTCAAAACGTAGCTTGATGTGCTTCAGCTTCTTGTGTGACCTTGGTTCTTGCGCATTGGATATGGCGCCCATGTTATCACAGTAGATAGACATCGGGTCCAGCGCACTAGGAACCACAACCAGCTCTGTAATGAAATCTTTCATCCATATCACTTCTTGTGAAGCCTCCGAAGCATCCATGTATTCCGATTCAGTTGAAGATCTCGCCACAACGCTTTGCTTTGCACTCCTCCAGCTAACTGCTGCACCATTCAAAGTAAATACGTATCCAGATTGTGATTTAGAATCATCCGGATCGGTGTTCCAACTAGCATCGGTGTAACCATTAACAACGAGCTATTCATCACCTCCATAAGAAAGAACCATATCCTTAGTTCTTCTGAAGTACTTAAGGATGTTTTTGATCGCTGTCCAATGATCCACTCCTGGATCACTTTGATATCTGCTAGTTAAACTAACAACATATGCAATGTCGGGTCTAGTACATAGCATGGCATACATTAGAGATCCTATGGCTGAGGCATAGGGAGTCTTACTCATCCTTTCTCTATCTTCTGCCGTTATCGGACTTTGAGTTTTACTCAAGGTCGTATTGGGCAACATGGGCAAGAACCCTTTCTTGCTATCTTCCATTCCAAACCTCTTTAGAACTTTGTCCAAATATGTACTTTGTGACAATGATATTAGGCGTCTCGATCTATCTCTATAAATCTTTATGCCTAATATGTAAGCTGCTTCGCCAAGATCCTTCATTGAAAAACTATTATTCAAATATTCCTTGACACTATTAAGAAGGTCTACATCATTCCCAATCAACAATATGTCATCTACATATAGTATTAAGAATGCTACAGAGATCCCACTCACTTTCTTGTAAATAAAAGCTTCTCCATAAGTTTGTATAAAACCAAAACTTTTGATCACCTTATCAAAACGTTGATTCCAACTTCGGGATGCTTGCTTCAATCCATAGATGGACCTTTGAAGTTTGCATACCTTGTTAGCATCTTTAGGATCGACAAAACCTTTGGTTTGGATCATATACAACTCTTCATCAATGTCTCCATTGTGGAATGCTGTTTTGACATCCATCTGCCATATCTCATAATCATAATATGCAGCATTGCTAGCATAATCCTCACAGACTTTAGCTTCGCTACTGGTGAGAAACTCTCATCGTAGTCAACTCCTTGAATTTGTCGAAACCCTTTTGCGACAAGTCGAGCTTTATAGACAGTAACATTACCATCATCATCTGTTTTCTTCTTGAAAATCCATTTGTTCTCGACAGCCTTCCGGCCATCTCGTAAGTACACCAAAGTCCATACTTGGTTTTCGTACATGGATCCAATCTCGGATTTCATGGCTTCTTGCCATTTATTGGAATCTGGGCTCATCATTGCTTCCTCATATGTCTCAGGGTCATCGGTGTTGTCCACCAACATGACACTCATAATGGGGTCATACCAATCTGGAGTGGTACGAGTTCTCGTTGACCTGCGAGGCTCTATAGCAACTTCAACCAAAGTTTCATGGTCATCATCATTAGCTTCCTCTATAATCGGTGCAGGCACCACAGGAACTTCTTCCGGTGCTGCGCTACTTGCAATTTCGAGAGAAGGCTCGACAACCTCGTCGAGTTCTACTTTCCTTCCAGTCACTTCTTTCGAGAGAAATTCCTTCTCTAGAAAGGATCCATTCTTGGCAACGAAGATTTTGCCCTCCGATCTATGATAGAAGGTATACCCAATAGTTTCCTTCGGGTATCCTATGAAGACGCATTTCTCCGCTTTGGGTTCAAGCTTATCCGGGTGTAACTTCTTTACATAGGCTTCGCAACCCCAAACTTTAAGGAACGACAATTTAGGTTTCTTCCCAAACCATAATTCATATGGTGTCGTTTCAACGGATTTAGATGGTGCCCTATTTAAAGTGAATGCGGTTGTTTCTAATGCATAACCCCAAAATGATAGCGGTAAATCTGTAAGTGACATCATAGAACAAACCATATCTAAGAGAGTTCGATTACGATGTTCGGACACACCATTACCCTGTGGTGTTCCCGGTGGTGTCAATTGTGAAAGTATTCCGCATTTCTTCAAATGCTCGCCAAACTCGTAACTTAGATATTCACCTCCACGATGAGAACGCAGAAATTTAATCTTCTTGTTACGCAGAAATTATGTTCAGAACACTAAATGCAACCATTGTGACTCATTAAATCGTCATGCATGCATCTTTTCATCATTGTTTTCTTGTAATGTTGCACTGTTGCATGTTTGCAATGTTTTGAATGGTGTGTTTGTTGTGTTTTCTTCAAACGTTAGATTGCAAGGAGTGCAACTACTATGATTGCAACTACTATGATTGCAACTACTATGATTGCAACTACTATGATTGCAACTACTATGATTGCAAGTATTGTGGTTATTGCGAAAGAGGCCATGATAATTGTGAGGATTATCTAATCGACTACATCTACAACAAAGGCAAGTGGTGCTATCTTGGTCATAAATGTCCTATTGTTTTCCTATGCATAATAGATGTTTTTGTAGAATTGCATATGTAGGAATTGATGTGTATATGCTATGATATGTCCCATATTATTCCCTAGCATTCCTTGTTTATGAGTGTCACATCCCAAGATTTTCCAAATCTTGTAATGTGAAAATAAATGAATAAAATAAAACTTTGTTTGATTTTCAGGGCCAGAAGAAACTTTTTGAATTTAATTGGAACTTCAACCCAATTTGAATTAAATAAAATCCTAAAAGGATTTCAAAAGATAAGCAATTTAAATAAAGGAAAACAAAATATTTTGGAAATACTATTTTGGATCTTTAAAAAAAGAATTGGTTTTCAATAGAAATAAAAGTTTATTGATAAAAGATTATTTTATAAAGCCAAATGAAACCTTGGCCAAACTTTGGAATTAAAACATTTTGTTTTGAATAAAAATAGCAAAGGTTTATTTAAATAAAATAATAAGGATTTAATATCCAAATTTTATTAAAGTAAAGGCTTATCCCATTTTAAATAAAACACTAAAACTTATTTATTTACTTTAAATAAGTTTTCCAAATATTTTATATTCTCAAATAAAACCTTCTGAAGTGTTTTGGTTTTATTTTAGATTTCAAAATAAATATTTTAATAAAACAAATCCTATTTGATTTATTAATGAAAGTCTGTTATATTTAATTAATAATGGACTCTAAATAAAATGTTATTTGTTTTAAAACAAGTTTCCAAATATTCTTTATTTCCAAATAAACTACTGAATGGTTTAAAATTAATTAGTTCCCAAGTGGAACTTTGGAATTAAATCAAAACCTATGGATTTAATAGTTGATACATCTATTTAGTTAATTATTAATGGACCCTATTATTTAAATTATTAATTTGAATTTGGATTTTGGTTCATGTTACTGAACAGAACTAATTTCAATATTGCAAAGTTTGGGTGTTGTTTGAATTGATTTGAACATTGTTTTTTTGTTTGAAATTACAAAACAGAAAAATAGAAATAGAAAAGGAAAAAGAACTCAGAAGAAAAAAAAAGTATAAACAGACCGCCCAACAGCCCAACAGCCACTCAGTAGTGACTCCCCTCCCCGAAGAGTTTCTTTCCACTCAGAACCGCACCCACACAGAGGCTGATCACACCCCTCTCGCCGGCCGTTTCTGCCGATGAATGCTCGGTTAAATTCACGGCATTGATGCTGCCTTTACCCTCTACGACCAAGCAAGTTAAAGCGCCCCTCTCTCCTCTCTCGTTCCCCTCTGTCTCCTCCCCAAAGCACGCCCCCAGGCCGCCCCAATTTCTCCCCGAGCACCCTCTGTTCCGACGAGGTCCAGAGCCGATTCCGGCGACTCGACACTACCTCCTGCCTCCCCGAGCACACAAGCACGCTCACCACACCCTGGCGCATCTTTCCGTGCCATTCATTCATCCGCGGGTACCCCACAGCGTCGGCAACATCGACGACCTGCAGCACCGCCGTCTGCCCTCTTCTCCGACGACGTCCCCAGGTAATACCTGACCTCCCCTCCTTTCCCCGTGGACACGATGATGATCTCCAGGCTCGTGCGAACCTAACAGCACCTCCCGTTTGTCCTAGGACGCCCCCTATCCTCGCCCTCGACGACCTCCTGAACCGCCCGAAGCCCAGCTCGTCTCCGGCGAGCAATCAAGGATGACCTCGTCGCCTCGACGGACAAGTACCACGTTGAGCATCAGCGTCGGCGATTCGGTGAGCATCTCCCCACCCTCCTTTGCTTCCTGTGCCGGCGCCGTCATCGGCGCTCGCCCGCTAGCCACCGTCATCGCCGCCATTTTGGCAAAGCATCGAGAGCCGTTCGATCTAGTTTGAGCGGGCAGGATTAGATCACTTAGTCGCGAATAGGTACGTTCTGCGGACCGCGATTTGACTTGATCCAACGCACCACGATGCCGATCCGGCGAACCGGTATCACCCGGTGAGATAGCGGACGTGGCGGTGTTTGAGTTAAAACAGATTTTTGAATCAGATTTATTTGCAAACTTCAAACCTTTGTAACTTTCAAACCACACGTCCAAAAATTATAAATTTTATATCAATGGATTCAGGAGAACAAGCCATATCCAACCATGCCATTAGTTTAGCAAATAGTATTTGTTAGTTCATTTGTTTTTGCAGATTCTTTTGTGGGCTTGTTTAGAGTATAAAAATTGTTTAAAATTGATTTTAGGGTTAAAACTTTTGCAAAATGGTTTTTTTGTGACCTTACTGACCTTAGGAACCAACCCTTGGTGTTAAAAATGATTTTGGTAAAAATTAGGTTGGAGTATTTGACTTAGCCAATTTCTAGCCAAATAAAATTATTGATTTTATTATGAAAATGTTTATGGAAATAAAACTTTGGGAAAATAGTTTGGACCAAACCTACTGACCCAAAACACCAAGTTTTGCAATAGCAACTCATTTGGTGAAAAACTTAAAAGTTTTGTTTTGATAAAAACATTTTTCACCACATAAAATGATGAATGGATTTTAAAAAATGGTTTTGAGATGAAACCCTTTTGCAATTGACTTTGCCATTTTGGTGAATAACCAATTTGGAACATACAAAGTTTAGAAGCCTAGTGGAAACCACCTTTGCAATTAGAACCATCTTTTGCATGCTTTCATGCATTTCTTTGACTTTGTCATTTTATGTGTTGTTTTGCTTGATATTGGTAGATTGAGTTTGTGCCTTGCTTGATTGATTTGTAGTGACTTGAAGAGTGTGATTGTTGCAAGGACAAGGAGTGAATCTATACCCTCTACCAAAAAGGCAAGTGATGCTTCATACTTTTTGTCCCATTAGTTTCTCTATGAATTAGTGATTTTGCTAAGTAAAACTTGCATGAATTTTGCTAAGTATAAACCCTGCTATAGTAAAACCTAGTAGATGAATCCTTAGTAGGATTTTCCTAAGTTAAGATTCCTACTACTATCAAGCTTAGCCTAGCTAATAGAAAACATGGGTGGAAAATATATTCACACTATGGAAAAATCTCTAAGTCTGAGGACTTATGTTTTGTTTAATAAAACAACTAAGTTAATGAATCACCTGGGTGGAATGGAAGGATTGGGTTATGTTGAGTGGTTCACAAGGCCCATGTTTATGGTTGACCTTGTGTATCTCACTTGTGGATGGCCACCCAGGAACAAAGAGATTTGAAATGTCAAATGTTGAAAAGCTTCAAGTGCAACCACTTGGCAATATGGGCTCTGCCATGATCATATAGGTTGAAAGAACTTAGCCATATGGACAGTGGGTGGTAGTGTTTGATAGGTTGGAACTGTTGCCTGCCAAAACCCACCGGTGAGCAGCGACGAGCAACACGAAGAGCCGGGAGGCTCCCAGAACTGCTTGTGGGCCCTGGTCCCTCGGGCAACGGCCCGCAAAACTCCGGCACACGTCCTGGCTTGGTTCGAGGGCGTGCCACCTGACCTATACCTGGTCAGGAAGGTGAAGGATTGCTTCGATTGATTTCCTGCATGGTAAACAAGTATACGTAAAATTCGAGCCGTGACCGGCTCCCAGGTTTCCACTGAATCGGCTCTGGGCCGATTATCCCATGGTTCTGCATCAGATTTATGATAACATGGGGTTTTGCTTCATCACTACAAGTTAAATCGATCTACAACAGTTTTAACGTTTTCACCACGTAACTGGAACGTCCTACACGTGGCAGCCTGGTAGATACAAAGATGACGGAAAACTAACCCTAGAGGCCTAACAACCGACGTAAAGCCAATTACCGGAACAACTTCTCTAGAACTAGTAAACCACGTCCTTACGTACTACTGGATCGTTCAACCCGTTTGCAAGGCCTGAGTACGTGGATATCAAACTAAACCCTGGAGAACAAGGCATAACTATAACAGATCGTAACAACTAAATAAAGATCAAGCAAAGTGCTACCCTTGCACTTGGGAAAAGGTGCAAAGGTAGCGAGGTAACTAGAGGTAGCATAACTTGAATAGTCATGGCGAAAAGTACCGATGCTAGCCTCAACAAATCTATGATAATAGTATTACTCGCCATCAACAAGGCTTCAAGATCGAGTAACACCAAAAGCATAAGTAAATCTTGCCTAGATCGCATCTAGCATGACATATTACTACCGAAAGAAACCCTAGAAACAAGGGGTGGCGATCCGAGATTGTGTTTGTTAAGACGTGATTGTCCTCCTTTTCGATAACCTTAGGTACATATTTATAGTCAGGAGACTTTCTATCTTTGGAATAACTCTACAACTCTATCTTTACCTAAACTGAAACGGAACCTACTACGATACAAGATACACGGGCAATTTAGCCCAAATCCACGCACAAGGCCGATTCAACAACACGTTGAATATACGTATCTTCAAGCCCATCTTGATCACGGCCCATCTCCTCCTGGCCAAAATATGGCGATAACACATGCCCCTGGTTTTGGCAATAATAATTCGAAACCACTACTGATGTTTTTCTTCCCCTCCCTTTTTTCTTCACATTGGGTTCTGGCGTTGCGAGTAGAATCGTCACGCCACCCCTCATCATGATGCCCTGTCTTCTCAACTCCTTCGCGATTGCATGATTTGACGATTTTGGCACACTCGGGAAACCGCTATGGCATTGAACCACCTCTCCACTATTCCCTTATTTAAATTAAATACGAGCGATTCGCAGTCCCCATCTTCCTCCAGTAGCCAGAAAACCCTCTTCCTCCGCCGAAAAAACCCTCTTCCTCCATCATGGCCTCTTCCTCTTCCGCCCATTCCTCCCAGTCTTCCAACATTAGCGGCCAGGAGGCAGCGAGCACCCGCCCATGGCGGCGTACAATACTCTCGCCCCACAATTGTGGGACGAGAGGGATTGGGATTTCGCCGTTTGGTCGGAGGACGACGCGTCCTTTACTGACGGCGAGGAGGGCCTGCAGTTCCTCGTCGACGGGGAACTGGAGGCGAAGATCAGCGACGACGCCTAGTCCTGGGACGGCGTCGAGTCCTCCGACGAGGAGGAGGAATCGGAGGAGGACACCTCCTCCGACGAGTACCCGCCGGTGAAGCGCTTCCGCGCCGGGTCCAGCGAGGACACCGAAGACGCAGCGGGACGAGGAGGCCCCTGGCTTCTTCGGCAGCGGCGAATAAGACGGCGGCAGCGGCAGCGAACAAGACGGCGGCGACGACAGCGGCGACGACCTCGGCCTCTAGATTAGGAACCAGTAGTAGTAGTAGTAGTAGTAGTAGTAGTAGTGGTAAGCTCCCTTTTGTAATCAATCAGCCTTTTGTAAGCAATCAGCTTTTGAATGAATGAATGAAAATCTGTTTCTCGAAGATTGCTTTCCCGACCCAATTTCGCCGATAGTCAAAATAGGTCGATGCTCCAGAAGCCGATAGCACCGTATCGGCCTTCACCACACTGCGTTCATACAGTCAAACAAGTCAAATCTCAAAGAGCCGATGGCAACGCATCGTCTTTCCCAAAAAAAAAACGTTGACAAGGTCAAAACTTGGTCGCATACTTAGGCAAACTTAAACGGCCATTTTCCAGTTTCAAACGGTAACCTGCGACCTTCTTCAAAAAGGGCGACCCAGATCTCCAATTGCCCACCGACGAGATTGAGCTCATAGCGACAAGACCCCTCGATCCCCAACTGCATAGATCCATCTCCGCCGGCAAACTAGATGGCGGAATCGTCCAACACCAACCCAGAGGTCTCCGGCCTGAAGGTACGCCTACTTATCGCAGTATGAACACGATCATAATTAATGGCGAACACCTGAATTAATGCCTTATTCCACCATTAAATTTTTTAGGTTTCAGACATTCTACTGCCGCACCCTTCTCTCCCAAATTCTCTCTGCCTTGGTCCTCGCAGAATCTAGTCACCATCTCGATTTCTTGAAGCAACAGAATCCCCTTCGCAAGCCAAGACCTAGATCTGAACTCTTGGGCCGACTGCTTGCGAGCCTGGCCTAATCCCCCTGAACATTGGGTCTCTTGGTTCAGTAGGGTAGCTAGAGCTTACCAATCCCAATGGGAAACCACGGGAATAGCCGATGCCTTGCATTTGTCATTGTCTCCTCTTGAGAAACACGAGAATCTCCTCAAAACCATCGGCTACTTCTGGTCTGACGCCTTGAACTGCTTCATGTTCGGTCATGGCCCCATGTCACCAACTCTGTTAGACGTGGTGATGATTACTGGTCTGGATGTTACATCACCCAGCCCCTCTGCTTTTAAAATGACCAATGTCCCCTACAAACTGTCTTCTAAAACAGACTGCACGAACTGGGGTGCCTACCTCCAACGCCACATGAAAACAAAGGGCCCTGTCACAGAGAAAGAACACACAGCCTTTCTCAACTTCCGTGGAACATTTCATATTTTGTGGCCCTTCCTTGCTCCAACCAAGAATTATCTTTCCTTAGCCTGAACTGGCCAAGGGCACTCAACTTGGCCTCGCAAACTGTTCCTTCGAGAGGTCTATAGATATCTCCGGTTGATGTCATCAAGCTGTTCTCGGCATAGCAGTCAAAGCAGGTGGTCCTTGGTGGTTTATCCAGCTATGGGCTCAGCTGTATTTTCAAAACCACATCCCAACCTTCCCCTTTTGGCGAGCTGCACCTTCCCGGATGTGAAAGAAGCGGATCCGATGCACCGATTATGGCCAAGCTTTGTATAGACTGCCAGCGTAAGCTGACCCCTCGTAGCGTCTAAATGGTTCATATTTTTTCAAGGATGGACAATCCTATCTTCTTTCCTTACATGGAAGAAGCTGAACATTTGAAAACCCACTCTCCTTGAGCTAGACAATTTTGCGATGACACCACTTTTCGGCAGCTCTTTTCCACTGTGATTCGCCCTTGTTTCCTTCCAGTTGGCATGAGTACATCCAACAGAATAATCAAGCCTGGGTATGAATTCTACCAGCCAGTCGTTGTGGCCCGGCAATTTGGCCTTGGACAAGTACCTCCCCATTTCTTTCTCCATCATCTTACAGAGAGCAGAGCCGACCTGCCTGATCCTCTCACCAGCCAAAGGTGTTATTCCTTCTTTGATGCTCTGACCATCCCAATTCCCAACGACCTCACCTTTGCCTCATCAACCGATGGCTTTAAAGACTGGTGGTCGATGTGGAAGACTCACGCTTTCAGGAAAGCTCTGGGACCGTTGCTGAAACAGCTCGATGCTGACTATGACATCCCCGTGGAACAGGTACCACTACTTGCAAATTTTCTTGATGCAGCTCACAAATGATCCTTCTCCTAATCCACTCTTTCTCTTTGCAGCAACAAAATGGCCCTGAACCTACGCACAGTGATGGCTCCCCCTTCGAGTTCTTTCCGCCAGCCCCTGTGGTTCTTTTCTGCAAAAACTCGCCACCTCTGAAAAAGGTCATAATGCAGAAACAGCCGATAACACCACAATCGGCTTCCAAGAACCCAGCAACTCCTAAGTCACGCCCTCGAGTTCCGACTAAAACCGAGCGATGGTGAGGAAGGTAGCTGCCAGAAGACCTTGAGGCGGGCCCTTCTCCGAAGCTCGCATGTAAGATGATTCAGGCCTTGGTGATCCTTATCATTCTTCCATTCTTGCGGACATGCTCGCTTCTTGGTTCTCCTTTTACGAAGCTTCCGTCGAAGACACCTCCGGTGAGGATACCGGACCAATCGAGGAGAACTAGGCCCAACGGATTACGAGAGGACCATCACCGAACCAGCCAGATTCACCACCATCGGCTTCCGGAAAAGGTCGGCTCCTGAACCTCGCCCCGAGCACCCGGTCGGCGGGGCCACCAAGTCCCAAGAGAGCTCGCAAAGGACTACAAGCTTCTTCGTCGAGCCAGGAGGTTTCGAAAATCACCACCCTTCATGCTCTTACTACTTGTTTCCTTTTTGTCGCGATTTATCATTATTTACATCGGCTAAGCACCTTTCATGCGAACGGTAGCGTTTCCGATGGGAAAGCTCATGCGGTCTTGCGGATCTAGCAATCCCCGAAGGTGTAGATGAAACGGCTACCACTCTGGCCAAGCCCCCAGCAACCACACACAAACGGATCGTCTCCTCATCGGCTATCCCCTCGATCTTAGGAGAGGTACGTTAGGTTTTTTTCGGCTCATTCTTACACGTTTGGATGCATACTGATGCTTTTCGGGCTGCCAGAGTTGTGATATTTCAGGTTTGCTGACGTTCGACCCTGAATCCATCGAATCAACTCCCTCTGTTGCTGATGATGAACCACGGGCCAGGGCTGTTCCACCTCAATTCCAGCGTCTTAAAGCCCTGCTGTCCTCCCCGATCGAAGAGTTGATCGAGGTTACGAGGTGAAGAGCGTTACGCTGAAATAAAAGACCAACTCCCAGGTAACTGCAGGTGAAGCTTTGGCCAGTTGTAACCCTGTCTTTCTACGGGCCAAGGGTGAAGTTAGCTCGTGAGAGGATCAGCCTGCGCCGCGCCCAACTCCCACTGAAAGCCAATATCGCAGACAGATGTCAGCAGCTTAACGAGAAAAAGGCGTCTCTGGATGCCAAAACTGACACCTCTGTCAGTACCGCCGAGCTCGCATCCTTGAAAAGGGAGTTGGAAGATCTTGAAGAGAAGGTCCGGGCGACTAAACAGCTCATTCGCGACAAGGAAGAATCCATCGCCCGCTCTCAAGACGAAGCAGAAAGCCTCAAAGCCCAAATGAAGACCGATCTGGCAGAAATACGTGCCCTGAACAAGGAGCTAGTGACGGGCAAAGACGAAGATGACGAAGCCGAGATCGCCGAGGTGGATCGTGTCCGTGCTGACGCCCTCCACGCCTTCGAGGCATTTCTTCAGTAGCTTGTTTCGGTACACTGGCATCTTCTTGTAATAGTTTGAACCTCTAGAGTCGATGACTGTGCATCGGCTATATATTTTGTTTTTTATTCGGCCGATTTCATGTATCGGCCGCCCATATTTCACTGTCCACCATCCCACATGCTTGGGAAATATTTCTTGAGATGCTGACCGTTGACAGCTACTGGGAATTTCACGCCGTCCAGCTCCTCAAGCATGTACGCGTTCCCCCTTAACACTTGATCGACCTGTGGCCGTGCCAATTTGGAGACCATTTACCATATGTTGCATCCTTAGTCCCCAATGGCAATGACTTCCCACCAGATCACCAACGTGGAACTCCTTTGGTCTCACCTTCTTATTATATGCACGAGCTACCTTGGCCTTGTTCTCTTTGATTTTCTCAAGCGACCACAGCCTGAGCTCAGTTAAATCCTCAACGCTGTCACTCATCAGGGTTGCGTATTCTTCAGTTGTTAGATTTTCCTGAAAAGTGACACGTCTCGATCCAGCCGTAATTTCCCAGGGCAATACGGCTTCTTGTCCATAGACTAGATGGTAAGGCGAGGTTTTTATCTCCCCATGGCATGACATGCGATAAGCCCATAACGCCTCTGACAAAACCTCGTGCCAACGCCTAGGGTGCTCATCGACTTTTCTCTTGATCAGCTTGATGAGGCTCTGGTTGGATGCTTCAGCTTGCCCATTTTCTTGAGCATAGTATGGAGATGATCTGATCAGCTTAATCCCCGTGTCCTCACAGAACTTTCTAAACTCGTGATAAATGAAGACCGAACCTCCATCGGTCGTAATAGTTTGGGGAATCCCGAATCTATGGATGACATGTTCTTTCACAAAGTTGATAACATCTTTTGAGTTTACTGACTTCATCGGGACAGCTTCCACCCATTTAGTGAAATAATCAGTAATGGCCAAAATCCACATGTGGCCTTTGCTTGATGGAGGATTGATCTTGCCGATCATATCCATGCCCCAACCTCGGAATGGCCAAGGCTTGATGATGGGGTTCATTGCTGATGCGGGTACCATCTGGATTTTCCCAAATTTCTGACATGCTTGACACCCTTTGTAGTACTTGAAGCAGTCCTCAAGCATGGTGGGCCAATAAAATCCTGATCGCCTGATCAACCATTTCATCTTGTGAGCCGATTGGTGAGTTCCACAGGCGCCTTCGTGTACCTCATGTAGGAGCCGATTGGCCTCGGTTGTCCCCAGACATTTGAGCAATAACCCTTCCAGAGTCCTGTAAAACATGTCATCCCCAATAAGCACATACTTCATGGCCTTGTACCTTATCCGTTTAGGTGCCCCCCGAGCCGAATCCTTCAAGTAATTGAAGATATCGGCTCTCCAGTCGTCTGCTTCTAGGAACTGTACCTGAACATCGGCTCCGTCTGCTACTTCCCTGTAGCCTGAGGCCATTTGTGCAAGATCATTCGCCACGATATTCTGCGATCGCGGGATCCAAGTGAAGTTTATGTACCGGAACTGTGCCATCAGCTCACGGCAGTGCAGCCATAATGGGAAGAGGGACTCGCTCTCACACTTGTATTCCTCCGTGAGTTGGGAAATCACCAACTTGGAGTCTCCAAAAATTTCCACTGCTTCTGCTCCGGCTTCGATGAGCAACTCCATTCCCTTGCGTATCGCCTCATACTCAGCGACGTTGTTGGTGCGAGAGGTAGATAATCTGATGGAGAAGGAAAATGTTGCCCCCCGGGGCGACACGAGTAAAATGCCGATGCCGCAACCATCGTCACAAACCGATCCATCGAAAAACATAGCCCACGCTCTTATAGACAGTGCTGCTATATTAGTGTTGATCCTCTCAGCGATAAGGTCGGCCAATGCCTGACCTTTAACCGCTTTCGCGGGTTGATACCGGATGTCAAATTCTGATAACGCAAACATCCATTTGCCGAGTCGGCCTTTCAACATAGGAGCCGACAGCATGTGCTTTATGACGTCTGATTTGCATATAATGACAATCTCCGCCGATAGCAAGATGTGACGCAGCTTGGTGCAGGTGAAAAACAGGCAGAGGCACAACTTGTCGATCTCAGGATACCTTGTTTCTGCATCCAGCATCCTTCTGCTGATGTAAAATACAACTCGCTCCAGCCCATCATAAACTTGCACCACCACTGAGGCGATGGACGTGTCAGCTACTGACAGGTAAATGTAGAATGGTCTGTCTGGCTGGGGCGGAACCAACACTGGCGGCTTCGTCAGATATTCTTTGATCTCGTCGAAGGCTTGTTGCTTTCGCCCCCGGAATTCCTCGTCAGTTTTAATATTCACCAGTCCCATGAACGGCTCTATTCTTCCTGACAGATTGGAGATGAATCTTCTGACGAAGTTGATCTTGCCGATGAGAGACTGCAGTTCTTTCTTCGTTGTAGGTGGCTTCATTGTTCGTACTGCCTCCTGACTTTTTAGGCCGATCTCAATTCCGCGTTCATGGACCAAGAAACCCAAGAACTGACCGGCCGTCACCCCGAAGGCGCACTTCTTTGGATTCATCCGTAGCTCGAATTTTCTTGTTCGGTTCAGGACGCGCTGCAGATCGTCCAAGTGTCCTTGCACCGAAGCAGACTTGACCACCACGTCATCGATGTAAATTTCCACCAGCTTGCCGATCAGATCATGGAAAATGTAATTCATGGCTCGCTGGTACGTGGCGCCGGCATTCTTCAGTCCAAATGTCATGACTACATATTCAAACAACCCCACCGAACCTGGGACTCTGAACGCAGTCTTGTGTATGTCTTCTGGAGCCATAATAATTTGGTTGTAACCGACATTGCCATCCATGAAGCTCAAGATCTTATGACCAGCCGCTGCGTTGATTAACGTTTCTGCTACCGGCATCGGATACTCATCCTTTGGAGTAGCTCTGTTGAGATCCCGAAAATCTATGGCAACACGCCAGCGGCCATCTTTTTTCTCTACAGGTACGATACTAGAAATCCATTCAGCATACCTGCATGGCCTGATTAACTTGGCTGTCAACATTTTCTCGACCTCTTTCTTGACTTCTTCCAAGATTTCGGCCTTCATCTGTCGTGCTCGTTGCTGGAACGGCCGAAATCCTTTTTTAAGCGGGAGCCGATGCTCAATGATACTCCTGTCTAGACCAGGCATCTCTGTATAGTCCCAGGCGAAGCAGTCTGGATATTTTTTCAACAGAGCTATCATCGGACCCCGCAGACTTGGATCCAACTTCTTGCTGATAAATGTTGGTCGTGGCTTATCCCCAGGACCGATGTCGATCTCCTCTAGTTCATCAGCGGATGTAAACCCATACCCTAGCTTTCCGTCACCTGTTAAATCGATGCTAAACACAGGGCAAACAGTTGGTGAGGAAAACAAAAATAATTTGGGCCGATTGCCTGAATCGGCCCCCTTTTTGATTGCATTAGTCAATGATGGTTTACACCTTATGTGTGCTTTACATTGGCAGGGAATCTCCCTACTACGACTGCATGATCTGCTTGTCGTAAGATTACTGGTTTTTATTTTTTGTGGCCGATCGCGGGGATCGGCCATACCACGTACGATCGTGGACTTTGCTACTCTGTCAGGCCAGTGGATAAGACCAGCCTCACCCCGTTTTTTGTAGCTTCAATGCGCTCACAGCCGTCTAGACTGATTCCAGAGATCGGCTCTTGGTCTTCTGCTTCCCAGACGTTCATGCCAGCTATGGAGATCTCAATAGAATCATCTGCACGAATGACCTCCACCTCTTCTCCATCCCACTGTATTAGGCACTGGTGCATCGTGGATGGGATGCAGCAGTTAGCGTGAATCCAATCTCTCCCTAGCAAGACAGCGTAGGTGCTTTTGCTGTCCACGACGAAGAATGACGAGGGATGGTTTTTCGCCTACGGTCGATCCACGTTCAAGACGCCTTGCGTTTCTGAAGTTTGACCGTTAAAGTCGCTTAACGTGACGTTGGTTTTGATCAGATCTGCAGTGGAGCGTCCCAAACGCCGTAGCATGGAGTATGGCATTATATTGACTGCAGCTCCGGTGTCTACCAACATCTTGCTGACAGGCTGCCCATTGATGTAACCTCGTAGGTACAGGGCTTTCAGATGTTTGTAGCCCTTCTCACGTGGCTTCTCAAAGATAACCGGCCGTGGGCCGCAGTCAAACTGTGCCACTGGTAGCTCGTTGGTTCTTGGAGCGCAGAACTCTGACGGAAGTATGAACACCATGTTTGTGCCAGCCGATGTCTTTGCATCGGCTTTTACCGGTTTGGGGCGCCATTCTTTTCTTTTCGGGCGATCTTCCGTTTCCAAGGTCTGCCGAATTTTAACGGCTAGATCAGGTCGTGCTTTCTTTAGAGCATGAAGATACTGCGCTTCGGCTTCCTCCAAGTTACGCAGCCGCTGCACTCTACGCTTTTGGGTATGTCTGAGTCCGTCGGGACACCACCTTGGACGGTGATATCTGTCCTCTTCTTTGTCATCCCTTGGCTCCTCGAGATCTTTTGCTCGAGCGGACTCTCTGTATCGGCTCTGAGGTGGGAGAGGCCCCAGACGCTTGAACACTGAAACTGGCCCCGTGTTCTCCTTCTGCTGTCCACATTCTGGGCAGTTATCGATAGTAGGCAATCGGCTCATTCCCGTGTCCCAGCAATACTTGAAGAAAGGGCAATCCCAATGCTTGTCGACGCCTTCCTTTCCTTTTGACGTTCCCCTAGAGAGGTGCTCATATCCTTCATCGTCTCTATCGCGCCGACGACGTCGATCATACTGACGCTCATACTTATTCAGGAGATGTGTGGAGTGTGGCTTCTGATATCGCACGCTCGACCGCCGCTGCCGATTAAATACCGTCATTATCGTGGCTGGGCGGTCGTGTGGACCAGCCTCCTCTTTCTTTGCCCGAGAGCGACCGCCTTCCTCCTTGTATGTGCCATGGTGGTACCCAGATCCTGCCATGTTAACATCGAACGAGAACTCCAGCTGACGCCTCGCGGAGTGGCTGTGTTCTACCATGTTGACGCCGGGAAATGGGTTTGTGTCTACTTTCATGGCGAACTGCCCCAGGATCAGACGGCCTTGCTCTATTGCTGTTTGGATCTGGCGATGTAGCTCTTTGCAGTCATTGGTGGTCACTGGTAGAAAACGCCCCATGCGTCCCGGTTGGTAAGGGCCATTAGTCCCGGTTGCCCAACCGGGACGGGGGCATCGGGACTAAAGCTCCAACCATTAGTCCCGGTTGCCCCACCAACCGGGACAAATGGGGGCACACGTGCATCGAGCGCGAGGGTGGAGATAGTCCCGGTTCGTAATACGAACCGGGACTAATAACCTTCTGCCGCGACAGAGATTTGGCCCATTTCTCTGTCACGGCAGAGAATTTATTTTGGCACATTTTGTTGCCGCGACAGCATTTTTGCCACTTTTTGTGCCGCGGCGGAGAATTCATTTAGGTTGTTTTATTGTTTATTTAGTGTTTTGCACTTATCAATGAAGGAACCTTATATTACACAAGATCATCATGACAACATTACATTCAATACAGATCGAGTTCATGCACTACATACAAAAGTTGCTATTCGATGCTACCGCCAATTTCTTGAAAGTTGCTATTTTTACAATTCCTATTGTCTATACACAGCGAGTAGTATTCCCTTGTGTGTTTAGTACTTGCATCCAAGAATCCCGCCAATTCCTCCTGTATTGCTCAGATGCGATCCTTTGGCAGAAGACCGTCCCGTAGACGTTCGATCTGATTTAAAAAAGGAGTCAGCCTATATGAATATGAAACTAAACACAATTTGATTGTAATTAAAAACTATAGAAATTGTTTACATACGTGGAGGTGCTCTAAATTCCTGCCCTTCTCATCGCACGTCTGCCGGATGAACTCGCATACATAGTATCCACATAGATTGTTACCTGGTCCCTGCGTCAGGCACTTTATGACAACAGAGTTCAATCAAAATAATAATCAAGCATGATAATAACTGTATCAAAACTAGAATCAAAGAGATGCGCGGATATAGCTAGTGGTGCTTACATCTAGTGGTTGAAATGTAAGCTCCTCTTTCCAAACACCCCTAGCCTTCTTGGTGAACCGTTTCCAAGCGCTGCAAGGCGTAGAAAACAAATAAAATAAGTTATTAAGTACTTGATATCATAAAATTCACGAAAGTTGCCGATATAGTGTCGTAATGATTAGAATTACCGCTGGAGAAGTATCTGCATGTCCTTCCACGTCTCAAGGGGTTTATGTTTCGAGTCCATGACTAGTACACGCCCTTTGTCAAGTTGAATGATTAACAGAATATAGTGGTACCTGCGAATGCAAAAATAATCAATTATATACTTAACATCGAGTAAGCGAAATAGAAAGTGTATACAAGACAATAACACTCACTGGAAGTTGTAAGGAAATAGTATTTCCCTTTTGGTTTCTTGAAACCTTAACGCGTGTACTATATTATCCTCCGTATCCTGGGGGCTTATTTTGAGATTAGCTTCATGAACCCAATATGGGTCAATGAAGCCAATGTCATAGATTTGTCCTCTGCTGCATTCGAGAATCTTCATTCTGCATATTAAATTATGATTATATACATGCAATAAACAAAATATTATAGATGGAGACTAAATTAATTACAGAATTAGTACTTACAAACAATAGGCACTCATGAGAGATTTGTCCAAGGCGTCTTGATTGAATAATTGAAATAGTTCAACAAATTCAATGGATATCATGTCATCGTTTTCTTTCCCATGATGCTTTTTTGTAACCTCAAAGACTATCCGATTAGCCCGCCCTTGTGGCATGCATGTACCGATTATGCAATCTTCGCATTTTTGTTGGAAGATTGTTTACCTCCTCGAGTTTGACGAGAGGTTTTCCGTCTTGGTATTGGTATGCTACTTCACTCACGGGAAGAACTCTAATCGATAAGTATCGGCAATACTCATACCTTGAGCAGCGGCAGCTTCTCAGACAGTGCAACTACCTGGATCATACCGCTTCGCCCCATATTTGCTCGACCCACATTGGTTTGAGAAATCACCTTGAGAGGGGCGCAAGTCTGTTTTGCTTGTTCTCCGAGCTGGGCAACAGATTTCCGCTTGCATCGATCTTGCTCTTCGAGGCTTTTGTGCATGTGACTTGAGAATAGAACGCTCATAGTCCGATGACAGCTTTGGCTCGGGTTGATGAAGAGTCTTTAGCATTTTCAACACTTTGGATTTTCTTCTTTGGTCTTTGGGAACTCGCTCTTTTTCGCCTCGACAGCTTAAACGCTGTCGTTTCGCATCAACGATCGCCGATCTCCTCTTGATCTGATCATAAGCTCTCTTGGGAGGAACCGTTGGTACTTTTGGAAGAGGCTCTTGTTTACGTTTCGACGATCGCTTACGACGATGGCAATGCGCTTTACGCTTTTTATCCTGAGGCACCGGCGATGGCTCCCGCGGCGATGGCTGCGCCGGAGATTGGTGAGGCGACGGAGCCGGGTGAGGCGACGGAGCCGGGTGAGGCGACGGAGCCGGGTGAGGCGACGAAGACGGCTGCCGCGGCGGCGACGACCTCGCTGGAGATGGGTGAGGCGGCGGCGAAGATGGCCTTGGCGTGTGATTTCGAAGCGATACAATCCTTGACCATAGAATGGTGGCGTTTTTGCGTCACCCAGCGATCACATCCCCTTCACCAGCAGGGTAGTGAAGATCCAAAACCTCAAAGGTGGGCATGATTTCATCCACGCCGACAACAGCGTAGCCCTCTGGAACCGGACGACTGTGGTAAGTTGGTGTGGGTCCAATTGGTAAGGCATAGCCGACCACCACCTTCATTGATATGTTCACAACTTTGACATGTAGCTCGCAGTGTGTCATCTCTGTGATATCATCCACTGGGTAGCCAACAGGAGCCATCGTCGGTGCATCATCGGCATCGCCATTGTCATCACCCGGGACCTCGGTGGAAGCCACACTGCTTTTTCGATTATTCGATAGGCCGGTAGCATCGAATGCGGTGTCTTCTTGAGATGGCGCCCGGTAGTACTTTGCTTTAAGTGAGTTAATTTCATCTTGTTGTTGCTTTAATCGTTCTTCAATTAAACGCATTCGCTCTTTCGACTTTCGCTTCCGCCTACTGTCCTTACTCCTCGGGCTTCTATCAGATATTTCTTCCTCTCTTCGGAAACCCAGTCCTCCATGATTGGGAGCCTATTGTGCCTCGTGTTCGTCCATCATGTTCCTTATTTCCAAGGCGAGTGTGAGCTCATCATTCTCTCTATCGGGAATGAAGTCCCCATCTTTAACAGCCTTCTTGCTTTTCTCATCCTCTCGATTGGCAAGGGTCTTCTTTATGTCGTATGGTATATATACACCTCCTTCCGAGTCCAACGTGCCCCATGCCCGTAAAACCAATTCCTTGCACGTTCTACCCAATAAATGCATCTGCAGGGTGATATTTTTATCACGCAGTTCCTTCTCAAGTTTCTCCCACTTAGGAATGCTAGCCCTGTAGCCACCTTGCCCCATAGTATGGTGATACTTCTTGTTAGCAGCATTCAGCTTATTTGTTTCAGATATTTTCTTAGCTTTTTCTGATTTCTTGTATTCCACAAACTCATCCCAGAATGGTTTTATCTTATCAAACCGAATATTCTTGAAATCGGGAGTCTTCTTTTCCACGACATAGTTAAGGTGCAATCTTTTCTTCCAGTTGGTGAAACACTGGGCCATCTTCTTCAAAGCCCACTCCCTGACCTTAGCCTCCATGGCTCTCCCATGTTGTAAGGCGTCCTCAACTGGATCCTCTGCATTTGGATCCAGCTCTATCTTCGATAGTTTGAAATTAACCATGAGCCTCTTCCACAGTAAATCTTTGGCGTGGTTAGGGACAAATAAACATGTTCCCTCTTCATCCGCATTAGCAGGCCTATTCCAATTTCTAATGGTGATCGGGATTAAGTCCCTAACGATTACTCCGCATTGTGCCACAAATTTGGTTGCGACAACTTCGGGAGCTGTCGGTCTGCCGTCTATAGCGACATCTTCGATCCTGAACCTCTCATGGTCTTCCAACTTTTTGGTTGGGCCTCGTCCGCTCTTTTCAGTAGATTCCTTCGATCCGGAGGGCTAAAAGAAGAAAGATCGCCGTTACTATTTCTATATAGATAGCAGATGATTAATTAATGAATTGATTTATATTACATGCACCTTGCCGGGCGTCGTCTTCTCGATTACACAAGGCATCGCCTTCTCCCTCATGGAAGGCAACACCTTCAACCTCAAACAAGTTGTCTACTCGGTAAAGAGGATCACCTCACGGAGTTGTTCGTAAACGTTGATACGTCTAAATTATCTTCCCACGGATCACACCTTGGATCAACTCTTCCTTTTCTTCGTCTCGACGTGTGGGTCCATATTTTTACGCATAGGTGGAAAAGCGAATAAGTCAAAGCGGCTAAAGGAGAAAGTTAAGTACGGTGTTGAGAGATATAAACCCTAATTCAGAGAAACCCTAATATATACATACACAATAATAAAAATGAAGAGAAAGGGAAACCGTAGTAGATAGGCACATCGTCGAACCCACATGCACCTAAGTTGCTTGACAATGTGAATCGGTGCAGGGCTACCCACAAGGATGACCGTGGGGCGAAGACCAATAATACCAAAGTAATTAATAAACCTAATAATACCTAACTAATAATAAACCTAATAATCGAAACACCGAAAAGAAAGGAAACAATCAACACATGGCATCGATGCAATGCTCAAGCAAGTATGATGATATGACAAGTTAATTTGCATTGAATGTAACCCTAAGACATGCTCGACGATTTCATCATCGGGTTAGGGGTGAAAATCCTAACTCGGGAAACTCCGGAACATATGAGAGGGTGCATTTGTTCTTCTAATTATACTTGTCATTTAAGTTGTTGAACAATGCATGATTATAGTTTAGATAGATAGTTTTCATTTTTGAACAATTTGATATATTATTTGTATTTTTCTGACTTATAAACAATAAGTTATTGATTTTACAATATTAAGTCATTTTCTGGAATTAAAAAAAGGCAAATAGTTTTTACACCGGCGCCCCTAGCGGTGAGATGCAGTAAGGGCCCCAGCGAACTCAGCCTCACGCGTCATGCATCATTTTCCTACCACGGAAGCCTATCCACCGAGGTCGGTGATGGGCCCTAGGCCACATCGGTGCCACGCGAGCACGAGTGACGTCAGCACGACGTCACGCTGGCGGTGAGCTCACAGGCAGCGGCAGCGGCGGCGATAGCAGGCTCCCCTGGACGCGCAGATGGGCGCGTTAGAGAGAGCGCGATGTAGGGAGAAAGGGAGTGGCGGCGCCGCTCCTTGTTGGTCACCGGAGCGTCGCCTCCGTCGAGCTCGAGCGGCGTCGTCGAACGCGGGAGAGTAGTACAGAGGAGGGAGAAAGAAGAACACCGTGAGGATCAAGGCTCACCAGAACACGACGGAGGTGGTGGCGAGGTCGGCGAGCTCGGAGACGCGGAATCGGCGGAGGCGGACGGAGCTTCCAATCAGCGATTGAGGTCACGCGAGGGGAAAAGTAGCAGGGAGCGCGTGGGCGGAGGCAGCGCGGGCGGAGCAGCGGGTGGCGGCGAAGCGGGCAACTGCGGCGAAGGCGTCGGTGAAGCAGAGAAGTGAGATGGGGAAGAAGAAGAGGAGGCGCGTCGATTATAAGCGAAGGCCTTTAGTCGGTTGGTGGCTCCAACGGGACTAAAAGATACGTCCCGTTGGAGCCACCAACCGACCTATACTCAATATTTTCAGCCCAAGCGTTGCTGCGAGGGTCTTTAGTCCTGGTTGGTGGCTCCAACCGACATATTCCTGCTTTCGAATTTTTCGTATTTTCTCTCGTTCCCGCCTTTATTTTTTATTTTGGGGTTTAAATTTGTATTGTTTTTAAATGATAATTAATTTGGAATTTAGAAAACTTTAAACATAAGAAGTGTTTGGATTTGAATAAATAATTCAAAACCATTTTCTGTTTTAAAAATAATTAATGTAACCATTTAAAATATGAACCATTTACAATTAAAAATGAATTAACTTATATTTTTTAATATCAATTTGGAATTTAGAAAAACTTTAAACATAAGAAGTGTTTGGATTTGAATAAATAATTCAAAAACATATTCTATTTTAAAAATAATTAATGTCACCTTTTAAAATATGAACCATTTACAATTAAAATGAATTAACTTATATTTTTTAATATCAATTTGGAATTTAGAAAAATTTAAACATAAGAAGTGTATGGATTTGAATAAATAATTCAAAAACATATTCTATTTTTAAAAATAATTAATGTAACCTTTAAAATGAATTAACTTATATTCTATTTTTAAATATTAATTTTAAACGACTGCTTTTGCGCTCGGAAAATGGAAAAGGGCTTTTCCGATGCAAAAAGGAAAACTTCCTCCGCAACATTGTTCTCCATACCAATGTCCACACACATGCATAATATGGGCACAACATCACAAACTATGCCGTGATTCAAGACATAACATCGGTCATTTGGACCGAAAGCCATGAAGCCTCGAACATGATAGGTCATTTTGTGAAGGTTTTTGAAACATGATCAATATACCAAGTCTGGTATTTTTCCTTTCAACTATGTAACATAATATGACACCACCAAGGATTTTCATTGTTCGGATTTTTTTTGAATTTATTATGCCCATTTTGAATTATCTGAATTTCTAACTATGGTCGAACCGGTGTGCATGAAGATAGGGGACGAGCATCGTTAGAACTTGCATTGGATCTCTGAAGAAACCACATATTGCGAGTCTAAAAATGATTTTTTCAAAAAATC
The DNA here is from genome assembly GCA_030063025.1 of Avena longiglumis. Classification (NCBI taxonomy): domain Eukaryota; kingdom Viridiplantae; phylum Streptophyta; class Magnoliopsida; order Poales; family Poaceae; genus Avena; species Avena longiglumis. Next base: position 3,456,775 of record CP125975.1, read on the forward strand.
ACGGGCGATAGATCATGTACCTGTAGTACAAACCAGACCCACTTCCTACCGATTCGGCAGACATTTGTCCTTTTTACCCGGGATGGACGGAAAGGTTTGAGATGTACTGGTTGGGAGATAGTCCATGTAAGGTGGTCTAGTATTTTAGGAAAATGGGAAGGTAGCATTGTGAAACGGCATTTTGGTGGTTACTTCACAAAACGACCCGTTTTTTGCGCTCGGAAAATGGAAAAGGTCTATTCCGTGCAACAAAAAGGAAAACTTCCTCCTGCAACATTGTTCTCCATACCAATGTCCACACGCATGCATAATATGGGCACAACATCGCAAACTATGCCGTGATTCAGCACATAACATCGGTCATTTGGACCGAAAGCCATGAAACCTCGAACATGATAGGTCATTTTGTGAAGGTTTTTTCGAAACATGATCAATATACCAAGTCTGGTATTTTTCCTTTCAACTATGTAACATAATATGACACCACGCGAAGGATTTTCATTGTTCGGATTTTTTTTGAATTTATTATGCCCGTTTTGAATTATCTGAATTTCTAACTATGGTCGAACCGTGTGCATGAAGATAGGGACGGCATCGTTAGAACTTGCATTGGATCTCTGAAGAAACCACATATTGCGAGTCTAAAATGATTTTTCAAAAATCACAGGCGATATATCATGTACTGTTGTACAAACCCACTTCCTGCCGATTCGCAGACATTTGTCCTTTTACCCGGGATGGACGGAAAGTTTTGAGATGTACCGTTGGGAGATAGTCCATGTAAGGTGGTCTAGTATTTTAGGAAAATGGGACGGTAGCATTGTGAAACGGCATTTTGGTGGTTACTTCAAAACGACCCGCTTTTTTGCGCCGGAAAATGGAAAAGGGCTTTTCCGTGCGACAAAAGGAAAACTTCCTCCTGCAACATTGTTCTCCATACCAATGTCCACACACATGCATAATATGGGCACAACATCACAAACTATGCCGTGATTCACACATAACATCGGTCATTTGGACCGAAAGCCATGAAACCTCGAACATGATAGGTCATTTTGTGAAGGTTTTTGAAACATGATCAATATACCAAGTCCGTATTTTCCTTTCAACTATGTAACATAATATGACACCACGCGAAGGATTTTCATTGTTCGGATTTTTTTTGAATTTATTATGCCCGTTTTGAATTATCTGAATTTCTAACTATGGTCGAACCGGTGTGCATGAAGATAGGGGACGGGCATCGTTAGAACTTGCATTGGATCTCTGAAGAAACCACATATTGCGAGTCTAAAAATGATTTTTTCAAAAAATCACGGGCGATATATCATGTACCTGTAGTACAAACCGGACCCACTTCTGAAACCGGGACTAAAAATATTTTCCGCCATTTCCCACCTCTTCCCGCCAAGTTTTCCCGCCCTTTCCTTTCTACTAGAGCTTTTAGTCCCGGATGTAGTCACTAACCGGGACTAAAGATATTTCCCGCCATTTCATATTTAGTCTCGGTTGGAGAAACCAACCGCGACTGAAGGGATTGCGGCAGAGTGGGCCAGACAACACTAATAATAGGGGTGAGTGTCGACATTATGTCGTGCGGCTTGTACCTTGTCCCGGATGGTGTCACCAACCGGGACTAAAGATGAACCTTTAGTCCCGGTTGGAGACACCAACCGGGACTAAAGATGAGTCAGCACTAATAATAGGGGTGAGTGTCGACATTATGTCGTGAGTGTCGACATTATGCCGAGCTGCTTGTACTATAAATATGCATCCTTGTGAGTCCAGTCCTCCAGCCAGTTTGAGGCATCTCCAAGATGGTTTTAGAGAGCAGGACACCACTACGGCCAGTTCGGGAGATGCCGGAGCCAGTCCTCCGTCATCTCCGAGAAATGGTCATAGAGGCACTCCTAATATGTGAAATTAGTTAGCTCAGGCGTATTGATCTAGCTAGTGAAGTTACAAGCTGCAAGATGGTTTTCGAGAGCAGGACACCATCTGCGGCCAGTTTCGGGAGATGCCGGAGCCAGCCTCCGCATCTCCGAGAAATCGGTCATAGAGGCACTCCTAATATGTGAAATTAGTTAGCTCTGAGGCGTATTGATCTAGTTAGTGAAGTTACAAGCTGCAAGATGGTTTTCGAGCGAGGACACCATCTGCGGCCAGTGGAGATGCCGACGAGCCCAGTCCTCCGCATCTCGAGAAACTGGTCATAGAGGCACTCCTAATATGTGAAATTAGTTAGCTCCGAGGCGATTGATCTAGTTAGTGAAGTTACAAGCTACAAGATGGTTTTCGAGAGGGACACCACTGCGGCCAGTTTCGGGAGATGCCGACGGAGCCCTCCCAGATCTCCGAGAACTGGTCATAGAGGCACTCCCGTCCAGCCACAAAATGGGACTAACACTCAAGACATTTATTAATATTAAAATCGAGACTACAAAACCGGGACTAAAGGCCACAAACCGCGAAAGATATCCTTCGGTCAAGCCACAAACTGCGAAAGACATGAACTAGAGTTACATAATATGAGCATGAACTTCTTGGCATATGTCATTCCTTATGACCGCTTCAGACGTAACCATGGAGCATCTTCTTTACTTAACGGAATGCTTGGGTCAGTTTTTCCGTGAAGGGGAATTTCATCAAACTTATTATAATCTTCTGACATGTCTGTCTTGTCCTCGATTCCCACGATGTTTCTTTTCCCTGAAAGAACTATGTGACGCTTTGGCTCATCATATGATGTACTCGTTTGCATATTTTTCTTTTTTTCGGTCTGGAGGACATGTCCTTCACATAGAAAACCTGAGACACATCATTGGCTAGGACGAATGGTTCATCTCTATAGCCAAGATTGTTGAGATCCACTGTTGTCATTCCGCATAACTGGTCTATCTTTACCCCTTCCCCATTCGGGACCCATTTGCAAATAAACAAAGGGACCTTAAAAGAGACTCCATAGTCTAGTTCCCATATCTCCTCTATGTAACCATAATATGTGTCCTTTTGTCCATTCTCGCTATTGCATCAAAGCGGACACCACTATTTTGGTTGGTGCTTTTTATCTTGGGCGATCGTGTAGAATGTATTCCCATTTATTTCAGCACTTTGGAAATTCAATACGAGAAGATGGTGACGCGCCAACAAGTATAGCTGATCTCCAACAAGGTGTCATTCAAGAGATGTGTCCGCATCCAACCACCGGCAGACTTCATGTGTTCATCGTAATCCATGATTCAGCTTCCCGGTTTTTGAGCGTATAATATTCTTGTGTTCCTCCATATACGGAGCTGCCAAGGTAGAATTATGTAGAACTGTAGTGTGCTTTAGTGAAAGAATCCCCGTCCCTACATATCATTGCTTTTCCCAGGTGCCTTTTCCACTTAGTCTTCCCTCATGCCGCGAGTCGAAACACCAATCGCCTTAAGGTCGAATAAAGTCAACACAAAACTCAATGACCTCCTCTGCTCCATATCCCTTGGAGATGCTTCCTTCTGGTCTAGCACGGTTATGAACATATTTCTTTAAGACCCCATGAACCTCTCAAAGGGAACATATTGTGCAGAAATACCGGACCGAGAATGGCAATCTCTTCCACTAGATGAACCAGAGATGCGTCATAATATTGAAGAAGGATGGTGGGAACACCAATTCAAAACTAACAAGACATTGTACCACATCCTTCAGAACCTTGGCGTAATATCTGGATTGATTACCTTCGAGATATTGCATTGAGGAATGCACAGCTTCACAATGGGTACTCGAACATTTTCGGTAGAAGCCCCTCAATGCAATCGGAAGCAATCACGTCATAATCACGTGATGTCATGAGACTTCAGGTTTTGGAACTTTTTCTGCCATATTTATTATCCCTTTATATTAGATGAGAAGCCCGACGGGACCTTGATACTGTAAAGGACTTCAAAAAGATTTCCTTCTCGCTTTGGTAAGAGCATAGCTTAACGACTTAAGTGACGCCCTTTATCCGCCTTGTTATCTCAGTATGCATGTTCTTTGGGTCTTTCATAATTTGTTGGTCCTCCTGCTTCGGTGTATCTTTTGTCTTCCCATACACTAGGAATCCTAGCAGGTTCACGCAGAGATTCTTCCACGTGCATCACGTCGATTGAAGAGCGGACACGCAGGACTTTCCAATATGGCAGCTCCCAAAATATAGATTTCTTCTTCCACATGGGTGCGTGTCCTGTAGCGACGCTGCTCGAACTGATTGACCGCGGGACCCTTTCCAAAGATTACTTCTATGTCCTTGACCATACCAAATACATCATCACCAGCTGGAGTTCAGGCTTCTTCCGGTGATCCTCACCTTTGAAATGCATGCCTTTCTTTCTTACGGATGATTCGGAAGAAATCGCCGATTCGCTAGGTACACAACCTTCTTGCATTTATGCAAATATGTACCTTCGGTCTTATCTAAACAAAGGTGCATGCCTTATATCCTTTGTTTGTCTATCCCGAAGGTTACTAAGAGCAGACAATCATTGATGGTTACGAATAACAACCCTCGAGATTAAATGGCTCTGTTTGTTCTCATCCCACGCAGTACACCTGGTTTGCCCCACAACCGTAAGAGTTCTTCAACTAATGGCCTAAGGTACACATCAATGTCGTTGCCGGTTGCTTGGGCCTTGGATGAGCACCGCATCATAATGAACTTACGCTTCATGCACAACCAAGGAGGCAGGTTGTAGATACATAGAGTCACGGGCAGTCTTGTGCAGCTCTGCTCCCCAAAAGGATTCATGCCATCCGTTAGACCAAACCATAAGTTCCTTGCGTCACCTACAAAGTCCGGAAGTCTCTCTCGATTTTTCTCCACTGTGACCCATCAGGGGTGTCTCAACTCCCGCCTTTCTTACGGTCTTCTTTGTGCCATCGCAACAACTGGCATGCTCATTGTTTCGAACATGCGTTTCAACCTTGGTATTATAGGAGCATACCACATAACCTTAGCAGAACCCTCTTAGAGGGGCTCTCCCTCAACATCACCAGTGGTCATCTCGTTCGATCTTATACCGCAACGCTGCATACCGGCATTTATCTAAATTCTCATACTCCTTACATGTAGAGGATGCATCATTAATGCATGCATGTATCTTTTGCACATCTAATCCCAGAGGATGAGAGTCTTGTTTGCTTCGTAGGTACTCTCGGGAAGTTCGTTATGTTTTGGAAACTTGCTTCATTATTTTCAGCATATTTTCAAATGAGGAGTCTTAGACCACCGCCTTCCATCGCAACAATTCCAAAGGTCGCATCGAGCTTTGTGCTGCCATCTTCACAATTTGGGTACAACAATTTCTTGTGATCTTCTAACATGCCCTCTAACTTCAACTTCTCATTTTCATTTCACGCCTCGCTTTGCATCAGAAATGACCCTACCAAGTTCATCAGCCGGCTCATCTGATGCCCGTTCTTCACCTTTTTCCTCTCCATTGTCTTCCATTGCAGTATCACTGTATTCAGGAAACATATGATGATAGTTGTTATCATCATCATCTTCTTCACCATCTTCCATCATAACCCCTCTTTCCCTGTGCTTGGTCCAGCAATTATAGTTGGGCATGAAACCTTTCATAATCAGGTGGCCGCGAATGATTTTTGAGGAAGAGTACTCCTTGTTGTTCCGACATTGAACACATGGACAACGTATAAATCCATTCTCTTTGTTTGCCGTAGCCACATCGATAAATTTATCCACGCCTTTGATATACCCGGCTACCCGCCGGTCACCGTACATCCATTCCCACCGCTCATCGCATCATATAAGTAAGTTTATCAAAAACAGGACATCATAAATAGTGAAATAACCAATTCACACCGACACATGAATTGTATCAATGACCTAGAAAAGATAAGATTGCTAACCTCGATCGAGGGAAATAAAGAGGAGAAAGCTCAAGTGCGTCTCGGACACCTTCTATATTTTTGTTCTATGAGAAATTCAACGGATTTTTCACTCAAACATTTCAACAAACACCTTCAATGCATGCATGAAAAAACTAGCACACCCTCACACCTTACACCATTCAAAAACAGTGGAGGCAGAGGGGGCATTGCATTTATAGAGGGCAGGGGCCTTTAGTCCCGGTGAAGCCAAGCAACCGGGACTAAATGTGCGTGCCACGTGGTCGTGGCCAAACCTTTAGTCCGGTTGGTGGCTCCAACCGACGCATGCCCCTCGCCCCGTGCAGCTCCAACCGGGATGCGGCAAGATTAGTCCCGGTTGGTGGCGCAACCGGGACTAATGCTCCGAGGGGTCGCGAACGGATGGCCCTTTTTCCTGTAGTGGGTGTGGGTGAACGAGTGATGCCACTTGCAGTATGGTCTCCCGTTCATCTCCTGAGCCGTGGGTGTGGGTGAACGAGTGATGCCACTGCAGCTGCTTTTCTTTCAGCAGTAAATCAAATATCTGCTCAGCTTTGCTCACATCGAAGTCGAACCCTTTTGCAGGCCCCTGCTGCTTCACCCATTTGCAGGACACAGGGTCTGCCCCCCGAGCCCATTCAGCCACGGCCACCTCCTGGTCTTGTGTAGGATCATCTTCTTCTGTATCGACCAGGCCTATCGGACGTTTGAACTTGTCTTGGTACAACTCAGGGTGGCGCTGTTCATACATCGTCAGTTTCTGGGCCATGTGCGCCAATGAGTTGTACTCTACTTGGAAAGCCAGATCCTTGATGGGTGCTGAGAGGCCCAACACTGCCAGCTCGACTGCTTCTTTTTCAGTTAAACGAGCTGAGTAACATCGGTTCTTGACAGTCCTGAAGCGCTGGATGTACTCGGCCAGCCTCTCCGCTTTTCACTTTGTGCCAGGTCTGCAATGCCAGCCTCAGTAGCCTCTGAATGATACTGAATGTGGAACTGCTCTTCCAGTTGCTTCCAGGTCTGAATCGAATCAGGTGGCAGCGAGGTGTACCACCCAAAAGCTGGTCCTGTGAGAGATTGCGCAAAGAACCTTACGCACAACTGATCCAATGCTGAAATCATGCCTAGCTGTGCCAGGTATCGGCTTACGTGCTCGATCGAGCTCGACCCTTCTGAACCGCTAAACCTTGAGAACTCAGGGAGCCGATACTTGGGTGGCAGCGGAATCAGATCAAACTCGTTGGGATACGGCTTTGAATAGCCGATTGTCCTTCTCTTCGGCACGAAGCCGAACTGGTCTCTCAAGATGGTACGGATTTGCTCCACTGTTTGAGCTGCAGGGGCTAGATTCTCATGACTCGTTCCAGTGGCATACTTGGCTAGCCACGCCTGTTTATCGGCGTCCATCCCAGACATCGCTGCTCCAGAAACACCTGCTCCTGAAGCCCCCGCCCCAGGAACTCCTGCCGCAGAAATTCCTGCGGTTGCAATCTGGTTGGTGCGTGTCAGGTTATTGCAGTCCGGCACGTAGGTGCATACATATCCATGTGGGATTTCCTTAGGTGGCTCAAACAGGAACTGGCAATCGCCTGGGTCGCCTCCAACCTTGTAGACGACGTACGCCGCTGCCCCTGGCGGCTCTGGAGCTGCAAGTGTGAATGGTAGCTGTGGCCTGGTCTTGAGCGGTCTTTCTCCCTGGTGAGTCCCTAAAGTAGGCACCGACGGAGAGTACTGATGTTTCATGATCTCCTGAACTACGCGAACTGCGATCCGCTCGAAAGCGTTCACCAGACTCTCAGAATGGCGGTGAAGAGAATGAGCCACCATGTAGTTGACTTCGTCAGAGCTCAGTGCGCTCTCAAGGAACAGACAGATCCACCTCATCAAGAGCACCTTCAGTGAGAATCCTTTCCACGATGCCATGATTACGGTCCTCTCGAAAGAGCCGATGAGATCGCTTCAAGAGAGCTTTGATGTCATCATACTTCGCCTTGTGCTCCTCGTGCAGCTCGTCAGACGTGATCCGTCCCCCATCTCAGCGTCGGATGTTGATGCAGAATCTTGTTGAATGTCCCACCGGCGTGCGAATGTTGCTGCCAAAACCCACCGGCGAAAGCGACGAGCAACACGAAGAGCCGGGAGGCTCAGAACTGCTGGTGGGCCCTAGTCCTCGAACGGCCCGCAAAACTCCGACACGCCCCGCTTGGTTCGAGATGCCACCTGACCTATACATGGTCAGGAAGGTGAAGGATTGCTTCGATTGATTTCCTGCATGGTAAACAAGTATACGTAAAATTCGAGCCGTGACCGGCTCCCAGGTTTCCCTGTGAATCGGCTCCTGGAGCCGATTATCCCATGGTTCTGCATCAGATTTATGATAACATGGGGTTTTGCTTCATCACTACAAGTTAAATCGATCTACAACAGTTTTAACGTTTTCACCACGTAACTGGAACGTCCTACACGTAACTGAGCCTGGTAGATACAAAAGATGACAGAAAACTAACCCTAGAGGAGGCCTAACAACCGACGTAAAGCCAATTACCGGAACAACTTCTCTAGAACTAGTAAACCACGTCCTTACGTACTACTGGATCGTTCAACCCGTTTGCAAGGCCTGACTACGTGGATATCAAACTAAACCCTGGAGAACAAGGCATAACTATAACAGATCGTAACAACTAAATAAAGATCAAGCAAAGTGCTACCCTTGCACTTGGGAAAGGTGCAAAGGTAGCGAGGTAACTAGAGGTAGCATAACTTGAATAGTCATGGCGAAAAGTACCGATGCTAGCCTCAACAAATCTATGATAATTGTATTACTCGCCATCAACAAGGCTTCAGTACGAGTAACACCGAAAACGATAGTAATACGCCTAGATCGCAAGATGCGATCTAGGCAGCATGACACTTACCCGAAAGAAACCCTAGAAACAAGGGGTATGGCGGCGATCGAGATTGTGTTTGTTGCGAACGTGATTGTCCTCCTTTTCTCGATAACCTTAGGTACATATTTATAGTCCTGAGACTTTCTATCTTTGGAATAACTCTATAACTCTATCTTTACCTAAACTGAAACGGAACCTACTACGATACAAGATACACGGGCAATTTAGCCCAAATCCACGCACAAGGCCGATTCAACAACACGTTGAATATACGTATCTTCCAAGCCCATCTTGATCACGGCCCATCTCCTCCTCTGGCCAAAATATGGCGATAACAGGAACGCGCCCATTTTGGTCTAAGGGAAGGCTTCTGAAAGATCTTGTCTTGGGAAACCAAGTCTTGTGGGGAAAGTGCACCACCTCTGCAGAGTGTAAAATCTAAGTACTTAGCCATGTCCCTGGTAAAGGACAATTTGAGCATCAAGACATGGAAGCAATCAAGAATCTCATCATTCAAATTTCTAAGTTAAAAACTTGTGGATTGAACAAGGGTTGTTTGAAATCTTCAATCTTTGGTTGGTAGATGCCTTGGAAAGGATCTTCAATCTTTGATTGAGAAAAATGATTTTGATAAGCAAAAACTTAGTATTTTCAAAATGTTAAGGAAAAATCTATTTTGAGCAATGCAAGCCTCAACTCCACTTAGCCAAATACATATAGATGATAAACTCCACTATACTACCATAGTATCACTTGCCAATACAATTCAAATGTATTGACCCTTTGTGGTCAGAATTTTGTATGTTGCAGGTTTGATTGATTTTAGTGAAGATTGATTGATTAGGATTACAAAGTCTACAACCAGCATTTGCCTGTGGCACTTTGAAGATGAAGGACCCATGCTTATAGTTATTCCGCTGCAATGTAATGTAATAGCCATATGAGCTATGTGTGATGTAATAAAATTATGTTATTCCCGGTTATAAAGTTATAATATGACCTTTGTATCTTGATATTACATCTTAACTGTGGATGCTAGCTATTGATCCAGGGACTAGCATTGTAAACATAGGAGGAATCTACCTTATTAGGTTGAGACCTCTACAGATGGTATCAGAGCATTGTGTTGCCTATAGGATTTGTAACCCTAGGATTGGACAAAAAACCCTTAGAAAAATAGGAGTTGTCTTATTCCAAAACTTATATACAAATAACACTTGTAAACTCTTTCCTCAACCATTTTGGTTTCCACTCTACTTCTCTTCTGTTTTTGACTTGATGGAAAAACCTACCCCATGACCAAAGACTTCACCATGTGCAAAGGACTACTTCAACTTCTTCAACTCTAATGACTTCAACATCTTCAGCATATTCACCAAGGACTTCCAACTTGGATACCACTAAGGACTACAAGTGAAACAAGGAAATCTTGCTCAAGATTTAGAGACTGAGGGAATGCAAAAGTTAGAAGGATCCTACATCACTTGAAGTATTGTGACTAAGAGTTTTTCCCAAGGAAACCATGATCTCATGCAAGAAGGATCAACCAAGAATGATGGAAAGATCCCAAGTGAACCATATAGATGGACCACCATATTTTAGTAAAGTCAAAACACACCAACTTATGTGGTGTAACAAAAATATTTTGTTGTCTAAGTATGTGCTTGAACTTTGTTGTTTGAGTGAAATGTTTGGTTTGTGATTGCATGCACGTTGCTTGTGTAATTGTGATGTGTGTGATTAGAATTGATCCCTTATAAATATCTAGTCTATTCTAATCTCGCTTCAACCCAAACAGATGACTACTCCAAGAGACTCCAACATCAAGGTTGATGACAACAACAACAACCAAGAGGACAACATGAGAGAACTTATAGCAACCCAAAACCAGTTGAGCCAAGAGACAACTCAGCTTTTAGCCAACAACAATGGACTAGACCCAGCCATACAAAGGATTTTGAAACTTCAATCCCAATTGTTGCAAGGATTGGTTACTCAAATGATCAACATGGGAGAAAACTTTTCCCAAAGAGCTAATGACAACAAGGGTGACAAAGATGTTAATCTAGAAGGAACCCAAGCTAGCAATATTTGTGGAGACAAGGATCATGCATCCAAGGAACATGAAGATCAATTCCCCAAGAAGAGAGAAAGATCTCCCACCTATGAAGAACATGAACTAGAGGAACTCCTGGCTTTGGAGAGACCCAAAAAGAAGAAGAAAGACAAAAGCCAGTTGCAATGTTACAATTGCAAAGAGATGGAACACTATGCCAATGAATGCCTAGAAAAGAAGAAGAGCCAAGAAGACAAACAAAGGCTAGTGAAACCCAAGATGAGGAAGGATATTAGCCAAGTGATGTGCAAACACTGCAAAGAGTTAGGACATTATGCAAACAACTGTCCAGAAAAGATGAAGCATAAGATAAACCAGCCTATGAGGGATCTCAGTCTTATCACATGTTTCAAATGCAGGGAACTAGGCCACTATGCAAACAATTGTCCAGAAAGGATGGAGAACAAGTTAAACAAGTCTATGAAGGATCTCAACCTTGGCCCATGAGTCAAGTATGGAAACCAAGGATTCAATGCAAAAGTTTGCTTAGAGAAGTTTTTCCAAGAAGACAATATGTAATTTTTGTTTGAATTTTTTAAGGGTGGTAGTACCCTAGTTGTTTTGAACCTGCTTGTAACCCTAGCCTCCCCAAATCTCGGGACGAGATTTATTTTAAGGGTGGTAGCCTGTCACATCCCAAGATTTTCCAAATCTGGTAATGTGAAAATAAATGAATAAAATAAAACTTTGTATGATTTTCAGGGCCAGAAGAAACTTTTTGAATTTAATTGGAACTTCAACCCAATTTGAATTAAATAAAATCCTAAAAGGATTTCAAAAGATAAGCAATTTAAATAAAGGAAAACAAAATATTTTGGAAATACTATTTTGGATCTTTAAAAAAAGAATTGGTTTTCAATAGAAATAAAAGTTTATAGATAAAAGATTATTTTATAAAGCCAAATGAAACCTTGGCCAAACTTTGGAATTAAAACATTTTGTTTTGAATAAAAATAGCAAAGGTTTATTTAAATAAAATAATAAGGATTTAATATCCAAATTTTATTAAAGTAAAGGCTTATCCCATTTTAAATAAAACACTAAAACTTATTTATTTACTTTAAATAAGTTTTCCAAATATTTTATATTCTCAAATAAAACCTTCAAGTGTTTTGGTTTTATTTTAGATTTCAAAATAAATATTTTAATAAAACAAATCCTATTTGATTTATTAATGAAAGTCTATTATATTTAATTAATAATGGACTCTAAATAAAATGTTATTTGTTTTAAAACAAGTTTCCAGATATTCTTTATTTCCAAATAAACTACTGAATGGTTTAAAATTAATTAGTTCCCAAGTGGAACTTTGGAATTAAATCAAAACCTATGGATTTAATAGTTGATACATCTATTTAGTTAATTATTAATGGACCCTATTATTTAAATTATTAATTTGAATTTGGATTTTGGTTCATGTTACTGAACAGAACTAATTTCAATATTGCAAAGTTTGGGTGTTGTTTGAATTGATTTGAACATTGTTTGTTTGTTTGAAATTACAAAACAGAAAAATAGAAATAGAAAAGGAAAAAGAACTCAGAAGAAAAAAAAAATGTATAAAGACCGCCCAATCGCCTAGCCCACCCCCACTCAGCTCCCCTCCCCGAAGCGTTTCTTTCCACTCAGAACCGCACCCACACAGAGGCTGATCAGCGGACCCCACCCCTACTCCCTTTCTTTCACTGCCAAACGGTCCCACTCCCCCTAGTCATCGTCTTCACCACCCCGCTGACCACGACCCTCTCGCCGGCCGTTTCTGCCAATGAATGCTAGGTTAAATTCACGGCATTGATGTTGCCTTTACCCTCTACGACCAAGCAAGTTAAAGCGCCCCTCTCTCCTCTCTCGTTCCCCTCTGTCTCGTCCCCAAAGCACACCCCCAAGCCGCCCCAATTTCTACCCGAGCACCCTCTGTTCCGACGAGGTCCAGAGCCGATTCCGGCGACTCGACACTACCTCCTGGCTCCCCGAGCACACGAGCACGCTCACCACACCCTGGCGCATCTTTCCATGCCATTCATTCATCCGCGGGTACCCCACAGCGTCGGCAACATCGACGACCTGCAGCACCGCCGTCTGCCCTCTTCTCCGACGACGTCCCCAGGTAATACATGAGCTCCCCTCCTTTCCCCGTGGACACGATGATGATCTCCAGGCTCGTGCGAACCTAACAGCACCTCCCGTTTGTCCTAGGACGCCCCCTACCTCGCCCTCGACGACCTCCTGAACCGCCCGAAGCCCAGCTCATCTCCGGCGAGCAATCAAGGACAGCCTCGTGCGCCCCTCGATGGACAAGTACCACGTTGAGCATCAGCGAGCGTCAGCGATTCCGGTGAGCATCTCCCCACCCTCCTTTGCTTCCTGTACCGCCGGCGCCGTCATCGACTGGCCGCTCCGTCGCTAGCCACCTTCGTCGTGCCGCCAGCTTTTGGCAAAGCACTGAGAGCCGTTCGATCTAGTTTGAACGGGCAGGATTAGATCACTTAGTCGCGAATAGGTACGTTCTCTGGATCGCGCGATTTGACTTGATCCAACGCACCACGATGCCGATCCGGCCGAACCGGTATCAGCCAGTGAGATAGCGACGCGTGGCCAGTGTTTGAGTTAAAACAGATTTTTGAATCAGATTTATTTGCAAACTTCAAACCTTTGTAACTTTCAAACCACACGTCCAAAAATTATAAATTTTATATCAATGGATTCAGGAGAACAAGCCCTAGCCAACCATGCCCTTAGTTTAGCAAATAGTATTTGTTAGTTTGTTTGTTTTTGCAGATTCTTTTGTGGGCTTGTTTAGAGTATAAAAATTGTTTAAAATGATTTTAGGGTTAAACCTTTTGCAAAATGGTTTGTTGTGACCTTACTGACCTTAGGAACCAACCCTTGGTGTTAAAAATGATTTTGGTAAAAATTAGGTTGGAGTATTTGACTTAGCCAATTTCTATCCAAATAAAATTATTGATTTTATTATGAAAATGTTTATGGAAAGAAAACTTTGGGAAAATAGTTTGGACCAAACCTACTTACCCAAAACACCAAGTTTTGCAATAGCAACTCATTTGGTGAAAAACTTAAAAGTTTTGTTTTGATAAAAACATTTTTCACCACATAAATGATGAATGGATTTTAAAAAATGGTTTTGAGATGAAACCCTTTTGCAATTGACTTTGCCATTTTGGTGAATAACCAATTTGGAACATACAAAGTTTAGAAGCCTAGTGGAAACCACCTTTGCAATTAGAACCATCTTTTGCATGCTTTCATGCATTTCTTTGACTTTGTCATTTTATGTGTTGTTTTGCTTGATTGGTAGATTGAGTTTGTGCCTTGCTTGATTGATTTGTAGTGACTTGAAGAGTGTGATTGTTGCAAGGACAAGGAGTGAATCTATACCCTCTACCAAAAAGGCAAGTGATGCTTCATACTTTTTGTCCCATTACTTTCTCTATGCATTAGTGATTTTGCTAAGTAAAACTTGCATGAATTTTGCTAAGTATAAACCTTGCTATAGTAAAACCTAGTAGATGAATCCTTAGTAGGATTTTCCTAAGTTAAGATTCCTACTACTATCAAGCTTAGCCTAGCTAATAGAAAACATGGGTGGAAAATATATTCACACTATGGAAAAATCTCTAAGTCTGAGGACTTATGTTTTGTTTAATAAAACAACTAAGTTAATGAATCACCTGGGTGGAATGGAAGGATTGGGTTATGTTGAGTGGTTCACAAGGCCCATGTTTATGGTTGACCTTGTGTATCTCACTTGTGGATGGCCACCCAGGAACAAAGAGATTTGAAATGTCAAATGTTGAGAAGCTTCAAGTGCAACCACTTGGCAATATGGGCTCTGCCATGATCATATAGGTTGCAAGAACTTAGCCATATGGACAGTGGGTGGTAGTGTTTGATAGGTTGGAACGCGTCCATTTTGGTCTAAGGGAAGGCTTCTGAAAGATCTTGTCTTGGGAAACCAAGTCTTGTGGGGAAAGTGCACCACCTCTGCAGAGTGTAAAATCTAAGTACTTAGCCATGTCCCTGGGAAAGGACAATTTGATCATCAAGACATGGAAGCAATCAAGAATCTCATCATTCAAATTTCTAAGTTAAAAACTTGTGGATTGAACAAGGGTTGTTTGAAATCTTCAATCTTTGGTTGGTAGATGCCTTGGAAAGGATCTTCAATCTTTGATTGAGAAAAATGATTTTGACAAGCAAAAACTTAGTATTTTCAAAATGTGAAGGAAAAAATATATTTTGAGCAATGCAAGCCTCAACTCCACTTAGCCAAATACATATAGATGATAAAGTCCACTATACTACCATAGTATCACTTGCCAATACAATTCAAATGTATTGACCCTTTGTGGTTGTAACTTGTATGTTGCAGGTTTGATTGATTTTAGTGAAGATTGATTGATTAGGATTACAAAGTCTACAACCAGCATTTTCCTGTGGCACTTTGAAGATGAAGGACCCATGCTTATAGTTATTCCGCTGCAATGTAATGTAATAGCCATATGAGCTATGTGTGATGTAATAAAATTATGTTATTCCCGGTTATAAAGTTATAATATGACCTTTGTATCTTGATATTACATCTTAACTGTGGATGCTATCTATTGATCCAGGGACTAGCATTGTAAACATAGGAGGAATCTACCTTATTAGGTTGAGACCTCTACAGATGGTATCAGAGCATTGTGTTGCCTGTAGGATTTGTAACCCTAGGATTGGACAAAAAACCCTTAGAAAAATAGGATTTGTCTTATTCCAAAACTTATATACAAATAACACTTGTAAACTCTTTCCTCAACCATTTTGGTTTCCACTCTACTTCTCTTCTTTTTTTGACTTGATGGAAAAACCTACCCCATGACCAAAGACTTCACCATGTGCAAAGGACTACTTCAACTTCTTCAACTCTAATGACTTCAACATCTTCAGCATATTCACCAAGGACTTCCAACTTGGATACCACTAAGGACTACAAGTGAAACAAGGAAATCTTGCTCAAGATTTAGAGACTGAGGGAATGCAAAAGTTAGAAGGATCCTACATCACTTGAAGTATTGTGACTAAGAGTTTTTCCCAAGGAAACCATGATCTCATGCAAGAAGGATCAACCAAGAATGATGGAAAGATCCCAAGTGAACCATATAGATGGACCACCATATTTTAGTAATGTCAAAACACACCAACTTATGTGGTGTAACAAAAATATTTTGTTGTCTAAGTATGTGCTTGAACTTTGTTGTTTGAGTGAAATGTTTGGTTTGTGATTGCATGCACGTTGGTTGTGTAATTGTGATGTGTGTGATTAGAATTGATCCCTTATAAATATCTAGTCTATTTAATCTCGCTTCAACCCAAACAGATGACTACTCCAAGAGACTCCAACATCAAGGTTGATGACAACAACAACAACCAAGAGGACAACATGAGAGAACTTATAGCAACCCAAAACCAGTTGAGCCAAGAGACAACTCAGCTTTTAGCCAACAACAATGGACTAGACCCAGCCATACAAAGGATTTTGAAACTTCAATCCCAATTGTTGCAAGGATTGGTTACTCAAATGATCAACATGGGAGAAAACTTTTCCCAAAGAGCTAATGAAAACAAGGGTGACAAAGATGTTAATCTAGAAGGAACCCAAGCTAGCAATATTTGTGGAGACAAGGATCATGCATCCAAGGAACATGAAGATCAATGCCCCAAGAAGAGAGAAAGATCTCCCACCTATGAAGAACATGAACTAGAGGAACTCCTAGCTTTGGAGAGACCCAAAAAGAAGAAGAAAGACAAAAGCCAGTTGCAATGTTACAATTGCAAAGAGATGGAACACTATGCCAATGAATGCCCAGAAAAGAAGAAGAGCCAAGAAGACAAACAAAGGCTAGTGAAACCCAAGATGAGGAAGGATATTAGCCAAGTGATGTGCAAACACTGCAAAGAGTTAGGACATTATGCAAACAACTGTCCAGAAAAGATGAAGCATAAGATAAACCAGCCTATGAGGGATCTCAGTCTTGTCACAGGTTTCAAATGCAGGGAACTAGGCCACTATGCAAACAATTGTCCAGAAAGGATGGAGAACAAGTTAAACAAGTCTATGAAGGATCTCAACCTTGGCCCATGAGTCAAGTATGGAAACCAAGGATTCAATGCAAAAGTTTGCTTAGAGAAGTTTTTCCAAGAAGACAATATGTAATTTTTGTTTGAATTTTTTTAAGGGTGGTAGTACCCTAGTTGTTTTGAACCTGCTTGTAACCCTAGCCTCCCCAAATCTCGGGACGAGATTTATTTTAAGGGTGGTAGCCTGTCACATCCCAAGATTTTCCAAATCTTGTAATGTGAAAATAAATGAATAAAATAAAACTTTGTTTGATTTTCAGGGCCAGAAGAAACTTTTTGAATTTAATTGGAACTTCAACCCAATTTGAATTAAATAAAATCCTAAAAGGATTTCAAAAGATAAGCAATTTAAATAAAGGAAAACAAAATATTTTGGAAATACTATTTTGGATCTTTAAAAAAAGAATTGGTTTTCAATAGAAATAAAAGTTTATAGATAAAAGATTATTTTATAAAGCCAAATGAAACCTTGGCCAAACTTTGGAATTAAAACATTTTGTTTTGAATAAAAATAGCAAAGGTTTATTTAAATAAAATAATAAGGATTTAATATCCAAATTTTATTAAAGTAAAGGCTTATCCCATTTTAAATAAAACACTAAAACTTATTTATTTACTTTAAATAAGTTTTCCAAATATTTTATATTCTCAAATAAAACCTTCTGAAGTGTTTTGGTTTTATTTTAGATTTCAAAATAAATATTTTAATAAAACAAATCCTATTTGATTTATTAATGAAAGTATATTATATTTAATTAATAATGGACTCTAAATAAAATGTTATTTGTTTTAAAACAAGTTTCCAAATATTCTTTATTTCCAAATAAACTACTGAATGGTTTAAAATTAATTAGTTCCCAAGTGGAACTTTGGAATTAAATCAAAACCTATGGATTTAATAGTTGATACATCTATTTAGTTAATTATTAATGGACCCTATTATTTAAATTATTAATTTGAATTTGGATTTTGGTTCATGTTACTGAACAGAACTAATTTCAATATTGCAAAGTTTGGGTGTTGTTTGAATTGATTTGAACATTGTTTGTTTGTTTGAAATTACAAAACAGAAAAATAGAAATAGAAAAGGAAAAAGAACTCAGAAGAAAAAAAAATGTATAAACAGACTGGCCCAACAGCCCACTCGCAGCCCAGCTCCCCTCGCCGAAGTGTTTCTTTCCACTCAGAACCGCACCCACACAGAGGCTGATCAGCGGACCCCACCCCTACTCCCTTTCTTTCACTGCCAAACGGTCCCACTCCCCCTAGTCATCGTCTTCACCACCCCGCTGACCACGCCCCTCTCGCCGGCCGTTTCTGCCAATGAATGCTCGGTTAAATTCACGGCATTGATGCTGCCTTTACCCTCTACGACCAAGCAAGTTAAAGCGCCCATCTCTCCTCTCTCGTTCCCCTCTGTCTCCTCCCCAAAGCACGACGCAGGCCGCCCCAATTTCTCCCCGAGCACCCTCTGTTCCGACGAGGTCCAGAGCCGATTCCGGCGACTCGACACTACCTCCTGCCTCCCCGAGCACACGAGCACGCTCACCACACCCTGGCGCATCTTTCCGTGCCATTCATTCATCCGCGGGTACCCCACAGCGTCGGCAACATCGACGACCTGCAGCACCGCCGTCTGCCCTCTTCTCCGACGACGTCCCCAGGTAATACCTGACCTCCCCTCCTTTCCCCGTGGACACGATGATGATCTCCAGGCTCGTGCGAACCTAACAGCACCTCCCGTTTGTCCTAGGACGCCCCCTATCCTCGCCCTCGACGACCTCCTGAACCGCCCGAAGCCCAGCTCATCTCCGGCGAGCAATCAAGGACAGCCTCGTGCGCCCCTCGACGGACAAGTACCACGTTGAGCATCAGCGAGCGTCAGCGATTCCGGTGAGCATCTCCCCACCCTCCTTTGCTTCCTGTACCGCCGGCGCCGTCATCGACTGGCCGCTCCGCCGCTAGCCACCGTCGTCGCGCCGCCAGCTTTTGGAAAAGCACTGAGAGCCGTTCGATCTAGTTTGAACGGACAGGATTAGATCACTTAGTCGCGAATAGGTACGTTCTCTGGACCGCGCGATTTGACTTGATCCAACGCACCACGATGCCGATTGGGCCGAACCGGTATCAGCCAGTGAGATAGCGACGCGTGGCCAGTGTTTGAGTTAAAACAGATTTTTGAATCAGATTTATTTGCAAACTTCAAACCTTTGTAACTTTCAAACCACACGTCCAAAAATTATAAATTTTATATCAATGGATTCAGGAGAACAAGCCCTATCCAACCATGCCCTTAGTTTAGCAAATAGTATTTGTTAGTTCGTTTGTTTTTGCAGATTCTTTTGTGGGCTTGTTTAGAGTATAAAAATTGTTTAAAATTGATTTTAGGGTTAAAACTTTTGCAAAATGGTTTGTTGTGACCTTACTGACCTTAGGAACCAACCCTTCGTGTTAAAAATGATTTTGGTAAAAATTAGGTTGGAGTATTTGACTTAGCCAATTTCTAGCCAAATAAAATTATTGATTTTATTATGAAAATGTTTATGGAAAGAAAACTTTGGGAAAATAGTTTGGACCAAACCTACTGACCCAAAACACCAAGTTTTGCAATAGCAACTCATTTGGTGAAAAACTTAAAAGTTTTGTTTTGATAAAAACATTTTTCACCACATAAAATGATGAATGGATTTTAAAAAATGGTTTTGAGATGAAAACCTTTTGCAATTGACTTTGCCATTTTGGTGAATAACCAATTTGGAAACTACAAAGTTTAGAAGCCTAGTGGAAACCACCTTTGCAATTAGAACCATCTTTTGCATGCTTGCATGCATTTCTTTGACTTTGTCATTTTATGTGTTGTTTTGCTTGATTGGTAGATTGAGTTTGTGCTTGCTTGATTGATTTGTAGTGACTTGAAGAGTGTGATTGTTGCAAGGACAAGGAGTGAATCTATACCCTCTACCAAAAAGGCAAGTGATGTTTCATACTTTTTGTCCCATTACTTTCTCTATGCATTAGTGATTTTGCTAAGTAAAACTTGCATGGATTTTGCTAAGTATAAACCTTGCTATAGTAAAACCTAGTAGATGAATCCTTAGTAGGATTTTCCTAAGTAAAGATTCCTACTACTATCAAGCTTAGCCTAGCTAATAGAAAACATGGGTGGAAAATATATTCACACTATGGAAAAATCTCTAAGTCTGAGGACTTATGTTTTGTTTAATAAAACAACTAAGTTAATGAATCACCGGTGGAATGGAAGGATTGGGTTATGTTGAGTGGTTCACAAGGCCCATGTTTATGGTTGACCTTGTGTATCTCACTTGTGGATGGCCACCCAGAACAAAGAGATTTGAAATGTCAAATGTTGAGAAGCTTCAAGTGCAACCACTTGGCAATATGGGCTCTGCCATGATCATATAGGTTGCAAGAACTTAGCCATATGGACAGTGGGTGGTAGTGTTTGATAGGTTGGAACGTCCATTTTGGTCTAAGGGAAGGCTTCGAAAGATCTTGTCTTGGGAAACCAAGTCTTGTGGGAAAGTGCACCACCTCCAGAGTGTAAAATCTAAGTACTTAGCCATGTCCCAGTAAAGGACAATTTGAGCATCAAGACATGGAAGCAATCAAGAATCTCATCATTCAAATTTCTAAGTTAAAAACTTGTGGATTGAACAAGGGTTGTTTGAAATCTTCACTCTTTGGTTGGTAGATGCCTTGGAAAGGATCTTCAATCTTTGATTGAGAAAAATGATTTTGACAAGCAAAAACTTAGTATTTTCAAAATGTTAAGGAAAAATCTATTTTGAGCAATGCAAGCCTCAACTCCACTTAGCCAAATACATATAGATGATAGACTCCACTATACTACCATAGTATCACTTGCCAATACAATTCAAATGTATTGACCCTTTGTGGCTGTAACTTGTATGTTGCAGGTTTGATTGATTTTAGTGAAGATTGATTGATTAGGATTACAAAGTCTACAACCAGCATTTGCCTGTGGCACTTTGAAGATGAAGGACCCATGCTTATAGTTATTCCGCTGCAATGTAATGTAATAGCCATATGAGCTATGTGTGATGTAATAAAATTATGTTATTCCTAGTTATAAAGTTATAATATGACCTTTGTATCTTGATATTACATCTTAACTGTGGATGCTAGCTATTGATCCAGGGACTAGCATTGTAAACATAGGAGGAATCTACCTTATTAGGTTGAGACCTCTACAATGAGCCACCGTTGGTAGATGTGCTTAGCCATGCTATGATGAACGAGGGCTGGGTTACATCACTGAAGTTGTTTCTAAATGTGTTGGTTTGCGAAACTAAAACAACTTAATCAATGAATCTCCTGGGTGTGATGGGATTGATAATTTTTGGTGGTATCATTGCGGAAAGGCACCCAGGACACCGAGAAATGAATGGTTTCTTTGTTTGGAAGCTTTCGTGTGCAACCATACGCCAACAATGAAATGGGCGGTTGGTTGAACTCAGTAGGTTGTGGTAACTCGAACCCGCGTATCCAGAGATGTAGATAGTGTAGGTTGGACCGGTGCGCGTCGGGATTGGGGAGCTACTTCCCGAACGGTTCCTTCTTGGACTTCTCCCTATCATCACCCAATATGAGAGTGGTGGTACGAGATGGGCTGGCCAAGACACATGGGTAAAGTGTACTAACCCCTGCAGGGTGTATAAACTAATCGATTAGCCGTGTCCCCGGTTATGGACAATTTGAGCGACCTGATACTGATGCTATGATATTTCTCACTCATCCTTATTTCTTAATTACTTAAAACTTTTTGGGTGAACATAATTGTGTAGGAGCACCTGGGAGTGAACCAGAGTGTCCTATTTATCGTATTGGAAAACTACTTTGTTACAAATGTTAGGATAAAACTGTTGCTTTATGCAAATGAGCCTAAACTCCACTTGGCCAAATAAGCATGTAGTTGATAGATATGTTGTTAACCACTTTAGCCTACTTGCCATACATTCAATGTATTGACCATTCGTGGCTGCAACGTTTCATGTTGGAGGTTATATCGTATCTGAGTGATCGTTCATAGGTCGTGAGACTCCACTCAACAATTGTTCGCCTGTGGCACATTTGAAGGATGGAGATCTACCTTGTATTCGTTTTTGGCTGTGTACTTAAATAAATAATGTAAATTCTGGATCATATTCGTTGTATTTATGATGCACAGTTATATTTGGTATCATTTTGTACTGTGTGTGCCAGTGAACCGATCCAGGGATTGGCACTATACACATGAACTCAGCCTTATCAGGCGAGGCTGTTACAGTTTGATTTGCTTAGTTTCTTTAGTTTGCTTGAATAAAGTAGTTTGGACCCCCGTTCTCGCTGTGTTGTTTCAAATAAGTTGATTGGTGTTGGAAATGAGTAGAAATTTCTTGCTTGAAAGTGCAAGAGGAACTTGAATTGACTATGACTTAGACTTTAGCATGTCATGCTAGGTGTTGTTTTGACCTTATGCTTGGTGATTATTGCTGTAGCATGACTTGTTCCAAACAATTGGGATTTCTTAGTGTGCCTTGAAAGAATCATGCGTTGTTTTAGCATACAAAAGCATAGTATTGTGGTATTCTTCTTTGATGCTTTTGAAGGGTTTCGCAGCATAGTAAATCAAAAAAATTCTACGAATGCGAACATGAAAGCCAAGATCTAATCTAGGAGATGCAATCAACGAGAGAGATTGATGAGATCTTTATACCCTTGAAGAAATAGCACAGCGTAAACGTTCAAAAGAACGTGGTTGATGTAGTCGTACTCGCCGTCTCCTCCTCGCGATCTGATCCGATCCTACGCCGCAAGTGGCAGCGCCTCCGAGAGATGCACACGTTTGGTGCCGCGAAGTATCCTCCTTCCTTGGTCCAGCAAGTATGGTGGAGAGATAGATTGGATCTGTAGCACAACGGCGTGGTGCTAATGGTGGAGAGTTTCTACAGCAAGGCTTCGCCTACGCGTAGTCGGGAGAGAGAGAGAGAGAGGTGGAGGGGCAGCAGGACGGTGGCTAGGGTTAGAGGAGTGGGAGGGGGAGGGTGCGCCCCTGCCCTCCTTATATAGGGGGCTGGCCGCCCCCCTTGGCCCCTCCTATCTTGCTGCCAAGCGACCCTAGTGCCCCGTCAGCTTCGTCCTCCCCGCGGTGAACACGCCTCCAAGCCCTCCTCGCCGTTTCTAGCCATTGAAGCCGGCGTCAATACGCTTTACTGCCTTCATTACTCCACCCCACGACCATGCCATCTTAAGCGCCTTCTCCCCCTCTCTCTTTCCCCTCACTCGCCAGACCCTAGTGCGCCCCCAGGCTGCCAAATTTCACGCTGCACTGCCACTGTCTCCGGCGAGCTCACCGAGCAATTCCGGCCAGTCGACGTCGCCCCTCGCCTCATCGAGCACACTATCGTGACCCCCAGTCCCTGGCGCTTCTCTCTGCACCCTCATCCCGCCCGCGCGTGCTTTGCAACGTCGACAACGATGACACTAAGCCCCACCTGTCGTGGGAATGGCCACGGCAGATGCTGCAATCGGCATCGAGTAGTAGAACGAGGGGCAAGGGCGGCCAGCCATCTGCGGTGCGAGATGAGGGCAAAGACACAGGGTTTTACCCAGGTTCGGCCCCCCGGAGGGTAAAGACCTACTCCTGCTAGATTGTATTATGGAGGTGTTTACAATGGGCGAACTCGGCGACTAGGCGGCGAGTTGCTTGGGTGTATGAGGGAACGTGTCTCTACTCACCCCGTAGGGAGGTTTATATAAGCTCACCTCCCCTAGGGTTTACATATCTCAACCGATTCAGTTACAGCTTTGGTAATCGTTTAACCTAGTCCGACTGGGCCTATCTACTCGCCTGGGCCTTCAACTTCCAGTCGCCCAATAGCCTGCTGGGCTTTGATCCACTCGCCGTTATGCAGGCCCACTCGCCAACCCTTGGGCCAGTCGGAAACGTCCTGCTGAGTATACCCCAGTAGGCGTATCCCCATCAGTAGTCCCCGAGGCCGTCGTTGATTAGGCGTGAGTGGCTGCTGGCAGTCGGAGTATACGGCTTCAAGTTGGCATCCAGTCGAATCGTCGGCGGGCTCCCGCATGAAGGACAAAATCCGGCGAACCGAGTTGCGTCTTGGGCGAGTCGAGCCAACGGGACGCGGTCTCGGCGAGTGACTTAGCGAGCCGAGTGGCTGGAGGTGGACCGTCGGGCGTGGTCAAACTAGCCGTTAAGGTAACTCAACGGTAACTTTTGGCGTAATCATCGCGCGGTAACGGCCCCCTAATTTGGCGGGCAACTCCCGCTATATAAGAGGAATGGTAGGCTATCGCAAAGCCAACCGCCCACCATTTCTTCCGAGTGCGCACATCTTCCTTCCTTTGATTCCGCGATCCAATCGACCCGCAATCCTCCGACCTCCAAACAAATCCTCAGCCATGGCCCTCTCCACCGAACCTTGGGGTAGATCCAAGTGCACCAGCGCGGTGGCCTCCTTCGAGGAGGCCGGAATCCTGCGGGCTGCTTGGCGTATCCCGTAGCCGGAGACGACCCCAAACCGCGAGAGAGAGAGTTCGTCTGCTTCACCAGTCACCTCGGCGGGGTTAGGGTTTCCCATCTTTGTTCTTCCGGCGTTTGCGCCTACTACGGGATCCAGCCCTCAGATCTGGGTCCCCACAGCATCGAGCAGCTCACCATCTTCGTGGCGTTCTGCGAGTGCTACTTGGGCTGCCGACCCTACTTTCCCTTGTGGCAAGATCTGTTCCATGGACGGATCAGCCGCGAGGAGGCAGGCGGCCCAATGCTAGCCGCGGCTTAACCTTCCAACTCAAATCCAAAGCTTCCTTCTTCGACCTGATGCTGCCGGCCAAAGCAGCGGGCGACTGGAAAAAGTCATGGTTCTACATGACCGAGGCGACTCCGGAGGGCGAGGCGATCCCGCTACTCGGCCAATCGTTCGAGCCACGCCATCTCCAGGTCGGCAAGCTCCCGACGACCAGCGGATGGTCGTCGACGATGCTCCAGACCATCCGTGGTCGAAAAGAAGGGCTCAGACGGTAAACTTGTACAATTGTTGGCTTGGCGGCGGCTCGTTCCGCCTAACGCGACCATTACATGTACCAGTACGGGCGGGAGACTCGGCGAAGCCTGCCTCGATGAGTGGAAGCTGGAGGACTACCTCGGCTTAAGAAGATCACCCAAGCGGCGCATCGGATGCAGGTGGGTCCTCCCTACACACATGGTCCGGCTCCGACGGTAATCTTTTTATCTTGTTCGATGCAGCGTGTGCGATCATGTAATTCTAACTCTGTTTGTGTTTAACGGCTGTTCCAAGTGGTGGAAGGGTGGCTACCACCGCGACGACGAGAGCCCCGCCATCCGCCCAGATACAAGCGAAGTCGCCACCCGCCAAGGGTAACGAGGACGACGAGGGCGAGTCCGAAGGAGATTGCCCCATGGTCGAAAGACCCGCGTCGGCAACGCCAAATCGAGGCGAGCAGGAGCCTCGAGCGTCATGACGACGATGACGAACTCCCAGAGACCACCTCGCGCCGTCAGGCCACTCCCACGAAGAAGAAGAAGAAGGAAAAGGTGTTGAGGTCCCCCCTGAGGAGGAAAACGAAGCCGCCGAAGACGGCCTCACCGCCGCACTCAGCGAGCAGCTCTGATGCTCACAGCTCGGCCGGTGACGGCGCGGCCCCGGCGACAACCGCGCTAGATGCGCCATCCGTGGAGGTGCCGCTGGCCTCAATGCCTCCGCCCTTCGCGCCGGTCTCCGGGCTAGGGAAGGCTCCGGCTGTGGCGACTTCGCCTCGCAAGGAGGTCCCGAGCGTGGCGGTCTCGCCCCGCAAGGAGGCTCCGGCCGCGGCAGCTCCAATTCGCGAGGAGGCCTCCGCCGAAGGCGTCCCGGAGGCGCCAACCGCTACCTCAACGTCAAAGAAGCCGTCCGTATCCTGGGCCCCCGACGTCCTGGAACTGGGGCTTAGTCGCCGATTGGGCCCTGAGCTGGAAAAACCGGCCGGCCTTCGTACAGGGCTGCGTTTCATTCCAGTCGCCAAGTGAGTGCATTCGGCCTTCTCTATTTTCTTTTAGTACTTCGATTGTCTTTTATTGATTTGATTCGGTGTGCAGGACCGGAGTGAAAAAGATGGGCCACCCGACCGTGGCCAAGGTACCCTCCGCCGCTAGCGAGGAGGATCCTTCCCGTAAGAGGAAAGGGGACGAGGTCGCCGCCTCAGCGGAAGGCAGCAAGAGGGCCAAGGGCGACGACATCGTCGCTGTCTCTTACGACGCGGCGGCCGCGCCGGCTGGACCCGCAGTGGAAGCAACCGCGTCTACGAAGGAGGGCGTTTCCTTGCCTAGACCGGAGGAAGCGACTTCCTTTGGAGCGGGCGCCTCGATCGCCACCTTCCCCCGCTTCGTGACCAAGGCGGCCACGGCAAGTGGGGCTGCGCCTCCGACCCTCGCTCCAGGGACCGCCGACGCTGAAATCGACCAACGTCGCGGGCACACGCCGGCGCTGCTTGCGTCTATGGACGCAGTACAACTTCATAGCATGCTTGGTGCGGCCATCCAGGTACCTCCAGTCCCCGAGGATCAGGTCGGTGCTTAGCAGCGGCTTGATTCTTATAGTTTCTCGTTTTGTACTTTCGAATCCAGTCCCCGAGTGCGTATGCGCTAAATTTTAGTGGGTATGCACTGAGGAATTTTCGTGGTTGCCAGTCCCCGAGTGCGTATGCGCTAAATTTTAGCGGGTATGCACTGAGGAATTTTCGTGGTTGCCAGTCCCCGAGTGCGCACTCGCTAAATTTTAGCGGGTGGGCACTGAGAATTTTCGTGGTTGCCAGTCCCCGAGTGCGCACTCGCTAAATTTTAGCGGGTGGGCACTGAGAAATTTTCACGTGTACTGACTTTGAAAATGTACAGGGTCTGCAGCTGGAGTCGGTAGAGCGTTTGGCTGCGAAACAGCGTGCTGAGAAGGAGCTGGCCACTATCCACGAAGCAAACAAGGAGCTTCAGGCTGTTGCTGCGCAGGCGGAGGTGGCTCGCCAGGAGCTTGTCCCTGCTGGTGAGCTGGTGGCGGTGCGGGCTGCGTTAGGCACTGCTGAGCAGAGGATCGCCGACCTCGGCCTTGAATGCGGGAGGCAAAGAAGAAGCAAGCTCGGAGCAGGCGAGCTAAGGCCGCCATTGCGTGCGGAGGAAGACCGAAGGTGTCGGAAGCCCTCATTGTTGGGCTTCAGGCGATCATCGCCGCTTGAGCTTCATCACGGGACTCGCCCGCCCGTTGCTGGGTGAGTCGTCTTCCGCTTTCGTTGTATTGTTTGTGGTTTCCATGGTACTCATAATTGTCTCCTTCTCGCAGGTCATGTTATTGGTAGCCAAGAAGCGAGCTCTTGACGCAGGGAGTGCGTAAGCATGCTTGTCGACTCGGCGGCGCTGTCGGCGATGCATCGCGCCTACCTTCAAGAGATGTCGCCCACGGAGGTTATTCCCAGTGACCTCGTTGAGGTGTGGGAGTACTTGGAGAAGGCGCCCGCGGTCGTAGAGTTCATGACGCGGTCGGCGTTTCGGCGCGGAGCGTCGACAGCTCTGAGCCTTGGACTCGCCCACTTCCCCGAGGACTTCGACCTCGACGATGTGACGAGTGGGTATCCTTCGTCGACCGCGGTGGATCTGTCGAGGTTCTCAAGATGCGAAACGTGCCGCCGCGTACTCGGAGCGTGTCTGGGCGATGGGCGACCTCCTTCCCTACCAGGAAACGGTCGTCGCGCCAAACGACCCCGAGCCGCCGCATCGTGACTTCAAGGTCGAGCAGCCTTTCCGTGCGGCGATGGCGGGTGAGCTGACGACGTATCCGTCAAACCCGTACACCGCGTTCATCCGTAGGCGCCGGGATTCTGGTGCGTCGTCGAAGCCTGCAGAATAGGGTAGTGTGCCTAGATATGTTAGCAGCAGTTCTGCCGAGCAGGCATAATTTGTAATGTAAGACAATGCGATGTGCGATTGAATGGGATGTTGTGTCCATTTTGCTAGTTATTTGTGTGTTTTGGATTGATTTTGGATGAGTCCGCCCTTTTGTGGGGTTCACCTTGTATATGATGTTTGTTGTTATCATGTGTTTTGTTAGTTTTGTCGACTACCTTGAGCTCGGAGAGCGATCAAGGCGACTCCTTGAGTGCTCTGTGCTTTACCGTTTTCCCGTACACGAGCAGTCGGGTGGCCGAGTCCCCGAGCGTGGTACTTGGTAGTTCAAGGCGCGACTCGAGGGTGGTTGAGGACTGAGCTCGTTGGTGTGAGCGCGTCACTCCTGCCTGGCCCTGTGGGTCAGTCGCATGGCGAGTCCTGGGCATGCTCTCTTACTTGGCGTTTTCCCTGACCGATCGCGACGAACTGGTATTCAGTCCCCGAGCGTGGTACTTAGCCGTTCGAGTCGCTACGCCGAGGATGCGGAGGACCAAGGTCGCTGTGAGAAGCGAGGGCAGTTGTCTTGGTTCGCAAAACCAGTCGAGCTAGGCGACTCCAATGGGGCTCCGGATTGGCGTTTTTGTGGACGACGCAAGACCTGAAATGACTCGGTGCCCTTACGCACTACTTTTCTTGCCGTGCGGTCGCTATACCAAAGGTTGACTTGCATTTTAGCATGACGCTGTTTATTACGAAAAGTGCGAGTGGCACAAGGCATGGAGTAGACGAAATTTGCGAAGAGTTTCTTTTATTTCATAGCTTGGAGTACATATGTGGGGTTCTAGGGTAGAACTTCCGGAGAGATTTACATTCCATGGCCGCTTGTCGAGTTCGCCGTCCCCGAGACGTCGATGAGGTAGTAGGCGTTGCCGTCTGGCGCCCGATAGCGAACGGGCCTTCCACGGAGGAGAGCTTGTGCATGCCCTTCTTGTCCTGGATGAGGCGTAACACCAGGTCGCCTTCACGGAAGGTGCGGGTTTTCACCGTCGGCTGTGGTAGCGGAGCCCTTGGCGATAAATGGCGGTGCGATCGGGCGGTCGCGTGCTTCGTCGAGTTGGTCGAGCCCATCTTGGCGGGCCAGCTCGTTTGCGACCTCCATAGTGGACGACCAGCGGCGAGTCGTGTTCGAGGTCGGTGGGCATGACTGCTTGGCGCCGTAGACCATGAAGAAGGAGTGAATCCGTCGACTGTTGACCGAGGTGCGGATTCCCGGATGACGGAGGTAGCTCTTGACCCAGCATCCAGCGGTGCGCTCGAGTGGTACTTGGAGTCGGCTTCAGGCCGTGGAGGATGCTTTGGTTGGCTCGTTCGCTGGCCGTTGGATTCGGGTGTCACGACGCGAGGTCGAGCGGATGTGGTGCTCTTCGCAGAATTCGGCCATTGCTCCCTTGGCAAAGTTTGTGCCGTTGTCCGTGATGATGCTGTTAGGGAACCCGTAGCGGTATATGAGCTCGCGTAGGAACTTAGTGGCGGTCTTCCCGTCGCATTTCCGGACTGGCTTGGCCTCCACCCATTTCGTGAATTTGTCGAAGGCGACTAGCAAGTGGGTGTAGCGGAGGGGCCTTCTTGAAGGGCCTACCATGTCCATGCCCCACAGCGAATGGCCAGGTGATGGGGATTGTTTTGAGCGCGAACTTGGTACGTGCGTCTGGTTGGCGTATACGGCATCCGGCGCATCGCTGGACGATATCGACAGCGTCGGCGTGTGCGGTGGGCCAGTAGAAGCCGTGTCACATAGCTTTGGCGACCAGGGAGCGCGCGGCGGCGTGGTGGCCGCAGTCGCCTGAGTGGATGTCGTGTAGGATTTTGCGTCCTTCAGCCGGTAGGACGCAACGTTGGAACACGCCGGTGACGCTGCGCTTGTGTAGCTCGCCGTTGGTGATGGTGTAAGACTTGCATCGGCGAGCAATCATTCGAGCGCTTGTCTCGTCTGCGGGCAGGGTGCCGGTCTCCAGGTAGGCGATGTAGGGCTTGGTCCAGTCGTCTGGCTCGATGATGAGTGCGACCAAGGCTGCCTCTGGTTGGAGTGGGACTCCGATGTCGATCTCCTCGGGAGGCGATGGTTTGGAGATTGTGTCGAGGAACACGCCGGCGGGTGGTGCGAGTCGAGCCGACCCGATGCGAGAGAGGGCGTCGGCCTCCTCGTTTTTCCGCCTGTCGATCCACTCGACAGAGTAGCCGGTGAAGTGGGCGCCCAACTTATCCACCTCTTGGCGATATGCCGCCATGGTAGGGGAGATGGCGTCGCAGGTGCCGGCGACTTGTCCCGCAACGAGGTCGGAGTCTCCGTAGCATCGAAGGCGATTAACGCTCATCTCCTTTGCGGCTCGCATGCCGTGGAGTAGGGCCTCGTATTCAGCCATGTTGTTGGTGCAGGGCGTGAATTCGAGGCGGAGGATGTAGCGGAGCTTGTCGCCCTTTGGTGAAGTCAGCACTATCCCCGCTCCTGCACCGTCCGCGTTCTTGGACCCGTCGAAGTGCAGGTTCCAGTAATGGAGGTACGGCGGCTTCTCTGGCTGCTGGGCCTCCTCCCAGTCGGCGATGAAGTCGGCCAGTGCCTGGGACTTGATCGCCCTTCGTGGCTCGTATTTAATGTTGTGGACGCCGATCTCGACGGCCCACTTGGCGACCCGCCTCGCGATTCGGATGATGTCTTATGGCGGTCTTGAGAGGCGACCGTGATCGGGTGCTCTAAAAGTAGTCTTGGCGCGCTGAGCCTGAAGACCGCGTATACTAGCTTCTGGTATTGTGGGTATCGCTGGCGCGACTCGGTGAGGACCTCGCTGATGTAGTACACCGGCCGCTGGACCGGGCGCTCCTTTCCTTCCTCTGGTCGTTCGACAACCATTACGGCACTGACGACGCGCTCGGACGCCGCGACGTAAACCAGCATGGGCTCTTTGTCAGCGGGTGCGGCGAGTAGTGGTGCGGCGAGTAGCACCTTTTTGAGGTCGCGGAGCGCGTCGTCCGCCTCCTTGTCCCACTGGAAGGTGGGATTCTTGCGCATCAGGCGGTATAGGGGCATCGCCTTTTCGCCCAGGCGGGGGATGAAGCGACTGAGAGCCGCTACACGCCCGGCCAACTTCTGAACGTCGCGCAGGCACTCGGGTTTGCCGAGTCGGGCGATCGTGTCGATCTTCGTTGGGTTTGCCTCGATCCCTCGTTTGGAGACGACGTACCCCAGTAGTTGCCCGGCGGGTACACCGAAGGTGCACTTGCCTGGGTTGAGCTTTATCTTGTACCTCCGCAGATTGGCGAAGGTCTCCGCTAGGTCGGCGAGTAGGTCTCCTTGGCGAGCGGATTTCACGACCACGTCGTCGATGTAGACGTGGATGTTGCGGCCAATTTGGCTCGCGAGGCATTCTTGCATGCACCGCTGGTAGGTTGCCCTGGTGTTCTTGAGGCTGAAGGTCATGGCGGTGTAGCAGAATGCTCCGAATGGCGTGATGAACGCCGTCTTTTCCTCATCCTCGACGGCCATTTTGATCTGGTTGTACCCGGAGTAGGCGTCGAGGAAACACAGCGACTCCGAACCCGCGGTTGAATCGATTATCTGATCGATCCGCGGGAGGACGAACTGCTCTTTTGGGCAGGCGCTGTTCAGGTTTGTGTAGTCGATACACATTCCCCAGGTCCCGTTTTTCTTCTCGACCAGGACTGGGTTTGCCAGCCACTTGGAGTACTTGATTGGCCGGATGAAGCCGGCAGCGAGCAGGCGCTGCACTTCCTCGGCGATTGCTCGACGGCGCTCTTTATTGAAGGGCCGTAGCGACTGCTTGACGGGTCGCACTTTGGGGTCGGCGTTTAGTTTGTGCTCAGCGAGCTCCCTAGGGACACCAGGCATGTCGGAGGGTTTCCATGCGAAGATGTCCATATTCTCACGAAGGAACTTCGATGGCGCCTTCCTATGCTGGGCTCATGCCTGTCCCGATCGTCACCGTCTGGCTGGGTCGCTGGGACCAGCTCGACAGTGCGTGCGTCGTGGCCTCAAAGGTTGAGGTGTTTGTGCCCTGAGTTGGGCTTCTTAAGTATTGTGGGGTCCTCATTGTTGACCCGCCGCGTATTTGGCGAGCTCGTCGGCGTGATTAGATTCTGCGCGATGACGGGCGTCGGCGAGTTCGGCTCCTTGGCCTCGCATTCGCGGCCATGTCGGGTCGCCGTTGATGGTGATGACGCCGCGGCCGGGGAGCTTCATCGCGTTATGCAGCGTGGGGCGCCGCCATGAATTTGGCGACGCTGGCGCCCTAGGGCCTTGATGGTAAGGGCTGTCGAAGGGCACCAGCTCGAAGACGATCCGCTCGGTGCGGCAGTTTGCCAGAGTACCGAAGGTGACGGGTAGCGTGACTTTGCCGATCGGGTACGCCTTCCGACCGGGACGGCGATGTCGTGGAACGTGGTGTGGGTTGTCTCGATCATCGATTGCGGGAGCAACCGCTGAAGGTGTCGAGGTATAGGATGTTGATGGAGCTGCCGTCCGCCATGTCTTGGGGAGCGATGTCGCCGACCTTGGGCTTGACCACCAAGGCGACTCGTCCCTGGTACTCGATGCGTGGCGAGTGGTCTTGCGGCTCGGTGATGGGCTATTCCGACCAGTTGAGGAACCGGGGGCGTCTGTTTGGGCCACGCGTTGGCCAGCGGCGGCGATGACCTTCTTCTCGCGCTTCGTGTTGAAGCCTGTGAAGGTGTGGAGCGAGCCGGCTAATTTGCCGAATTTTCCGCCATTTGGCGGGTCATTGTCGGTGTCCTCCCGCGCGTGCCGTGCCTTCTCGATTTCCCTGAGGGTGTGGCAGTCGGCGGTGGTGTGCGTGGCGGGCTTTCCTTCCCTGCTGTGGAACGCACATGGTTGGTTAAGGAGGGCCGCGGGATCGAACCTTAGCTTGTTCTTGTAGTTCCCGCCATCGCGTCGTTGCCCTCCGTCGCGGCGGTAGCTCTTGGGCTCGCGTTGTGCGTGCCCAGCGTTGGCGACGAAGTCGACTCGCCCGTCGTTGCGGCGCTTGCCTGTGAGGCGGGTGCCGCTGTAGCGTAGGTCGGTTCGGCGTCCGCCGTCGTTGCCGCCCGTGCGGCGTTGCCCTCCTGACTCGTCGTCGACGTCTTGGTTGGGATCCTCCTCGGCGTACCGTTTGGCGATCTCGAGGAGGTCGGGGATGTTGTCGAGTGTGCGGGCGTGTCGCTTGAGCTTGGCGACTAGAGGCTCGTAGCGGCACGAGGTCTTGAAGCAATGGATCGCGGTGTCCGGGTGGATGCCGACCGCGTTGTACCAGAGCTCTTGCCACCGTTGGACCCAGTTGCGGGTCGACTCGCGGGGTCCCTGGACGCATCGTTCCAGGTCCTCGATGGTGGTGGCGCGGGTGTAGGAGCACTCGAAGTGCACAGCGGCGTCTCGCATTTCCTCCCGTGAGTCGATCGTCACGGGAGGGGTGTGTTGATCCATTGCACGTCCCTCCATCATCGGTGGGAGGTAACAGGCGGCAGTAGATCAGTGTGACCCGCGATCCCCATTGCCATGAGGTATGTGTCAAGCGGACTGCGGGTCGTCAGGAGTCATATTTTCTATCTCCTTTGGCGCCTTGAAGTTTGGCGGGTACTTTTCGCCTCGGATCATTGGTCGAAGCACTTAGGCCCTAGTCGATGGCGACCCCATAGGCTCGCCATCGCGGCGATTAGTTAGGTGTGCCGCAAGTCGTCGAACTGGCGCGCCGATTTGGTTGTTGATGATGTGAGTGCGGCGTCGATGGGTTCTCCGTTAGCGGCGGCAGTTGGTCGCCTGGGATCGTTGGTGGAGAGTGCAGCGTTCGCGGTCGGCGTTGGAGCTGCGGTGGCTCGGTGGCGGGCAATTGAGGGTGTTTTCCGCTGAGGCCGCTTGAGCCGCTTCCCGAGCGCGAGTATACTCGCCTGCGGTCGGCGCCCGCTCTTTGCTGCTCCACGGCTTTTGGAGCAGGGCCTTGACGTCTTGGATCTGTAAGGCGCCGTCGCGGTGGCCGTGATGCTATCGGCTGCTTTCGCTGCCACGAGGTTGTCCATCGGGTGGAGAATGTGGGAGGCCGTTGCGTCTCGCTCCGTGAGGAGACGACTATCCGCTGGTCCTCAGGAGGTGCGGTTGGGTGGTGGTGGGGCACCCATCGCCGTTGATCTGGCGGGGCGGCGCTTCCTCGGTGGCGCGTTCGCAGATCGCGCGCTCGGCTATCGAGCGGGTCGTTTTGTCGTCGAAATTCAGGCGCCTGAGCGGTGGGGTTCAGCGTGACCTGATCCGGCTGGTGGTAGCGTGACAGTTCTGCTGTCACTTGCTCGAGGCGAATTTCGCTCGGCTGCTCTTTGCGTCGCCTCCGCCAATTTCAGCGGAGTTCGTCGACCTCCGTTGCCGTGGCGTTAGGAGGATTGGGGTGGAGAAAGGATCCTCCGGCGGATCGGCGCCCGGGCCATGTAGGTCGCGGCATGGCGACGGTTCCGTCGTGGAAGTCGGCGGAGTCTTCCGACCGGTCGGTCGAAGATCCGAGGATGGAGGGTCCTCGAAATCTCCGCGTTGGAGACTGGCGATGGAGCCCCAGCGAGGCCGCGGTGATGGATCGGCGGTGGCGCGGGTCGCCGAGTCGGCGTCGTCGGTGAGGCCGCATCTTCTGCGGGCTGAGTTCCCGCCACGTTCTGTGGGCGAGTTGTACTCGGAGGCGGTGGATCGTGAACTGGCTCTCGGAGAGCCGATCGTGGTGGCGACTCGCGGATGCGGCCGAGTCCTCCGAGGTGATGACGTCGGTGAGGCCGGCGAAGAGGCTGATCGTGCCGATCGGCAAGATTACGCCTCGCGTGACGGGTCGCGCGCCGGGACATAGCTGCTTGGCAAGATCTGGAGCATCTCGCGATCGCTATCATACGGCGGTGGCGACGCCTCGTTGATGGGCAGATTGGATATCTCCGCAGAACACCGGCCAGACCGGACAGGCCCCACGGTGGGCGCCACTATCGTGGGAATGGCCACGACAGATGCTGCAATCGGCAGCGAGTAGTAGAACGAGGGGCAAGGGCGGCCAGCCATCTGCGGTGCGAGATGAGGGCAAAGACACAGGGTTTTACCGGTTCGGCCCCGAATAAAGACCTACTCTGCTAGATTGTATTATGGAGGTGTTTACAATGGGCGAACTCGGCGACTAGGCGGCGAGTTGCTTGGGTGTATGAGGGAACGTGTCTCTACTCACCCCGTAGGGAGGTTTATATAAGCTCACCTCCCCTAGGGTTTACATATCTCAACCGATTCAGTTACAGCTTTGGTAATCGTTTAACCTAGTCCGACTGGGCCAATCTACTCGCCTGGGCCTTCAACTTCCAGTCGCCCAATAGCCTGCTGGGCTTTGATCCACTCGCCGTTATGCAGGCCCACTCGCCAACCCTTGGGCCAGTCGGAAACGTCCTGCTGAGTATACCCCAGTAGGCGTATCCCCATCACCACCGTCGCCTGCCATTTCCTCCGGCGAGTTTCCCTGGTAAGCTCGGACCGCCCCGGTGCTTATCGTTGATGCTCGCATGTTCCCTGGTACCATGCGCGTCTAACGATACCTTCCACTTGCCGTAGGGTGACCTGTGGCCTCGCCCCCGTCGTCAACTGAGCGAGTCCGACGCCGTGACTGACTCCAGCAAGGAATCCACGCAGCTCCAGCACGCCCCTCGACGAGCTACCACCACCTTGAGCTTCCCCACGCCACGGAGAACCTGGTGAGCCATTCCCCTTACTCCCTTGCTTCCGTTTTCGCCAGCTACGCCGCCGTCTTACCGCGCGTCGCCACACGCCGCCGCCAACGCCGCTGCTTATTGGTCAAACGAGTAGCGACCGTTGGATCTCGATCCTGTGACATAGATAGATTCACTTAAAGCAAAGGGGTATGCGATCTGTTCCGTGCGATCAAGTGAAATCCTACGGCCTGTGTAAGCCGATCCGCGCGAAGAGGTATAGACGAATCAGAATGTGACACGTAGCCTGGAATCTGTTTTAAAACCAGAAACTTGTCTATTTGATGTTCCAATTTGAAAAATTCATAGCTTTCAAACCACACGTCCAAATTTTGCAAATTTTATATCAATGGAATCAGCAAGACAAGTACTTTATGACCATGCACTTTGTTTAGTAAAATGCTTCTGTTAAATTGATTGTTTTTGCAGAAACTTGTGTATTTATGTTTAGAATATAAAAATTGTTCTAAAATGATTTTTGAGATAAAATCTTTGGCAAATGGTTTGTTTTGAACCTACTGACCATAGAAATCAATTTGTGGTTTCAAAAATATATTTGGTGAAGCAAAAGGACAAACCTTTGATTTAAACCATTTCTAGTCAATTAAAAATATTGTTTATTTGTTAAAAATGCTTTTTGAAGAAAAGCTTTGGGAAATGTTTTGGAATAAACTCTCTGACCCCAAGCACCAAGTTTTATGGTTTAAAAATGTATTTGGTGAACCCTATAAATATTGTTGCTTGGATAAAGGCATTTTCAACCACATAAAATAATGATTTGGTTTAAAAATAATTTATAAGTAAAATCTTTTGCAAATAGTTTTACCACTTTATAAAATGACCAATAAGTGTTTTAGAATGTTTATAACCTATTATAAACCACTTTTGTAAATAAAACAAAGTTTGGCATGCTTGCATGCATTGTTTTGATTCTATTAATTTATGTGATGTTGCTTGAATGATAGATTGAAATGTTGCCTGCTTGATTGAATTGTAGTGAAATTTGAAGAGTGTGAACATTTCAAGATCAAGGAGTGAACTTATACTCTCTACCAAAAAGGCAAGTGATGCTTCATACTTTTATCCCATTATTTTCACTATGCATTAGTGATATTTCTAAGTAGGACTTGCATGGAATTTTGCTAAGTATAAACTATGCCATGGGAAATCCTAGTAGATGAAACTTTAGTAGAATTCTCCTAAGTTAAGATTCCTACTACTATCATGCTTAGCTTTGCTAGTAGAAAACAAGGGTGGAATATATATTCATACTATGGAATATTTCTAAGTCAAGGACTTGTGTTTTGTTTAATAAAACAACTAAGTGAATGAATCACCTGGGTGGAATGGAAGGAATGGTTTATGTTGAGTGGTTCACAAGGCCCATTTCTATGGTTTACCTTGTGTATCTCACTTGTGGATGGCCACCCAGGAACAAAGAGATTTGAGATGTCAAATGTTGAGAAGCTTCAAGTGCATCCACTTGGCATTATGGGCTCTGCCTGGATCACATAGGTTGCAATAACTTAACCATTTGGACAGTTGGTGGTAGTGGGATGATAGGTTGGAACGCGTCCATTTGGTCTAAGGGAAGGCTTTTGAAAGGTCCTGTCTTGGTGAAAATCAAGTCTTGTGGGGAAAGTGCACCACCTCTACAGAGTGTAAAATCTAAGTACTTAGCCATGTCCCTGGTAAAGGACAATTTGAGCATCAATACATGGAAGCTATCAAGAATCTCCTCATCCCAATTTCTAAGTAAAAACTTGTGGTTGGACAAGGATTGAAGGATCACCAATTTCTATTGTGAGATGCCTTGGGAATGATTTTGTGAAGCAAAAACTTAGTGTTTACAAATGATAAGGAAAATATATTTTGAGCAATGCAATCCTAAGCTCCACTTAGCCAAATGCCTATAGATGATAGACTCCACTATACTACCATAGTATCACTTGCCAATACAATTCAAATGTATTGACCCTTGTGGCTGTAACTTATTATGTTGCAGGTTTTTTTTATGTTAGAGAAGTTTATTGATTAAGATTACAAGTCTACAACCAACATGTCTGCCTGTGGCACTTTGAAGATGAAGGACCCCATGCTATTGTTATATTCTGCTGCATTGTAATGAGATAGCCAAATGAGCTATGTAAGATGTAATAAATTATTTTATTCCTGGTTATAAAGTTGTATTATGACCTTTGTTTCTTGATATTACATCATAACTGTGGATGCTAGCTATTGATCCAGGGACTAGCATTGTAAACACAGGGAACCTTTCCTTTACAAAGGAGGGATCTTACAGATGGTAGCAGAGCATTGTGTTTCCTGTAGGATAACCCTAGGATTGGACAAAAACCCCTTAGAAAAATAGGAGTTGTATTTGTTCCAAAACTTATTTACAAACAATCTTGTAAGATCTTTCCTCAACCATTTTTGGTTTTGATTCTACATCTCTTCTATTTCAAACTTGATGGACAAAGCCTACCCCATGGCCAAAGACATCACTCTGAGCAAAGGACTTCATCAACTCTAATGACTTCAACATCTTCAGGTGATTGCAACCTTATTCTCAACAAGGACTTCAACCTTGGATATCACTAAGGACTACAAGTGAGACAAGAAATGATGTTCAAGGAAACACAACTTGGGAATCATCATCACCTTTGAAGTTTTTGTGACCAAGAATTTTCCCAAGGAAACCGTGATCTTGTTCAAGAAGAATCAACTAAGAAGGATGGAAAGATCTCAAGTGAACCATATAGATGGACCACCATATTAAGTATAGATCAAACACACCAACTTATATGGTGTAGCAAAAATATTTTGTTGCCCAAAAATGTGCTTAAACTTTTTGTTTGAATGGAGTGTTTGTTTGTGATTGCTTGCACATTCCTTGAGTGAATTGTGATGTGTGTGATTAGGATTGACTCCTTAAATTTTTTTTTTGCCTATTCTAATACCAATCCAACCCAAACAGATGACTTCTCCAAGAGACATCAACATCAAGAATGACAATTGTTGGAGATATGCCCTAGAGGCAATAATAAATATAGTTATTATTATATCTTCGTGTTTATGATAAATGTTTACATTCATGGTATAATAGTATTAACAAGGAAACATTGATACTTGTGTGATTTGTAAACTTAATTTGAAGTCCCTAGTATAGCCTCTATACATCACTAGCTTGTTGGTTGATAAATGATTGTGGTTTCCCTATCATGAACATTGAGATGTTATAAACAACAAGATCATATCGTTAGGAGAATGATATGGTGGACATGCTCCTATAGATAAGCGTAGCATAAAGATCAAGTCATTTCATTAGTTCAATTGCTATATGCTTTCTGATACATAGTAACCTAATTCCTTCGACCATGAGATTATGCATATCACCTTTACCGGATGGATGCTTTGATGACATCAAACACCACACCGTAACTGGGTGGCTATAAAGGTGGCATTGAGTGTTCGGAAAGTATTGGTTGAGACACATGGATCAAGAGTGGGATTTGTCCATCCATATGACGGATAGATATACTCTGGGCCCTCTCGGTGGAATGTCATCCAATTAGCTTGCAAGCATGTGACTGACTCACAAGGGATCACATATCACGGGAATGAGAAAAGAGTACTTATCGGTAACGAGGTTGAACTAGGTATGCAGAGATACCGACGATCATAACCTCGGATAAGTAAACTATCGTGAGACAAAGGGAAATTGGTATCGTATGTAAGTGGTTCATTCGATCGCAAAGTAATCGTAGAAATATGTGGGAGCCATATGAATTTCCAGATTCTGTTGGAGATATGCCCAAGAGGCAATAATAAAGTGGTTATTATCATATCTTCACACTTATGATAAATGTTTACATACCATGCTATAATTCTATTAACCAGAAACATTAATACTTGTGTGATTTGTAAACTAAAATAAGAGTCCCTAGTAAAGCCTCTTGTTAAACTAGCTTGTTGGTTAATATATGATCATGGTTTCCTGATCATGAACATAGAGATGTTATTAACAACAGGATCATATCATTAGGAGAATGATGTGATGGACATACTCCTATAGATAAGCGTAGCATAAAGATCAAGTCATTTCAATAGTTCAATTGCTATATGCTTTCTGATACATAGTAACCTAATTCCTTCGACCATGATATCATGCATATCACCTTTACCGGATGGATGCTTTGATGACATCAAACACCACACCATAACTGGGTGGCTATAAAGGTGGCATTAAGTGTTCGGAAAGTATTGGTTGAAACACATGGATCAAGAATGGGATTTGTCCATCCACATGACGGATAGATATACTCTAGGCCCTCTCGGTGGAATGTCATCCAATTAGCTTGCAAGCATGTGACTGGGTCACAAGGGATCACATATCACGGGAACGAGAAAAGAGTACTTATCGGTAACGAGGTTGAACTAGGTATGTAGAGATACCGACGATCATAACCTCGGATAAGTAAACTATCGTGAGACAAAGGGAAATTGGTATCGTATGTAAGTGGTTCATTCGATCGCAAAGTAATCGTAGAAATATGTGGGAGCCATATGAATTTCCAGATTCCTCTATTGGTTATTGTTCGGAGAAGTGTCTCGATCATGTCCGCATAATTCACGAACCGTAGGGAGACACACTTAAGGATTCGACGTTGTTTGAGTAGTTATGGTATTATGAGAAAGATACCGAATGTTGTTCGAGTCTCGATGGGATTCGGGATATCACGAGGTGATCCGGAATGGTCCGGAGAATAAGATTCATATAAGGAAAGTCCCGTTTGAGTTCGGGAATGTTTCCGTGTTTTCATCGGAATGTTCTAGAAGGTTCGGATTGTCCGGCACTCCGGGAGGGTACATGAGTGTGTCATTGAATGATTGCATCATGTACTAAGTGTTCTTGCTGTTCCAAAAACATGAAAGTCAAATTGCCAGTTTGAAAGTCAAACGGCTAAAACAGGAAACTGTGGGAAACAGGAAACTGTGGGAAACAAGCAAGAGGAGTTAGAACCAACTTGGAGGAGGAGTCCCACTCCTCCAGGCCGGCGCCCAGCCCTAGGCCGAGTTGGGGAGGGACTCCCTCCCTCCCCTGGCGCGCCTAGCCCCTCCACCCATAAAAGGAGGGGCAGGGCTCCTCCTTGAGACACACAAGTTTCCACCTCTAATCTCAGGTTTAGAGCCGTTTGGTTTAGAGCTTCTAATTGCTTTAGCCTGCGGTTTAGAGCCTTCTAATTGGTGTGTCTAATCTCTAGACCACTAATAGCCCTCTCTCATAATCCACCATACTCCCTCCGGCTTAAGGCGAAGCCCTGCGGGATCTCCCCTCTACTTCCGGTACCACGCCATTGTCTTTAGGAATCGCGAGGAGAGTGCTACAACCTCCATTTTCTTTGGAACAAGTGAGAGGAAGGTCTTCGTCAGTATCGAACGTGTGACCGATCATGAAGCGCTGCCGGAGCAATGGCGGAAGGATCGTCTACACGATCTTGAGATCGGAAAGAGTACGATTACATCACCCACGAGAATCTGCTCTCGTTAACCTCTTTGGAATCTTCGAGGGTGAGTTATTCCATCGACTCGTTGCTACAATCTAGTAGATAGATCTTGGCTTGTTTGTATGCGATAGAAAATTTTTGTTTTCCATGCTACGAACCCCTACAGTGGTATTAGAGCCGTGTCTATATGTAGATCTGTTGCACGAGTAGAACACAATGGTCATTGTGGGCGTTGATGCTTTTATTGTCGATTACTTCTTGTGTACTTTGCATCTTGCGGTATGTTGGGATGAAGCGGCCCGGGCTAACCTTACATGACATCGTTCATGAGACTTGCTCCACGCTTGACATGCAACTTGTATTGCATAAGTGGCTTTGCGGGTGCCTGTTTCTCCTAGCATAGTTAAGATCCAATTTACAACGGGTGATTGACAATGCTAGTATCAATGTTGTGGTTCTTGTTCGTAAGTTAGAACGACACTTATTGAAAGCCCCAAACCACGTAAAACATGCAAAGAAAATTAGAGGCGTCTAACTTTGTTTTGCAGGGGTGTGCTGTGATGTGATATGGCCATGATTGTGATTATATATGATGTATGCAATGTTCCTTATTGTAAGTTGGCAACCGGCAGGAGCCATATGGTTGTCTTTAAATTCTGTTAAGATCCGCGTGTCTATTCAAAGTAGTTGTAATAGTTGAAGCTGGTGGACGATAACCATGGAGCAGCGTCATTGACCTTGATGCTATGCTGGTAATGATGGAAATCATGTTCGTGCTTGAAGATGGAGATCGGAAGCACAAAGAAGAAAGGCCATATCATATCACTTATTATGAATTGCATGTGATGTTAATCCTTTATGCATCTTGTATTGCTTAGTAGACGACGGTAGCATTATAAGATGATCCCTCATGCACATGAATTCCAAGTCATAAAGTGTTCACCCTTAGTTAGCACCGTTGCTAAAGCTTGTTGTTTCGAAGCACCACGTGATGATCGGGTGTGTTAGATTCTGCAAGTGTATACAACGTGAGCAAGCCAGATTTGCTCATGAAGAAACTAAGGTTTGATCTTGACGAGCCTAGCCTGTCTGCACATGGCCTCGTGAACACGGATTACCGAAAGGTAGAGCATGAGTCATATAGTAGATATGATGAACATGTTGATTGTTCGCCATTGAAGCTATATCAACTCTCGTGATGATCGGTTTTGATGTGGTGGATTTGGTTCGTGTGATCACTAAAACAATGTGAGGGATATTGTTTTGAGTGGGAGTTCACCTAGATTAATTTAATTATTAATTAGAACTCAATTTATCATAAACTAAATCAAAGTGAAATTGCATAGTTGTTGTAGTCATTGGCATCCGTTTACCACCTTGCGCTTAGTTATAATTGAGATAATAGAACTATAGAATTCTGGTTAGTTACTTTACGAACTGGTATCGTATTGTTTTGAAGTGTTAATCTGAAGTTTAAAAGTCCTATTGCAAACTTTCAGTAAGTTCCGGTTACTCCATGAAGTTTAATAATTAGTATTAAATCAAGTGTAACAATTCCAAGTGTTAGTGTAATGTTTGTTTCCATCATTCTTGATATTCAAAGGATTGTCTTAATATCAAGGTTATCTAGGATCTGAAAGAGTTGTTTCAGAAACCATGATGTGTGGAAGATATTGTGATATCTGAAACAAAGTTTTGGTTGCAACATGATAGAGTATAATATGGCTAAAGTCATGTTCTTATATTTGATGAGAATTTGCAAAAGGTTGGAGACACTTGTTGTCCTAATCCTCCAAAAGGTTTTGGATAGCAACATTATAATCATAATTCATCGTTATAAGATAACAGTAGCTTGATCATGGACGATTCCATGATAAGGGTGAATATTTGATGTAGGTAAAATGTTTACTACACCAAGAGATTACTAAAGAAAGGAATTTGAAAGAACACCAAATATTTGATGATGGTGATCTACTTC
The DNA here is from genome assembly GCA_030063025.1 of Avena longiglumis. NCBI lineage: Eukaryota > Viridiplantae > Streptophyta > Magnoliopsida > Poales > Poaceae > Avena > Avena longiglumis. The sequence continues at coordinate 3,499,979 of CP125975.1, forward strand.
AAAGTGCAAGTCCAAAGACATTGGTATTTAATTATACACGCTTTGGACTATATGTCATATGTATGACTCCACTATTGATGTTGATAGATTCTTTCAAATGAAAAGAAATCTTGAAGAGAATCTCATAAATATATGGCAGAAAGGAAAAGACTAGAATTGTTCAGTTTAAGTATATAGATGATATACATGTTATGGCTATATTCTTTGCTTATTAAACAATGTGGTTCTTAAGTATTTAATACTGAATTTGTTGGTATGAATCGTCATACGAAACAACAGAATTCATGAACTACAATGGCCTAAGTAATTAGTAAAAGAATACGTGATGATGTTCATCGAGAACAAATAAAGGGTTATTGTGTTGCTCGTTAAACATCAAAGATTGCCTTCAAGATTTGTATTATCAGGTATTATGAGAACAAAAGGGTTGTTCAAATAATTACCGTAATCCATAAAAGATGGATGATTCACAAATCTCGTTGAAGAAATCACATCCATAAAAACTAGTGCTAAAAATGTCGAAAGACAAATTGATTGAAAGATCACTTAGGAAGTGACATCGCCGTTTAAATTATATTGGAAAGAAAACATGAAGAAAATCCATATGGATGGAATTTTGGAGTCTATTTGATTTTGATCAAATGACGCTTGTGAAACTTTCCTAGAGATAATTAAAACTTCGTTCATAGGTCAAAAAGGAACGAATGACTAGCTTATTGGAACTTATACATATTGTTGTACGAAGTCCATTATATGTAGTCAAGAGCGATGCATTTCAACTTCATATGCTTCCTCCAAAAAAAAAATTTGAGTGAATATATGAATATTTACTTAATAAGGATGAAGTGTGAAATATTTGAAAAGTTCAAAGTTTTTCAAGATGAAGTGCAAAATCATTGTAACAAGAATATAAACAGTTTATGATAAAGATCATAAAGGAAGATATTTGAGTTACAGAGTTTAGCATAATACCTAAGATTTAAGGAATCGTTCCGTGGATTTGCATTTCCCGAAACACCATAAGGGTATGGAGCGTTCGAGACATGTAATTAAACCTTGTTTGACATGGTAAGATCAAAGGTATAATTCATAAAACTGCCATTATATTTTAAAGATTAAAAGCTTTAGAGATTACTGTTTTTCCACTGAAAAGAGCTCCATCATAATCCGTTGAAATAACACCATATAAAGTTATGGTTTGGGATAAAACCCAAGTTATCCTTTCTTAAACATTGGTATGCTTTGCATAAGAAAGATGTTTGCAACCAAAGTCGGATGAACCTGTCTTTGTATGCTATTTTGAATAACTGTTAAGTATTCCTCCATAACACCAGAGACAAAAGTTTTTGTCGCTTAGAACGTCAAGTTTCTTTGGGAAGGAATTTTTCGTGAAAAGTTAAGTGGGAGGACAATAGAACTTTGATAAGGTTAAAAGAACCTTAGCTATATGTGCAAAGTTGCGCAGCGCCGAAAAGTGTTCCGGAGGCAGCAACAATGCTCATGGCTCACGTGCCTCAAAGGTTGTGGTCACAGAGATCTAAGTTCCTATTGAAACAAGTAGATCGGGTAAACAATCAAATACCAAGATTTGAGGGTTGAATCATTATTTGAGAATAATGAACTGACTACATGCAAAGAAGCGATGATGGGCCCTGACTCCGTCAAATGGCTTGAAGCCATAAAATCCGTGATAGTTCCATACACGAGAAATCAAGTTTTGAACTTGAAGGACCCTCGAGAAAGGTGTAAGACCTTACAGTTGTGTTTTGATCTATAAAGAAATAGACATGGATGTTTTACATCTATGAAATAGTCGACATGTTGGGAAAGAGTTCACAAAATGTTCAAAGGTTGACTATGACAAGATTTGATCTTTCATAGCGATATTTAGTCTAGACGGATTAATGTAGCAACCACTACATATAATTTTGTTATATGATAGTTGGATAAACAAAACAAATTCTTCTAATAGAAGGGTTACCTAGGACGTGTGCATAACCCGGTCCATAGGGTTTTGTTAATTCAAAGGCCGCTAAAAGCATATGCAAACTTCAATGGTTAAAGTGAGCATCGTGGAGTTGGAATCTTCACTGTGATGAAACTGTTAAAGGAGTTTAAAAGTTCATCAGAGACGATGAAGATGCTTGCATTTGCAAGAAATTAAGTGGGAGCGCTAAGACATGTTTCTAATACATTATGTGGAAGACATATTGTTGATTGGAAATAATGTATCTTTTATTAACACATATTAAGAATTTCATCCCGATGAAAGACTTAGGCAAAACCCAAATATTTGGCATCAATAGACGCTAATATGGTTGTGCGTGAAGTACATAGACGATATATTGAATGAGTTCAATATAGAAACTACAAGAAAAGGTTCTTGTCGCACAGAAAGGATTGAAAGAGTTCAATGTTGATGATATATTCAAGTGTATTGACATTTGGTAAAGTGAAACAAATAATCAAGTATAGATTGATACTTGATGTATGAAATCACAAAGAGTATTTATATCAATCATACTGTGATATGTACAAATCCAGATATGTCCTATGCTCTAAATGTTGTGAGCATATACCAGAATGATTTGTAAGATGATCATTGGACAATAGTAAGGATATTCTTATGATCTTTTGGAAGAACTAAGAGTATATTATTTGTAGAAGTGACAAATAGATGGTTAGTTCATTGTAAAAGTACTACATTGATACTAGTTTTGTCACAAAGTACAAATTAAGTTTATCTCAATCTAAACTAAGGGTGGCACAATATAATGGAAAGAGAGTTCCATAATGGATTTGGATGAGTTCCAAAGTTAAGACATTGTGACAGATACTACAACAAAAGGCTAAGTATATGACTGCTATTTTAGGAGCAAAAGAGGGCATTTGTGTCAAGTAGTTTGTTATCAAACTAGGTGTAGTTCACAGTGGGATAATACTATGAAGATATATTGTACGACAATATTATCAACATGTTTTAACCCCAAAGAGCTAAAGGTCACACAGAAAGACCAAATTTATACAAAGCCATCTCATTAGAGAATGAATGATGCGTAGAGACGCAAAGACATGCAATTACACACGGACCTGGAAGTGTCAGATCCGTAGATCAGTTGACCACTAGCAATCGTGTACATACAACACCGGAAAGCCATAGGTGTTGAATACACAAAGGTTTGAAACTAGATTATTGACTCTAATGCAAGTGGGAGACTGTTGGAGATATGCCCAAGAGGCAATAATAAAGTGGTTATTATCATATCTTCACACTTATGATAAAATGTTTACATACCATGCTATAATTGTATTAACCGGAAACATTAATACTTGTGTGATTTGTAAACTAAAATAAGAGTCCCTAGTAAAGCCTCTTGTTAAACTAGCTTGTTGGTTAATATATGATCATGGTTTCCTGATCATGAACATAGAGATGTTATTAACAACAGGATCATATCATTAGGAGAATGATGTGATGGACATACTCCTATAGATAAGCGTAGCATAAAGATCAAGTCATTTCAATAGTTCAATTGATATATGCTTTCTGATACATAGTAACCTAATTCCTTCGACCATGAGATCATGCATATCACCTTTACCGGATGGATGCTTTGATGACATCAAACACCACACCGTAACTGGGTGGCTATAAAGGTGGCATGAAGTGTTCGGAAAGTATTGGTTGAAACACATGGATCAAGAATGAGATTTGTCCATCCACATGACGGATAGATATACTCTGGGCCCTCTCGGTGGAATGTCATCCAATTAGCTTGCAAGCATGTGACTGGGTCACAAGGGATCACATATCACGGGAACGAGAAAAGAGTACTTATCGGTAACGAGGTTGAACTAGGTATGCAGAGATACCGACGATCATAACCTCGGATAAGTAAACTATCGTGAGACAAAGGGAAATTGGTATCGTATGTAAGTGGTTCATTCGATCGCAAAGTAATCGTATAAATATGTAGAGCCATATGAATTTCCGATTCCTCTATTGGTTATTGTTCGAGAAGTGTCTCGATCATGTCCGCATAATTCACGAACCGTAGGGAGACACACTTAAGGATTCGACGTTGTTTGAGTAGTTATGGTATTATGAGAAAGAGACCGAATGTTGTTGGTCTCGGATGGGATCCGGGATATCACGAGGTGATCCGGAATGGTCCGGAGAATAAGATTCATATAAGGAAAGTCCCGTTTCGGAGTTCGGGAATGATTCCGGTGTTTTCATCGGGAATGTTCTAGAAGGTTCCGGATTGTCCGGCACTCCGGGGGGGGGAGGGTACATGAGTGTGTCATTGAATGATTGCATCATGTACTAAGTGTTATTGCTGTTCCAAAAACATGAAAGTCAAATTGCCAGTTTGAAAGTCAAACGGCTAAAACAGGAAACTGTGGGAAACAAGCAAGAGGAGTTGGAACCAACTTGGAGGAGGAGTCCCACTCCTCCAGGCCGGCGCCCAGCCCTAGGCCGAGTTGGGGAGGGACTCCCTCCCTCCCCTGGCGCGCCTAGCCCCTCCACCCATAAAAGGAGGGGCAGGGATCCTCCTTGAGACACACAAGTTTCCACCTCTAATCTCAGGTTTAGAGCCGTTTGGTTTAGAGCTTCTAATTGCTTTAGCCTGCGGTTTATAGCCTTCTAATTGGTGTGTCTAATCTCTAGACCACTAATAGCCCTCTCTCATAATCCACCATACTCGCTCGGCTTAAGCGAAGCCTGCGGGATCTCCCTCTACTTCAGGTACCACGCCGTTGTCTGCGGAATCGCGAGGAGAGTGCTATAACCTCCATTTTCTTTGGAACAAGGGAGAGGAAGGTCTTCGTCAGTACGAGCGTGTGACCGATCATGAAGCGCTGCGGAGCATGGCCGGAAGGATCGTCTACACGATCTTGAGATCGGAAAGAGTACGACTACATCACCCATGAGAATCTGCTCTCGTTAACCGCTTTGGAATCTTCGAGGGTGAGTTATTCCATCGACTCGTTGCTGCAATCTAGTAGATAGATCTTGGCTTGTTTGTTTGTATGCGATAGAAAATTTTTGTTTTCCATGCTACGAACCCCTAGGGTATCGAGCCGTGTCTATATGTAGATCTGTTGCCTGAGTAGAACACAATGGTCATTGTGGGCGTTGATGCTTTATTGTCGATTACTTCTTGTGTACTTTGCATCTTGCGGTATGTTGGGATGAAGCGGCCGGGCTAACCTTACATGACATCGTTCATGAGACTTGCTCCACGCTTGACATGCAACTTGTATTGCATAAGTGGCTTTATGGTGCCTGTTTCTCCTAGCATAGTTAAGATTCAATTTACAACGGGTGATTGACAATACTAGTATCAATGTTGTGGTTCTTGTTCGTAAGTTAGAACGACACTTATTGAAAGCCCCAAACCACGTAAAACATGCAAAGAAAATTAGAGGCGTCTAACTTTGTTTTGCAGGGGTGTGCTGTGATGTGATATGGCCATGATTGTGATCATATATGATGTATGCAATGTTCCTTATTGTAAGTTGGCAACCGACAGGATCCATATGGTTGTCTTTAAATTCTGTTAAGATCCGCGTGTCTATTCAAAGTAGTTGTAATAGTTGAAACCGGTGGACGACAACCATGGAGCGTCATTGACCTTGATGCTATCTTGGTAATGATGGAAATCATGTTCGTGCTTGAAGATGGAGATCGGAAGCACAAAGAAGAAAGGCCATATCATATCACTTATTATGAATTGCATGTGATGTTAATCCTTTATGCATCTTGTATTGCTTAGTAGCAGCGGTAGCATTATAAGATGATCCCTCATGCACATGAATTTCAAGTCATAAAGTGTTCACCCTTAGTTAGCGCCGTTGCTAAAGCTTGTTGTTTCAAGCACCACGTGATGATCGGGTGTGTTAGATTACGCAAGTGTATACAATGAGCAAGCCAGATTTGCTCATGCGAAACTAAGGTTTGATCTTGACGAGCCTAGCATGTACGGACATGGTCTCGGAACACGGATCACCGAAGGTAAAGCATGAATCATATAGTAGATATGATGAACATGACGATTGTTCGCCATTGAAACTATCAACTCTCGTGATGATCGGTGTTGATGTAGTGGATTTGTCTGTGTGATCACTAAAACGATGTGAGGGATGTTGTTTTGGTGGGAGTTCACCTAGGTTAATTTCATTATTAATTTGAACTCAATTTTTCATAAACTTAGTCTAAACTATTGCAAATATGTTGTAGATCAATGGCAGCCCTACCATCAATTTTAATGCGTTCTAGAGAAAGAAAAATTGAAAACAATGGAAGCAACTTCATGGATTGGTTCCAATTTGAGGATTGTCCTCACATGGTAATTTGACCTATGTCTGGATGCATTGGGTGACCCACACTGGTGATGCTTGCCGATGAACTAAAGAATGTTTACCTCGCTCGGAAGAATCGTACTCCATAGTTCAGTCGCTATCTTGTATGGTTTAGAATCGGAGCTTGAAAGGTTTGAAGATTCAGACCCATATGATATTGTCGAGGATCTCAAATTGATTTTGAGACTCATGCGGCAATTGAAAGCTATGAGGCTTGAAAAGTTCTTTAATTGCAAGATGGAAGAGGGCAGCTCGTCGGTGAGCATGTGCTTAAGATGTCCAGACGCAAACAAACTTCAAAGCTTGGGTATAGTGATTCCTAATGCTTTGGGGATTTACCGTGTCCTCCAATCACTACCACCAAGTTACAAGAACTTTGTGATGAACTATAACATGCGTAACATGAACAAGCGTTGCCGAATTTGCTATGTTAAAGTCTCTGCGAGTGGAGATCAAGAAAGAGCACCAAGTGTTGTTGGTAAATAAGACCACCAAATTCAAGAAAGGCAAGTCTAAGCGAAGGGACACTTCAAGAAGGGTGGTAAGAAAGTTACCACGCGAAGAAGACCAAGGCTGGACCTAAGCACGATCTTGAGTGCTTTTACCGCAAGGAGAAGGTCCTTTGAAGCGGAATTGCCCAAAGTACTTGGCGGATTTGAAGAACGGCAACATCAAGAAGAAAGGTATATCGATATACATGTTATTGATGTGTATCTCACTAGTACTCGTAGTAGTGCTGGGTATTTGATCTTGGTTGGTTGCTCATATTTGTAACTCAAACAGTCTTTCGAATAAACGGAAGCTAGCGAAGAACGAGGTGACGATGCGCGTGGGAAGCGGATCAAAGATTGATGTGATCGCGGTCGACGCTACCCTTCATCTACCATCGGGATTAGTTTTATACTTAAATAATTGTTATTTGGTGCTGCGTTGAGCATGAACATTATATCGGGATCTTGTTTATTGCAGACGGTTACTTGTTTAAGTCCGAGAATAATGTTTGTTCAATTTATATGAGTAATATGTTTTATGCACATGCACCTTTGATAGATGGTCTATTCTTATTGAATCTCGATAGTGGAAATACACATATCAACAACATTGAGGCTAAACGTTTGAAATCAGCGATAATTCGACCTATATGTGGCAATCTTTGTCGTGGTCACATTGGAGTGAAACGTATGAAGAAACTCCATTCCGATGGACTTCTTGAATCACTTGATTTTGAATCACTTGAAAGATGCGAAGCATGTCTGATGGGAAAAATGACTAAGACTCCATTTTCTGGTATGATGGAGCGAGCTATGGACTTATTGGAAATCATACATACCGATGTGTGTGGCCCAATGAGTGTAGCATCGCGCGGTGGTTATCGTTATGTTCTTACCTTCACGGATGACTTGAGTAGATATGGATATATCTATTTCATGAAACATAAGTCCGAAACTTTCGAGAAGTTTAAGGAGTTTCAAAGTGAGGTAGAGAATCAACGTAATAAGAAGATTAAATTTCTACGTTCTGATCGTGGAGGTGAATATCTAAGTTACGAGTTTGGCGAGCATTTGAAGAAATGCGGAATACTTTCACAGTTGACACCGCCGGGAACACCACAGCGTAATGGTGTGTCCGAACGTCGTAATCGAACTCTCTTAGATATGGTTCGTACTATGATGTCACTTACAGATTTACCGCTATCATTTTGGGGTTATGCATTAGAAACAGCCGCATTCACTTTAAATAGGGCACCGTCTAAATCCGTTGAAACGACACCGTATGAATTATGGTTTGGGAAGAAACCTAAATTGTCGTTCCTTAACGTTTGGGGATGCGAAGCCTATGTAAAGAAGTTACAGCCGGACAATCTTGAACCCAAAGCGGAAAAATGCGTCTTCATAGGATACCCGAAGGAAACTATTGGGTATACCTTCTATCATAGATCCGAAGGCAAAATCTTCGTTGCCAAGAATGGATCCTTTCTAGAGAAGGAATTTCTCTCGAAAGAAGTGACTGGAAGGAAAGTATAACTCGACGAGGTTGTCGAAGCTTCTCTCGAAATTGCGAGTAGCACAGCACCGGAAGAAGTTCCTGTGGTGCCTGCACCAATTAGAGAGGAAGCTAATGATGGTGATCATGAAACTTCGGTTGAAGTTGCTACAGAGCCTCGGAGGTCAACAAGAACTCGTAGCACTCCAGATTGGTATGATCCCGTTATGAGTGTCATGTTGGTGGACAACACCGATGATCCCGAGACATATGAGGAAGCAATGATGAGCCCAGATTCCAATAAATGGCAAGAATCCATGAAATCCGAGATTGGATCCATGTACGAAAACCAAGTATGGACTTTGGTGGACTTACCGGATGGCCGGAAGGCTGTCGAGAACAAATGGATTTTGAAGAAGAAAACATATGCTGATGGTAATGTTACTATCTATAAAGCTCGACTTGTCGCAAAAGGGTTTCGACAAATTCAAGGAGTTGACTACGATGAGACTTTCTCACCAGTAGCGAAGCTAAAATCTGTGAGGATTATGTTAGCAATCGCTGCATATTATGATTATGAGATATGGCAGATGGATGTCAAAACAGCATTCCTCAATGGAGACATTGATGAAGAGTTGTATATGATGCAACCCAAAGGTTTTGTCGATCCTAAAGATGCTAACAAGGTATGCAAGCTTCAACGGTCCATCTATGGATTGAAGCAAGCATCCCGAAGTTGGAATCAACGTTTTGATAAGGTAATCAAAAGTTTTGGTTTTATACAAACTTATGGAGAAGCTTGTATTTACAAGAAAGTGAGTGGGAGCTCTGTAGCATTCTTAATACTATATGTGGATGACATATTGTTGATTGGGAATGATGTAGACCTTCTTAATAGTGTCAAAGAATATTTGAATAATAGTTTTTCAATGAAGGATCTTGGCGAAGCAGCTTACATATTAGGCATAAAGATTTACAGAGATAGATCGAAACGCCAAATATCATTGTCACAGAGTACATATTTGGACAAAGTTCTAAAGAGGTTTGGAATGGAAGAAAGCAAGAAAGGGTTCTTGCCCATGTTGCTAATCGACCTTGAGTAAAACTCAAAATCGACATCGGCGTAAGATAGAGAAAGGATGAGTAAGACTCTATGCCTCAGCCATAGGATCTCTAATGTATTCCATGCTATGTACTAGACCCGACATTGCATATCTTTTAGTTTAACTAGCAGATATCAAAGTGATCCGAGTGGATCATTGGACATGATCAAAAACATCCTTAAGTACTTGAGAACAACTAAGGATATGGTTCTTTCTTATGGAGGTGATGAACAGCTCGTTGTTAATGGTTACACCGATGCTAGTTGGAACACCGATCCGCATGATTCTAAATCACAATCTGGATACGTATTTATTTTGAATGGTGCAGCATTAATGGAGGTGCAAAGCAAAGCGTTGTGGCGAGATCTTCAACTGAATCGGAATACATGGCTGCTTCGGAGGCTTCAAAAGAAGCGATATGGATGAAAGAGTTCATTATAGAGCTGGGTGTGGTTCCTAGTGCGCTGGACCCAATGTCTATCTACTGTGATAACATGGGAGCCACAGCCAATGCGCAAGAACCAAGGTCACACAAGAAGCTAAAGCACATCAAGCTGCGTTTTCACGCTATTCGAGAACATATCCAGGATGGGGATATAAAGATTTGCAAAGTACACACAGATCTGAATGTGGCGGATCCGTTGACTAAACCTCTCCCAAGGGCAAAACATGACCAACACCAAACTGCCATGGGTGTTCGGTATATTATCATGTGATCTAGATTAGATGACTCTAGTGCAAGTGGGAGACTGTTGGAGATATGCCCTAGAGGCAATAATAAATATAGTTATTATTATATTTTCGTGTTTATGATAAATGTTTACATTCATGCTATAATAGTATTAACAAGGAAACATTGATACTTGTGTGATTTGTAAACTTAATTTGAAGTCCCTAGTATAGCCTTTATACATCACTAGCTTGTTGGTTGATAAATGATTGTGGTTTCCCTATCATGAACATTGAGATGTTATCAACAACAAGATCATATCGTTAGGAGAATGATATGGTGGACATGCTCCTATAGATAAGCGTAGCATAAAGATCAAGTCATTTCATTAGTTCAATTGCTATATGCTTTCTGATACAGAGTAACCTAATTCCTTCGACCATGAGATTATGCATATCACCTTTACCGGATGGATGCTTTGATGACATCAAACACCACACCGTAACTGGGTGGCTATAAAGGTGGCATTGAGTGTTCGGAAAGTATTGGTTGAGACACATGGATCAAGAGTGGGATTTGTCCATCCATATGACGGATAGATATACTCTGGGCCCTCTCGGTGGAATGTCATCCAATTAGCTTGCAAGCATGTGACTGGCTCACAAGGGATCACATATCACGGGAACGAGAAAAGAGTACTTATCGGTAACGAGGTTGAACTAGGTATGCAGATACCGACGATCATAACCTCGGATAAGTAAACTATCGTGAGACAAAGGGAAATTGGTATCGTATGTAAGTGGTTCATTCGATCGCAAATTAATCGTAGAAATATGTGGGAGCCATATGAATTTTCAGATTCCTCTATTGGTTATTGTTCGGAGAAGTGTCTCGATCATGTCCGCATAATTCACGAACCGTAGGGAGACACACTTAAGGATTCGATGTTGTTTGAGTAGTTATGGTATTATGAGAAAGAGACCGAATGTTGTTGAGTCTCGGATGGGATCCGGATATCACGAGGTGATCCGGAATGGTCCGGAGAATAAGATTCATATAAGGAAAGTCCGTTTGAGTTCGGGAATGATTCCGTGTTTTCATCGGGAATGTTCTAGAAGGTTCGGAATGTCCGCACTCCGGGAGAACGGGTACATGAATGTGTCATTGCATATTGGAATGATTGCATCATGTACTAAGTGTTCTCTGTTCCAAATAAAGGATTAAATTGAATCCTAAATTGAAAAGTCAAATAGCAAGTATGAAAAGTCAAACGGCTAAAATTGGAAAGAGGGAAAGAGGAAAGTGTGGAAACCTTGGGGAGGAGTTCCTCCTCCAACCGCGGCCCACCTCCAAGGCGAGTTGGGGAGGGACTCCTCCCTCCCCTTGGCCGGCCCTCCACCTATAAAAGGAGGCAGGGCTCCTCCTAGACACACAAGTTCCTATCCTCTAAATCTAAACCCTAGCCCTGGCCTCCGGTTTAGAGCCGTTTTGGTTTAGAGCTTCTAATTGCCCTAGCCTTCGGTTTAGAGCCTTCTAATTGGTGTGTCTAATCCCTAGACCACTAAAGCCTCTCTCATACTCCACCATACTGCTCCGGCTTAAGGCGAAGCCTGCGAGATCTCCCTCTACTTCGTACCACACGTTGTCTTGCGGAATCGCGAGGAGAGTGCTACAACCTCCATTTTCTTTGGAACAAGGAGAGGAAGGTCTTCGTCAGTACCGAACGTGTGACCCGGCTGCGGAGCTGCGAACGCAGCCTTGAAGGATCGCCTACGATCTTGAGATCGGAAGAATCGACTACATCACCCACGAGAATCCGCTCGTTAAACACTTTGGAATCTTCGAGGTAAGTTATTCCATCGACTCGTTGCTACAATTTAGTAGATAGATCTTGGCTTGTTTGTTTGTATGCGATAGAAATTTTTGTTTTCCATGCTACGAAACCCTACAACAACAACAACCAAGAGATGCACATGAGAGAACAACTACTAGCAAACCAAACCCAGTTGAACCAAGTGACAACTCAGTTTTAGCCAACAACAATGGATTAGACCCATCATACAAAAGTTTTTGGAAATTCAATCCAAATTGTTACAAGGGATGGCCACTCAAATGATCAACATGGGAGACAACTGTTCCCAAGGAGTTTGTGACAACAAGGATGTCAAAGATGATATTCTAGAAGGAATCCAAGCTTGCAATATTTGTGGAGACAAGGATCACACTTCCAAAGAGCATGAAGATCAATGCCCCAACTGTGAAGAGACACATCCAAATAATCAATGCCTCACATCTCAAGCTACTTGTTTCCTATGTGAAGGAAATAATCATGTCCCTATCCAATGCCCCATCTATTCCATAGTTCAACAAAGGAAACAAGGTGGAGTGCAACAACAGTTTGTAAACCCTCATGAAGGAACAACTTCTACCAAGAAGGATGAAAGCAAAGTCAAAACTATGCACCATAAGGCCAAATCCAAAGTGATCACAAAGTGTTGCTACTCTTGTGAAGAAGAAGGTCATATCTCTAGTAAATGCCCCAAGAAGAAAGATTTCCCACCTTTGTGGTGAAGTATGAAGAGCATGAACTAGAAGAACTCCTAGCTTTGGAGAGACCCAAGAAGAAGAAGAAGAAGAAATGCCCCAACCCTAGCAAGAAGGATATTACCCAAGAGCAATGTTACACTTGCAAAGAGATGGGACACTATGCCAATGAATGCCCAGAAAAGAAGAAGAACCAAGGAAACAAACAGGAGGCAATGATACCAAAGGAAAAGAAAGATATCAGCCAAGTGATGTGTTTCAATTGCAAAGAACCAGGTCATTATGCAAGCAATTGTCCAGAAAAGATGAAGCACAAGATAAACAAGCCTATGAAGGATCTCAACCTTGTCACATGTTTCAAGTATGGAAACAAAGGACACAATGCAGATGTTTGCCCAGAGAAGTTTCAATAAGATTCCAAGCAAGCCAAGAAGTAATCTAGTTGGAAAAAATTTCAGGGTGGTAGTACCCTAGTTGCTTTGAGCCAACTTGTAACCCCTAACCTTCCCAAATCTCGGGACGATATTTATTTTAAGGGTGGTAGCCTGTCACATCCCAAAATTTTCCAAATTTTGAAATGCGAAAAAATAAATAAACAAAATAAAATTTTGTTGAAATTTAGGGTTAGAAGAAACTTTTTGATTCCAATTGGAAACATCAAAACCTATTTTGGTCAAAAAAAATCCTAAAGGGATTTACAAAGATAAACAATTAATAAAGAAAGTTAAAATAGTTGGATTCACTATTTTTGGATCTTTTAATAAAAAGATATGGTTTTTATAAAGGAAAGGTAGAAATATAAATAAGGATTATTTTATAGAGCCAAATTAAATCTTGGACAAACTTTTGAAATAAAATATTCTATTTGATGAAAAGAGTAAAGTTTTATTTAAATAAAATAATGAGGATTTATTAATATCCATTTTTATTAAAGTAAAGGCTTTTCCATTTTTTATAAACACTAAAACTTGTTAATTTATTTAAATAAGATTTCCAAGTGTTTTAGTTTTTCAAATGAAACCTACTAAAAAGATTTTGATATTATTTATAATTCAAAAGGAGTTTTAAAAATAAATTAAAAGCTATTTGAATTAAAGACTATGGTCTATTTATTTAATTATTAATAGATCTTAAAAGAATTATTTTATTTTTGACTTTGATATATGTTGATAAACAGAATAAAAATTCACCCAAAGTTTGGAGGTGATTTGAATTCAAATGGAGATTGAAAAAGATTATTAAATCTTATTTAATTAATACTAGAGCCTATTTTAAATAATTAAAAGACACTAAAAAGGATAAATATATTATTCTAAATTTGACTTTGGAATGTGCTATTAATCAGTATATGAATCTACACACATTTTGGTTGAGGTTTGAAATCAAATTGATGTTTGAATTAATTAAACAAAACCAAAACAGATTAATAGAAATGGAAAAAGGGAAAAACAATCAGATAAAAAAATGGAATAGAGGCAACCCAACCCGGCAGACCTAGTCCAGGCCCAGCAGCCCATCTTCCTCTCTCCCCCAAAACGTTATTCTCTCACTCACAAGTTGACCCGCATAGCGAATGACAGTTGGACCCCACCTCCTCCTCCTCTCTCTCGCTGTCAAGCGACCCCACTGCCCCGTCAGCTCCGTCCTCCCTGCGTTGACCACGCCTCCAACCCCTCCTCGCTGTTTCTGGCCATTGAAGCCGGCGTCAATACGCTTTACTGCCTTCATTACTCCACCCCGCGACCATGCCATCTTAAGTGCCTTCGCCCCCTCTATCTTTCCCCTCACTCGCTAGACCCTAGTGCGCCCCCAGGCTGCCAAATTTCATGTCGCACCGCCACTGTCTCCGGCGAGCTCACCGAGCAATTCCGGCCAGTCGACGTCGCCCCTCGCCTCATCGAGCACACTATCGTGACCCCCAGTCCCTGGCGCTTCTCTCTGCACCCACATCCCGCCCGCGCGTGCTTTGCAACGTCGACAACGACGACACCAAGCCCCACCACCGCCTGCCATTTCCTCCAGCGAATTTCCCTGGTAAGCTCGGACCGCCCCGGTGCTTATCGTTGATGCTCGCATGTTTCCTGGTACCGTGCGCGTCTAACGGTACCTTCCACTTGCCGTAGGGTGACCTGTAGCCTCGCCCCCGTTGTCAACTGAGCGAGTCCGACGCCGTCACTGACTCCGGCAAGGAATCCACGCAGCTGCAGCACGCCCCTCGATGAGCTACCACCACCTTGAGCATCCCCACGCCACGGTGAACCTGGTGAGCCATTCCCCTTACTCCATTTCTTCCGTTTTGGCCAGCTATGCCGCTGTTTGACCGTGCGCCGCCACACGCCGCCGCCAACGCCGCTGCTTATTGGTCAAACGCGTAGCGACCGTTAGATCTCGATCCTGTGACATAGATAGATTAACTTAAAGCAAAGGGGTATGCGATCCGTGCCATGCGATCAAGTGAAATCCTATGGTCTGTGTTAGCCGATCCGCGTGAAGAGGTATAGACGAATCAGAATGTGACACGTAGCCTGGAATCTGTTTTAAAACCAGAAACTTGTCTATTTGATGTTCCAATTTGAAAAATTCATAGATTTCAAACCACACGTCCAAATTTTGCAAATTTTATATCAATGAAATCAGCAACACAAGTACTTTATGACCATGCACTTTGTTTAGTGAAATGCTTCTGTTAAATTGATTGTTTTTGCAGAAACTTGTGTATGCATGTTTAGAATATAAAAATTGTTCTAAAACGATTTTTGAGATAAAATCTTTGGAAAATGGTTTTTTTTAACCTACTGACCATAGAAATCAATTTGTGGTTTCAAAAATATATTTGGTGAAGCAAAAGAATAAACCTTTGATTTAAACCATTTCTAGTCAATTAAAAATATTGTTTATTTGTTAAAAATGCTTTTTGAAGAAAAGCTTTGGGAAATGTTTTGGAATAAACTCTCTGACCCCAAGCACCAATCTTTATGATTTAAAAATGTATTTGGTGAACCCTATAAAGATTGGTTCTTGGATAAAGGCATTTTCAACCACATAAAATAATGATTTGGTTTAAAAATGATTTATATGTAAAATCTTTTACAAATAGTTTTACCACTTTATAAAATGACCAATAAGTGTTTTAGAATGTTTATAACCTATTATAAACCACTTTTGTAAATAAAACAAAGTTTGGCATGCTTGCATGGATTGTTTTGATTCTATTAATTTATGTGATGTTGCTTGAATGATAGAATGAAATGTTGCCTGCTTGATTGAATTGTAGTGAAATTTGAAGAGTGTGAACATTTCAAGATCAAGGAGTGAACTTATACTCTCTACCAAAAAGGCAAGTGATGCTTCATACTTTTATCCCATTATTTTCACTATGCATTAGTGATATTTCTAAGTAGGACTTGCATGGAATTTTGCTAAGTATAAACTATGCGATGGGAAATCCTAGTAGATGAAACCTTAGTAGAATTATCCTTAGTTAAGATTCCTACTACTATCATGCTTAGCTTTGCTAGTAGAAAACAAGGGTGGAATATATATTCATACTATGGAATATTTCTAAGTCAAGGACTTGTGTTTTGTTTAATAAAACAACTAAGTGAATGAATCACCTGGGTGGAATGGAAGGAATGGTTTGTATTGAGTGGTTCACAAGGCCCATTTCTATGGTTTACCTTGTGTATCTCACTTGTGGATGGCCACCCAGGAACAAATAGATTTGAGATGTCAAATGTTGAGAAGCTTCAAGTGCAGCCACTTGGCATTATGGGCTCTGCCTGGATCACATAGGTTGCAATAACTTAGCCATTTGGAAAGTTGGTGGTAGTGGGATGATAGGTTGGAATGCTTCCATTTGCTCTAAGGGAAGGCTTCT
The DNA here is from genome assembly GCA_030063025.1 of Avena longiglumis. Taxonomy (NCBI): domain Eukaryota; kingdom Viridiplantae; phylum Streptophyta; class Magnoliopsida; order Poales; family Poaceae; genus Avena; species Avena longiglumis. The sequence goes on from CP125975.1 coordinate 3,516,522, forward strand.
GAAAGGTCCTGTCTTGGTGAAAATCAAGTCTTGTGGGGAAAGTGCACCACCTCTGCAGAGTGTAAAATCTAAGTACTTAGCCATGTCCCTAGTAAAGCACAATTTGAGCATCAAGACATGGAAGCTATCAAGAATCTCCTCATCCCAATTTCTAAGTAAAAACTTGTGGTTGAACAAGGGTTGAAGGATCACCAATTTCTATTGGGAGATGCCTTGGGAATGATTTTGTGAAGCAAAAACTTAGTGTTTACAAATGATAAGGAAAATATATTTTGAGCAATGCAAGCCTAAGCTCCACTTAGCCAAATGAATATAGATGATGTATTGACCCTTGTGGCTGTAACTTATTATGTTTCAGGTTTGTTTGATGTTAGAGAAGTTTATTGATTAGGATTACAAGTCTACAACCAACATGTCTGCCTGTGGCACTTTGAAGATGAAGGACCCCATGCTATTATTATATTCTGCAGCATTGTAATGAGATAGCCAAATGAGCTATGTAAGATGTAATAAATTATTTTATTCCTGGTTATAAAGTTGTATTATGACCTTTGTTTCTTGATATTACATCATAACTGTGGATGCTAGCTATTGATCCAGGAACTAGCATTGTAAACACAGGGAACCTTTCCTTTACAAAGGAGGCAGGGCTTCGCCTACGCGCAGTCGGGAGAGAGAGAGAGGTGGAGGGGCAGCAGGACGGCTGGGTGGGGGAGGGTGCGCCCCTGCCCTCGTTATATAGGGGGCTGGCCGGCCCCCTTGGCCCCTCCTCCAAGCCCTAGGGCGGCGGCCCCAAGGGTGGAGTTGGGGGCAAGTTTTCCCCCTTCCTTCTAGAAGGCTCCCCTAGGGTTTCCCCTAGGGCTCGCCGGCTGGGCCTTGGGGTCCTTGTGGTCCTGGCCCAAAGTGGCCAGGGCACTTCCCCTTAGGCTCACGTAGGCCTCCGACAAGTGGGCCCACGTTGGTCCCACTCCGGAACCTTCTAGAACCTTCCGGTACAATACCGATAAACTCTGAAACGATTCTGAAATCCAAAAAACTGCTTTCCTTTATATGAATCTTATTCTCCGGACCATTCTAGAACCTCTCGTGACGTCCTGGATCTCATCCGAGACTCTGAATAAAAACTCATAAACCAATCATCCATTCCATCCTAGCGTCGAAGCACATTAAGTGTGTGACCCTACGGGTTCGAGAATATGCAGACATGATCTTCTATCAATAATCAACAGCGGGATCTGGAAACCCATATTGACTCCCACACATTCATCGATGATTATATCGGATGAACAACGATGCCAGGATTCAATTAATCCCATATATGTATTCCCTTCGTCACGCGATATTTTACTTGTCCGAGATTCGATCGTTGGTATTGGCATATCTAGTTCAATCTCGTTCACAACAAGTACTTTACTCGTTCCGTAATCTGATATCACTTTGCGATTAACTCCTTAACCACGTGCTTGCAAGCGGTGTTGATATCGATTACCGAGTGGTCCCGAAGTATATCTCTCCGACTCGGGAGGGACAAATTCCATCTCGATACATACAACCCAACAAGTACTTTCCGATCACCTGAGAGACACCTTTATGATCACCCTCACATAGGATGACGTTTGATGACCTCAAAGCTTTCTTCCGATACCAGGGAGTTGTATTATATCATGGTCTAAGGAATACAATACTTGACATAGGAAAAAGCTTTGCAAAGATGAACACGATGACACTATCTAATTGCTCTGCTTAATTTGGGTCTGTCCATCATATCATTCTCCTAATGACATGATCTCATTATTAATCGACAACTCATTTCTATGGTTAGGAAACCTTAACCATCATTAATCAATGAGCTAGTCCATAGAGGCGTACTAGGGACACAGGGTTGTTCATAAACCACACAAGTATCAAAGTTTCCGCTTAATACAATTCTAGCATGGAATATAAACTTTATCATGAACAAGAATTATAATAATAAAATCTTTATTATTGCCTCTAGGGAATAATTCCAATAGTCTCCCACTTGCACTAGAGTCAATAATTTAGTTTACATCTGACAACAATCTAACACCCATGGCATTAAGGTGATGATCATGTTTTGCTCGTGGAAGAGGTTTAGTCAACGGATCTGCGACATTTAGGACCGTATGTACGTTGCTAATCTTCAGATCTCCATCTGCTATATAATCTCGAATTATATGAAAATGGCGGTTGATGTGCTTGGTATTTGCATGATATCTTGGTTCCTTAGCCAGTGCTATGGCGCCAGTGTTGTCGCACAATATCTCCAGTGGGTCCAAGGCACTTGGAACCACACCAAGCTTAGTGATGAAGTTCTTGATCCAAACTCCTTCACTTGACGCTTCTGAAGTAGCCATGTATTCCATTTCTGTTGTAGATCCCGCGATCACGCTTTGATTGCAGCTTCTCCAGCTCACAGCTCCACCATTCAAAATATAAACGTATCCTGTCTGAAATTTAGAATCATCCTGGTCGGTGTCAAAACTAGCGTCAATGTAACCTTTTACGACGAGCTGCTCATCACCTCCATAGACCAAGAACATTTCTTTAGTTCTATTTAAATACTTTAGGACGTTCTTTATGGCTGTCCAGTGTTCCACTCCTAGATCACTTTGGTATCTGCTCGTCAAACTAAGAGCATTGGACACATCCGGTCTAGTACATAGCATGGCATACATGATAGAATCTATGGCCGAGGCATATGGCACTTTGCTCATAGTATCTCTATCATTTACCGTAGCTGGACACTGAGCTTGCTCAATATCTTATCTGACAACATGGGCAATGAACCTTTCTTTGCTATACCATTCTGAACTTTTTCAGAACTTTGTCTAGATATGTACTTTGGCTTAAAGCTATTAGGCATCTTTGTCTATCTCTATAGATTTTGATGCCTAATATATAAGCAGCTTCTCCTAGGTCTTTCATTGAAAAACATTTATTCAAATAACTCTTCACATCGTTAAGCATACCAATGTCATTTCCAATAATCAATATGTCATCCACATATAGTACCAAAAATGTCACCGAGCTCCCACTCACTTTCTTGTATATACAAGCTTCATAGCAATTTGGAACAAATCCAAAGCTCTTGATCACTTGATCAAAATGAAGGTTCCAACTCCGAGATACTTGCTTCAGTCCATAAGTGGAACGCTGAAGTTTGCACACCTTATTAGCATCCTTAGGATTGACAAAACCTTCGGGCTGCATCATATACAACTCTTTATCAATGTTGCCATTGAGGAACGCAGTCTTGACATCCATCTGCCATATTTCATAATCATGAAATGCAGCAATCGCTAAAAAAAGCCGAATGGACTTAAACATCACTACGGGAGAGAAAGTCTCATCATAGTCAACACCTTGAACTTGCCGAAACCCTTTTGCGACAAGCCGAGCTTTATAGACAGTAACATTACCATCCGCGTCCATTTTCTTCTTGAAAATCCATTTGCACTCAACGGCCTTACGGTCGCTAGGACGGTCCACCAAAGTACATACTTGGTTTTCGCTCATGGATCCCAATTCGGATTTCATGGCCTCTAGCCATTTCTCAGAGTCTGGGCTCATCATTGCTTCCTCATAATTCGCAGGTTCACTGTTGTCTAACAACAAGACGGTTGAGACAGGGTTTCCATTATCTGTGAGTGGCACGTGACCTTGTCGACCTGCGAAGTTCAGTAGTAGCATCGTTCGAAGTTTCATGATCCTTGTCATTAGCTTCCTCTCTTGTTGGTGCAGACGACACTGAAACAATTTCAGGTGCTGCGCTACTCTCCAATTCGAGAGAAGGTTCAATAACTTCGTCTAGCTCTACCTTCCTCCCACTCACTTCTTTCGAGATAAACTCCTTCTCAAGAAAGGATCCGTTCTTTGCAACAAACACTTTGCCTTCGGATCTGTGGTAGAAGTTATACCCAATCATTTCCTTAGGGTATCCTATGAAGACACATTTCTCTGCTTTGGGTTCGAGCTTGTCCGGCATCAACTTCTTGACGTAAGCTTCGCATCCCCAAACTTTAAGAAACGACAACTTAGGTTTAGCACCAAACCATAGTTCATACGGTGTCGTCTCAACGTATTTAGATGATGCCCTATTTAAATTGAATGCAGCGGTTTCTAATGCATAACCCCAAAATGATAACGGCAAATCTGTAAGAGACATCATCGATCACACCATATCTAATAGAGTTCGATTCTGGCGTTTACACCGTGCACCGTGGTGTTCGGTGTGGCGTGAGTTGCGAAACAATTCCGCTTGCTTTAAGATGCGTGAGAAAATCATAACTCAAATATTCACCTCCACGATCGATCGTAGAAATTTAATTTTCCGATTTATGGTTTTCCACTTCGCTCGAAATTCTTTGAACTTTTCAAACGTTTCAGATTTATGTTTCATTAAATAGATATACCCATATCTACTTAAGTCCTCGAAAAGTGAGAAAATAGCGATATCCACCAAGGCCGAAACACCCATTGGTCCGCATACATCGGTATGTATGATTTCCAACGAGTCCGTTACTCGCCTATTATTCCGGAGAACGGGGTTTTGATCATCTTGCCCATGAGGCACGACTCGCACTTTCAAATGATTCAAAATCAAGAGACTTCAAAAGTCCATCAGAATGGAGTTTCTTCATGCGTTTTACACCAATATGACCTAGACAACCGCCACAAATAAGTTGGATTATCACTATCTACTTTGCATCTCTTAGCCTCAATGTTATGGATGTGCGTTTCATTGCTTTCGAGATTCAGAAGAAATAAACCATTCACAACAGGTGCATGACCATAAAAGATGCTATTCATATAAATAAAACAACCATTATTCTCCGATTTAAATGAATAACCGTCCTGCAATAAGCACGATTCAGATATAATGTTCATGCTCAACGCATGCACATAATAACACTTATTAAGGTTTAAAACTAACCCCGAAGGTAAAACTAAGGAGAGCGTGCCGATGGCCATCACATCAACTTTTGATCCATTGCCAACGCGCATCGTCACCTCATCCCTTGCTAGCCGCCATCTATTCCGTAGCTCCTTTTTCGAGTTACAAATGTTAGCAACTGAACCAGTATCATATACCCAGGCACTACAACGAGCGCTAGTAAGGTAAACATCAATAACATGTATAACAAATATACCTTTAATGGTGCCAGCCTTCTTGTCCGCTAAGTACTTCAGACAGTTGCGCTTCCAGTGACCCTTGTCCTTGCAATAGAAGCACTCAGTGTCCGGCTTAGGTCCAGACTTGAGCTTCCTCTCAGCAGGAGCAACGCGCTTGCCGCTGCCTTTCTTGAAGGATTTCTTTGCACCCTTAGCTTTATTAAAGCTAGGGGTCTTATTGACCATCAACACATGATTATCTTTCTTGATATCCACCTCATGACTTTCAGCTTAGAGCTCGAGCTCGTGATCGTGATGGAACCAATCTGATTGTGAGTAACTACAAAACCTTTGTAGCTAGGAGGGAGTGATTGCAGAACTCTGTCAATCTTGAGCTCTTCTGGAATCTTGCAGTCCAGTTGCTCAAGACGTTGAGTGTAGCCCGACATCTTAATGGCGTGCTCACTAACGGAACTCCCTTCCTCCATCTTGCAGTTAAAGAACTTCTCAGAGATCTCATATCTCTCAGAACGGGCCTGAGTCTGAAACATGGTTTTCAGTTCCTCAAGTATCTCAAAGGGCCCGGCGAACTCCTCAAAACGATTTTGAAGGTCCGGTTCCATAGCAAACAACATGGTACTCTTAATCACTCCATAATCATCTTTGCGTGACTGATAAACAACTTTTTCCTCAGCTGGCGCATCAGTAGTAGGGGCGTCACCTAGCGCTTTCTCTAGTACATAGTCCTTTTGTCTGCCAGCGAGAATGATTCTCAGATTGCGGAACCAGTTGGTGAAGTTAGAACCATTGTTCTTAAGCTTTTCTTTCTCAGCAAAAACGTTGAAGTTGAAGTTGGACTTAGCCATTTGATCTACAAAATTTGCAAATACAATTTAGACTATGTTCATGATAACTAGTTCAACTTAATCAAATTACTAGATGAACTCCCACTAAATTCAACATCCCTCAAGTTGTTTAGTGAATGTGATCCAAATTCACCACACCTGATCCAATCTTCACGAGAAGAGATGTGGTTTCAATGGTGGACAACAAAGTGTCGATCATATCATTCATATGACTCATGTTTAACCTTTCGGTTCGTGTTTTCCGAGGCCATGTCTGTACATGCTAGGATCGTCAAGTCAAACCCAAGTATTTCCGCATGTGCAAAACTGGATAGCACCCGATCATCATGAGGTGCTTGAACACGACGAACTTTCGCAATGGTGCATACATGGGGAGAACACATTTTTATCTTGATCTTTAAGTGGGGAATCATCTTATAATGCTACCTTCGCGATCTAAGCATAATAAGATACATAAAAGGATAAACATCACATGCATATAATTTTATGTGACATGGTATAGCCAATCTCCACGCAATGATCTCCATCTTGTGTGCGCCAGCATGATCTCCATCACTCCACCATGATTGCCTCCACCACGCATAGCAACTACAGCTATTGCTAACTACTTAGCGATAAAGTAAAGCTATTACATGGCGTATAAGAAGTTGACACGCAGGTCATACACAATTATAAAGACAACCATATGGCTCCTGCCGGTTGTGAACTCATCGACATGCAAGTCGTGAAATATTACAAAACATGATCATTGCATACATCTCAATTCATGCACATCATGTCTTGGGCCATACCATATCACAAAACACTGCCTGCAAAAACAAGTTAGACGCCTCTACTTTGTTTTTGCATGTTTTACGTGGCTTATGGGAGTAACAAGCTAAGAATGATTCTTACCTATAGAAAGCCACAACAGTGATATTATAGTTGCTAACATTCGGTGTAAATCCCATGACTACTATAGTGAGAGAAACTGGCATCCACCAGCTGCATGTGTGGAACAAACCACACGTCAAGTGCGGAGCCGGTCTCGCGAATGAGGTCGCGTAAAGTTGTCCTGGACCACTTCGATCTCACTATGCCGCGCCATAATAAATACACAACAAGAGGCTTGCAACAGAAAACATCAACGCCCGCAACAAGCATGTTGCGTTCTACTCGTGAAACACATCTACGCATAGATCTAGCTCTGATACCACTGAAGGGTTTTGCAGCATAGTAAATCAAAAAATTTCTACGGATGCGAACATGAAAGCCAAGATCTAATCTAGGAGATGCAATCAACGAGATAGATAGATGAGATCTTCATACCCTTGAAGAAATCAAGATGCGAAACGCTCAATGTAACGTGGTTGATGTAGTCGCATCGCCTCCTCCTCGATCCGATCCGATCCTCACGCAAGTGGCGGCGCCCGAGAGATGCACACGACGGTGCGACGCCTCCTCCTTCCTTGGTCCAGCAAGTATGGTGGAGAGATAGATTGGATCTGTGAGCACGGCGTGGTGCTAATGGTGGAGAGTTTCACAGGGGCTTCGCCACACGTGGGAGAGAGAGAGAGGTGGGGGGGCAGCAGGACGGCGGCTAGGGTTGGAGGAGTGGGAGGGGTGGGTGCACCCCTGCCCTCCTTATATAGGGGTCTGGCGGGCCCCCTTGGCCCCACCTCCAAGCCCTAGGGAGGCGGCCCCAAGGGTGGAGTGGGGGGCAAGTTTTCCCCTTCCTTCTAGAAGGCTCCCCTAGGGTTTCCCCTAGGGCTGGCCGGCTGGGCCTTGGGGGCCTTGTGCCCCTGGCCCAAAGTGGCCAGGGCATTTCCCCTGAGGCTCACGCAGGCCTCCGACAAGTGGGACCACGTTGGTCCCACTCCGGAACATTCTAGAACCTTCCGGTACAATCCGATAAACTCCGAAACGATTCTGAAATCCAAAAACTGCTTTCCTTTATATGAATCTTATTCTCCGGACCATTCCGGAACCTCTCGTGACGTCCTGGATCTCATCCGAGACTCCGAAAAAAAAACTCATAAACCAATCATCCATTCCATCCTAGCGTCGAAGCACATTAAGTGTCTGACCCTACGGGTTCGAGAATATGCAGACATGATCTTCTATCAATAATCAACAACGGGATCTGGAAACCCATATTGACTCCCACACATTCATCGATGATCATATCGGATGAACCACGATGCCAGGATTCAATTAATCCCATATAAGTATTCCCTTCGTCACGCGATATTTTACTTGCCCGAGATTCGATCGTTGGTATTGGCATACCTAGTTCAATCTCGTTCACAACAAGTACTTTACTCGTTCCGTAATCTGATATCACTTTGCGATTAACTCCTTAACCACGTGCTTGCAAGCGGTGTTGATATCGATTACCGAGTGGTCCCGAAGTATATCTCTCCGACTCGGGAGGGACAAATTCCATCTCGATACATACAACCCAACAAGTACTTTCCGATCACCTGAGAGACACCTTTATGATCACCCTCACATAGGATGACGTTTGATGACCTCAAAGCTTTCTTCCGATACCAGGGAGTTGTATTATATCATGGTCTAAGGAATACAATACTTGACATAGGAAAAAGCTTTGCAAAGATGAACACGATGACACTATCTAATTGCTCTGCTTAATTTGGGTCTGTCCATCATATCATTCTCCTAATGACATGATCTCATTATTAATCGACAACTCATTTCTATGGTTAGGAAACCTTAACCATCATTAATCAATGAGCTAGTCCATAGAGGCGTACTAGGGACACAGGGTTGTTCATAAACCACACAAGTATCAAAGTTTCCGCTTAATACAATTCTAGCATGGAATATAAACTTTATCATGAACAAGAATTATAATAATAACATCTTTATTATTGCCTCTAGGGAATAATTCCAACAGCTTTGTTTGGGTTGACTTGGAACATGCTCACACCATGTTATGACTATGAACAAGTCACCATAGCCTCACTAGTGGAAACGAGTCCTTTGGTTGAGTTCGGAAATGGGATTTAACACCGGTTCTTCTACGAACCGGTGTTAAAGGTGGCGCCCATACCAGCGTGGTCCAGAAAGCAAAAATGAGCACCCCCTTTAACACCGGTTCGAGCCATGGACCGGTGTTAAAGGCCCTGCACCAGTGGCCCGCGTAGCCCCCCCTTTAACACCGGTTCGTGGCTTGAACCGGTGTTAAAGGGGGTGCACCTATATAACACACCGCAACCCACACCCCTCTCTCTCTCATTTGTTCACTCTCTCATTTTGGAGCTTAGCAAGAGGGTGAGAGGTGCTAGTTTGTGTTTTTTTCCTATGCACAAGAGGTGTTCGGTGAAATGCCCGAGAGCTCGAATTAAGTTTTCTCGTTGCTCTTTCCTTCTTGGTCGAGGTCGGCAACTTTATCCTTTCACGTGTCATTGATGTACTGTATAAGTGGTCATCTCCCTATTAATTTTTGATATACTATATAATGCAGATGAACCGGCAATGGATGTACGGTGACCGACGCACTTCCGAGTACATTACGGGCCTCCAAAATTTCATCATTGTGGCTAATGCAAACCATGGTCACAATGGTTTTATGTGTTGTCCGTGTGTTCACTGTCAAAACAAGAAAGACTACTCAAATATCAGAACCATTCACGCCCACGTACTTCGATCAGGTTTCATGCCCAGCTATAGTTGTTGGACCAAGCACGGAGAAAGAGGGGTTGTGATGGAAGACAACAAAGAAGAAGAGGATGATGATACCAATCATAATATGTATCCTGAATACGATGATACTGCAACACGGGTAGATAATGAAGATCACGAGGCAGCCGATGGGCCCGCTGATGACGATCTTGGTCGGGCCATTACTGATGCAAAGGAAGAATGTGAAACTGAAAAGGAGAAGGACGAGCTGGAGCAGATGTTAAAGAATCACAAAACATTGTTGTACCCAACTTGCGAAGATGGCCACAAAAAGCTAGGTACCACACTGGATTTGCTGGAATGGAAGGTAGAGAGCGGTGTGACTAACAGTGCATTTTCAAAGTTGTTGGTAAAAATGAAGAATCTGCTGTAGGGTTTCGTAGCATGGAAAGAAAAAATTTTCTACCATATACAAACAAACAAGCCAAGATATATCTACTAGATTGTAGCAACGAGTCGATGGAATAACTCACCCTCGAAGATTCCAAAGTGTTTAACGAGAGCGGATTCTCGTGGGTGATGTAGTCGTACTCTTCCCGATCTCAAGATCGCGTAGACGATCCTTCCGCGCCATGCTCCGTTAGCGCTCCCGCAGTCGGTCACACGTTCGGTACTCAACGAAGACCTTCCTCTCCCTTGTTCCAGCAGGCAACGGAGGTTGTAGCACTCTCCTCGTGATTCCGGCAGCACAACGGCGTGGTACCGGAAGTAGAGGGGAGATCTTGCAGGGCTTCGCCTTAAGCCGGAGAGAGTATGGTGGACTATGAGAGAGCCCTCGGCGATCTAGGGTTTATACACACCGAGGAAGACGTGCTAGGGCCGGCGGCTAGGGCTTGGAGGTGCCCAAGTCGGCGGCTAGGGGAGAAACCCTAGGGGGCGGCGGCTAGGGTTTAGAGGTGGGGATCTTGTGTACTAGGAGGGGCAGCCCTGCCCCTCCCTTTATAGGTGGGAGGCGCCGGCCAAGGGGAGGGAGTCCCTCCCCAACTCGGTTTCCCATGGGGATTGCGGTGGGGAGGAACTCCTCCAACTCGCTTCCACCTTCCCCTCCACTTCCCAAAATAGCCGTTTGACTTTTCAAATTGGCGTTTGACTTTTCAAACAAGGATTTGATTAAACCCTTTATTTTGTTCAGCGATGACAGTTAGTACATGATGCAATCATTCCAACTTGGTATGACACATTCGTGTACCCTTCCCCTTTGGAGTGCAGGACCTTCCGGAACCTTCTAGAACATTCCCGATGAAAACACTGGAACCATTCCCCAACTCCGAAACAGGACTTTCCTTATATGAATATTATTCTCCGGACCATTCCGGATCTCCTCATGATATCTCGGATCCCATACGAGACTCCGAACAACATTCGGTCTCTTTCTCATCATTCCATAACTACTCAAACAACGTCGAATCCTTAAGTGTGTCTCCCTACGGTTCGTGAATTATGCGGACATGATCGAGACACTTCTCCGAACAATAACCAATAGAGGAATCTGGAAATTCATATGGCTCCCACATATTTCTACGATTACTTTGCGATCAAATGAACCACTTACATACGATACCAATTTCCCTTTGTCTCACGATAGTTTACTTATCCGAGGTTATGATCGTCGGTATCTCTGCATACCTTGTTCAACCTCATTACTGATAAGTACTCTTTTCTCGTTCCCGCGATATGTCATCCCTTGTGAGCCAGTCACATGCTTGCAAGCTAATTGGATGACATTTCACCGAGAGGGCCCAGAGTATATCTATCCGTCATATGGATGGACAAATCCCACTCTCGATCCATGTGTCTCAACCAATACTTTCCGAACACTCAATGCCACCTTTATAGCCACCCAGTTATGGTGTGGTGTTTGATGTCATCAAAGCATCCTTCCGGTGAAGGTGATATGCATGATCTCATGGTCGAAGGAATTAGGTTATTATGTATCAGAAAGCATATAGCAATTGAACTATTAAAATGACTTGATCTTTATGCTACGCTTATCTATAAGAGTATGTCCACCATATCATTCTCCTAACGATATGATCTTGTTGTTAATAACATCTCAATGTTCATGATATGGAAACCACAATCATTTATTAACCAACAAGCTGGTATTATATAGAGGCTTTACCAGGGACTTCAATTTAAGTTTACAAATCACACAAGTATTAATGTTTCCTTGTTAATACTATTATAGCATGAATGTAAACATTTATCATAAACACAAAGATATAATAATAACTATATTTATTATTGCCTCTAGGGCATATCTCCAACAGTCTCCCACTTGCACTAGAGTCATCTAATCTAGATTACATGGTAATATACCGAACACCCATGGCAGTTTGGTGCTGGTCATGTTTTTCCCTCGGGAGAGGTTTAGTCAACGGATCCGCCACATTCAGATCTGTGTGTACTTTGCAAATCTTTATGTCCCCATCTTGTACATGTTCTCGAATAGCGTGAAAACGTAGCTTGATGTGCTTCAGCTTCTTGTGTGACCTTGGTTCTTGCGCATTGGATATGGCGCCCATGTTATCACAGTAGATATACATCGGGTCCAGCGCACTAGGAACCACAACCAGCTCTGTAATGAAATCTTTCATCCATATCACTTCTTGTGAAGCCTCCGAAGCATCCATGTATTCCGATTCAGTTGAAGATCTCGCCACAACGCTTTGCTTTGCACTCCTCCAGCTAACTGCTGCACCATTCAAAGTAATAATCATTATCCATTGTGATTTAGAATCATCCGGATCGGTGTTCCAACTAGCATCGGTGTAACCATTAACAACGAGCTATTCATCACCTCCATAAGAAAGAACCATATCCTTAGTTCTTCTCAAGTACTTAAGGATGTTTTTGATCGCTGTCCAATGATCCACTCCTGGATCACTTTGATATCTGCTAGTTAAACTAACAACATATGCAATGTCGGGTCTAGTACATAGCATGGCATACATTAGAGATCCTATGGCTGAGGCATACGGAGTCTTACTCATCCTTTCTCTATCTTCTGTCGTTATCGGACTTTGAGTTTTACTCAAGGTCGTATTGGGCAACATGGGCAAGAACCCTTTCTTGCTATCTTCCATTCCAAACCTCTTTAGAACTTTGTCCAAATATGTACTTTGTGACAATGATATTAGGCGTCTCGATCTATCTCTATAAATCTTTATGCCTAATATGTAAGCTGCTTCGCCAAGATCCTTCATTGAAAAACTATTATTCAAATATTCCTTGACACTATTAAGAAGGTCTACATCATTCCCAATCAACAATATGTCATCTACATATAGTATTAAGAATGCTACAGAGATCCCACTCACTTTCTTGTAAATAAAAGCTTCTCCATAAGTTTGTATAAAACCAAAACTTTTGATCACCTTATCAAAAAGTTGATTCCAACTTCGGGATGCTTGCTTCAATCCATAGATGGACCGTTGAAGTTTGCATAACTTGTTAGCATCTTTAGGATCGACAAAACCTTTGGTTTGCATCATATACAACTCTTCATCAATTTCTCCATTGTGGAATGCTGTTTTGACATCCATCTTCCATATCTCATAATCATAATATGCAGCATTGCTAACATAATCCTCACAGACTTTAGCTTCGCTACTGGTGAGAAACTCTCATCGTAGTCAACTCCTTGAATTTGTCGAAACCCTTTTGCGACAAGTCGATCTTTATAGACAGTAACATTACCATCATCATCTGTTTTCTTCTTGAAAATCCATTTGTTCTCGACAGCCTTCCGGCCATCTCGTAAGTACACCAAAGTCCATACTTGGTTTTCGTACATGGATCCAATCTCGGATTTCATGGCTTCTTGCCATTTATTGGAATCTGGGCTAATCATTGCTTCCTCATATGTCTCAGGGTCATCGGTGTTGTCCACCAACATGACACTCATAATGGGGTCATACCAATCTGGAGTGGTACGAGTTCTCGTTGACCTGCGAGGCTCTATAGCAACTTCAACCAAAGTTTCATGGTCATCATCATTAGCTTCCTCTCTAATCGGTGCAGGCACCACATGAACTTCTTCCGGTGCTGCGCTACTCGCAATTTCGAGAGAAGGCTCGAAAACCTCGTCGAGTTCTACTTTCCTTCCAGTCACTTCTTTCGAGAGAAATTCCTTCTCTAGAAAGGATCCATTCTTGGCAACGAAGATTTTGCCCTCCGATCTATGAGAGAAGGTATACCCAATAGTTTCCTTCGGGTATCCTATGAAGACGCATTTCTCCGCTTTGGGTTCAAGCTTATCCGGGTGTAACTTCTTTACATAGGCTTTGCAACCCCAAACTTTAAGGAACGACAATTTAGGTTTCTTCCCAAACCATAATTCATATGGTGTCGTTTCAACGGATTTAGATGGTGCCCTATTTAAAGTGAATGCGGTTGTTTCTAATGCATAACCCCAAAATGATAGCGGTAAATCTGTAAGTGACATCATAGAACAAACCATATCTAAGAGAGTTCGATTACGACGTTCGGACACACCATTACGCTGTGGTGTTCCCGGTGGTGTCAATTGTGAAATTATTCCGCATTTCTTCAAATGCTCGCCAAACTCGTAACTTAGATATTCACCTCCACGATGAGAACGCAGAAATTTAATCTTCTTGTTACGTTGATTCTCTACCTCACTTTGAAATTCCTCACGTTGATTCGGACTTATGTTTCATGAAATAGATATACCCATATCTACTCAAATCATCCGTGAAGGTAAGAACATAACGATAACCATCGCGCGATGCTACACTCATTGGACCACACACATCAGTATGTATGATTTCCAATAAGTCCGTAGCTCGCTCCATCATACCAGAAAATGGAGTCTTAGTCATTTTACCCATCAGTCATGCTTTGCATCTATCAAGTGATTCGAAATCAAGTGATTCGAGAAGTCCATCGGAATGGAGTTTCTTCATACACTTCACTCCAATGTGACCAAGACGACAGTGCCACATATAGGTCGAGTTATCGCTCGATTTCAAACGTTTAGCCTCAATGTTATTAATATGTGTATTTCCACTATCGAGATTCAATAAGAATAGAACATCTATCAAAGGTGCATGTGCATAAAACATATTACTCATATAAATCGAACAACCATTATTCTCGGACTTAAACAAGTAACCGTCTCGCAATAAACAAGATCCCGATATAATGTTCATGCTTAACGCAGGCACCAAATAACAATTATTTAAGTATAAAACTAATCCCGATGGTAGATGAAGGGTAGCGTGCGATCGCGATCACATCAACCTTTGATCCGCTTCCCACGCCGCATCGTCACCTCGTTCTTCGCTAGCTTCCGTTTATTCTGCAGACCTATTTTGAGTTACAAATATGAGCAACAACCAAGATCAAATACCCGGGCACTACTACGAGTACTAGTGAGATACACATCAATAACATGTATATCGGATATACCTTTCTTCTTGATGTTGCCGTTCTTCAAATCCGCCAAGTACTTTGGGCAATTCCGCTTCCAAATGACCTTCTCCTTGCAAAAGCACTCAAGACGTGCTTAGGTCCAGCCTTGGTCTTCTTCGTCATGGGTAACTTTCTTACCACCCTTCTTGAAGTTCCCTTTTGCTTAGGCTTGCCTTTCTTGAATTTGGTGGTCTTATTGACCATCAACACTTGGTGCTCTTTCTTGATCTCCACTTCTGCAGATTTCAACATAGCAAAGAGTTCTGGCAACTGCTTGTTCATGTTTTGCATATTGTAGTTCATCACAAAGTTCTTGTAACATGGTGGTAGTGATTAGAGGACACGGTAAATCCCCAAAGCATTAGGAATCACTATACCCAAGCTTTGAAGTTTGTTTGCGTGCCCAGACATCTTAAGCACATGCTCACTGATGGAGCTGCCCTCTTCCATCTTGCAGTTAAAGAACTTTTCAGAAGCCTCATAGCTCTCAATTGCCGCGTGAGTCTCAAAGATCAATTTGAGATCACGGACAATATCATGTGGGTCTGAATTCTCAAACCTTTTCTGAAGCTCGGATTCTAAACCATACAAGATAGCACACTGAATCTTGAGTCTTCCGAGCGAGGTAAACATTCTTTACTTCGTCGGCAGATCACCGCAGCGGAGTCACCCAAATGTGCATCCAAAGACATAGGTCAAATTACCAGTGAGGACAATCCTCAAATTGCGGAACCAATCCGCGAAGTTGCTTCCATTGTTTGTCAACTTTTCTTTCTCTAGGAACACATTAAAATTGATGGTAGGGGCCGCCATTGATCTACAACATATTTGCAATAGTTTAGACTAAGTTTATGACAAATTGAGTTCTAATTAATAGTTAAATTAATCTAGGTGAACTCCCACTCAAAACAATATCCCTCACATTGTTTTAGTAATCACACGAACCAAATCCACCACATCAACACCGATCATCACGAGAGTTGATATAGTTTCAATGGCGAACAATCGACATGTTCATCATATCTACTATATGATTCATGCTTTACCTTTCGGTGATCCGTGTTCTGAGACCATGTCTATCCATGCTAGGCTCGTCAAGATCAAACCTTAGCTTCCGCATGAGCAAATCTGGCTTGCTCACATTGTATACACTTGCGGAATATAACACACCCGATCATCACGTGGTGCTTCGAAACAACAAGCTTTAGCAACGGTGCTAACTAAGGGTGAACACTTTATGACTTGAAACTTATGTGCATGAGGGATCATCTTATAATGCTACCGTCGTTAACTAGGCAATACAAGATGCATAAAGGATTAACATCACATGCAATTCATAATATGTGATATGATATGGCCTTTCTTCTTTGTGCTTCCGATCTCCATCTTCAAGCACGAACATAATCTCCATCATCACCGGCATTGCATCAAGGTCAATGACGCTTCTCCATGGTTGTCGTCAACCGGCTTCAACTATTACAACTACTTTGAATAGACACGCGTGTCTTAACATAAATTAAAGACAACCATATGGCTCCTGCCGGTTGCCAACTTACAATAAAGATCATTACATACATCAAATATAATCACAATCATGGCCATATCACATCACTGCACACCCCTGCAAAACAAAGTTAGACACTTCTACTTTCTTTGCATGTTTTACGTGGTTTGGGGATTTCAATCAGTGTCGTTCTAACTTACGAACAAGAACCACAACATTGATACTAGCATTGTTAATCACCTGTTGTAAATTGAATCTTAACTATGCTGGGAGAAACAGGCACCCGCAAAGCCACTTATGCAATACAAGTTGCATGTCAAGCATGGAGCAAGTCTCATGAACGATGTCATGTAAGGTTAGCCCAGGCCGCTTCATCCCAACATCCCGCAAGATGCAAAGTACACAAGAAGCAATCGACAATAAAAGCATCAACGCCCACAATGACCATTGTGTTCTACTCGTGCAACAGATCTACATATAGACATGGCTCTGATACCACTGTAGGGTTTCGTAGCATGGAAAACAAAAAAATTCTACCGCATACAAACAAACAAGCCAAGATCTATCTACTAGATTGTAGCAACGAGTCGATGGAATAACTCACCCTCGAAGATTCCAAAGTGTTTAACGAGGCGGATTCTCGTGGGTGATGTAGTCACTCTTCCCGATCTCAAGATCGCGTGACGATCCTTCCGGCATTGCGTTCGGCGCTCCCATGATCGGTCACACGCGTTACATTTAAGACCTTCCTCTCCCTTGTTCCAGCAGGCAGCGGAGGTTGTAGCACTCTCCTCGCGATTCCGGCAGCACAATGGCATGGTACCGGAAGTAGAGGGGAGATCTCGTAGGGCTTCTCCTTAAGCCGGAGCGAGTATGGTGGACTATGAGAGAGCCCTCGGCGATCTAGGGTTTAGACACACCGAGGAAGAGGTGCTAGGGCCGGCGGCTAGGGCTTGGAGGTGCCCAAGTCGGCGGCTAGGGGAGAAACCCTAGGGGGCGGTGGCTATGGAGGGCGGCGGCGGCTAGGGTTTAGAGGTAGGGATCTTGTGTACTAGGAGGGGCAGCCCTGCCCCTCCCTTTATAGGTGGGAGGCGCCGGCCAAGGGGAGGGAGTCCCTCCCCAACTCGGTTTCCCAAGGAGGCCGGCGGTGGAGGGGAGGAACTCCTCCCCAACTCGCTTTCCACCTTCCCCTCCACTTCCCAAAATAGCCGTTTGACTTTTCAAATTGGCGTTTGACTTTTCAAACAAGGATTTGATTAAACCCTTTATTTTGTTCAGCGATGACACTTAGTACATGATGCAATCATTCCAACTTGGTATGAAACATTCATGTAACCTTCCCCTTCGGAGTGCCGGACCTTCCGGAACCTTCTAGAACATTCCCGATGAAAACACTGGAACCATTCCCCAACTCCGAAACAGGACTTTCCTTATATGAATCTTATTCTCCGGACCATTCCGGATCTCCTCGTGATATCCCGGATCCCATCCGAGACTCCGAACAACATTCAGTCTCTTTCTCATCATTCCATAACTACTCAAACAACGTCGAATCCTGAAGTGTGTCTCCCTACCGTTCGTGAATTATGCGGACATGATCGAGACACTTCTCCGAACAATAACCAATAGGCACCGCAGGCGAGGATGGTCTCCCCCCGCGATGTAGCGCATCACGCCGATGCTAGTACGGTTCGCCCACCACAGGAGGCGGCCGACTTCATTATGGTTCACCGGGGGGTGGGCCATCAGCCTCGTACCTGGCGAGCTCCCTTTCCCTCCGGTTAGCGAAGAAGGCATTCCAGGTGTCGTACCGCTGCTTCGACGTGAGCTCATGGTAGACGTTATTCGTGATGCCCCCCTGTCGGGCAGAGCCTTAAGGCACAGGAGGGACAGGAACCCCTCCAATGCTCAGCATCCAGCCGACGGGCGGCGGGTACCCTGGTGGTCAAGGGTAGCTGGAGGCACGCATCGCCTTGGTCTCCTCGAGGGTCAGAATGGACCAGTAGGCGCTGTCCATTTTTGTGAGAGAGGAAGGTGTGGATGTGTGCATAACCATGGCGCGGTCGGCCTATATATAGATGGAAAGGGCGGGAAAACATGGCGGGAAGCGGTGGTAAAATGGCGGGATATCTTTAGTCCCGGTTAGTGGCTACAACCGGGACTAAAAGCTCGGTTAAGAGGAAAGGCAGGAAAACATGGTGGGAAGCGGTGGGAAATGGCAGGAAATATCTTTAGTCCATTTTAGTCGATACAACCGGGACTAAAATGCATTTTTAAATTGATAATGGCAAATGGTTAATAATTTAACTATTTAAAATAATTATTTTATAAAACATAAAATGGATTTGGATTAATTATTCAAATTCAAGAAATATTCATGTTGAACGTTTAGTGAGATTCAAAATTATGCAAAGAATAATAGTTAATGCATTTTAAATCAATAATGGCAAAATGGTTAATAATTTGACTATTTAAAATAATTATTTTATAAAACAGAATATGGATTAGGATTAATTATTCAAATTCAAGAACATTTCATGTTGAAAGTTTAGTGAGATTCAAAATTATGCAAAAAATAATAGTATTCATTTTTAAATTGATAATGGCAAAATGGTTAATAATTTCACTATTTAGAATAATTATTTTATAAAATAGAAAATGGGATTTGGATTAATTATTAAAATTCAAGCACTTTTCATGTTGAAAGTTTTCTCAAATTCATAAGTATGTAAAAAAGTAGAATTTAAATGTTTTAAATGATATATTCGAAAATTTGAAAAAAAGCACAGCAGGTGCTGGTTTTGGCCTAGCGCGCACAAATTTGGGCCTTTAGTCCCAGCCCACTTTACTAGCCAGGACTAAAGGGTCTGCCCAGCGCGCGAAAAATGAAACGCCCCCCTAGTCCCGGTGCGTGGCACTAGCCGGGACTAGAGTGCGTGGCACCGACCGGGACTAGAGACCCCCCTTTAGTCCCGGCTGGTGCCACCCACCAGGACTAGAGGAGGGAGGTATAAAAATTTCCCTTCTCCCCCACGCCCCGGGAGAATTGGAGGCCAGCAGACGACCAGACGCCGCCAGGCTGTCCAACTCCGGCGTCGACGAGCACGCACGCCTCCCTCCGCGTCGTCCATGCCCAACTCCGGCGCCGACAAACACGTACGCCCGCGCCCCCGCCGGTTAGCGTGCGCCCTCCCGCCGGCGCCGCACCTCGCCGGCATCACCTCCGGCCATGCCAGCACCTCCGGCCTCCGGCCACCGCCTGCCGCCAGCACCAGGTAAGATTAATTTGTTAGTGCTTAATTAGGATTTGATTAGGATTTGTTTAGGTTAATTTGTTTATAGGATTTGTTAGTGCTTAATTAGGATTATGTGTTAGTGTTTAGAATTTTGTCAGTGTTTAATAATAGGGGTGATTATTATTATTAGTGTAGGATTTTGTGAGTGTTTAGAATGATTTGTTAGTGTAGTATTATTTTTTTATATAGTGTAGGATTTTTATTTTTAGGGTATGAGATATATTATTATTTTTATATAGTGTAACCGGAGTTAGGGTTAGGGTGTTGGTGCTCGGTGGTGACCGGAGTTAGGGTTAAGGTGGTGGTTCTCACGGGAAGCCGTAGTCGCCCACCTCTCCCGCGGCCACCATCACCGGCACCGGTCACCGCCACCACACCTTCGGGTTTAGGGTTTATTTGTTATGTTCTAATATATATTGTGTGCATTTTGTAGGAACTATGGATCCACCTAGTCCAATCCACAGAGACCTATATTTAGAACACTTTCTCGAGGATATGATTCACGATGCCGATGAGGTATCTCCCTCGAGGTATCTGAACTCATCCGGTGAGGGAGAGGAGACCAACAGACAAGAGGTAGATGCCCATCGATGCGTATCGCAGACAGACGAGGTATATATATATATGATCGTCACTAGATGTACCTAGTTGTATATATATTCTGTTGACGAATGTTTCTTCTCTTAGGCCTCTACACCGAGCAAGAAAACCAAGCGCGGCCCAACCAAAAAGTTGGCTCAGGGTACTGTTTATGAAATTACAGAGGTCTCAGGAGAGGGCGAACCATTGGAATCAGAAAAACAAAATAAATATTTGTACAACAATGTGGAGTTGTTGCTAGAGATCGCACCCCGATCACTGTTCGAGAGTGGAATAGTCCCAAAGATGCGGAATGGAGTGATGTGTATATCGACGATAGGTTCAAAGAGCAACTATTTACTAACCTCATGGCACATTTTAAGCTGCCAGAATGTGACACTGATGACGACACGGCTGAAATGAGAAATAAAGTCAAGAAGTTTGCAATGAAGAACATGGCCGAACTATTCAAGAACTGGAAGAAATCATTATGGCAACAGTATCAGGAGGACAAGAAAATTCCATTATTCGAAGGCTATCTAGCGAAGCAGCAGCCTTACTGAGATGCATTTCTGAAGTATAGGAAGTCAGGAGTTGCAGAGAAAAAGTCTGAAAAAAATAAGATAAATGCTGCGAAGAAGAAATATCACCATAACATGCGGCTAGGGGGCTAGGCGACTTCCATGCCTAAGTGGGATGCAAAAGAGAAAGAGCTTCATGATAAAGGGATCATTCCAGAACCAATTCGCGAAGAATGGGATTTGAGGGCAAGAAATTGGTTCCTTGGGCATGGGAGTACATATGACGAACTTACAGGCGACCTTGTTTGCAGTGACGGGATAAAGGTACCCAGGAGTGCATGGATAAAAGTGGTGAAAGACATTAAAGATGCAATAGAACAGTTTCATCCTGATAGAGAGAATGACTTGTTGACCTTGGTCCTAGGGAATAGAGAACATACAGGACGAGTCCGAGACCTTGACGGGAGTTTCACGTGGGATACTGGGTTTCCTAAGGACTAAGGTACCTATAGAAGCCGAGCAAGAGAAAAGCAGCGTCTGGAGGAGGAGGAGGCAGACAAGTTCAACCAGCTGCTAGCAAGACTTGACAAGCATCAGCAGCAGATCGACGAACTTAGTGGAATAGCGCGCTTGCAAGATCCTCCACTCGATATTACCACCAACCCATCTCAGCGTAGAAGCAACGTGGCTGAATCGCAGGTCCCGTCTAACGATGCACCCTATATAGATGGCGGTCCCGGCTACCCCGTGGCTGCAATTAAGGAGCATATATCTTGTGAGCTCCATCATAAATTGAAGAACATATCTGTGAAGGTGGCGGTCAGATCTGCTTTGCCTTGTCCGACTGACGCACGTTGGCATGGCCGTGAGATTCCACTTGGCTATGCTAAAGTCGGGGTGGATCAAATCGTAAAGGTGTGGGAGTTAATGGAGCTTGACATCCCTAGACCTGAAGGTGAGATCACACTCGGAGAAGTAGCTGGTGGTATCATTCTATGGGACAGGAACAACATACGGTTTCCAGGCTCGGCCCCAAGGCCAACACTACCGCCTCCGAGTCGTACCAGGTCTCCTTCACCTCCATCACCTGCAAGAAGCCCACCCCATGATGACTACGATCATCATATCCCGAGACCATCTCGATCTCCACCACAGGCTCAGCAGTCTTCGCCGCCTGCTAAGGACAATAAGCGGAAGCGTGCTCCGTCAGTGAGGACGCGACATCCCAAAACGGAAAATGTCGCCCCTCCCAACACTGCCTCATCAGAATCTTCCCATCATATTTTATGATCATACTGATGCGGAAACTGCAGCGATAGCGAAGGCCTAAGTGGCGACGCATTTTGAGAAGAAGAAACCCGATCCCTCTCCGGTATACACCGAGAAGCAAAAGACATATGCAATTGATTTTCTGAACGCAAAATCGCAATATGAGTTGCACCATAAGCCAGATGACTATCAACGCACACTTCAAAAAGAAGTGGCGAAGAGCAAATCAAGCAAATCAAGTTCAAGCGGTAAAAAACATCAAGCACAGGTGCAAGCGGGACGAAAACTGCAATCAGTAAAAAATCAGACGTTCCCCTTCTTGGACAACAGGCCAAACAAATGATCGCACCCCTCAACGTATTTTCAGAAAACATTCCCCATCTCGCACAACAGCCACTAGATATGTCAGTAGTTGCGGAGTTGGCGGCCAACATGAAAATTAGTCTTGATGAATTGTTAGGCCCTCAACTTGACCTTCTACCCAAGGCTGGTGTAGCCCGTAGATATGCCGCATGTGAGGATTTGGTCAGCAAAGAAAAGGTGAAAGAACTGCCAACACAACTGCGGAATCTCCATGAGTGGTACTTGACAGCTGCAAAGCAAGGGAGAATATTTATCACAGCGAAAGTCCCACGAGAGTACTACTTCAAAAAAGGCGAAGAGGTCCATGTTGAGTTTCCAAAACTGTTCCAGTGATACAATTTCGACACCCTCGACAAATCTATCCTTAGTTGCTATTGTCTGTAAGTTGTTGAATTCATTGTCTACATGTCCAGTTCATTGCATGTAATTATCCTCATTATATCCTTCTGTACTCTATTATAATGCACAATGAAGATCGAGGAATGTAAAATAAGAAGAATCTATAGTGTTGGGTTCATTGACCCAGATAAAGTACATATAAAGATGCTAACAACAAACCCCGAGGAGACGGAGAAAAACATTTTAAGGTTTTTAAAGGAGCAAAATTTCTGTGACCACATACTATTTCCTTACAATTTCGAGTAAGCGTCTTACTCTGTTGTACACACATTCACTTTTGATTACTCGATGCTAAGTGTAACTGATGAGTTACTGATGTATATATATAAATGTTTGCAGCTTCCACTAGATTCTGCTAGACATTCAACTTGATAAAGGAAGAGTTGAAGTCATGGACCCATCAAAGAGAAACCTGAAAGCGTTCCGCAGCATGCAGGACATGCTCCGGAACTTATTTTCTCGCTATATCGGTCTCTTTCGTTGATTTCCTGAGATAGCAGGTAATGAATAACTCATTCATTCATTTTCTTCGCCGGGCGGGATTTGGATCTGGTTCAAGCGCGAGGTTACGGGTTCCTTTAGTCAGCAGCTGACATTTAAGTCGGTCTCGGTAAGTAGCACGTGATATGTCCGCGGATCTCTTTACTTCTAGTTTCAATACAATAATGATGCTATATTATTATTTTGATTGAATTCTATTCTCGTAAAGTGCGCGAGGCAACCACAAAGGTCGACTTTATGTGGATTCTACGTTTGCGAGTTCATTCGCACGTTTACCACCGAGAACAAAGATTATAGAGTCGACGTAAGCAATACATTCACACCATCATTTTATTACCGTTACTTTTTGTTATCATGATTGATATTCATATTGATCTTCTTTTCTTATATAGTTCACGAGAATGCGGGATCAACTCCTACCACATCAACGTGTACTAGCAATTGCGGAGGAGCCGACGGGTTTTATTTTCAAAGAGATGGTACACGATGGCTGAGAATTTAGTGTGAATAGGCGCTAATGATCTCCATGTAATTGACTAGACGGGCTCTAGTCCCGGTAATTGTGATCTCCATGTAACTATGTAAATTTTATATATTTGTATGCTCGATATGGTAATACAAGTTATCTTATATATATGCACGAACGTGTACGATATGTGGTGGCGTACAAATTCAAAACCTATTTTGAAATGAAAAATAAATAAATAAACAATACAAAATGAACTCTCTGCCGCGGCAGAGAAAGGGCACAAAATGCTGTCGCGGCGGAGAAATCACTAGTCCAAGGTAATGCTCTGCCGTGGCAGAGAAAAGTCGCAAAATGCTTCCGCGACAGTGACCCACTAGTTCTGGTCCTTAACACCAACCGGGACTAGTGGGGGTGTACCCTGAGCGCGCAGGGGAAGCCACGTGGACATCCACTAGTCCCGGCTGGTAACTGGGCTGGGACTAGTGGTGGGCCTCTAGTTCCGCCTGATTAGTCCCGGTTTCAAAATCGGGACTAAGGGCCCTTACGGACCGGGACTAGAGGCCCTGTTTTCACTAGTGCCCATAGTGAGATATGAATATCTAGTTCATAATATAAAGTTGTTGTGAAACTCAATAATAAAACAGTTATTTTTTTAAGAAAATGAAAAGGTACCGGTGACGTTTAAACCCACACCCCCGGCGAACGCTACAAATATATAATATGATGGTGATGTTCCACTCATATGTCAGCAGTGAACAGCTTAATTGTGGCATTGGAGAAAAAGCCAACGATAACATTTATTATTGATGCAAGACTAGCAATGTGCCGCTGGAAGCTCACTAACCTTATATTTCAAACGGTACGTTTGCACGAATAAACACAAGGAAAGCAACCCCATAAACAAAACACTAGTTTTGTCGCTAACCGTCTCATTTGTCTTGTACATATCTCAATTTTTGACCCTTGGACACTGTCCTCTCAACTACCCCTACCAATCTAGTTGCCTCCTTAATTTATAATCCCCCAAAAATTAGGCACCTTTGGACACTGTCCTCTCAACTACCCCTACCGGCCACCCTAGCGATACCCAGACGAGTCCTAATCCAACCGTGGATTGAAACGTCTTGATCCAACTGTCAACAAATATATAAATATTCATGGAAATATCATTTATGAGTTAGATATGATAACATATCAATATAGGAGTAAGATGGGATCCTAGCCTTAGCCATAGAAAACAAGTTGCTTTTAAACATTATATGGATATTTTGAGTCGGGGTACTTGGTTGTATTTCTTCTTCTCCTTGTGAAGTGATCCGGTGGAACCACAATCATTCTTTGTTATCATAAGATACACTTGGTTCATCTTAACTAGGTGGCCAGCCTCGTCGTGGAACTAATTGAGTAGAGATAATGTTGTTTCCAGTGTCGATGTGTGCTTGCTGGAACAACTTTTATGTCGACTAATTAATGAATATATAAACTTTAAACATTCAACATTCAACATCCAAGCATTTCACAAATGAAAGCAAGCGTGGAAGTAATCACTGCCTAGTTGTTTATCAATCCATTAGCAAGAATTAGATAAGTATTTATAGGTGTCCACCTCTATTACGTATGCAGCATTACACTCTGATAGGTGGCATAATCATGGTTCAATCAAATTAATCTGGAGGGCCCCGTGCATATCATATTGTACATTTATATATTACACGAACCGATGATATACCAAGTTAGGTCAAGCAAACATGCCATTAGATAAAACTTGAACATTAATTAGGTTATTGATGTGGGAATACCAATGCGGGTACCATTGTGCGAGGGACCGAAGATGCGGAGCCCAACGACATAGGGAGAAGAGGGGACGAGATTGATACATGCTAGTTTCCTAGGTTCAACACTGGGTAATGACTAACTATTGCAGAGACATGCTAATAATTTTCTTTGATCTTCCTACTTGTAGAATAGGGTACATTTATGGCGAAATGAATATCAATTAATGAAGAATCACGAGTTTTCAATAATCCCAATCCAAAGAGGCCATGCATAAAAGCTCCGAAAGGTTTAACGAGCACTGGTATGGAATGGACCCGGCCATACCGCGTGCCCTTACCAGATATCACCGCCTTTGCATGGTCAACACAAGAAACTTTCGTGAAGCCTTCTATGTAAGATTTATCTCCGAGCCGCTAGAAGCCCTAACGATAGTATGCAGAAACACGGTTGAATCCATTTTGACCGCCACCAGCCCCTCTCCATACCCATAGTACTATACTTGTAATGTAAAACTATTTAGTATTTATCTTAATAATTTCTATACAATGTTTATGATTTTTGATCTAATCCTGAGTGAGTTGTCCTCACAAATTGTGGGGAGAGGCATAGACTTACAACAATTATGTGCATCTTCTAACTCCATGGGATATTGACACTACCGGAGAAAGGCTTATCGTCGCTGCAGCCTTACTGGCGGAAGCGCACAACGTGAACCCCGGCGAGATTGTTACATGTAGGTCGTGAACTAATCCTCACAGGGCTTACCGCTCACGGGCACAAAAAAATATAAGTCGCTCCAACGTGTTTTGTGGGCGACCCGGTGGCCAAAAAAGCTTGAAATTCAACCTTTTGCATTTGTCACGTCCGTAGAAAATAGCGGGGACGAGAACGTAAAGGCAGTCTATCGCAAAAAAGATAACGATGAAATCAGATCAAAGTTTCGATTACGCTTAAAGAGATAAAACATTTGAAATTTAAAAATGAATCCCACATGATGGTAGAACCATGCATGCATGATTGGGTTGCCATTTTAAATCCGTGCAGACATGTGCCCTAAACAACATAGTCCAATAATAATTGCATCAAAAAATTTATGGGCATCAGGTCCAAGTATCCAACTAGGTCTATCCTCAAAAATTGTTTGACTAATACAACAAGATCCATGGTGCCAATACCCAAAGCCGCACTAGGGGAAAACAGGAAATAAGCACTCCCGGAAACAAGGTGGACAGGGGGCATATAATGGAAATATGACTGCTCGCTACATTTAGAAAATCAAATCGTTTGGTTGTAGCCAAAGTGCCCACCTTTTCTGAGAGTTGCTCTAGACACAGATAAAAAACTATTTTTACTGTGTGATAATTTGTGATACAAACTATTATTAAATAGGAAATAATAAAAAAATACAGAGCATAGTACTTGAGAAATCCCCCACAAAAGAAACACGTGATCCGTATGCTTTTTTGTAATTGGTCGAAAGCGAGGTGCCACGGATCGCTCGTGTGGAAACATTCAAATTCATTTCATTATTGTCGTGTGTTGTGGCACCGTAACGGCTTTGCCGTGCTATGGGATCCTTTGCCATGTGATTTGCACACACTCGACGCGTTGTTCTTCCCCGTAGTGAGATATGAATATCTAGTTCCTAATATAAATTTGTTGTGAAACTTAGTAATAAAGTAGCTATTTTTTGTAAGAAAATGAAAAGTTGCCGGGGATATTTAAACCCAGAACCCCGGAGAACGCTATAAATATATAATATAATGGTGATGTTTCACTCATATGTCAGCAGTGAACAACTTAATTGTGGCATTGGAGAAAAAACCAACGATAACATTTATTATTGACGCAAGACTAGCAATGTACCGCTTGAAGCTAACTAACCTCCTATTTCAAACGCCACTAATAAGTTCTTCAGTACGTTTGCACGAATAAACACAAGGAAAACAACTCCTAAAACAAAACACTAGTTTTGACGCTAATCGTCTCATTTGTCTTGTACATATCTCAATTTTTTACCTTTGGACACTGTCCTCTCAACTACTCCTACCGATCTAGTTGCCCCCATAATTTTATAATCCCCCACAAACAAGGCATCTTTGATTAGTTAAGCATCCTCCCTAGCTCCAGTCCAAATTAGGGATATAATCAAAGGTTTTACATTTTTAAACAAGTCTTTCACACGATCCGTGGGACATGGGAACAAAATCCTTGGCCGGCCGCTGAAATTTTATAATCATTTGCGCACGTAACTAGCAATAATGGTTCGTATGAATGGATTTTTTTGCACGACTGACTTTGCAAGTCATTTTTTTTGCCCAAGTGACTTTTGCAGAGTTTTATATAATCAAACCAATTAGTCATAGATAACATTTATTTCAGTCCAATTCAACATTCTAAATGGGTCAAGCCCAACATTTGGGCCTTCTTTATCCAGATTTTATCCTTTAACTGTGCATTAAATGTTTGGGCATTGCCATTTATAGTCCATTTTGTTTTTGGGAGACGTCTTTTTTGGGCTCTGGCCTATTTACGTTTTTTGTATATTTCGAGCTTTGGCGACTTACAACCCATTCCTTATTTTGTTATTGTGTAATCTTCCATAAAATATTGTCTGGGCCACGACCTTTTGGTCTATTACAATTCCCAAATGCATACATATGCCAAAACACTTTCTAAGAGAAAGTTACAGCGAAACCATATTAGTAATATAGCAAATAATAACATTTAAACATCAACATGCCTTTCTAAAAAATAAAGTTACAACCAAATCAACCCAACAGTAGTTCAAACAATAAATAATGTGCACAACAACAAACCAGTAAAAACTTTTGTATTTCAACTAAACAATCGCAAATAACTCTCACACCCCACATGACATGTAGATCATCACATATACATTTGATATAAAGTCGTCATCGAGCCATCTGATATAGAGTCGTTGGTGAGCAACCATCCATCAATCCATCAGTAGCACAATCAAAGTCATCTACGAGCAGTCACTCACCATAGGCTTTGAATACACATTCTCCTGCTAATTCAAATCGCACAAGGTTCAGTAAAAGCGTAGCTAACTTAGGCAAATGAACAACTTCACCAAACAGACTTGAAGAATATAGAACTTAGTGTATCAAAAATTTATCAAGACAATCCAAATTGCAAAATCAAAAGTCAGTCAACTAGGAATGCAACAGGTCATTTCAGTTCAAATAAAATGATTCATGTCTAAACTTCAGTTCAAGGAGTTTTTGAAAGCAGTTGAAATGAATGCATTTTATACAGAGGACCTATGGATACTTCGCCCGTGTTGTGAATGTAAAAACATCCAGAGTTTTATAAGAACTTCACATATTAAGAAAAATTTGATCAAAAGGGGTTTCGTGGCGGGGTACGATTGTTGGATCACGGAGAAGTACACCAAAGTACATATGAGAAGGGTGATTCTAATAAGGAGGGTGATGCTTATGAGGATGCTAACATGGATGATGTTGAAATTACCACCATATTTCCATCAACTGATGATGAGGTTCATCAAACATGTATGATAAAAATGTTGAAGATGTTGAAGAAGACAATGTGAGTCAGATGTTGTGGGAGTTTAAAGAAAAATGCGAGGATCAGAAAATGTATGATAAATATTCTTGCATGATCCAAGACTCGGAGAAACCAACATACCATGTGTGTAAGCCGCACTATAGAAAGTTAGCTACTGTACTAGAACTGATGCAGATGAAGCCAACGTACGGATGGTCAGATAACAGTGTCACCAAGTTGATAACATTTTTACAAGAATTTCTTCCCGAAGGAAACCACATGCCAGATAGTTTTTACAAAGCTAAGAGGATTGTGTGTCCATTGGGAATGGAGGTTCAGAGAATACATGCATGTACAAATGATTGTATATTGTATTGTGGTGATGCCTATATCAATTTGTGTGAATGCCTGGTGTTCAAATTTCAAAGGTT
The DNA here is from genome assembly GCA_030063025.1 of Avena longiglumis. Taxonomy (NCBI): domain Eukaryota; kingdom Viridiplantae; phylum Streptophyta; class Magnoliopsida; order Poales; family Poaceae; genus Avena; species Avena longiglumis. The sequence continues at coordinate 3,546,286 of CP125975.1, forward strand.
CAGGGTTCCGTAGGTTGAGGCAGCTGATATGGCATATGAAAGCAGCAGTGAGGATTACATGGACACTAATCAATCGAGCAAGAAGATATAGAAACACCGGGTAGTAAGGAAATCCCAATAAAAGCGTGTTGGTACCTGCCTATTATTCCTTGTTTGACATGCTTATATGCAAACCCGGATACAGGAAAACTAATCAGTTGGCACGAAGAGGAACGCTTCTAGGATGACATGCTCAAACACCCTGCCGACTCTCCACAGTGGAGGAACGTTAATAGGTTGAAGACTTTGGGTCCAGATGGTGATCGTTTTGGATGATCCTATAAATGAGAGGTTTGTAGTGAGCACCAATAGAATGAACCCATCGGAAACTATAGTACCACCCACAACACTTGGGCCGTGAATCTCATCATTTGCAACCTTCCTCCATGGTTAGGCATGAAGCGAAAGTATATCATGCTCGCAATACCAATTCAGATCCCCAAGCAACCTGGTGACAACATTGATGTGTACCTTGCACCTTTGGTGGAAGAGTTTAAACTTCTTTGGATTGAAGGATTAAAAAGATATGATGCACATGTGGAGGAAAACTATACCTTGAGATGCATCTTGTTCACAACCGTCAATGATTATCCGGCCTATGGGAACTCCTCCGCCAAGCTATAAAATGGACCTATGCATGCGTCGAATGCCAAGACAAGACAACAAGTTTGTATTTGCATGAGTGTAACAAAATGGTGTACATGAAGACTCGAAGGTTTTTTCCAAAGGGCCATAAATATCAGACCATGATGAAAAAGTTTGATAACATTTATGAGAAATATTGGCATCCTCTAATTTTAAAAGGCAGTCAGATCTATCCTTAGCTTAACCACTTAAAAGTTGTGCATGGAAAATGATTAAACCACAGGGTCGAAGGCAAAGGAAAATGCAAGGAGAAAGAAAAATAAATAGTTATAGATGGCCAGCCTCTCAAAATAAAACCGGTCTAGAAGAGGAGATCAATACTTTGGGAATACACCTCAATCGGTCAATGATTTCAGGCCTATCTCTCTGACTAATACCTGTTTAAAATTCATCACTAAAATCTATGCAAACAGACTACAAGATGAAATCGAAAGGTGTATCCATGCTAATCAGTATGGTTTCATTCATGACAGAACTATACATGATTTTCTGGGTTGGTGTTTTGAATATCTTCTTCAATGTCGTAAGTCAAGAAGGAAAATTGTGGTTTTCAAGATTGATTTTTAAAATGCCTTCTCTACTCTTAGTCAAGAATATTATTGGCAGTGGTACATCTTCTATACTCTTAAATGGTGTGCCTGGGAAGAGTTTTGCTTGTAAAGGGGGTGTCAGACAGGGTGACCCTTTGTCACCCTTGATTTATGTCCTCGGAGGTGATTTATTACAGACCATGGTAAATAAAGCTTTTTCTGATGGAACTCTGAAACTGCCTATTCCAATAGAAGGAGATTATCCAATTGTACAATACGCAGATGATACCCTAATCATTTTGCCTGCTGATGAGGATCAACTATTAGTGTTCAAGGACTTGCTGATTCAATATGCTGAATTTACTGGTCTAAAAGTCAATTTTCACAAATCCTCCATGATTCCAATAAATTTTTCTGATGATGAAACTACACATTTGGCCTCTGTCTTTCAATGTCAGCTTGCTGCTATGCCTTTCACACACGTTGGATTACTAATGGGCACACCTAAACCCACAATCAAGGACTTCTCACCTTTGATTGACAGGATTGAGAGAAGGTTAAATGCAACAGTGTCTTTTCTGTCTTATGGAGACAGTCTTATTTTGCTGAACTCTGTGCTAACTTCACTGCCCACTTATATTATGTGCACATTGCAAATTCCTCAAGGGATCATTGATATTATGGATAAGGCAAGAAAGAGATGCCTTTGGTGGAAAACAAAGAACCAGGATAAAGTTAACTCTTTGGCTGCTTGGCCTATGATTTGTAAGCCTAAAGACAAAGGAGGACTTGGAATTATTGATCTCAAGATTCAGAATAAAGCACTATTGATTAAGCATTTGGATAAATTTTATAATAATGCAGACTTGCCCTGGGTTAGTCTGGTCAGGAACTTATATTATCATGAGTCTGTCCCACATGCTATTAGTGTTTGTGGCTCTTTTTGGTGGAGAGGGATCCTAAACCTAGTTGATGAGTGGAGATCCATTTCGAAATCCATTGTGGGTCTGTATTTACCATTTTGTTCTGGAATGATCTTTGGCACACAGAACTACTTGCAACCAAATTCCCAAGGTTATACTCTTTTGCAAGAGACAAGATGGTTTCTATCAAAGATATGGGTACACTAAGCAACCTACATGATGCATTTCATCTGCCTTTTTCAATTGAAGCATTTCAGGAATATGATAAACTGCAAGATGTCCTTAGTTCAGTATGTCGATCTCAGGAGGAAGACAAATGGATATGTAAATTATGTAATTAATGCTATAGGTCTCAGTTATTCTATAAACATTGTTTCTCAATGATGCCCACTGATTTAATCTCAAAGAGTATCTGGGGATGCAAATGCATGTTCAAACATAGGTTCTTTGCGTGGCTTTTGTTCCATGACATATTAAATACAAAGTACATGCTTCTTAGGAGGCACTGGAAGGTAACTGACAATCATGGTTGTGTGCTTTGTCCTACTGGAGTCATTGAGGACTAGAAACATCTCTTTTTCCAGTGCAACTTCAGCACTAGGGTGTGGAATTATGTTCAGATCCAATGGACAGATGTGGCTCATAGAGAAAGTTTTTAACGTGCCTCTAAATCTTTCAGAGGGCCCTATTTCTTAGAGGTTACAATCCTGGCGTGCTGGATTATCTGGAATCAAAGAAATGATTGGGTTTTCAAGAATACAAAACCGACTTTCAGAGGATGGAAGGCCGCCTTTGTCTATGATATTTCTATGCTTCTTCATCGGCTAAAAGATAAACATAAGGATTTATTGTCATTATGGCTTGACAGTATGTCCTAGTTCTATTTTTACTTTTTTATGTACATATGTTGTAAGTAAAACTTTGTACTGTTTTTGATGAATAAAGGACTGTGGGGGACTCCCCTGCAGTAGAAAATTTCAAAAAAAAAATACTTTGGGACTTAACTTAATGGGTTAGACGTTGGAGATATTCCCAAGAGGCAATAATAAAGTTATTATTATTATATATTTATGTTTATGATAAATGTTTACGTCCCATGCTATAATTGTATTAACGGAAACATTAATACTTGTGTGTTTTGTAAACAAAAAAGAGTTCCTAGTAAGCCTCTTGTTAAACTAGCTTATTGATTAATAGATGATCAAGGTTTCCTGATCATGGACATTGGATGTTATTAATAACAATATCATATCATTAGGAGAATGATGTGATGGACACACACCCAAAGTAAGCATAGATTAAGGTCAAGTCATTAAGTTTGTTCTGCTACAAGCTTTCAGATACATAGTAACCTAATCCTTCGACCATTAGATCATGTTAATCTCCATCACCAGATGAGTACTTTGATGACATCAAACGACACTTTCGTAACTGGGTGGTTATAAGCATTTTCTATTCTGAAAGTATGTGTTAAAGCGCATGGATCAAGAGTGGGATTTGTCCATCCATATGACGGATAGATATACTCTGGGCCCTCTCGTTGGAATGTCATCCAATTGGCTTGAAAGCATGTGAATAAGTCACAAGGGATGTGATGGCTCCCAGTACTTGTCGTGGGATGCTTTGTTGGAAACCCCAAGAGCAAGGTATGAAGCCGCACAGGAGCAAGTTTCCCTCAGTAAGAAACCGAGGTTATCGAACCAGTAGGAGGAAGGAAACGTCACACAGGTGTTGCTAGAAACGCGGAGACCTGCACAATACAAACTCAAGACTTTTGCCCAACGAATCAGTGAGGTTGTCAAGCTGACGGTTTGCTGTAACAAAGGATTAAACGTATGGCGTGGAAGGTAATGGTTTGTAGCAAGTAAACATGTAACAGTGGAAGATGTATCAATGGTAAAGATTGGACCGGGGTCCATAGTTCACTAGAGGTTCTCTCCTTAGATAAAAAAATGGCATGAAGGGTAAACAAATTACAGCGAGGCAATTGACAGGAACTGAGCAAGGCATAACAATGCAATTACTAGCCAGAAAGATCCAATGATGTTGATTGGGCAATACAACAATATACATAGACTGTCATCCAACTGCATCTATGACTAGAAGTCCACCTTCAGGTTATCATCCGAACCCCCTCCATTATTAATTTGCAAGCAACAAACAACTGCTTTAAGCAAAGTGTGTAAGGTAAACAGTCCACATATTCCATGAACAAGAGACCGCTGTTTTCTCCCGAGTAGCAACAACACATCTACAACCGAAGAGATTTCTGTCACTTCCCTTGGAAACTAGAGGCATAAACCCACTATCGAGCATAAATACCCCCTCTTGGAGTCACTGGCAACTACTTGGCCAAGATAACCTGTCGTGGTGGTGGCACGGCAGATGCCATGGGTAGGCTAAAGTTCGGGGCCAATGGATGCTAGTGGGATCTGGGGAGGGAAGATGCAACTGTTTCTACACTCAAGCTGCCAAAGTGATGAACTTTATTTCTCTCTTAGTGGATTACGAATGCTCCTTGAGCTGTATACAGTGTGACAAGAAGAATCTCCCCAGCCTAACGGTGCTCAAAGAGTCGATGCCTCCCTTAGGGTCCAAACCTCTACTTATAAAGGGGTGCCTTGGGTGCCCTTAGGGTCGAGGCAAGCATATTCGTGGAATATGCTTGTCCCAATATAGTAGTTCGGCGGCCTCCTTTCCTGCCGCCTTCTAATGACGGCAAGGTTCCAAAGGCCCCCTCCGCATGCCTCGGGCTCAGGACTGTCACCTCCGTGACCTCCTTCTCCCTCGACTTGGCATCCTTATCTCTTGTGCTTGGCCTGCTCGATTCCTTCTAGCCTGCAGCTATAGTTTGACCTTGGCTTCTACTTCTCCGCAAGCTTCATAACTCGGCCCTACCTTGTGTTACTCGCCTGCTCCTCACCCTGAAGATCATTTGGGTAACCCCGATTCTCTCATTAACTCGGCGGGTAACCACTTGATACATATACGGCTTTGCCTCCGCTCATCGGCCGACATATCCATGATTCGGTCGACCTAGGCGTAATCGGAAATCGACGGGACAGTACCTGTCTTTCCCGTCTCGACCTACTCGAGGTTAACCCCGACATTAGTCCCAAGCTGGTGTGGCCTCAATAGCTTTGGCCGGTTATATCAGCTTCATCACTTTCTTCATCTTGTTTCGAGTTATGGCCTCGTCCGAGGTTTCCTCGTTCCTTCCTCGTCGCCACGCCCCACGTGTCACCCCATCATTGTTCTTCTAGTTTTAGGTCCTTATACAGGCTTATGACAAGCTACAAGTGAACCTCGTGACCTGCTTGCGCCATTGCGACGCCTGTGCCGCTCCCATTGGGATTGTAACAACCTTTCTTAAATGCAGGCGTTGGTGGCTCCACTCACCGTCAGTATGCTCGTTCCCACGATCTACACGTAATCGCCACACCCACGATCCCACTGCTCATGGCTTGACTATAAAGAGGGAAACGCGCAGGATTCACCTTTCCCTTATCGCCGCCTCCGTTCTCCTTCTTCCTTTCGCTGCGTGTTCTCTTGCCGCTCACGCTCATGCCCAGAGCCTCCGGCGAGGATTCCGCTGCTCGCCTTTCTCCCGCTCTGCGGGCTGTGGCTCACCACGGTGAGTCCTCTCGACCATCTTGCCCTGATCTTGTCCTAGATCCATCTGCCTGCTGCGTTTCGAGGCGACGGTTCCTCCGCTTTTCGCCATTGTCTTCGTGCAAAGTTCCGACGGGCCTTGTAGCTCTAAGCTCCTCCGCCAGCTTTTCCTCCGGCGATCTCTCCGCGCACCTATGTCTAGTTCGCTTAGCGGCGCTCTTGTTGAGGACGATGACGCTCCGGGCCCAGCGAGGCTCGTGGTGGCTCTTCGCCACGCTACCGTGAGATTGAGTGGCTCATCCGAACTCGACGGATTCTGCCGAGGTTTCTGCCGTTACGGCAGCGAATCCTCCGATTATCGAGAGGCGAGTATGTGGTTTCATGTCTCACTTCGCCCGGGTCTCCCTCTTAGTGATTTCGCTAGAGAATTCTCGATTACTTGACCTTCACCGCATCACCTTCGCGAACGCCATAGCTTCTCTTTCGCTTTCATCTCCGCTTCGAGGGTTACTTGACTGTGGGTCCGTCGGCATGTCTGGTCGAAGTTCTTCCAGATCCGCTCCAACGTTGTTCCCGACAAATCTACGCATCCTTCCGAGAAGTTGCTTACCCATTGTGGGCGTCTATTACACCTCGGAGGAAATCCGTGTTCCCCGTGTCACCGGGTTGGAGTCGTGCAAGAAGTGGCACAAGTCATTCTTCTACGCAAGAACAGAGGCGAAGACAAGATTCGCTCCTCCATTCTCAATTGGCCCACCTTCCAAAGTGAACTGGCTCTATAATCCGAGGAAAACTCACGCCTTGGCCGAGGCCTTCGAGATTCAAGCAAAGAGTTGATCCGGCCGGGTCAGCGGCGAAGACCTGATGGCAACTTTTATTAGTAGCCGGATCTGCCCCTTCCAGCAGCGGACCCACAAGCTATGCTACATGAGTGGTCCTCTTGACCCTAACCGAGTCTCGACCGTGGAGCTGGATAATTATCTTATTCATAAGCGCGTCCGAGCTATCTTCAAGACTGAGATGCCTGAGGATTGGTCTTGGGGGTTAAAACCATTCACCCACGTCCGTCCGCCTCCCGAGGTAAGCCTAATCTCCATTACTCTATTATTCCACAGTTTTTAGAGACTGGTTTACATGATTTTCTTTCTCCTTGTCTTGCAGAGGTTCGCAGAGCAGAAGAACGAGGACGCCGAAGTTCTGCAGCTCCCTTGGCCCGCGGACAGAGTACCGATATCGGGCGGACCGAGGAGTTCGTCCCTAAGTCGGATCCTGCCCGCTCGAGCTCATGCAAAACTTCAGCGCAAGAGGAGGAAGGTGATTCGGACGAGGTCCAAATTCTTGAGGTAGTTGCCGCCATGCCTATTTCTTATGCATTTCCGGCTTCTACTTTCCCAGCTAATCCGGCCGGTCAGGTTCACGACGCCGAACCTATTGCTGTTGGAGATATGCCCAAGAGGCAATAATAAAGTGGTTATTATCATATCTTCACACTTATGATAAATGTTTACATACCATGCTATAATTGTATTAACCGGAAACATTAATACTTGTGTGATTTGTAAACTAAAATAAGAGTCCCTAGTATAGCCTCTTGTTAAACTAGCTTGTTGGTTAATATATGATCATGGTTTCCTGATCATGAACATAGAGATGTTATTAACAACAGGATCATATCATTAGGAGAATGATGTGATGGACATACTCCTATAGATAAGCGTAGCATAAAGATCAAGTCATTTCAATAGTTCAATTGCTATATGCTTTACGATACATAGTAACCTAATTCCTTCGACCATGAGATCATGCATATCACCTTTACGGATGGATGCTTTGATGTCATCAAACACCACACCGTAATGTGGTGGTTATAAAAGTGGCATTGAGTGTTCGAAAGTATTGGTTGAAACGCATGGATCAAGAGTGGATTTGTCCATCCATATGACGGATAGATATACTCTGGGCCCTCTCGTGGAATGTCATCCAATTAGCTTGCAAGCATGTGACTTGGTCACAAGGGATCACATATCACGGAACGAGAAAAGAGTACTTATCAAGAACGAGGTTGAACTAGGTATGCAGAGATACCGACGATCATAACCCTGGATAAGTAACATATCGTGAGACAAAGGGAAATTGGTATCGTATGTAAGTGGTTCATTCGATCGCAAAGTAATCGAGAAATATGTGGAGCCATATGAATTTCCAGATTCCTCTATTGGTTATTGTTCGAGAAGTGTCTCGATCATGTCCGCATAATTCACGAACCGTAGGGAGACACACTTAAGGATTCGACGTTGTTTGAGTAGTTATGGTATTATGAGAAAGAGACCGAATGTTGTTCGAGTCTCGGATGGGATCCGGGATATCACGAGGTGATCCGGGATGGTCCGGAGAATAAGATTCATATAAGGAAAGTCCCGCTTTGAGTTCGGGAATGATTCCGTGTTTTCATCGGAATGTTCTAGAAGGTTCCGGATTGTCCCAAGACCGGGGAAGAGTACATGAATGTGTCATTGCTCATTGAATGATTGCATCATGTACTAAGTGTTCTTGCTGTCACAGATAAAGGATTAAATTGAATCCTAAAACAGAAAAGTCAAATGTCCAGTTTGAAAGTCAAACTGCCAAAACAAGAAACTGTGGGAAACAAGCAAGAGGAGTTGGAACCAACCTGGAGGAGGAGTTGGACTCCTCCAGGCCGGCGCCCAAGCCCTGGTCCGAGTTGGGGAGGGACTCCCTCCCTCCCTGGCGCGCCAAGGACCCCCTCCCATATAAGGAGGGGCAGGGCCTCCATAGACACATAACTTTCTACTCTAGATCTCCGTTTAGAGCCGCTTTGGTTTAGAGCTTCTAATTGCTTTAGCCAGGTTTAGAGCCTTCTAATTGGTTTAGAGCCTTCTAATTGGTGTGTCTAATTACTAGACCACTAATAGCCTCTCATAAGCTCCACCATACTGCAAGCTTAAGGCGAAGCCCTCGGATTTCCTCTACTCCTGTACCACGCGTTGTCTTAGCCGAATCGCGAGGAGAGTGCTACAACCTCCGCTGCCTTTGGAACAAGGGAGAGGAAGGTCTTCGTCGAGTACCGAACGCAGACCGATCATTGCGGAGCGCTGCCTAACGTGGCCGGAAGGATCGTCTCACGATCTTGGGATCGGAAGTGTACGACTACATCACCCACGAGAATCGCTCTCGTTAACCACTTTGGAATCTTCGAGGGTGAGTTCCTCTATCGACTCGTTGCTACAATCTAGTAGATAGATCTTGGCTTGTTTGTTTGTATGCGATAGAAAATTTTTGTTTTCCATGCTACGAACCCCTCAAAGGGTATCGAGCCGTGTCTATATGTAGATCTGTTGCACGAGTAGAACACAATGGTCATTGTGGGCGTTGATGCTTTTATTGTAGATTGCTTTTGTGTACTTTGCATCTTGCGGTATGTTGGGATGAAGCGGCCGGGCTAACCTTACATGACATCGCTCATGAGACTTGCTCCACGCTTGACATGTAACTTGTATTGCATAAGTGGCTTTATGGTGCATGTTTCTCCTAGCATAGTTAAGATCCAATTTACAACGGGTGATCCACAATGCTAGTATCAATGTTGTGGTTCTTGTTCGTAGTTAGAACGACACTTATTGAAAGCCCCAAACCACGTAAAATATGCAAAGAAAGTAGAGGCGTCTAACTTTGTTTTGCAGGGTGTCTTGATGATGTGATATGGCCATGATTGTGATTGTATTTGATGTATGCAATGTTCCTTATTGTAAGTCGACAACGGTGAGCCATATGGTTGTCTTTAATTTATGTTAAGACCCGCGTGTCTATTCAAAGTAGTTGTAATAGTTGAAGCCGTGGGCGACAACCATGGAGTAGGTAGCGCATTGACCTTGATGCAATGCCGGTGATGATGGAGATCATGTTTGTGCTAGAAGATGGAGATCGGAAGCACAAAGAAGAAAAGGCCATATCATATCACATATTATGAATTGCATGTGATGTTAATCCTTTATGCATCTTGTATTGCTTAGTAGACGACGGTAGCATTATAAGATGATCCCTCATGCACATGAATTTCAAGTCTTAAAGTGTTCACCCTTAGTTAGCACCGTTGCTAAAGCTTGTTGTTTCGAAACACCACGTGATGATCGGGTGTGCTAGATTCTGCAAGTGTATACAACGTGAGCAAGCCAGATTTGCTCATGCAGAAACTAAGGTTTGATCTTGACGAGCCTAGCATGTACGCATATGGCCTCGTGAACACGGATTACCGAAAGGTAGAGCATGAGTCATATAGTAGATATGATGAACATGTCGATTGTTCGCCATTGAAGCTATATCAACTCTCGTGATGATCGGTTTTGATGTGGTGGATTTGGTTCGTGTGATCACTAAAACAATGTGAGGGATATTGTTTTGAGTGGGAGTTCACCTAGATTAATTTAATTATTAATTAGAACTCAATTTATCATAAACTAAACCAAAGTGAATTTGCATAGTTGTTGTAGTCATTGGCATCCGTTTACCACCTTGCGCTTAGTTATAATTGAGATGATAGAGCTATAGAATTCTGGTTAGTTACTTTACGAACTGGTATCGTATTGTTTTGAAGTGTTAATATAAAGTTTAAAAGTCCTATTGCAAACTTTCAGTAAGTTCCGGTTACTCCATGAAGTTTAATAATTGGTATTAAATCAAGAGTGACAATTCCAATGTTAGTATATAAGTATCATGTTTGTCTCCACGATTCTTGATATTCAAAGGATTCTCTTAATATCAAGGTTATCTAGGATCTGAAAGAGTTGTTTCAGAAACCATGATGTGTGGAAGATATTGTGATATCTGAAACAAAGTTTTGGTTGCAACATGATAGAGTATAATATGGCAAAAGTCATGTTCTCATATTTGATGAGAATTTGCAAAAAGGTTGGAGACACTAGTTGTCCTAATCCTCCAAAAGATTTTGGAGAGCAACATTATACTTGCGATTCACCGTTACAAGCTAAAAGTAGCTTGATCATGGATTAATCCATAATAAGGGTGAATATTTGATGTAGGTAAAATGTTTACTACACCAAGAAGATTACTAAATAAAGGAATTTGAAAGAACACCAAACATTTGATGATGGTGATCTACTTCAAAGTGCAAGTCCAAAGACATTGGTATTTAACTATACACGTTTTGGACTATATGTGTCATATGTATGACTCCACTATTGATGTTGATAGATTCTTTCAAATGTAAAAGGAAATCTTGAAAGAGAATCTCATAAGTATATGGCGTAAAAGAAAAGATTAGAATTGTTCAATTTAAGTATATAGATGATATACATGTTATGGCTATATTCTTTGCTTATTAAACAATGTGGTTCTTAAGTATTTGATACTGAATTTGTTGGTATGAATCGTCATACATAACAAATGTAATTCATGAACTACAATGGCCTAAGTAACTAGCAAAGAATATGTGATGATGTTCATCGAGAACAAAATAAAGGGTTATTGTGTTGCTCGTTAAACATCAAAGCTTGCCTTCAAGATTTGTTTTATCAGTGTTATGAGAACAAAAGGGTTGTTCAAATAATTGTAATCCATAAAAGATGGATGATTCACAAATCTCTGGAAAAATCACATCCATAAAGCTAATGCTAAAATGTCGAAAGACAAATTGATTGAAAGATCACTTAGGAAGTGACATCGCCGTTTAAATTATATTGGAAAGAAAACATGAAGAAACTCCATATGTATGGAATTTTGGAGTCTTTTGATTTTGATCAAATGACGCCAGAAACTTTCCTAGAGATAATTAAAACTTCGTTCATAGGCCAAAAGGGAACGAAAGACTAGCTTATTGGAATTTGTACATATTGTTGTACGAAGTCCATTATGTGTAGTCAAGAGCGATGGATTTCAACTTCATATGCTTTCTCCGAAAATTTGAGTGAATATATGAATATTTACTTAATAAGGATGAAGTGTGAAACATTTGAAAAGTTCAAGGACTTTCAAGATGAAGTGCAAAATCATTGTAACAAGAATATAAATAGTTTATGATAAGATCATAAAGGAAGATATTTGAGTTACAAGTTTAGCATAAATACCTAAGATTTAAAGGAATCATTCCGTGGATTTGCATTTTCCCGAAACACCATAAGAGTATGGAGTGTTCGAGATATGTAATTAGACCTTGTTTGACATGGTAAGATCGAAGGTGTAATTTATAAAACTGCCATTATATTTTAAAGATTAAAAGCTTTAGAGATTACCGTTTTTCCACTGAAAAGAGCTCCATCATAATCCGTTGAAATGACACCATATAAGGTTATGGTTTGGGATAAAACCCAAGTAGTCCTTTCTTAAAACATTGGTATGCTATGCATAAGAAAGATGTGTGCAACCAAAGTCGGATGAACCTGTCTTTGTATAAACTGTTAAGTATTCCTCCATAAAACACCGGAGACAAAAGTGTTTGTTGCTTAGAACGTCAAGTTTCTTTAAGAAGGAATTTTTTCGTGAAAAGTTAAGTGGGAGGACAATAGAACTTTGATAAGGTTGAAAGAACCTTAGCTATATGTGCAGAGTTGCGCAGCACCGAAAAGTGTTCCGAAGGCAGCAACAATGCTCATGGCTCACGTGCCTCAAAGGTTGTGATCACGGAGATCTAAGTTCCTATTGAAACAAGTAGGTCAAGTAAACAATCAAATACCAAGATTTGAGGGTTGAATCATTATTTGAGAATAATGAACCGACTACATGCAAAGAAGCGATGATGAGCCCTGACTCCGTAAAATGGCTTGAAGCCATAAAATCCGTGATAGTTCCATACACGAGAAAATCAAGTTTTGAACTTGAAGGACCCTCGAGAAAGGTGTAAGACCTTACAGTTGTGTCTGGATCTATAAAGAAATAGACATGGATGTTTTACATCTATGAAATAGTCGACATGTTGGGAAAGAGTTCACAACAATGTTCAAAAGTTGACTATGACAAGATCTGATCTTTCATAGCGATATTTAGTCTAGACGGATTAAAGTAGCAACCACTACATATAATTTGTTATATGGTAGTTGAATAAACAAAACAAGTTCTTCTAATAGAATCGTTACCTAGGACATGTGCATAACATGGTTCATAGGGTTTTGTTAATTCAAAGGATGCTAAAAGCATATGCAAACTTCAATGGTTAAAGTGAGCATATGAGTTGGAATCTTCACTATGATGAAACTATTAAAAGAGTTTAATTTCATCAGAGACAATGAAGATGCTTGCATTTGCAAGAAATTAAGTGGGAGCGCTAAGACATATTTCTAATACATTATGTGGAAGACATATTGTTGATTGGAAATAATGTATCTTTTATTAACACATATTAAGAATTTCATCCCGATGAAAGACTTAGGCAAAACCCAAATATTTAGCATCAATAGATGCTAATATGGTTATGCCGTATACATAGACAAGATATTGAATGAGTTCAATATAGAAACTACAAGAAAGTTTCTTGTCACACAGAAAGGATTGAATAAGTTCAATGTTGATGATATATTCAAGTGTATTGACATTTGGTAAAGTGAAACAAATAATCAAGTATAGATTGATACTTGATGTATGAAATCACAAAGAGTATTTATATCAATCATACCGTGATATGTACAAATCCAGATATGTCCTATGCTCTAAATATTATGAGCATATACCGTAATGATTCGAAGATGATCATTGGACAATAGTAAGGATATTCTTATGATCTTTTGGAAGAACTAAGAGTATAATATTTGTAGAAGTGACAAATAGATGGTTAGTTCATTGTAAAAGTACTACATTGATACTAGTTTTGTCACAAAGTACAAATTAAGTTTATCTCAATCTAAACTAAGGGTACAATATAATGGAAGGTGAGTTCCATAATGGATTTGGATGAGTTCCAAAGTTAAGACATTGTGATGATACTACAACAAAAGGCCAAGTATATAACTGCTATTTTAGCGAAAAGAGGGCATTTGTGTCAAGTAGTTTGTTATTAAACTAGGTGTAGTTCACAGGATAATACTATGAAGATATATTGTGCGACAATATTATCAACATGTTTTAACCCCAAAGAGCTAAAGGTCACAAAAAGACCAAATTTATACAAAGCCATCTCATTAAAGAATGAGTGATGCGAGAGACGCAAAGACATGCAATTACACACACGGAAGTGTCGATCCGATCGATTGACCACTAGCAATCGTGTACATACAACACCGTAAAGCCATAGGTGTTATATACACAAAGGTATGAAACTAGATTATTGACTCTAGTGCAAGTGGGAGATCGTTGGAGATATGCCCAAGAGGCAATAATAAAGTGGTTATTATCATATCTTCACACTTATGATAAATGTTTACATACCATGCTATAATTGTATTAACCGGAAACATTAATACTTGTGTGATTTGTAAACTAAAATAAGAGTCCCTAGTATAGCCTCTTGTTAAACTAGCTTGTTGGTTAATATATGATCATGGTTTCGATCATGAACATAGAGATGTTATTAACAATGGATCATATCATTAGGAGAATGATGTGATGGACATACTCCTATAGATAAGCGTAGCATAAAGATCAAGTCATTTCAATAGTTCAATTGCTATATGCTCGATACATAGTAACCTAATTCCTTCGACCATGAGATCATGCATATCACCTTTACCGGATGGATGCTTTGATGTCATCAAACACCACACCGTAATGGTGGTTATAAAAGTGGCATTGAGTGTTCGGAAAGTATTGGTTGAAACGCATGGATCAAGAGTGGGATTTGTCCATCCATATGACGGATAGATATACTGGCCCTCTCGGTGGAATGTCATCCAATTAGCTTGCAAGCATGTGACTTGGTCACAAGGGATCACATATCACGAACGAGAAAAGAGTACTTATCAAGAACGAGGTTGAACTAGGTATGCAGATACCGGCGATCATAACCTCGGATAAGTAAACATATCGTGAGACAAAGGGAAATTGGTATCGTATGTAAGTGGTTCATTCGATCGCAAAGTAATCGTAGAAATATGTGGGAGCCATATGAATTTCCAGATTCCTCTATTGGTTATTGTTCGAGAAGTGTCTCGATCATGTCCGCATAATTCACGAACCGTAGGGAGACACACTTAAGGATTCGACGTTGTTTGAGTAGTTATGGTATTATGAGAAAGAGACCGAATGTTGTTCGAGTCTCGGATGGGATCCGGATATCACGAGGTGATCCGGGATGGTCCGGAGAATAAGATTCATATAAGGAAAGTCCTGTTTGAGTTCGGGAATGATTCCGTGTTTTCATCGAATGTTCTAGAAGGTTCCGGATTGTCCTAAGACGGGGAAGGGTACATGAATGTGTCATTGCTCATTGAATGATTGCATCATGTACTAAGTGTTCTTGCTGTCCCAAATAAAGGATTAAATTGAATCCTAAAACAGAAAAGTCAAATGTCCAGCTTTGAAAGTCAAACCGCCAAAACAAGAAACTGTGGGAAACAAGCAAGAGGAGTTGGAACCAACCCGAGGAGGAGTTGGACTCCTCCAGGCCGCGCCCAAGCCCTGGTCCGAGTTGGGAGGGACTCCTCCTCCCTCGGGCGCCAAGGACCCCCTCCCATATAAGGAGGCAGGGCCTCCCATAGACACATAACTTTCTACTCTAGATCTCCGGTTTAGAGCCGCTTTGGTTTAGAGATTCTAATTGCTTTAGCCAGCGTTTAGAGCCTTCTAATTGGTTTAGAGCCTTCTAATTGGTGTGTCTAATTACTAGACCACTAATAGCCTCTCTCATAAGCTCCACCATACCGCACGCTTAAGGCGGCCTCATGATTTCCCTCTACTTAGGTACACGCCAGTTGCCGAATCGCGAGGAGAGTGCTACAACCTCCGCTCACTGGAACAAGGAGAGGAAGGTCTTCGCCGAGTAACGCAGTGACCGATCGCGGAGCGCTGGAACGTGGCGCCGAAGGATCGCTCACGCGATCTTGGGATCGGAAGTGTACGACTACATCACCCACGAGAATCTGCTCTCGTTAACCACTTTGGAATCTTCGAGGGTGAGTTCCTCTATCGACTCGTTGCTACAATCTAGTAGATAGATCTTGGCTTGTTTGTTTGTATGCGATAGAAAATTTTTGTTTTCCATGCTACGAACCCCTACAATTGCTTCCCGGCCTCCCGTTACCTCGGGGAAGCGCGGGGCTCCTGCTAGTGCCTCGGAGGCGGTTCCTAAGAAGCGAATAAAGAAATCCACTCCGAATCCTCCCAGGCGCAAGACTATGCCCGGGGTCGCTGGGTAAGTTCTTTTGCCTATATTTCTTGTTTCTCTCTTTCTGTTTCTCATACTCACGAATCTTCTTTCTTATTTTTGCAGCTCCTCCGTCATAAACCCAAGGTCCTAGTATGACTAGCCGTCCGATTCGGCCGCCATCTCCTCCTCCCGCTGATGACACCAGGATTCCTAGTCCTATTCGTCCTGCTTCTACCCCAGCTCCGAATACGTCGCCTGTTCGTCGCGATGTCCCTGAGACTTCTTCCATTGACCTGGATCCGATCCGGCCCTCCGAAGTTTTTGTTGAGCTTGCCGTCCCTTCTATGGGCCCCAGCGCTACTACTAAGCCTCCATCTACTCCGGCAGTTTCTACGGTCATCCCGACCTCGGCCGAAAAGGTCATTGCCCCGGCGCCCTCTGCGACCTTATCCTCCGCTGCTCCTAAGGACTTCGTCCCCACTTCGGAGGCGCAACTTCCTGCTGATGCCTCTTCTAAGGCGAAAAGAGATATTGCCGTCAAGACTTCTTCTCAGAAAGGTCTTGCCGGCTCTTCTCAGCCGAGTATTGCTGACGTGCTGCATAAGGGAGTTGCACCTGCCAAAGTCCTCATTTTCGCCACCGGCAGCCAGCTTGCTCTTCATAAGAGCCTCACGATTGCCGGGTCGGACCGCGCCGGGTAAAGTTTTAACTCGGACAGCTAGCGGAACAGCCTTGAGCGCTGGTTGAGTATGCCAATAATCGAATGTCACGATCAGTTTGAGGGTAATCCAACCAACCAACCTTTCCACTTTCTCGACATCAATTGTTTTGACCATGCTTCCCAGTTCATCATTGATACCAACAAGATGAATGCGGTAAATGTTTTATCTCTGAGTCTTAAATTATTCTCCAGATGTTACCATATTCTCTAGTCCCCGAAACTTGCAAGGAAATAACTTGTTGTATGCTTGGAAGTTTGGCTTAAATTTATTTCTAAGGTTCGTTAGTCCGGCCATCTAGTTCGGAGTTTATTCGGACTTGGTTTAGCTTTGAATATCCAGCCACCTAGAGCCGAGTTAAGTCTTGCTTGACTCGGATCTAATTTTAGCTTTGAATATCCAGCGACCTAGATCTGAATTAAGCTTCGTTTGATTTGGATCTAATTTAGCTTTGAATATCCAGCCATCTAGATCCGAGTTAACTCTTGCTTGACTCGGATCTGGTTTAGCTTTGAATATCCAGCCACCTAGATCTGAGTCAAGTCCTTCTTGACTCGGATCTGGTATAGCTTTGAATATCCAGCCACCTAGAGCCGAATTAAGCTTTGCTTGATTCGGATCTAGTTTAGCTTTGAATATCCAGCCACCTAGATCTGAGTCAAGTCCTTCTTGACTCGGATCTGGTATAGCTTTGAATATCCAGCCACCTAGAGCCGAATTAAGCTTTGCTTGATTCGGATCTAGTTTAGCTTTGAATATCCAGCCACCTAGATCTGAGTTAAGTCCTTCTTGACTCGGATTTGATATAGCTTTGAATATCCAGCCACCTAGAGCCGATTTAAGTTTTGCTTGATTCGGATCTAATTTAGCTTTGAATATCGAGCCACCTAGAGCCGAATTAAGCTT
This sequence comes from Avena longiglumis, assembly GCA_030063025.1. Taxonomy (NCBI): domain Eukaryota; kingdom Viridiplantae; phylum Streptophyta; class Magnoliopsida; order Poales; family Poaceae; genus Avena; species Avena longiglumis. The sequence goes on from CP125975.1 coordinate 3,563,927, forward strand.
TGCTTGATTTGGATCTAATGTAGCTTTTACTTGTTGTTTTATCATTTTGCCTCACTACTCAGGTTGCACATGACCGACGGACCGCCGAGTTCCAGAGGTTGCTTTTTTCGCACCGCAAGCTGGAAGAGAAGTACGAGAAAGTTCTGCCCGTGGCAAAGAAGGCCGGTATGTCGATAGTTCCTTTTCCTTACTCCCTACTTTCTCATGTATTCGTCCACGGAATGCCGGCTTACTTCTTGTTGAATAGGTAATATCAATAACCTCAATATCCGCCTTGAAAAGAAGATCAAGAACTTGGAAGGTTAGTTTCCTTTCTATTTTACTCCTCCTTTTAATATCTATGCTAAGTTTTCTTATTGCGTTTGGCTGTGGTAAAGCCGAGTTGCAAGACTTTGCAGTGTCGCAACAAGATTGCGTGTCCATGCCTGATGTGATGCTGCATTTTTTAGAACAAAGCGCAGTTCATTCAAGCAATTACAAGAAAAGATGATGAGATAGCTCGCCGCGATCCGAGGTGAATACCAAGCTCTCTAAGTCCGAGCTAGAAAAGGTCGACCAAGAATTTTCCGAGGAAAAGAATCGGTGACTGGATCTGCAGAAGAACAAAGAACTCCTCAAGTCCGAACTTAAAACCCGCGGTTTGAGCGAGGAAATTGCTCGTTTTGAGAAGAGTAAAGCTGATTGGGCCAAAGACCTTCGATAATGATGAGCTACATTCATCGAAGTTGATTGGCATGGCGAACTATATTTTTCTTTATCGTCCTCGCTACCTTTGACATGTCCATGTTTTGCAGATCACTTTCCCGAGGCCAAACCCGTGAGTTCTAAAGCTGTTCTTGCAGCTCACGCCGAGGTGAACCGTTCTTTATTGACTTGAATATTCGATGGAGGATTACTTGGTTCTGTTGGTGCTGCCGGTTGGTCCGAAAATTATGGGCGGGACTTGGTGCAGGCCGCTATCCGAGCTTACCATCTACTCGCCGAATACCTCGTGGACTCGATATCAACGAAGTCAAGTTATTGGTGACAAGGTGATGGCATCCGAGAGGCTTGAGTCTTTGAGAGAATCTGGGCGTGCCGACATGGCCCTTACTGTAATCATGTCATGGTATGAAGAAATCTCTCTTGACATTCTGAGGAATTTGCGCATTGGCTCCCGCTGGGTTGAAGATCCCACCTTTGTTGCTCTTCGGCAAGCTCGGCTTCCAAGCCGAGTACGCCGACGTGCACACTTGGAATGAAGGGCCGAGTTTTCTCCCAGATCCGGATCAGGAGGTCGCGGCTGAGGGTGCTTCGGGTGATGATTCAGCTGAGCATGGGGAAGGTGAAGATGATTCGGCCACATCCGATAGCTCCAGCTCAAGCTCGGATAGCAACGGTGATGCGCGGTCCTCCTCCAAAGGCACCGGGCATTCTACCGCACGTACTGACGCTCCTGAACAACCCCGGGCTACCGCCGCGGTTGCACTGGTCGGGCGAGGCGACCTCAGTCGAAGTTCCTCCTACTTCGGAGTGCCCCGCACCTGAGCAAGTAGCTGCCCCTCCAACGAACAACGCCTAGGTTATTTGCGATCCCTGGTATGCCGGGCGTATAATGTAGACGAAAAATTTGTCAACTCGTTGTATGATTTGAATTTCTTTTGCTATGTATTGTTGAGACTCTTGGTTAAGTGGATGCTCGTCCGAATTCTTGCCTTGCTGGCTCGTAATTTCTTGATCTTTTAGGGCTTAACTTTGCCGTTATTTTGATGATCTTATCCAGGCATTAGCGCTGAATATCTACGCTATTGACCTGTTTTGAACATAAGTTAACTATTCCGTTGTGGAAGCAAGCAACAATCGCTGGATCGTTGTTTACTGTCCGAAACTCCCTCATATAAATCAAGTTTCGGAGGTAGTATAAAACTGATATGATTGCGCTCAGCATAAGTTTGAGGTATCATACGGTAGTCCCCGAGTCACTGCTTTAGATGCCGAAGTTTAAGTGTCAATACGAAATTGACATATCATATGATAGTCCCCGAGTCATTGCTCTGGGCACCGAGGTTCATATTCGTAACATGAAAGGAATACAACATACGGCAGTCCCCGAGTCACTGCTCTGGTCGCCAATGTTCAAGTATGTAACGCGAAAGAAATAAATATACGATATGGCAGTCCCCGAGTCATTGCTCTGGGTGCCGAGGTTCAAACATATAATACGAGATAATCATTACATATGGCAGTCCCCGAGTAACTGCTCTGGGTGCCGAGGTTCAAACATCTAACATGAAATAACATAACATATGGCGCCCCGAGTAACGCTCAGTGCCGAGATTCAAATACATCATTGATTTTGACCTTGAGATATAATGCTACGAGTAAAATGGCAAGTAAAGCCACATTCCGTGGGCGTTGCTTTTCACCAGCTTTGTATGCCTTGTTCTCCGGGACCGAGCATCGATCGATAATATGCATCACAGCAATGCTTTGCTCACGATAAATGGTCCTTCCCATGGGGTGACAATTGTGCATGCCGCCGTGCGTTACACCAGCCGGAGGACCAAATCTCCTTCTTTGAATACTCTTGGATTCACTTTCTTGCGATACGCCGTAAGTTCTGCTGATAAATGGCCGATCGTGATAATGTCAATTCTCGGCTTCTTCCAATAGGTCTCTGACATCTTGCCGAGCTATTTCATTTGTCTCGAGGTTGTGTCTTGAGCAACTCTTGGCGAGTCATATATTATGTCGGCTACCGAGTACGGCCTCTGCCGTGATACCGTAAAGAATGGAGTGTAACTGTTGATCTATTCGTAGTAGTCAAGGCTCCATAACACGGGATTTCTTGATCCAACATCCTGCCGACCGTTGCAAAGGTTCACCAAGTCGTGGTTTTATTCCTGATAACACCAGTCCATTAGACCTTTCAACTTGTCCATTGGATGCTGGGTGGGCCACCGAGGCAATATCTAGTCTTATGTGCTTCTCTTGGCAAAATCTAGCGAAGGCTCCTTCTGCAAAGTTTGTGCCATTATCCGTAATAATGCTATGTGGGTACCCGTATCTCAAGATGATATCCTTGAGAAATTTCACTGCTGTGTGCCCATCACACTTTTTGATTGGTTTTACTTCAATCCACTTTGTGAACTTGTCTACCATAACCAACATGTGGGTCATTCCTCCTCTCGCCGGCTTGAATGGTCCCACCATATCTAAACCCCATACAGAAAATGGCCAAGTGATGGGTATTGTTTTTAACTCAGCCGACGGCATATGTATTCTGGTTGCGTATCTCTGACACCCATTGCACTTCTTAACCAACTCTTTTGCCTCTTTTAACGCCGTTGGCCAGTAAAATCCATGCCTAAATGCCTTGGCTACTAAAGCGTGAGATGAGGCATGGTGCCCACATTCTCCTTGGTGTATGTCTAGAAGGATTTCCTGACCTTCTGTGGAACTCACGCACTTCTGCAATACGTTTGTGACACTTATCTTATATAACTCATTGTTTATGATTGTATAGGCCTTTGCTCTTCTTGTGGTTTGTCTAGCTAATACCTCATTACTCGGCAACATCGCGTCTTTTAGGTAAGAAAATATGGGTTGCGCCCATATCGGTGTTACTCTTTCGCATGATCTCAAAGGTCTATCTCCATATTTTCTGCCGACGATATACCTCGGCTCTCCATGATTGTGATTACTTGCCGTCCCTTCTTAGGGTTCAATCTTCTGCAGATCTACCTCCATTGGTGTGATTTCTGCAGAACTTGCTTTGGATAAAGATTGATTCGGATTCTGGTGATGGGATTATTGATGGTTTCCTGAGGTGCTCCAGGGCAATACCTGGCGGAATTGACTGCCGGGTTGATCCTAATTTCGACAGTGTGTCGGCAGCGTCATTTTCTTCTCGTGGTATGTGGTGGAATTCGCATCCTTCAAAGTATCCGCTGATTTTTTGCACATGGAATCTGTATAAAGCCATATTAGCATCTAATGCATCCCAACTGCCTGATACTTGCTGTACTACTAGATCTGAGTCACCGTAGCATAGGATTCGGCGTATACCAATTTCTTTTGCCACTTTTAATCCATGGACTAGCGCTTCATATTCGGCTACATTGTTGGACGCAGCAAAATGTATTTGCAGTACATATTTCAATTGATCTTTTTAGGCGAGGTTAGCACTATTCCTGCTCCCAAACCATTCCTTAGTTTGGAACCATCAAAATGCATTGTCCAGTAATTTGGATCTGGCAATGGTGGCTCATACTGCACCTCGGCCCAGTCTACGAGAAAGTCGGCGACAGCCTGAGACTTGATTGCATCTCTTCTATCAAATTGTGGAGCATATGGTGATAACTCGATCGCCCATTTTGCTATTCGGCCACTTGCATCTTTGTTGTTCAATATGTCGGCTATGGGTGCCTCACATATTACTTTGATGGGGTGCTCTTCAAAGTAATGCTTAAGCTTTTTTGCCGACATATATACTCCATAAGCCATATTCTGATAGTGCGGATAATTTTGCTTTGAAGTGGATAATACTTCACTTAGATAATACACCGGCCTCTGAACTGACTTACCATCTTCAAGTCGTTCCACTACGACCACAAGATTAACTACTCGATTGGTAGCCGCCACATAGAGTAGCATAGGTTCTTTGATAATGGAGAAGCTAAAATGGGTGCAGAATTAGCATCTTTTCAACTCATGAAATGCAAGGTCCTCATGAGTCCAACTGAATTTGTCCGACTTTCTCATCACCGATAAAGTGGCAGTGCCTTTTCTCCTAGCCGACATACGAACCGACTAAGCGAGGCCAGGCAGCCCGTGAATTTTTGTACATCGTTCAAACACCTCGGCAATTCCATTCTTTCTACAGCTCTTATCTTTGTTGGATTAGCCTCGATACTCAGTGGACACCAGAAACCGAGTAGTTTTCCTGGCAAGACGCCAAATGTGCATTTCTCTGGATTAAGCTTCATTCGAACCTTCTCGTTCGCGAAAGTTTGCCGTATATCTTCTAGCAAGGTTTTGCTCTCCTTAGTTTTGATGACTACGTCATCCACATACACTTGTACATTTTTCCCTATCTGATCATGTAGGCATTTCTGCATGCATCTTTGATATGTTGCTCCGGCATTTCGCAGGCCGAATGGCATTGTGCGATAACAATAAGCCCCGTATGGGGTAATAAATGCAGTCTTTATTTGATCGGCCGGATTTAACGGTATCTGGTGGAAACCAGAATACGCGTCTACAAATGATAACAGCTCACAACCAGCGGTCGAGTCAATGACTTGGTCTATTCTAGGCAATGGAAAAGGATCTTTCGGACACGCCTTGTTCAGGTTAGTGTAGTCGATACACATTCGCCACACAATGGCTACATTGGGGTCATCTTTTTTCTTTTCTACTAGCACCGGATTAGATAACCAATCCGGATATAGCACCTCCATGATGAACCCGGCTGCGAGCCGAGCTATTTCATCCCTATTAGTTTTCTCCTGTCTTCGGTGACGGCGGAGAGGTTGCTTCACCGCCTTGCCCCGGCGACGTTTAAAGAGTGCTCAGCCAACTCCCTCGGAACACCTTGCTGATCTTGGGTTGACCACGCAAATATGTCCCGATTCTCACGGAGGAAGTTGGTGAGCTCGCCTTCCTATTTAGCGTCAAGGCCTTCACCAATAGTAACAATGCGCTTGGGAATTTCTCATCAACCTGAAATTTCTTCGTCTCTTTGGTTCGCTGAAAAGAAACACTGCCATGAGGGTTGGCCAGTGCCGGCATGTTTAACTGTGCTGACTGAGCGAGGGCTGCTACCTCCTGAATCCTTTTCTTTTCTCTTGCTATAACCAATGACTCGGCCAAATTTGACCCGGCCGAAGCACACTCCATTGACTTCTTGTAATCCTCGAACTGTTATCACCCCTTGTGGTCCGGGTAACTTCATCTTTAGATAACTTATATGACAGCTGCTCATGAATTTGGCCAGTGCGGGCCGTCCGAGTAGAGCATGATAACAACTTTCCAGATCCACCACTTCAAATTCTAAGTTTTCTGCTCTGCAATTATCTCTTGTACCGAATAGCACGTCGACTCGGACTTTACCGATGGGCTCACATGAAAGCCCTGGCACTATCCCATGGAAAGTTGTCCTCGTGGACTGCAGCATATTCTGTGATATTCCGAGCTTATGCATGGTATCTTTGTACATGATGTTGATACTGCTTCCATTGTCGATGAGTACTTTTGAAAATTTCACATTGATGCTTGGTCCCACAAACGTCGGATCCAACACAAGTGCATATGATCCTGGACTCGCTCGGTCCTAGGTATCTTGGCACCGCCGTATAAGCATTCACTTCCATATGCCGCCGCACACTCGCTTGTCCTGCTCACATTGTGAACACACAATAAGAATGGTGATGTTCCTGTAATCATTACGCCCAGTATTTGCGGATTCATCCTTCCGCCCTAGCCGGTTCATTACTTGATGCCTTTGCATCCCTCCGATCCGAGTTATCGTACCTCGGGAGGGTGGTAGCATCGATTCTGTATTTGCTCCGATTAATTGCGGTGATGCTTCGTTGCACCCGATGGGAGCTGAACTCCTGCTGGGTTCCCCATCGCATTTTTCATCCAGCGCATTGCGGGTTGTATGATTGGCTGGTCCGGATGGGTTTGATGTGAAATTTGCGGCTGATCTAACATGGATTCAACGTATACTTGACCTCTCTTGCCATTGCTTCTTTTGCTCTGGGGTCCATTGCCTCTTCCCTCATTTCTTGATGTCCACTGTTGAGGTCCATTTTTCTGTCGTTGAGCTGCTCCGTGACTCGGCTGATCTTGTGCTACAGCCGCCACCTGGGCCGAATTATATCTATAATCCGGCCTCTCCTCTCTTCTTATTCCTCTGAAATCACGCCTGGATGACCTGGCCAATTCTCTCGCGTACTGGTCCTGTTGCTCACGATGATCTGCCGACATTAACTCCGGTTGGGTTGGGTCACCCAATGCATAGGAGTCTGCTATTCTGATAGTTTCTGCCAGAGTGGTTGGCATATCTCTTTGCAGGAGTTGCCACAACACGCTGGCATAACGGCAGCCTTGCGCGAACCAAGCGATTGCTTGCGATTCGATAACTCCCTCACATGAGTTTCTCAGGTTACACCATCGTGTTAAAAACTCTCTATCCGTTTCATTCGGCCTCTGCTTGCACATGGCTAGTTGTTGTGGTCTATTTGGTCTCTTGTATGTGCTGGTAAAGTTGCTGACAAACATTTCTTCGAAATCTAACCGGCAGTTGATACTGCCGGCTGGTTGATTATTCAACCATACCCTGGCTGGTCCTTCCAACATCTGTGGGACATACCGCACTGCCCATCTTAGGTTGCCACCCGCTATCTTCACAGCGGTGGCATAATCAATCAACCAGTCTTGTGGCTTGGTACTTCCATTGTACGTTTTTGTGCCTCTTGCCAACTGAAAATTCGGCCGGTGGTTCGCCCATGATCCGTGGTCCAAAACATGTCGGACCTGGTGGACCTTGCTCTTCCAACAGCTCGGACCGGTATATAGATCCAACTTTACTCTTGCATCATTTGCTCGCAAATCTACAGACAGATTCTATCACGCATCCCATAGTGATTGTTTCCACCTGGTTTTGCGTATTCTACCCGGAATATCCATCATTATACCTTTCATTCATCTGATTGTGGCGAGCTGGCCTCACTTCTCTTTCCTGCCGAGGCTCATGTCTTGGTTGCGGGTTGGGCGGCACTTCTCTCCTTACTTCGGCCGGGGTTTGGTTTTCATGATTGTCTCTTGCAGGTTCTCTCCTGCCGAGCTCCCCATTACCTCGGCCGCCGCCGTCCCTTTCCATACGGCCGTGGTTTCTCTCCCCACTATTACCTCGGCTTGCATTGCCTCTGTTCTCATTTGCCTTTCCAGCTATTGCCGGGTCATATGGAACAATTTGCTTGTTCCTCTTCCCTGAGGTTACTTCTTTCTCTTTTATAGCGTTGTTTCCGGGTGAAGATGCCGCTGCCGCAGATAAAGCAGGTGCTGCCCCTGCCGAATGAACCATCCGTGAAGCCCCTGGTTTATCCGGGTTAGCTCTGAGCATTTCCTCATTTTGCTGGTTCGCGATGCGCACCAGCTCATTCACTCTTTCTTGTTGTTTCTGCCGAGCTTCCCCTATTAACCCCTCTAATTCCAATGCTGCGGCATTTGCCGCTCGTGTTTTTCGCCGGCATCAGACCTCGGCAAACCCAAATCACCGATTCGGCTCAGAGCTTCATGCTCTTTGTTAATGTCATTCATGAGGTTCTTCCTCTTAATCTTAGTTCGTCCACCGCTCGGGTGCGATATCAACTTATTAGCTTTTGCATATTCTCTCGTGGTCCTGTTCAAGGATTCCTTAGGTCGATACTTTTTGGCCTCTACCGGCACCTTTTGCCTGGTTTCTCTAACTCTGCTGAGCATTTGCGGATCAAGTATCGGCCACTGGTGTGGTTAAGTTTCTATAGTTGCACGAAGAATGTTCTCTGGTCTCTCCGCAGGTGGCCCTCTCACTCTTGGTGCCTTTGGGGTGGTGTCATGCGCTCGGCGGGTTTGTCCGCGGAATTACCTCGGCGGTTTAGAGTGTGATCTGCTTGGCGGACCTGTGCGCTGCGGGTTCTCTGACCGGATAATGCTGCTCCCGCTTGAGCTCCTGCTGCGACCATCACCTCGACGCTGCCTGCAAGATGCTCTCCTGATGGACAGCTCTCCACGCCTCGAGGTGGTTCTCCTGCAACAACAACCTGGTGAGGATAAATGTCGGTGATGTCGACGCCGACGTAGACCCTGTGCTTGCCCAGGCCGATGAAGATCCCGTTGCGCGGGGGGGTTTTCCCCCTGAAGCTTCCTGCATTGTCTCTGACATAGCCGCAGAGTCCAAATCTCTGGACCAGGCCAGAAACAACGCGCTCGCCTGTGTTGATGAAGTTTCCCGTCCGGATCACAACTCCAGCTAGCACAGCTACTGGCCCCACGGTGGGCGCCAACTGTCGTGGTGGTGGCACGGCAGATGCCATGGGTAGGCTAAAGTTCGGGGCCAATGGATGCTAGTGGGATCTGGGGAGGGAAGATGCAACTGTTTCTACACTCAAGCTGCCAAAGTGATGAACTTTATTTCTCTCTTAGTGGATTACAAATGCTCCTTGAGATGTATACAGTGTGACAAGAAGAATCTCCCCAGCCTAACGGTGCTCAAAGAGTCGATGCCTCCCTTAGGGTCCAAACCTCTCCTTATAAAGAGACGAGGCAAGCATATTCGTGGAATATGCTTGTCCCAATATAGTAGTTCGGCGGCCTCCTTTCCCTGTCGCCCTTCTAATGACGGCAAGGTTCCAGTGGCCCCCTCCTGCATGCCTCGGGCTCCAGGACTGTCACCTCTGTGACCTCCTTCTGCCCCTCTGACGCTGTGCATCCTTGTCTCTTGTGCTTGGCCCTGTTCTGATTCCTTCTAGCCTGCAGCTATAGTTTGACCTTGGCTTCTCCTTCTCCTACAAGCTTCGTATAACTCGGCCCTACCTTGTGTTACTCGGCTCGTTCCTCACCTGCCTGAAGATCATTTGGGTAACCCGGCCGATTCTCTCATTAACTCGGCCGGGTAACCACTTAATACATATACGTGGGCTTCTTGCCTCCGTTCATCGGCCGACATATCCATGATTCGGCCGACCTAGGCCGTAACTCGGAAATCAGACGGGGACAGTACCTCTGTCTTTCCCCGTCTCTGACCTACCCGAGGTTAACCCCCCGACATAACCACTAGCAACGGAGAGCATGCAAGATCAAAAACAACACAGACATGATATAATCATAAAGAAAAAACCATTAATCAAACCAATATAATAATCTCAATATCCATCGGATCCCCGCAAACACAACATGCATGATTACAAATAGATTAGATCTTGATCATGAACGGAGCTCACAAGATCTATACATGAAAGCACAAACGAGGAGATACAACCATCTAGCTACTACATGGACCCATAGTCCAAGGTGGAACTACTCACGCATCATACCGGAGAGAAGGCCTCCGGGATGATCTCCCCTCCGATAGGGTGCCGGGAAGAACTTCAGACCCCCCCGATCTAGGGACGATGGTGGCGGCAGCTAGAGACGGTTTCGTGGATTTCTGATCGGGTACTCATGATTTCTGCATTGGGGGATTCTTATAGGCGAAGGGGCGAGACCGGGAGGCGACCAGGGCCACCAAACCTATCCAGGCGCGGGCCCACCTGCCCCAGCGTCTGGGGTGGGTCTTCCCCCCTGGGTGGCCCCTCCGGCTCTCCTGTGGACTTCTTGTTCCCCACGTAAAGTAATTGACTTTTTCCTTTGTCCTCCAATTCCAAGAATATTTCTTTACTAACTTTTCTGAAACCAAAAATAGCAGAAAACAGGCATCTGGCACTATTGCAACTTGTTAATAGGTTAGTACCAGAAAACATGTAAAAAGCACCTCAAAGTGTGGACAAGTAAAGAAAAGTAGATACAAAACAAGCATGGGGCATCAAAAATTATAGATACGTTTCCAACGTATCAACATCCCCAAGCTTAACTCCTGCTCGTCCTCGAGTAGGTAAGTGATAAACAGAATAATTTTTGAGGTGACACGCACCCTCACAATAAAGATTCAACCATTTGCAAGAATTGAAAGCTGGGATAAGGGAACTCTAAACATGTGCATGAAAGATGGAGTTCTAACAATATGACAGATTAACGATGCATTCAACATGACAAGCTACAAATAAAGATTAAGAATAACATGCATTGAAAAACATTTGTTTGTTTCACATGCAGAAAACATAGCATAGTGGTAATCAGTCTGTCCCTCATAGAGTAGCAATATAATGCATAGGACACCTGCAAAGTTCACAAGGGTGTCTAGAAACAAGTAGAACAAGAGCAAGTAATAACACAATATGCATCAATTAATAAGCTTTGGAACACTGCACACGGAATGACAACTATGCTCTCTTAATGGTGCCTAAAGGTAGAAGGTGCAGACTCAATAATGGTGGAAGAAAGGCCTATTTTTATAAAGGAAGTAGGGATTAAAAGTTTCAAAAAGAGCTTCCAAAAATTATGGTACTTGTTAGCTTTCAGCCCTCATTGCCCCTATCATAAGCATCTTGATGTGGTTAAGGTTAGAGTGGCAAAGCTGGAGTATATGCTTTACGAAGTATAGGTTGGCAATCTCAAGCCCCTTGAATACGAGGGCCACAACTCATGCATACTCAACTTTGGGTCCAGATAAGTTCTTCTCACTGTAAGTATTTGCATATCATTGAGAACCGCCAACGGGGTACCCCTTGCACATGGTACAGGAGCTTTCCCATAACCAAAATGACAAGGCAAGCAGACAATGAGCATCTCAGCAATTCTTCTTATGTACCATGGGAATATGGTGCCTTTTTCTCTATTTCCTCTTTTCTCAATGTGTCTCTTTTAAAGAAGAATGCTTTATAGATGTCACTATGGTGATGCTGCAAGTTTCCACCATGATTAGGCATGGCTTAGGCTAGCGGCCCAGGCATTTCTCTAACACAGGATACAAACTCCATGGACTTACAAGTTGCCTCTTTATTTCATAGCGGTAACATCCATAGACAAAAGAACATGATATCAACTGAGTACAACAAGGTACAAGTGCAATGTTGAAAACGTTCCCCGTGACAGCACAGTTCTGCTAATTCCAACTTATAAATGCAAGCATATACAAAAAAGTTGTCACAAAGGTTCAAGTTTATTAGGGCAAAGAATAAAGAGTGCCATCAAGTTCGTGAGGGCTTTAATCACTAAGTTTTCACATATCAAAATAGTTATTAATTGGAAGATACATGAAAAGAAGAATATACTTGGAATGGTGTAACACACCATGCATATGAGTTTATAGTGGACACTTTGGAATAACTTGGTTTCTTGGAAGTTGGAAGCATGAGTAGAACTTACTCATACAAGTGGAGGCTAGCAAAAGACTGGGAGCAACCAACTAAGAGAGCAACAATGGCCATAATCCTGCAATGCAACAAAGCATACTAATCAAAGCAAAGAGTGGTACTACAAGTCAAGGACTAAATGATCATATAGGCTAATGGTGACTTGTCATAATCATAACATGGTGTGAGCATGTGCCAAGTCAACCCAAGCAAAACATCAAAGGAGAATACCACAATACTATGCTTTTGCATGCTAAAACAACGCATAATTTCTTCAATGCACACTACAAAATCCCAATTGTTTGGAACAAGACAAGCTATAGCACCTAGCATGTCATGCTAAAGTCTTAGTCACAGTCAATGCAAGCTCCTCTTGCACTTCAAGCAAGAACTTACTACTCCTTTCCAAACACCAAGCAAACTTATTTGCAAAACCACAGAGAGAGAACGGGGATCCAAACTACTTTAGAAAAATAAACAAAATAATAAAATCAAACAAAAACTAAGACGCTCCAAGAACAACACAACTGTGCATGAAACAATAAAAACGAAGTGTCTAGACACACCTCAGCTTTTATTGATGAAGAAGGGGATGCCTTGGGCATACCCAAGCTTTGACGCTTGTACCTCTTGGATAGTTCTTGGGGTGAAACCATGGTGGCATCCACAAGCTTGAGCTTTTGTCCATTCTTAATCTCATTGCATCATTCTCTCTCCACACCTGAAATTTTTCCTTCATACAAAACTTCACACAATCTTCATTAGCAACATTAGCTTATTCAAGAGATATTAGACCTCTGGCAAAGCTTTGGAATAGCAAGGCTTTTCACTAAAAACACAGGCGACTGTAGTAACTCCTCCAAAAATCTCAATTTACCTAAAGAGAGCTCAAAAAGGAATCAATAAGAAGCAAATGCAAATAATGGTAGAAATCTGTCAAAACAGACCAGTAGGTAGAAACGATTTTTTTCGAACATCTTTTGTTGCTCAAATCAAAAAGTGCTGAACTAACGAGTTAGATAACATACTGGGGGATTTATTTGTAAATTGTGAGCTCAATCCGACTTATAGAGCCTCCTCACGATTTTTTTTGGTGAAGGACAGAAATCTGTTTCAGGACAGCAACTCCCTAAATCTTATTTCCCTCTCATTAGAGGTCATTCTTGGCACAAAAAGCAAACAAAAAGGATAAGGAGAGGTCATTACATAAGTAATAACTTCCAAGACTCAAGGAAACTCTTGGGTTATCTCCCAACAAGTACTTTTCTTAAACGCATTTAAGTTACACACAAGAAGCAAGAAGAATCAAGTATTTTCAAATGAGGAAGCATTAACATCAAACCTTGCTTTCAAAGGAGGAGCAAAAAAAACTTCCCTCTTATCATAGGGAAGTGTTCAATACCTTTCTTTAATGGAAAATTATATTTAATGGTGCCTTCTTTCATATCAATGATGGCACCAACTGTTCTAAGAAAAGGTCTTCCCAAAGTAATAGGACAAGAAGCATTGTATTCAACATCCAAAACATAGAAATCAACAGGGACATAAGGATTGTTAACCATGAGGAGAAAATCATTAATACTCCCCATGAGTTTCTTCTTAGAATTATCATTGAGTGGGACATCCAAATAACAATCTTCTAATGGTGGAAAATCAAGCATTTCATAAATCTTCCTAGGCATAATAGAGACACTAGAACAAAGATCACATGAAGCTTTGAGATCAAAGTCATTCACTTGCATATTAATAATGTGTTCCCAACTATCTTCTACTTTCCTAGGCAACCATCAATATCAAAGTCAAACTTAGCATCACTAGTGGTAGGCATAGTAGGAGGAGGAATAGGGGCTACTTGTGGTTTAGTGGTGATAGTGCACACACTATTGTTTCTATCAATTTCAGCTTCCCTTTCCCACTTAGCATGAAGTTGAGCTAAGAGCCTAACATTTTCATTAATAGTAACTTGTATGGCATGAGCAGTAGCAAAGGTGTTTTCCATAGTTTCAGGTTTAGCAGCCATTTTATTAACCAAGGAAGTTTGAGCTTCAGACAAAGAGGATATATTTTTCTCAAAAGTTAAAAGCTTTTCCTCTATAGTCTTATTGAAAGTGGTTTGTTTACTAATAAAGTCCTTGAGCATTATCTCAAGTTCAGAGGGGGCAGTTCTAGCATTATTGTAAGAGATTCCATAGGAGTTTCCATTATTAGGAGGATAAGGCCTATAATTGTTGTTGCTACCAAAATTATTCCTATAGGCATTGTTGTTGAAATTATTGTTTCTAATGAAGTTCACATCAATTTTCTCTTCTTGAGCAACCAAAGAGGCTAAGGGAACACTATTAGGATCTAGAGGATCTTTCCCATTAACAAGCATAGACATAATAACATCAATCTTTTCACTTAAAGAGGAAGTTTCCTCAACAGAATTTACCTTCTTACCATGTGGAGCTCTCTCAACGTTCCATTCAGAGTAGTTAACCATCATATTATCAAGGAGCCTTGTTGCAGCACCCAAAGTAAGGCCCATGAAGGTACCTCCAGCAGCAGAATCTAGCAGGTTTCTTGAGGAGAAGTTCAAACCTGCATAAAAAGTCTGGATAATCATCCAAGCAGTGAGTCCATGAGTAGGGCAATTTTTAACCAAAGATTTCATTCTTTCCCAAGCAGGAGCAACATGTTCACTATCAAGTTGTTTAAATTTCATAATGTCACTTCACATAGCAATAATCTTAGCAGGAGGATAGTGCTTTCCAATAAAAGCATCTTTGCACTTAGTCCAAGAATCAATACTATTTTTAGGCAAAGATAGCAACCATTCTTTAGCTTTTCCCCTCAAGGAGAAAGGAAAAAGCCCGAGCTTAATAATATCTCCATCTACATCCTTATACTTTTGCATATCACAAAGTTCAACAAAGCTATTAAGATGGGCAGGAGGACAATCAGAACGAGCACCAGAAAATTGCTCTCTCATCACAAGATTCAACAAAGCAGGCTTAATTTCATAACAGGTAGCATCAAGAGCAGGTGGAGCAATATGAGTGCTTAGGAAATCATTGTTGTTGGTGCTAGTGAAGTCACACAACTTGGTGTTCTCAACAGATTTCATTTTGGCAAAGGTGGGCAAGCCAAAAACAGCAGCAGTAGCTAGAGCAAGAACTAATTTTTGTGTGTTTTTAAATAAAGCAAGACCAAACTAGACTAATTTTTTTGGTTTTTTTTGGAAAGAGGCAAACAAAACCAAGCAAAAGAAACAAAGCAAACTAAAAACAAAGTAAAGAGAAAGGAAGTGAAGGACTCCCCTAGTGAAGACGTCCTTAGCCTCCCCGGCAACGGCGCAAGAAAATAGCTTGATGGCGTCCAGTACTTGTCGTGGGACGCTTCGTTGGAAACCCCAAGAGCAAGGTATGAAGAAGCACAGAAACAAGTTTCCCTTAGTAACAAACCGAGGTTATCGAACCAGTAGGAGGAAGGAAACGTCACACAGGTGTTGCTAGCAAGGCGAAGACCTGCACAACACAAACTCAAGACTTTGCCCCAACGAATCAGTGAGGTTGTCAAGCCCACCGGTTTGCTGTAAAAAAGGATTAAACGTATGGTCTGGAAGGTAATGATTTGCAGCAAGTAAACAGGTAACAGTGGAATATGTATCAATGTAGATTGGACCGGGGTCCATAGTTCACTAGAGGTGCTCTCCTTAGATAAAGAACATGGCATGAAGGGTAAACAAATTACAGGGAGGCAATTGACATGAACTGAACAAGGCATAACAATGCAATTACTAGCCAGAAAGATCCTATGATGTTGATTGGGCAATATAACAATATACATAGACCATCATCCAACTGTATCTATGACTAGAAGTCCACCTTCAGTGTCGTGGTATTGCACGGCATAAGCTACTGGGGGTAGCTTACATAGAGGGAGCAAGGCGACGTAGGAGAATCCGGGAGCGAGATTGGCCAACGATGTACCCAGGTTCACGTCCCCTCGGTGGAGGATCGCTACGTCCTGCTATCAATCCAGTATATGTTCATAGATTGGTTTACAAGCGAGCCGCCGTAGGCGGCGGGAGACTAGATCTAATGAGAGATGTGGAAGAGGATACCCCATGGGGGCGCCCCTAGGGGCTTTATATATGCAACCAGTTAGGGTTTACAAGTATTTGGTGGGATTTGTATTGAAGTCGCCTTCTTGGGCCTCCAGTCGGTGCCACTCGTCTGGGTCCAGATGCGCCAGTCGCCGTATTGGGCGAGTCGACCCGCTCAGGGCTAGGTTTCAGTCGGCTCGATCCAGCTGGCGACTCCGCTTCGTGGGTATACCCCGATTGGTATCCCCCCATCAGTAGTCCCCGAGCGCGTTGTAGATTCGTCGCGGGCTTTGAGGAAGGGCACGAAGAGTCTTGACGATGGGTCGTGGCGGATCGGCAACGAGCTCCTGAACAGAGAAAATAATCGTGAAGCGGGAGGCGGCCGGCGTGAGACAGTCGGTGATGGCCAGTTGGCGAAAGACGCAGGGTGTCGGAGAAGCCACCAGTTGCGGCGAGTCCCCGAACGTGGAGCGTGTCGAGTCCCCGAGTGTGGCGAGTGACGAGGTCGAGCGACCAGCGAGTGCCGAGTCCCCGAGCGCTCCGAGTGGCGAGGTTGGGGAACCGACGAGTGGCGCTCTATGTAGCGCGCCGAGTCCCCGAGTGCGTTAAGTTCGCGGCGAGTCATGATGCGAGTCCCTGAGCGTTAGTCTGCGAGGAGAGTACCCGTGGAGTCCTCGGCGTGTTGAGTCTGAGGTGAGTCCGCGGTGGCGAGTCCCCGAGCGTGCTGAGTACGTGAGGGCGAGTCCGCGGTGGCGATGTCGTGCGGCGTGTAGCCGGTAGCTTGGCGAGTCGGTGATGGGCGAGCTACCGAACGTGAAGAGTCCACGGCCATGGCGAGTTCCCGAGCATGGAGAGTGCGAGAGGTTGTCGAGTCGCGGTCGCCGAACCACGGGTACACGCGGTATGCCTAGGAGTAGTCCCTGAGGCTCGAGTTGGATTGTAGAGGTGACTTGAGGCTCTTTAGAGATGCACATTCTGAAAATAGTAGTGGTTGTTGCCGAGCATGGCGAGTGGCGAGGTCGAGCGACCGGTGAGCGCCGAGCCCCTGAGCACGGCGAGTGGCGACGTCAAGAGAACGACGAGCGCCGAGTCCCCGAGCACGGCGAGTGGCGAGGTCGAGCAACCGGCGAGCGCCGAGTCCCCGAGTATGGCGAGTGGCGAGGTCGAGCGACCGGCGAGCACCGAGTTCCCGAGCATGGCGAGTCTGCAATGATTGTGAGTCCACGAGGGGAGATTCCCCGAGTGTGGCGAGTCCGCGATGATAGCGAGTCGGCGATAATGTTGATTGCGCTGTTTTTGTCAGCGAGTCTCTCGTCTTGGCCCGGGGGGCCAGTCGCATGGAGACTCCAAAGATGGCTCTCGGCTTGGCGTTCTTCCTGGACGATCCGAGGCTCGGGTAGCGAGTCCTCATCCGCAGTACTTGGCCGTGCGAGTCGCACTATCTAAGGTTGAGGAGGACATGGTGTTGTTTGCGTAGCACTGCCATTTGTCTTGGCTCGGAAGGCCAGTCGAGCAAGGCGACTCCAATGATGGCTCTCGATTAGAGTTTTTCGTGGATGATCCGAGGCTCGGTTTGCGAGTCCTCGTCCGCACTACTTGTCCATTGCGATTTGCTCTTTCAAAGGTTGACAAAGGCAAATTGATTTTTCCCGGAGGGAAGAGAAGCCCAGTGATGAGTCCACGCAGCGTGGCATGCGACCCTCTCTGGCGACTCGGACGATGAAGGTCCCTTAGGAGGCGCGGCCTATGCATTTGACGTAGCCGGAAGGAGTCGGCGCGGTGGACAGGGGTCATGCTATGGCGAAGTCGACGCGGCGGACACGGGGTCGACGCGGCGGACGGTGGTCGCGCTATGGCGAAGTCGACACGGCGGACATGGGGTCGACACGTAGGACGGAGGTCGCGCTATGGCGAAGTCGACACAGCGGACATGGGGTCGACGCGGCGGACGAAGGTCGCGCTATGGCGAAGTCGATGCGGCTGACATGGAGTCGACACGGTGGATGGAGGTCGCGCCATGGCGAAGTCAACGCGGCTGACATGGGGTCAACGCAGCGGAAAGAGGTCGCGCTATGGCAATGTCGACGCGACAGGCGAGTCCGCAACGGGCGAGTACCCGAGCCTAGCGAGTCCACGTTTAAGCGTGTCCGCGTTTAGGCGCGGATCCGGAGCATCGCGAGTGCCGAGGTCGGGCGACCGACAAGTGCCGCTGTCTGGAGCATGGCGAGTGGAGAGGTCGGGCGACAAGCAGGCGATGGGCGAGTCACCGGACATGGTTAGTCCGCCATCGTGGCGAGTTCCTGAGCCTAGCGAGTCCGCGTTTAGACGAGTTCTGGAGCATGGCGTATCCGTGAGGGGTTAGTCCGCGGCGGGCGTGGCGATTCCCCCGAGCGCGGAGAAATCATCGGAGCCGCTGCGGACGGAAACAGCGAGTGGACTGCACGCCCATAAGTGGACGTCTCCGAGACGCGGATGGCACATTGCACCATTATTCGTGCTCCGTGGTGCTGGTCTAGTTTTAGTGTTGTAGGTGCTCGTAGAGTTCACGCACTCGGCCGTGACAAGGGCGAAGCCGACCACGGCGCTACTAATAATGGCGATGGCCGTAGTTGAAGGTCTAGAGCGCATGCGTTCATGGTCAATTCTCCAAACGGTGCATATGTGCATGAAAGATTAGATTGCAAGTAAGATAGTCAATTATATGTGGAGCAATAACTTGGAGAGATCGGAGACTGAATAGGAAACTTAATAAGAAAAACTGCTAGCCGGCAAGGAAATTGACTCATCGAGGATGGATAAAGCTCTGACGTTGATGGATCTGTAGAATTTGGTTCCGCTAAATCGCCGACTGGCAAAACTGAACTATAGCAATTAATTTGATCTCGTCCTGTATCCCGGATCAATGCGCCAGACGATTCATACGAGCAACATTGCACGCAAGATTATGTCTAAATAATTTAATCAACCGGTAGTGCAATTAAGAGGAAAGATGAGATCGAATCAAAAACTTATCAGGAACCGATCGTGTCTGTAGTTTTCCGAGTCAAGCTCAGCCGGGACGGTAGATGATTAAAACTGACGTCAAGATAGTCGCCTGAATCGCCTCGTCTACAACAAAGTTGTCACAAAGGTTCAAGTTTATTAGGGGCAAAGAATAAAGTGTGCCATCAAGTTCGTGAGGGCATTAATCACTGAGTTTTCACATAACAAAATAGTTTTTAATTGGAAGATACATGAAAACAAGAATATACTTGGAATGGTGTAACACACCATGCATAGGAGTTTATAGTGGACACTTTGGAATAACTTGGTTTCTTGGAAGTTGGAAGCATGAGTAGAACTTACTCATACAAGTGGAGGCTAGCAAAAAAACTGGCAGCAACCAACTAAGAGAGCAATAATGGCCATAATCATGAAATGCAACAGAGCATACTAATCAAAGCAAAGAGTGGTACTACAAGTCAAGGACTAAATGATCATAGAGGCTAATGGTGACTTGCCATAGTCATAACATGGTGTGAGCATGTGCCAAGTCAACCCAAGCAAAACATCAAAGGAGAATACCACAATACTATGCTTTTGCATGCTAAAACAATGCATAATTTCTTAAATGCACACTACGAAATCCCAATTGTTTGGAACAAGACATGCTACAGCACCTAGCATGTCATGCTAAAGTCTTAGTCACAGTCAATGCAAGCTCCTCTTGCACTTCAAGAAAGAACTTACTACTCCTTTCCAAACACCAAGCAAACTTATTTGCAAAACAACACAGCAAGAACGGGGATCCAAACTACTTTAGAAAACTAAACAAACTAAGCAAAGCAAACAAAAACTAAGACGCTCCAAGAACAACACAACTGTGCATGAAACAATAAAAATGAAGTGTCTAGACACACCTGAGCTTTTTATTGATGAAGAAGGGGATGCCTTGGGCATACCCAAGCTTTGACGCTTGTACCTCTTGGATATTTCTTGTGGTGACACCATGGTGGCATCCCCAAGCTTGAGCTTTTGTCCATTCTTCATCTCATTGCATCATTCTCTCTCCACACCTGAAATTTTTCCTTCATACAGAACTTCAAACAATCTTCATTAGCAACATTAGCTTATTCAAAAGATATTAGACCTCTGCCAAAGCTTTGGAATAGCAAGGCTTTTCACTAAAAACACAGGCTACTGTAGTAACTCCTCCAAAAATCTCAATTTACCTGAAGAGAGCTCAAAAAGGAATCAATAAGAAGCAAATGCAAATAATGGCAGAAATCTGTCAAAACAGACCAGCAGGTAGAAACGATTTTTTTCGAACATCTTCTGTTGCTCAAATAAAAACGTGCTGAACTAACGAGAGTTAGCTAACATACTAGGGGATTTATTAGTAAATTGTGAGCTCAATCCGACTTATAGAGCCTCCTCACGATTTTTTTTGGTGAAGGACATAAATCTGTTTCAGGACAGCAAATCCCCAAATCTTATTTCCCTCTCATTAGAGGTCATTGTTGGCACAAAAAGCAAACAAAAAGGATAATGAGATGTCATTACAGAAATAATAACTTCTAAGACTCAAGGAAACTCTTGGGTTATCTCCCAACAAGTACTTTTCTTTAATGCCTTTAAATTACGCACAAGAAGCAAGAAGAATCAAGTATTTTCAAATGAGGAAGCATTAACATCAAACCTTGCTTTCAAAGGAGGAGCAAAATGAAACTTCCCTCTTCTCATAGGGAAGTGTTCAATGCCTTTCTTTAATGGAAAATGATATTTAATGGTGCCTTCTTTCATATCAATGATGGCACCAACTGTTCTAAGAAAAGGTCTTCCCAAAGTAATAGGACAAGAAGCATTGTATTCAACATCCAAAACATAGAAATCAACAGGGACATAAGCACTGTTAACCATGATGAGAAAATCATTAATACTCCCCATGAGTTTCTTCTTAGCATTATCATTGAGTGGGACATCCAAATAACAATCTTCTAATGGTGGAAAATCAAGCATTTCATAAATCTTCCTAGGCATAATAGAGACATTAGAACCAAGATCACATGAAGCTTTGAGATCAAAGTCATTCACTTGCATATTAATAATGTGTTCCCAACGATCTTCTACTTTCCTAGGCAACCATAAATATCAAAGTCAAACTTAGCATCACTAGTGGTAGGCATAGTAGGAGGAGGAATAGGGGCTACTTGTGGTTTGGTGGTGATAGTGCACACACTATTGTTTCTATCAATTTCATCTCCCCTTTCCCACATAGCATGAAGTTGATCTAAGAGCCTAACATTTTCATCAATAGTAACTTGTATGGCATGAGAAGTAGCAAAGGTGTTTTCCATAGTTTTAGGTTTAGCAGCCATTTTATTAACCAAGGAGGTTTGAGCTTCAGACAAAGAGGATATATTTTCCTTAACAGTTAAAAGCTTTTCCTCTATGAAAGCAGTAGTGAGGATTACATGGAGACTGATCAATCGAGCAAAAAGATATAGAAACACCGGGTAGTAAGGACATCCCAATAAAAGTGTGTTGGTACCTAGCTATTATTCCTTGTTTGACATGCTTATATGCAATCCCGGATACGGGAAAACTAATCAGTTGGCACGAAGAGGAGAGCTTCCAGGATGACATGCTCAAACACCCTATCGACTCTCCACAGTGGAGGAACGTTAATAGGTTGAAGCCTTTGGGTCCAGATGGTGATCGTTTTGGATGATCCTAGAAATGAGAGGTCTGTAGTGAGCACCAATGGAATGAACCCATCGGAAACTATAGTACCACCCACAACACTTGAGCCGTGAATATCAGCAGTTACAACCTTCCTCCATGGTTATGCATGAAGCGAAAGTATATCATGCTCGCAATACCAATTCAGATCCCCAAGCAACCTAGTGACGACATTGATGTGTACCTTGCACCTTTGGTGGAAGAGTTTAAACTACTTTGGATTGAAGGATTAAAAAGATATGATGCACATGTGGAGGAAAAATATACCTTGAGATGCATCTTTTTCACAACCGTCAATGATTATCCGACCTATGGGAACTCCTCCTGCCAAGCTAAAAATTGGAGCTATGCATGCTTCGAATGCCAAGACAAGTTAACAAGTTTGTATTTGCATGAGTGTAACAAAATGGTGTACATAAAGACTCGAAGGTTTTTTCCAAAGGGCCATAAATATCAGACCATGATGAAAAAGTTTGATAACACTTATGAGAAATATTGGCATCCTCTAATTTTAAAAGGCAGTCAGATCTATCCTTAGCTTAACCGCTTAAAAGTTGTGCATGGAAAAGGATTAAACCGCAGGGTTGAAGGCAAAGGAAAATGCAAGGAGAAAGAAAAATAAATAGTTATTGATGGCCAGCCTCGCAAAATAAAACCGGTCTAGAAGAGGAGATCAATACTTTGGGAATACACCTCAATCGGTCAATGATTTCAGGCCTATCTCTCTGACTAATACCTGTTTAAAATTCATCACTAAAATCTATGCAAATAGACAACAAGATGAAATCAAAAGGTGTATCCATGCTAATCAGTATGGTTTCATCCAGGACAGAACTATACAGGATTGTTTGGGTTGGTGTTTTGAATATCTTTTTCAATGTCAAAAGTCAAGAAGGAAAATTGTGGTTTTCAAGATTGATTTTTTAAAGGCCTTCTGTACTCTTAGTCAAGAATATTCTTGGTAGTGGTACATCTTCTGTACTCTTAAATGGTGTGCTTGGGCAGAGTTTTGCTTGTAAAAGGGGTGTCAGACAGGGTGACCCTTTGTCTCCTTGCTTTATGTCCTGGGAGGTGATTTATTACAGACCATGGTAAATAAAGCTTTTTCTGATGGAACTCTGAAACTGCCTATTCCAATAGAAGGATATTATCCAATTGTACAATATGAAGATGATACCCTAATCATTTTGCCTCCTGATGAGGATCAACTATTAGTCTTCAAGGACTTGCTGATTTAATATGCGGAATTTACTGGTCTAAAAGTCAATTTTCACAAATCCTCCATGATTCCAATAAATTTTTCTGATGATGAAACTACACATTTGTCCTTTGTCTTTCAATGTCAGCTTGCTGCTATGCCTTTCGCATACCTTGGATTACCAATGGGCACACATAAACCGACAATCAAGGACTTCTCACCTTTGATTGATAGGATTGAGAGAAGGTTAAATGCAGCAGTGTCTTTTCTGTATTATGGAGACAGTATTATTTTGGTGAACTCTGTGCTAACTTCACTGCCCACTTATATTATGTGCACATTGCAAATTCCTCAAGGGATCATTGATATTATGGATAAGGCAAGAAGGAGATGCCTTTGGTGGAAAACAAAGAACCAGGAGAAAGTTAACTCTTTGGCTGCTTGGCCTATGATTTGTAAGCCTAAAGACAAAGGAGGACTTGGAATTATTGATCTCAAGATTTAGAAAAAAGAACTATTGATTAAGCATTTGGATAAATTTTATAATAATGCAGACTTGCCCTGGGTTAGTCTGGTCAGGAACTCATATTATCATGAGTCTGTCCCACATGTTGTTACTGTTTGTGGCTCTTTTTGGTGTAGAGGGATCCTAAAGCTAGTTGATGAGTGGAGATCCATTTCCAAATCCATTGTGGGGTCTGTATTTACCATTTTGTTCTAGAATGATCTTTGGCACACAGAACTACTTGCAACCAAATTCCCAAGGTTATACTCTTTTGCAAGAGATAAGATGGTTTCTATCAAAGATATGGGTACACTGAGCAACCTGCATGATGCATTTCATCTGCCTTTTTCGATTGAAGCATTTCAGGAATATGATAAACTGCAAGATGTCCATAGTTCAGTATGTTGATCTCAGGAGGAAGACAAATGGATATGTAAATTAAGTAATGAAGGCTACAGGTCTCGGTTATTCTATAAACATTGTTTCTCAATGATGCCCAATGATTTAATCTCAAAGAGTATCTGGGATGCAAATGCATGTTCAAACATAGGTTCTTTGCCTGGCTTTTGTTCCATGACATATTAAATACAAAGGACATGCTGCTTAGGAGGAACTGGAAGGTAACTGACAATCATGGTTGTGTGCTTTGTCCTACTGGAGTCATTGAGGACTAGAAACATCTCTTTTTCCAGTGTAACTTCAGCACTAGGGTGTGGAATTATGTTCAGATCCAATGGACAGATGTGGCTCATAGAGAAAGTTTTTAACGTGCCTCTAAATCTTTAAGAGGGCCCTATTTCTTAGAAGTTACAATCCTGGCGTGCTGGAATATCTGGAAGCAAAGGAATGATTGGGTTTTCAAGAATACAAAACCGACTTTCATAGGATGGAAAGCCGACTTTGTCTATGATATATCTATGCTTCTTCATAGGCTAAAAGATAAACATAAGGATTTATTGTCATTATGGCTTGATAGTATGTCCTAGTTCTATTTTTCATTTTTATGTACATATGTTGTAAGTAAAACTTTGTACTATTTTTTATGAATAAAGGACTGTGGGGGACTCCCCTACAGTAGACAATTTCAAAAAAAAATACTTTGGGACTTAACTTAATGGGTTTGGCGTTGGAGATATGCCCAAGAGGCAATAATAAAGTTACTATTATTATATATTTATGTTTATGATAAATGTTTATGTCCCATGCTATAATTGTATTAACGGAAACATTAATACTTGTGTGTTTTGTAAACATAAAAGAGTTCCCAGTAAGCCTCTTGTTAAACTAGCTTGTTGATTAATAGATGATCATGGTTTCCTGATCATGGACATTGGATGTTATTAATAACAATATCATATCATTAGGAGAATGATGTGATGGACACACACCCAAAGTAAGCATAGATTAAGGTCAAGTCATTAAGTTTGTTCTACTACAAGCTTTCAGATACATAGTAACCTAATCCTTCGACAATGAGATCATGTTAATCTCCATCACCATATGAGTAATTTGATGACATCAAACGACACTTTCGTAACTGGGTGGTTATAAGAATTTGCTATTCTGAAAGTATCTGTTAAAGTGCATGGATCAAGAGTGGGATTTGTCCATCCATATGACAGATAGATATACTCCGGGCCCTCTCGTTGGAATGTCATCCAATTGGCTTGAAAGCATGTGAATAAGTCACAAGGTATGTGATGGCGCCCAGTACTTGTCGTGGGATGCTTTGTTGGAAACCCCAAGAGCAAGGTATGAAGCCGCACAGGAGCAAGTTTCCCTTAGTAAGAAACCGAGGTTATCGAACCAGTAGGAGGAAGGAAACGTCACACAGGTGTTGCTAGAAACGCGGAGACCTGCACAATACAAACTCAAGACTTTTCCCCAACGAATCAGTGGGGTTGTCAAGCTCACGGTTTCCTGTAACAAAGGATTAAACATATGGTGTGGAAGGTAATGGTTTGTAGAAATTAAACATGTAACAGTGGAAGATGTATCAATGCTAAAGATTGGACCGGGGTCCATAGTTCACTAGAGGTTCTCTCCTTAGATAAACAACATGGCATGAAGGGTAAACAAATTACAGCGAGGAAATTGACAGGAACTGAGCAAGGCATAACAATGCAATTACTAGCTAGAAAGATCCTATGAAGTTGATTGGGCAATACAACAATATACATAGACTGTCATCCAACTGCATCTATGACTAGAAGTCCACCTTCAGGTTATCATCCGAACCCCCTCCAATATTAAGTTGCAAGCAACAAACAACTACTTTAAGCAAAGTGTGTAAGGTAAACAGTCCACATGTTCCATGAACAAGATACCGTTGTTTTCTCCCTAGTAGCAACAACACATCTACAACCGAAGATATTTCTGTCACTTCCCTTGGAAACTAGAGGCATGAACCCACTATCGAGCATAAATACCCCCTCTTGGAGTCACTGGCAACTACTTGGCCAAGATAACCACTAGCAACGGAGAGCATGCAAGATCACAAACAAACAGACATGATAGAATCATAAAGAAAAAAACATTAATCAAACCAACATAATAATCTCAATATCCATTGGATCCCCACAAACACAATATGCATGATTACAAATAGATTAGATCTTGATCATGAACGGAGCTCACAAGATCTATACATGAAAGCACAAAGGAGGAGATACAACCATCTATCTACTACATGGACCCATAGTCCAAGGTGGAACTACTCACGCATCATACCAGAGAGAAGGCCTCCAGGATGATCTCCCCTCCGGCATGGTGCCGCGAAGAACTTCAGATCCCCCCCGATCTAGGGACGATGGTGGCATCGGCTAGAGATGGTTTCGTGGATTTCTGATCGGGTACTCAGGATTTCTGTATCGGGGGCTTCTTATAGGCGAAGGGGCGAGACCGGGAGGCGACCAGGGCCACCAAACCCTATCTGAGCGAGGCCCACCGCCCAGCGTCAGGGTGGTCCAGCCCCAGGTGGCCCCTCCGGCTCTCCTGTGGACTTCTTGTTCCCCACGTAAAGTAATTAACTTTGTCCTTTGTCCCATCCAATTCCAAGAATATTTCGTTACTAACTTTTGTGAAACCAAAAACAACAGAAAACAGGCATCTGGCACTGTTGCAACTTGTTAATAGGTTAGTACCAGAAAACATGCGAAAAGCACCTCAAAGTGTGGACAAGTAAAGAAAAGTAGATACAAAACAAGCATGGGGCATCAAAAAGTATAGATACGTTTCCAACGTATCAACATCCCCAAGCTTAACTCCTGCTCGTCCTCGAGTAGGTAAGTGATAAACAGAATAATTTTTGAGATGACACGCACCCTCACAATAAAGATTCAACCATTTGCAAGCATTGAAAGCTAGGATCAAGGAACTCTAAACATGTGCATGAAATATGGAGTTCTAACAATAGGACATAGTAACGATGCATTCAACATGACAAGCTACAAACAAAGATCAAGAATAACATGCATTGAAAAACATTTGTTTGTTTCACATGCAGAAAACATAGCATAGTGGTAATCAGTCTGTCCCTCATAGAGTAGCAATATAATGCATAGGACACCTGCAAAGTTCACAAGGGTGACTAGAAACAAGTAGAACAAGAGAAAGTAATAACACAATATGCATCAATTAATAAGCTTTGGAACACTGCACACAGAATGACAACTATCCTCTCTTAATGGTGCCTAAAGGTAGAAGGTGGAGACTCAATAATGGTGGAAGAAAGTCCTATTTCTATAAAGGAAGCCGGGATTACAAGTTTCAAAAAGATCTTCCAAAAATTATGGTACTTGTTAGCTTTCAGCCCTCATTGCCCCTACCATAAGCATCTTGAAGTGGTTAAGGTTAGAGTGGCAAAGCTGAAGTATATGCTTGACGAAGTATAAGTTGGCAATCTCATGCCCCTTGAATACGAGGGCCACAACTCATGCATACTCAACTTTGGGTCCAGGTAAGTTCTTCTCACTGTAAGTATTTGCATATCATTGAGAACCGCCAACGGGGTACCCCTTGCACATGGTACAGGAGCTTTCCCATAACCAAAATGACAAGGCAAGCAGACAATGAGCATCTCAGCAATTCTTCTTATGTACCATGGTAATATGGTACCTTTTTCTCTATTTCCTCTTTTCTCAATGTGTCTCTTTTAAAGAAGAATGCTTTATAGATGTCACTATGGTGATGCTGCAAGTTTCCACCATGTTTAGGCATGGCTTAGGCTAGCGGCCCAGGCGTTTCTCTAACACAGGATACAAACTCCATGGACTTACAAGTTCCCTCTTTATTTCATAGCGGTAACATCCATAGACAAAAGAACATGATATCAACTGAGTACAACAAGGTACAAGTGCAATGTTGAAAACATTCCCCGTGACAGCACGGCTCTGCTAATTCCAACTTATAAATGCAAGCATATACAACAAAGTTGTCACAAAGGTTCAAGTTTATTAGGAGCAAAGAATAAAGTGTGCCATCAAGTTCGTGAGGGCTTTAATCACTATGTTTTCACATAACAAAATAGTTTTTAATTGGAAGATACATGAAAACAAGAATATACTTGGAATGGTGTAACACACCATGCATAGGAGTTTATAGTGGACACTTTGGAATAACTTGGTTTCTTGGAAGTTGGAAGCATGAGTAGAACTTACTCATACAAGTGGAGGCTAGCAAAAGACTGGGAGCAACCAACTAAGAGAGCAATAATGGCCATAATCATGCAATGCAACAAAGCATACTAAGCAAAGCAAAGAGTGGTACTACAAGTCAAGGACTAAATGATCATAGAGGCTAATGGTGACTTGTCATAGTCATAACATGGTGTGAGCATGTGCCGAGTCAACCCAAGCAAAACATCAAAGGAGAATACCACAATACTATGCTTTTACATGCTAAAACAACGCATAATTTCTTCAATGCACACTAAGAAATCCCAATTGTTTGGAACAAGACATGCTACAGCACCTAGCATGTCATGCTAAAGTCTTAGTCACAGTCAATGCAAGCTCCTCTTGCACTTCAAGCAAGAACTTACTACTCCTTTCCAAACACCAAGCAAACTTATTTGCAAAACAACACAGCGAGAACGGGATCCAAACTACTTTAGAAAACTAAACAAACTAAGCAAAGAAAACAAAAACTAAGACGCTCCAAGAACAACACAACTGTGCATGAAACAATAAAAACGAAGTGTCTAGACACACCTGAGCTTTTTATTGATGAAGAACGGGATGCCTTGGGCATACCCAAGCTTCGACGATTGTACCTCTTGGATATTTCTTGTGGTGACACCATGATGGCATCCCCAAGCTTGAGCTTTTTTCCATTCTTCATCTCATTGCATCATTCTCTGTCCACACCTGAAATTTTTCCTTCATACAAAACTTCACACAATCTTCATTAGCAACATTAGCTTATTCAAAAGATATTAGACCTCTGGCAAAGCTTTCGAATAGCAAGGCTTTTCACTAAAAACACAGGCTACTGTAGTAACTCCTCCAAAAATCTCAATTTACATGAAGAGAGCTCAAAAAGGAATCAATAAGAAGTAAATGCAAATAATGGCAGAAATCTGTCAAAACAGACCAGCAGGTAGAAACGATTTTTTTCGAACATCTTCTGTTGCTCAAATCAAAACGTGCTGAACTAACGAGAGTTAGCTATCATACTAGGGGATTTATTCGAAAATTGTGAGCTCAATCCGACTTATAGTGCCTCCTCATGATTTTTTTTGGTGAAGGACAAAAATCTGTTTCAGGACAGCAACTCCCCAAATCTTATTTCCCTCTCATTAGAGGTCATTCTTGGCACAAAAAGCAAACAAAAAGGATAAGGAGATGTCATTACAGAAGTAATAACTTCCAAGACTCAAGTAAACTCTTGGGTTATCTCCCAACAAGTAATTTTCTTTAATGCCTTTAAGTTACGCACAAGAAGCATGAAGAATCAAGTATTTTCAAATGAGGAAGCATTAACATCAAACCTTGCTTTCCAAGGAGGAGCAAAAAGAAACTTCCCTCTTCTCGTAGGGAAGTGTTCAATACCTTTCTTTAATGGAAAATGATATTTGATGGTGCCTTCTTTCATATCAATGATGGCACCAACTGTTCTAAGAAAAGGTCTTCCCAAAGTAATAGGACAAGAAGCATTGTATTCAACATCCAAAATATAGAAATCAACAGGGACATAATCATTGTTAACCATGATGAGAACATCATTAATACTCCCCATGAGTTTCTTCTTAGCATTATCATTGAGTGGGACATCCAAATAACAATCTTCTAATGGTGGAAAATCAAGCATTTCATAAATCTTCCTAGGCATAATAGAGACACTAGAACCAAGATCACATGAAGCTTTGAGATCAAAGTCATTCACTTGCATATTAATAATGTGTTCCCAACTATCTTCTAATTTCCTAGGCAACCATCAATATCAAAGTCAAACTTAGCATCACTAGTGGTAGGCATAGTAGGAGGAGGAATAGGGGCTACTTGTGGTTTAGTGGTGATAGTGCACACACTATTGTTTCTATCAATTTCAGCTTCCCTTTCCCACTTAGCATGAAGTTGAGCTAAGAGCCTAACATTTTCATCAATAGTAACTTGTATGGCATGAGAGTAGCAAAGGTGTTTTCCATAGTTTCAGGTTTAGCAGCCATTTTATTAACCAA
This sequence comes from Avena longiglumis, assembly GCA_030063025.1. NCBI lineage: Eukaryota > Viridiplantae > Streptophyta > Magnoliopsida > Poales > Poaceae > Avena > Avena longiglumis. The sequence continues at coordinate 3,594,095 of CP125975.1, forward strand.
GGAAGTTTGAGCTTCAGACAAAGAGGATATATTTTTCTCAAAAGTTAAAAGCTTTTCCTCTATAGTCTTATTGAAAGTGGTTTGTTTACTAATAAAGTCCTTGAGCATTATTTCAAGTTCAGAGGGGGCAGTTCTAGCATTATTGTAAGAGATTCCATAGGAGTTTCCATTATTAGGAGGATAAGGCCTATAATTGTTGTTGCTACCAAAATTATTCCTATAGTCATTGTTGTTGAAATTATTGTTTCTAATGAAGTTCACATCAATTTTCTCTTCTTGAGCAACCAAAGAGGCTAAGGGAACACTATTAGGATCTATAGGAGCTTTCCCATTAACAAGCATAGCCATAATAACATCAATATTTTCACTCAAAGAGGAAGTTTCCTCAACAGAATTTACCTTCTTACCATGTGGAGCTCTCTCAACATTCCATTCAGAGTAGTTAACCATCATATTATCAAGGAGCCTTGTTGTAGCACCCAAAGTGAGGCCCATGAAGGTAACTCCAGCAGCAGAATCCAGCAGGTTTCTTGATGAGAAGTTCAAACCTGCATAAAAAGTCTGGATAATCATCCAAGCAGTGAGTCCATGAGTAGGGCAATTTTTAACCAAATATTTCATTCTTTCCCAAGCAGGAGCAACATGTTCACTATCAAGTTGTTTAAATTTCATAATGTCACTTCACATAGCAATAATCTTAGCAGGAGGATAGTGCTTTCCAATAAAAGCATCTTCGCACTTAGTCCAAGAATCAATACTATTTTTAGGCAAAGATAGCAACCATTCTTTAGCTTTTCCCCTCAAGGAGAAAGGAAAAAGCTTGAGCTTAATAATATCTCCATCTACATCCTTATACTTTTGCATCTCACAAAGTTCAACAAAGCTATTAAGATGGGTAGTAGGATCATCAAGACAAGCACCAGAAAATTGCTCTCTCATCACAAGATTCAACAAAGCAGGCTTAATTTCATAAAAGGTAGCATCAGGAGCAGGTGGAGCAATAGGAGTGCTTAGGAAATCATTGTTATTGGTGCTAGTGAAGTCACACAACTTTGTGTTCTCAGCAGAGTTCATTTTGGCAAAGGTGGGCAAGCCAAAAAGAGCAGCAGTAGCTAGAGCAAGAACTAATTTTTTTGTGTTTTTAAATAAAGTAAGACCAAACTAGACTAATTTTTTTGGTTTTTTTTGGAAAGAGGCAAACAAAACCAAGCAAAAGAAACAAAGGAAACTAAAAACAAAGTAAAGAGAAAGGAAGTGAAGGACTCCCCTAGTGAAGACGTCCTTAGCCTCCCCGGCAACGGCGCAAGAAAATAGCTTGATGGCACCCAGTACTTGTCGTGGGACGCTTCGTTGGAAACCCCAAGAGCAAGGTATGAAGCAGCACAGAAACAAGTTTCCCTTAGTAATAAACCGAGGTTATCGAACCAGTAGGAGGAAGGAAACATCACACAGGTGTTGCTAGCAACGCGGAGACCAGCACAACAAAAACTCAAGACTTTGCCCCAACGAATCAGTGAGGTTGTCAAATTACAGCGAGGCAATTGACAGGAGCTGAGATGCTCTCCTTAGATAAACAACATGGCATGAAGGGTAAACAAATTACAGCGAGTCAATTGACAGGAACTGAACAAGGCATAACAGTGCAATTACTAGCCAGAAAGATCCTATGATGTTGATTGGGCAATACAACAATATACATAGACCATCATCCAACTGCATCTATGACTAGAAGTCCACCTTGATTAATTGGTATTGCAGCGAGATGCTCTGGGGTAGCTTACATAGAGGGAGCAAGGCGACGTAGGAGAATCCGGGAGAGAGATTGGCACACGATGTACCCAGGTTCACGTCCCCTCGGTGGAGGATCGCTATGTCCTGCTATCAATCCAGTATATGTTCATAGATTGGTTTACAAGCGAGCCGCCGTAGGCGGCGGGAGACTAGATCTAATGAGAGATGTGGGAGAGGATACCCCGTGGGGGCGCCCCTGGTAGCTTTATATATGCAGCCAGTTGGGGTTTACAAGTATTTGGTGGGCTTTGTATTGAAGTCGCCGTCTTGGGCCTCCAGTCGGCGCCACTCGTCTGGGTCCAGCATGCGCCAGTCGCCGTATTGGGCGAGTCGACCCGCTCAGGGCTAGGTTTCAGTCGGCTCGATCCAGCTGGCGAATCCGCTTCGTGGGTATACCCCGATTGGTATTCCCCCATCAGTAGTCCACGAGCGTGTTGTCGATTCGTCGCAGGCTTTGAGGAAGGGCACGGAGAGTCTTGACGATGGGTCGTGGCGTATCGGCAACGAGCTCCTGATCAAAGAAAAGAATCATGAAGCGGGAGGCGGCCGGCGTGAGACAGTCGGTGATGGCCACTTGGCGAAAGACGCAGGGTGTCGAAGAAGACGCCGGTTGCGCCGCGTCCCCGAACGTGCAACGTGTCGAGTCCCCGAGCGCGGCGAGTGGCGAGGTCGAGCGACCGATGAGTGCCGAGTCCCCGATCGCTCCGAGTGGCGAGGTTGGGCAACCGACGAGTGGCGCTCTCTGTAGCGCGCTGAGTCCCCGAGCGCGTTGAGTTCGCGAGGGCGAGTCCGCGGTGGAAAGTCCCCGAGCGTGTTGAGTACGCGAGGGAGAGTCCGTGGTGGCGAGTCCTCGAGCGTGTTGAGTACGCGAGGGTGAGTCGGCGGTGCGAGTCCCCGAGCATGTTGAGTACGTGAGGGCGAGTCCGCGGTGGCGATGTCGTGCGGCGTGTAGCTGGCAGCTTGGCGAGTCGGTGATGGGCGAGCCGCCGAACGTGAAGAGTCCACGGCCATGGCGAGTTCCCGAGCATGGAGAGTGCGAGAGTTTCACGAGTCGCGGTCGCGGAACCACGCGTACACACGGTATGCCTAGGAGTAGTCCCTGAGGCTCGAGTTGGCTTGTAGAGGCGATTTGAGGCTCTTTAGAGATGCACATTCTGAAAATAGTAGTGGTTGTTGCCGAGCATGGCGAGTGGCGAGGTCGAGCGACCGGCAAGCACCGAGCCCCTGAGCATGGCGAGTGGCGAGGTCAAGCGAACGACGAGCGCCGAGTCCCCGAGCATGGCGAGTGGCGAGGTCAAGCGACCGGCGAGCGCCGAGTCCCCGAGTATGATGAGTGGCGAGGTCGAGCGACCGGCGAGCACCGAGTTCCCGAGCATGGCGAGTCTGCAATTATTGTGAGTCCGCGAGGGGAGAGTCCCCGAGTGTGGCGAGTCCGCGAGGGGAGAGTCCGCGAGTGTGGCGAGTCCGCGATGATAGCTAGTCCGCGATAATGTTGATTGCGCTGTTTTTGTTAGAGAGTCTCTCGTCTTGGCCCGGGGGGCCAGTCGCATGGCAACTCCAAAGATGGCTCTCGGCTTGGCGTTCTTCCTGGACGATCCGAGGCTCGGGTTGCGAGTCCTCCTCCGCAGTACTTGGCCGTGCGAGTCGCACTATCTAAGGTTGAGGAGGACATGTTTGCTGTTTGCGTAGCACTGCCATTTGTCTTGGCCCGGAAGGCCAGTCGAGCAAGGCGATTCCAATGATGGCTCTCGATTAGCGTTTTTAGTGGACGATCCGAGGCTCGGTTTACGAGTCCTCGTCCGCACTACTTGGCCATTGCGAGTCGCTCTTTTAAAGGTTGACAAAGGCAAATCGATTTTTCCCGGAGGGAAGAGAAGCCCAGTGGTGAGTCCACGCAGCGTGGCATCCGACCCTCCCTGGCGACTCAAACGATGCAGGTCCCTTAGCAGGCGCGGTGTATGCATTCGACGTAGCCAGAAGGAGTCGACGCGATGGACAGGGGTCATGCTATGGCAAAGTCGACGCGGCGGACACGGGGTCGACGCGGCGGACGGTGGTCGCGCTATGGCGAAGTCGACGCGGCGGACATGGGGTCGACACGTAGGACGGAGGTCGCGCTATGGCGAAGTCGACGCGGCGGACGAAGGTCGCGCTATGGCGAAGTCGACGCGGCTGACATGGGGTCGACACGGTGGACGGAGGTCACGCTACGGCGAAGTCGACGCGTCGGACATGGGGTCGACGCGGCGGACGGAGGTCGCGCTATGGCCAAGTCGACGCGGCTGACATGGGGTCGACGCAGAGGAAAGAGGTCGCGCTATGGCAATGTCGACGCGACAGGCGAGTCCGCAACGGGCGAGTACCCGAGCCTAGCGAGTCCGCGTTTAGGCGAGGTTCCGGAGCATGACGAGTGCCGCTGTCTGGAGAGCGGCGAGTGGCGAGGTCGGGCGATGAGCAGGCGATGGGCGAGTCACCGGACATGGTGAGTCCGCGATCGTGGCGAGTTCCCGAGCCTAGCGAGTCCGCGTTTAGAAGAGTTCTGGGGCGTATCCGTGAGGGGCGAGTCCGCGGCGGGCATGGCGATTACCCCAAGCGCGGAGAAATCATCGGAGCCGCTGCATACGGAAATGGCGAGTGGACTGCACGCCTAGAAGTGGACGTCTCCGAGACACGGATGGCACATTGCACCATTATTCGTGCTCCGTGGTGCTGGTCTAGTTTTAGTGTTGTAGGCGCTCGTAGAGTTCAGGCACTCGGCCGTGACAAGGGCGAAGCCGACCACGGCGCTGCTAATAATGGCGATGGCCGTAGTTGAAGTTCTAGAGCGCCTGTGTTCATGGTCAATTCTCCAAACGGTGCATATGTGCATGAAAGATTAGATTGCAAATAAGATAGTCAATTATATGTGGAGCAATAACTTGGAGAGATCGGAGACTGAATAGGAAACTTAATAAGAAAAACTGCTAGCCGGCAAGGAAATTGACTCATCGAGGATGGATAAACCTCTGACGTCGATGGAGCTGTAGAATTTGCTTCCGCTGAATCGCTGACTGGCAAAACTGAACTATAGCAATTAATTTGATCTCGTCCTGTATCCAGGATCAATGCGCTAGAGGATTCATACGAGCAATATTGCAAGCAAGATTATGTCTAAATAATTTAATCAACTCATAGTGCAATTAATAGGAAAGATGAGATCGAATCCAAAACTTATCAGGAACCGATCGTGTCTGTAGTTTTCCGAGTCAAGCTCAGCCGAGACGGTAGACGATTAAAACTGACGTCAAAATAGTCACCTGAATCGCCTCGTCTCCATGAATCGATTCTTCACGGTAATCATATGAAAAATCACGTATGAACGATTAGTCTAATCTTAATAAAATAATAAAAATAATAGAATAATCGATAAAAGAGATTTATTTAATTGTAATAAAAAGTCATGGAATCATCGCAAATTTGCCAGCATGGTGAGTTTCCAGGCTAGACGAGTGTCGCGAGTGCAAGGTGATCGGAATCGCGCTGCTATACGATGATTGGAAATAGCGAGCTGGTGGTCTGATGACTGAGATCGCTCAGTAGCGATGCGATCATGTACCTGATAGATTAATCTTCTTTGGTGCGTACAAGCAACATGCATGCGGCATCAGATGAGAATAAGACAATAAACCGAAAGAACAATAATTAAGAGAGAGAGAGTCGGAGATTGAAGAGGCAGAACCGATCTGGTGTTTTCATGGTGTGCTGCGTTGGGTGCCAGCCTGATCAGCTTGATACGTTTCCGGGATCAAGTACAAACAAAATAATTGATGGTGTGAGCTCGTCACTCGCCATCAGCAGTACGTCGACTCCATGTAGACGCCTTCTCGACGAACGGCTATGGCAGCCGTGAGATTGGATCTGGACGATCTTCAATCTCGTCGATGAATAATTTGAGGGATCTCGCCCGGATTATCACCTCCAAGCACCGCTTTCCCCATGCTGGGCGCCAACTATCGTGGTATTGCACGGCAAATGCTACTGGGGGTAGCTTACATAGAGGGAGCAATGCGACATAGGAGAATTCGGAAGCGAGATTGGCACACGATGTACCCAGGTTCACGTCCCCTCGGCGGAGGATCGCTACGTCGGCGCCACTCGTTTGGGTCCAGCATGCGCCAGTTGCCGTATTGGGCGAGTCGACCCGCTCAGGGCTAGGTTTCAGTCGGCTTGATCCAGCTGGCGACTCTGCTTCGTGGGTATACCCCGATTGGTATTCCCCCATCATTCAGGTTATCATCCGAACCCCCTCCAGTATTAAGTTGCAAGAAACAGACAACTGCTTTCAGCAAAGTGTGTAAGGTAAAAAGTCCACATGTTCCATGAAGAAGAGACCGTTGTTTTCTCCCTAGTAGCAACCGAAGAGATTATTGCCACTTCCCTTGGAAACTAGAGGCATGAACCCACTATCGAGCATAAATACCTCCTCTTGGAGTCACTAGCAACTACTTGGCCAAGATAGCTACTAACAACGGAGAGCATGCAAGATCACAAACAACACAGACATGATAGAATAATGAAGACAAAACCATTAATCAAACCAACATAATAATCTCAATATCCATCGGATCCCCGCAAACACAACATGCATGATTACAAATAGATTAGATCTTGATCATGAACGGAGCTCACAAGATCTATACATGAAAGCACAAAGGAGGAGATACAACCATCTAGCTACTACATGGACCCATAGTCCAAGGTGGAACTACTCACGCATCATACCGGAGAGAAGGCCTCCAGGATGATCTCCCCTCCGGCATGGTGCCGGCAAGAACTTCAGATCCCCCCGATCTAGGGACGATGGTGGCATCGGCTAGAGACGGTTTTGTGGATATCTTATCATGTACTCAGGATTTCTGCATCGGGGGCTTCTTATAGGCGAAGGGGCGAGACCGGGAGGCGACCAGGGCCACCAAACCCTATCCAGGCGAGGGCCCACCTGCCCAAGCGTCTGGGGTGGGTCTGGCCCCCCTGGGTGGCCCCTCCGGCTCTCCTGTGGACTTCTTGTTCCCCACGTAAAGTAATTGACTTTGTCCTTTGTCCCATCCAATTCCAAGAATATTTCGTTACTAACTTTTCTGAAACCAAAAACAGCAGAAAACAGGCATCTGGCACTGTTGCAACTTGTTAATAGGTTAGTACCAGAAAACATGTAAAAAGAACCTCAAAGTGTGGACAAGTAAAGCAAAGTAGATACAAAACAAGCATGGAGCATCAACAATTATAGATACGTTTCCAACGTATCAGGATGTCATATCACGAAATGAGTAAAGAATACTTATTGGTAACGAGGTTGAACTAGGTATGGAGATACCGACGATCAAACCTCGGATAAGTAAAGTATCGCATGACAACAGGAATCAGTATTGTACGTAAATGGTTCATTCTATCATGAAGTCATTATTGAAATATGTGGGATCCATATGGATTTCTAGATCCCTCTATTGGTTATTGAACGGAGAGGTGTCTCGATCATGTCTGCATAGTTGATAAACCATAGGGAGACACACTTAAGGAATCAATGTTGTTTAAGTAGATATGGAATATGAATTGGAGACCGAATGTTGTTCGGAGTCTCGGATTGGATCCAGGACATCACGAGGAGATCCGAAATGGTCCGGAGAATAAGATTCATATAAGGAAAGTGGTTTTTCGGGGTTCGGAAAAGTTTCGGTGTTTTGACCGGATACTTCTAGAATGTTCTAGAGGAACCACCAGTGGTTCCACCACCCACGTGGGGTGTCACTTGGGCTCTGCCATGCCCTAGAGGCTAGCCGCACCAACCCCTAAAAGGCCAGCCGGCCAACACTAGTAAAAGGTTCAAACCCTAGTTTCAATAGTCAATCCAAGTTTGAAAAGTCAAACTCTAGTTTTGGTAAGAGGGAAGACATGGAGGGAAAGTTCCCAACTCTTCCCCTTGGTGGCCGAGTTGGGGGAGGACACGGCTAGGGTTGGAAATCCTTGGTAGGCTGCCCCCCCACGTATATAAGGAGGGGTGGGGGCGTACCCCCACACGCCCTTGCCCTTGTCCTTGGAGCCTAAAACCCTAACCGCCACTTCCCCTCTCTCCTCCACCGTCCTGCTCCGGCTTAGGCGAAGCCCTGCAGAAATCTCTCCTCCACCACCAACATCACACCATCGTGCTGTTGGGATTTCGAGGGGATCTACTACTTCCGCTACCCTGCTGGAACCGGGAGAGGAAGGTTTTCATCGACTCTATATGTGTGACCGACTGCGGAAGCGCTGCCAGAACGCAGTGCCAAAAGGATCGTCAACGCGATCTTGAGATCAACAAGTGATCGGCTACATAAACCACAAGAATCTAATCCTATCAAACGCTTATGAGGGTTAGTTCTCTTCAATCTCGTTTCACCGATCTCGTGGATTAGATCTTGTCTTTTCCATAGATTGGATCTTGGTTTTATGCGTTCTTATGGTAGAATTTTGTTGTTTTACATGAAACGAACCCTACATTAGCATCTCGACGTTCGACGTTCCAGCGATATGATGCAAGTTGAGAAGAATGTGTTAGAAATCATAATAGGACATTGCTTAACATGATGGCCATGTGCATTATCTCGATTTAAAATACTTCCATTTGCATAATAAAAGTGATTTTGATCTAAGATCATCATGTTTTGTAATAATATACTTTTTTCACTAGTGGAAAAGGGGGCATCCGTTCGCGCCCCCTCAGAGCATTAATCCCGGTTGCGCCACCAACCGGGACTAATGCTGGCATGCGTCCCGGTTCGAGCGGGCACGGGGCCAGGAGGCATGCGTCCCGGTTGGTAAGGGGGCATACGTCCCGGTTGGAGCCACCAACTGGGACTAAAGGTTTGGCCACAACCACGTGGCGTGGAACACACCTTTAGTCCCGGTTGCTGGCTCCAACTGGGACGTATTCTCCCGCCCTCTACCCCAGCCCCCTCTGCCTCCACTCTGTTTTTTCTCTTGGTGGAAGGTGTGAGGGGTGTGCTAGTTTTTTCTCTTCTATGCATGCATTGAAGGTGTTTGATGAAATGTGTTGAGTGAATAATCACGTTCAATTTCTCATAGAACTAAAATATAGAAGGTGTCCGAGACGCACTTGAGATTTCTCCTCTTTATTTCCCTCGATTGAGGTTAGCAATCTTATCTTTTCTCTGTCATTGATACAATTCATGTATCGATGTGAATTGGTTATTTCACTATTTATGATGTCTTGTTTTTTGATAAACTTACTTATATGATGCAGATGAACGGTCGGGAATGGATGTACGGTGACGGTAGCGTGGCCGGTATATGAAAGGCGTGGATAAATTTATCGATGTGGCTACGACAAACAAAGAGAATGGTTTTATCGTTGTCCATGTGTTCAATGTCGGAACAACAAGTACTCTTCCTCGAAAATCATTCGCGCCACGATTATGAACGGTTTCATGCCCAACTATAATTGCTGTACCAAGCACGAGGAAAGAGGGGTTATGATGGAAGATGGTGAAGAATAAGATGATGATAACAACTATCATCATATGTTTCTGAATCTGATGATCGCAATGGAAGACAATGGAGAGGAAAGAGGTGAAGAACGGGCATCGGATGGAGGGTGATGAACTTGGTAGGGTCATTTCAGATGCAAAGCGAGGCGTGAACAGAAAATGAGAAGTTGAAGTTAGAGGGCATGTTAGAAGATCACAAGAAATTGTTGTACCCAAATTGTGAAGATGGCAGCACAAAGCTCGGTACCACCTTGGTATTGCGATGGAAGGCGAGTGTGGTCTTGACTCCTCATTTGAAAAGATCTGAAAATAATGAAGCGAAGTTTCAAAAACTTAACGAACTTCCCGAGAGTACCTCTGAAGAAAAGAATACTCTCATCCTCGGGAGTAGATGTGCAAAAGATACATGCATGCATTAATGATGCATCCTCTACTGATAAGGAGTATGAGAATTTAGATAAATGCCGGTATGCAATGCGTTGTGGTATAAGATCGACGATATGACCTGGTGATGTTGAGGGAGAGCCCCTCCGGAATTGGGTTCCTGCTAAGGTTATGTGGTATGCTCCTATAATACCAAGGTTGAAACGCATGTTCAGAAACAAAGAGCATGCCAGGTTGTTGCGATGGCACAAAGAAGACCGTAAGAAAGACGGGAAGTTGAGACGCCCTGCTGATGGGTCACAGTGGAAAAAATCGAGAGAGACTTTCCAGACTTTGCAGGTGACGCAAGGAACTTATGGTTTGGTCTAAGTACGGATGGCATGAATCCTTTTGGGGAGCAGAGCTGCAGTCACAGCACCTGGCCTATGACTCTATGTATCTACAACCTGCCTCCTTGGTTGTGCATGAAGCGTAAGTTCATTATGATGCCAGTGCTCATCCAAGGCCCGAAGCAACAGGGCAACGACATTGATGTGTACCTTAGGCCATTTGTTGAAGAACTCTTACAGTTGTGGGGCAAACCAGGTGTACGTTCATGGGATGAGAACAAACAGGAGCCATTTGATCTACGAGGGTTGTTATTCGTAACCATCAATGATTGGCCTACTCTTAGTAACCTTTCAGGACAGACAAACAAGGGATATAAGGCATGCACCCACTGTTTAGATAAGACTGAAGGTATATATTTGCATAAATGCAAGAAGGTTGTGTACCTGGCGAATCGACGATTTCTTCCGACCAATCATCCCGTAAGAAAGAAAGGCAAGCATTTCAAAGGTGAGGCAGATCACCGGAAGAAGAAGCTGAACTCCTCCGGTGATGATGTATTTGGTATGGTCAAGGACATAGAAGTAATCTTTGGATAGGGTCCCGTGGTCAATCAGTTCGAACGACGCTACGGTGACACGCACCCATGTGGAAGAAGAAATCTATATTTTGGGAGCTGCCATATTGGAATGTCCTGCGTGTCCGCTCTTCAATCGACGTGATGCGTGGCGAAGAATCTTTACGTGAACCTTCTAGGATTCCTAGGCGTGTATGGGAAGACAAAAGATACACACGAAGCAGGAGGACCAACAAATTATGAAAGACCCAAAGAACATGCATACACATAACAAGGCGGATAAAGGCGTCACTTAAGTCGTGCCATTATGCTCTTACCAAAGCAGAGAAGGAAATCTTTTTGAAGTCCTACGTATCAAGGTGGCGTCGGCTTCTCATCTAATATAAAGGGATAATAAATATGGCAAAGAAAAGTTTCAAAACCTGAAGATTCATGATCATCACGTGATTATGACGCATTGCTTCCGATTGCATTGAGAGGGCTTCTACGGAAAATGTTCGAGTACACATTGTGAAGCTGTGCATTCCTCAATGCAATATCTCGAAGGTAATCAATCCGGATATTACGCCAAGGTTCTGAAGGATGTGGTACAATGTCTTGTTAGTTTTGAATTGGTGTTCCCACCATCCTTCTTCAATATTATGCTGCATCTCTGGTTCATCTAGTGGAAGAGATTGCCATTCTCGGTCGGTATTTCTGCACAATATGTTCCCCTTTGAGAGGTTCATGGGAGTCTTAAAGAAATATGTTCATAAGCGTGCTAGACCGGAAGGAAGCATCTCCAAGGGATATGGAGCAGGCGGTCATTGAGTTTTGTGTTGACTTTATTCCTGACCTTAAGCCGATTGGTGTTTCTGACTCGCGGCATGAGGGAAGACTAAGTGAAAAAGGCACGCTGGGAAAGAAATCAATGATATGTAGGGACGGGGATTCTTTCACTAAAGCACACTACACAGTTCTACATAATTCCACCTTGGCAGCTCCTTATATCGAGGAACACAAGAATATTGTACGCTCCAAAAACCCGGGGAAGCCTGAATCATGGATTACAGATGAACACATGAAGTCTTTCGGTGGTTGGATGCGGATGTTGGAGATATGCCCTAGAGGCAATAATAAATGTAGTTATTATTATATCTTTGTGTTTATGATAAATGTTTACATTCATGCTATAATAGTATTAACAAGGAAACATTGATACTTGTGTGATTTGTAAACTTAATTTGAAGTCCCTAGTATAGCCTCTATACATCACTAGCTTGTTGGTTGATAAATGATTGTGGTTTCCCTATCATGAACATTGAGATATTATCAACAACAAGATCATATCGTTAGGAGAATGATATGGTGGACATACTCCTAAAGATAAGCGTAGCATAAAGATCAAGTCATTTTAATAGTTCAATTGCTATATGCTTTCTGATACATAGTAACCTAATTCCTTCGACCATGAGATCATGCATATCACCTTTACCGGATGGATGCTTTGATGACATCAAACACCACACCGTGGCGGGTGGCTATAAAGGTGGCATTGAGTGTTCGGAAAGTATTGGTTGAAACACATGGATCAAAGTGGGATTTCTCCATCCATATGACGGATAGATATACTCTGGGCCCTCTCGGTGGAATGTCATCCAATTAGCTTGCAAGCATGTGGTGGCTCACAAGGGATCACATATCACGGAGCGAGAAAAGAGTACTTATCGAACGAGGTTGAACTAGGTATGCGAGATACCGCGATCATAACCTCGGATAAGTAAACTATCGTGAGACAAAGGGAAATTGGTATCGTATGTAAGTGGTTCATTCGATGCAAAGTAATCGTAGAAATATGTGGGAGCCATATGAATTTCAGATTCCTCTATTGGTTATTGTTAGGAGAAGTGTCTCGATCATGTCCGCATAATTCACGAACCGTGAGGAGACACACTTAAGGATTCGACGTTGTTTGAGTAGTTATGGAATGAATGAGAAAGAGACCGAATGTTGTTGGTCTCGGATGGGATCCGGGACATCACGAGGAGATACGGAATGGTCGGAGAATAAGATTCATATAAGGAAAGTCCCGTTTGAGTTGGGGAATGATTCCGTGTTTTCATCGGGAATGTTCTAGAAGGTTCGGAATGTCCCACTCCGAGGAAGGGTACATGAATGTGTCATTGCAAGTTGGAATGATTGCATCATGTACTAAGTGTCTTCGCTGTCCAAAATAAATGGTTTATTCAAATCCTAAATTGAAAAGTCAAACGGCTAGTTTGAAAGTCAAACGGCAAGTTTTGGAAAGAGGAGGAGGTTGAAACCGGTTGGGAGGAGTCCCTCCTCCCAAGCCGGCCTCCTGGCCGAGTTGGGGAGGAATCCCTCCCTTGGCCTTGACGCCCCTCCACCTATATAAGGAGGGCAGGGCTTGATCCTAGAACACACAAGTACCTCTCCTCAAACCCTAGCTTGGCGCCTACCACCATAGCCGCCGCCCCTAGGGTTTTGCCCTAGCCGCCGACTTGGGGTCCCCGGAACCCTAGCCGCCGGCTCTAGCCTCTCCTCCTTGGTGTGTCTAAAACCTAGATCACGAGGAGCTCTCATACTCCACCATACTCGCTCGGCTTAAGGCGAAGCCTGCGAGATCTCCCCTACTTAGGTACCGCCGTTGTCTTGGGAATCATGAGGAGAGTGCTACAACCTCCATGCCTGCTGGAACAAGGGAGAGGAAGGTCTTCGTCATCCGAGCGTGTGACCCGATTGCGGGGCGCTGCCGGAGCATGGGAAGGATCGTCTACGCGATTTTGAGATCGGGAAGAGTACGACTACATCACCCACGAGAATCCGCTCTCGTTGAACACTTTGGAATCTTCGAGGGTAAGTTATTCCATCGACTCGTTGCTACAATCTAGTAGATAGATCTTGTCTTGTTTGTTTGTATGCGATAGAAAATTTTGTTTTCCATGCTACGAAACCCTACAGTGGTGTCAGAGCCGTGTCTATATGTAGATCTGTTGCACGAGTAGAACACAATGGTCATTGTGGGCGTTGATGCTTTTATTGTCGATTGCTTCTTGTGTACTTTGCATCTTGCGGTATGTTGGGATGAAGCGACCCGGGCTAACCTTACATGACATCATTCATGAGACTTGCTCCACGCTTGACATGCAACTTGTATTGCATAAGTGGCTTTTCGGGTGCCTGTTTCTCCTAGCATAGTTAAGATCCAATTTACAACGGGTGATCAACAATACTAGTATCAATGTTGTGGTTCTTGTTCATAAGTTAGAACGACACTTATTGAAAGCCCCAAACCACGTAAAATATGCAAAGAAAGTAGAGGCGTGTAACTTTGTTTTGCAGGGGTGTGCAGTGATGTGATATGGCCATGATTGTGATTACATTTGATGTATGCAATATTCCTTATTGTAAGTTGGCAACCGGCAGGAGCCATATGGTTGTCTTTAATTTATGTTAAGACCCGCGTGTCTATTCAAAGTAGTTGTAATAGTTGAAGCCGGTGGACGACAACCATGGAGAGGCGTCATTGACCTTGATGCAATGCCGGTGATGATGGAGATCATGTTCGTGCTTGAAGATGGAGATCGGAAGCACAAAGAAGAAAGGCGATATCATATCACATATTTTGAATTGCATGTGATGTTAATCCTTTATGCATCTTGTATTGCTTAGTAGACGACGGTAGCATTATAATATGATCCCTCATGCACATGAATTTCAAGTCATAAAGTGTTCACCCTTAGTTAGCACCGTTGCTAAAGCTTGTTGTTTCGAAGCACCACGTGATGATTAGGTGTGTTAGATTCTGCAAGTGTATACAACATGAGCAAGCCATATTTGCTCATGCGGAAACTAAGGTTTGATCTTGACGAGCCTAGCATGTACAGACATGGTCTCGGAACACGGATCACCGAAAGGTAAAGCATGAATCATATAGTAGATATGATGAACATGACGATTGTTCGCCATTGAAACTATATCAACTCTCGTGATGATCGGTGTTGATATAGTGGATTTGGTTCGTGTGATCACTAAAACAATGTGAGGGATGTTGTTTTGAGTGGGAGTTCACCTAGATTAACTTTATTATTAATTTGAACTCAATTTGTCATAAACTTAGTCTAAACTATTGCAAATATGTTGTAGATCAATGGCATCCCCTACCATCAATTTTAATGCGTTCCTAGAGAAAGAAAAGTTGAAAAACAATGGAAGCAACTTCGCGGATTGGTTCCGCAATTTGAGGATTGTCCTCACAGCTGGTAATTTGACCTATGTGCTGGATGCACCGCTGGGTGACCCACCTGCAGCTGATGCTTCCGATGAAGTAAAGAATGTTTATCTCGCTCGGAAGAATCAGTACTCCATAGTTCAGTGTGCTATCTTGTATGGTTTGGAATCGGAGCTTCAGAAAAGGTTTGAGAATTCAGACCCATATGATATTGTCGAGGATCTCAAATTGATCTTTGAGCCTCATGCGGCAATTGAAAGCTAAGAGGCTTCTGAAAAGTTCTTTAACTGCAAGATGGAAGAGGGCAGCTCCGTCAGTGAGCATGTTCTTAAGATGTCTGGGCACGCAAACAAACTTCAAAGCTAGGGTATAGTGATTCCTAATGCTTTGGGGATTTATCATGTCCTCCAATCACTACCACCAAGTTACAAGAACTTTGTGATGAACTATAACATGCAGAACATGAACAAGCAGTTGCCAGAACTGTTTGCTATGTTAAAGTCTGCAGAAGTGGAGATCAAGAAAGAGCACCAAGTGTTGTTGGTAAATAAGACCACCAAATTCAAGAAAGGCAAGTCTAAGCATAAGGGACACTTCAAGAAGGGTGGTAAGAAAGTTACGCCGTGAAGAAGACCAAGGCTGGACCTAAGCACGATCTTGAGTGCTTTTACCGCAAGGAGAAGGTCCTTTGGGCGGAATTGCCCAAAGTACTTGGCGGATTTGAAGCGGCAACATCAAGAAGAAAGGTATATCGATATACATGTTATTGATGTGTATCTCACTAGTACTCTTAGTAGTGCACAGGTATTTGATCTTGGTTCGGTTGCTCATATTTGTAACTCAAGCAGGTCTTTGCAGAATAAACGGAAGCTAGCGAAGAGCGAGGTGACGATGCGGCGTGAAGCGGATCAAAGGTTGATGTGATCGCGGTCGACGCTACCCCTTCATCTACCATCGGGATTAGTTTTATACTTAATTAATTGTTATTTGGTGCTGCGTTGAGCATGAACATTATATCGGGATCTTGTTTATTGCGGCGGTTACTTGTTTAAGTCCGAGAATAATGGTTGTTCGATTTATATGAGTAATATGTTTTATGCACATGCACCTTTGATAGATGGTCTATTCTTGTTAAATCTCGATAGTGGAAATACACACATTAATAACATTGAGGCTAAACGTTTGAAATCAAGCGATAATTCGACCTATATGTGGCACTGTCGTCTTGGTCACATTGGAGTGAAGCGTATGAAGAAACTCCATTCCGATGGACTTCTTGAATCACTTGATTTTGAATCACTTGATAAATGCGAAGCATATCTGATGGGTAAAATGACTAAGACTCCATTTTCTGGTATGATGGAGCGAGCTACGGACTTATTAGAAATCATACATACCGATGTGTGTGGTCCAATGAGTGTAGCATCGCGCGGTGGTTATCGTTATGTTCTTACCTTCACAGATGATTTGAGTAGATATGGGTATATCTATTTCATGAAACATAAGTCCGAAAGTTTCGAGAAGTTTAAGGAGTTTCAAAGTGAGGTAGAGAATCAACGTATCAAGAATATTAAATTTCTACGTTCTGATCGTGGAGGTGAATATCTAAGTTACGAGTTTGGCGAGCATTTGAAGAAATGCGGAATACATTCACAGTTGACAACGCCGGGAACACCACAGCGTAATGGTGTGTTCGAACGTCGTAATCGAACTCTCTTAGATATGGTTCGTTCTATGATGTCACTTAAAGATTTACCGCTATCATTTTGGGGTTATGCATTAGAAACAGCCGCATTCACTTTAAATAGGGCACCATCTAAATCCGTTGAAACGACACCGTATGAATTATGGTTTGGAAAGAAACCTAAATTGTCGTTCCTTAAAGTTTGGGGTTGCGAAGCCTATGTAAAGAAGTTACAAAGGACAAGCTTGAACCCAAAGCGGAAAAATGCGTCTTCATAGGATACCGAAGGAAACTATTGGGTATACCTTCTATCATAGATCCGAAGGAAAAATCTTTGTTGCCAAGAATGGATCCTTTCTAGAAGGAATTTCTCTCGAAGAAGTGACTGAAGGAAAGTAGAACTCGACGAGGTTGTCGAACCTTCTCTCGAAATTGCAGTAGCGCACGGAAGAAGTTCTGTGGTGCCTGCACCAATTAGAGAGGAAGCTAATGATGATGATCATGAAACTTGGTTGAAGTTGCTACAGAGCCTCGGAGGTCACGAGAACTCGTACCACTCAGTTGGTATGATCCGTTATGAGTGTCATGTTGGTGGACAACACCGATGAACTGAGACATATGAGGAAGCGATGATGAGCCCAGATTCCAATAAATGGCAAGAAGCCATGAAATCCGAGATTGGATCCATGTACGAAAACCAAGTATGGACTTTGGTGGACTTGGGATGGCGGAAGGTGTCGAGAACAAATGGATCTTCAAGAAGAAAAGCAGATCTTGATGGTAATGTTATCTGTCTATAAAGCTCGACTTGTCGCAAAAGGGTTTCGACAAATTCAAGGAGTTGACTACGATGATACTTTCTCACCAGTAGCGAAGCTAAAGTCTGTGAGGATTATGTTAGCAATCGCTGCATATTATGATTATGAGATATGGCAGATGGATGTCAAAATAGCATTCCTCAATGGAGATATTGATGAAGAGTTGTATATGATGCAACCCAAAGGTTTTGTCGATCCTAAAGATGCTAACAAGGTATGCAAACTTCAACGGTCCATCTATGGATTGAAGGAAGCATCCCGAAGTTGGAATCAACGTTTTGATAAGGTGATCAAAAGTTTTGGTTTTATACAAACTTATTGAGAAGCTTGTATTTACAAGAAAGTGAGTGGGAGCTCTGTAGCATTCTTAATACTATATGTGGATGACATATTACTGATTGGGAATGATGTAGACCTTCTTAATAGTGTCAAGGAATATTTGAATAATATTTTTCAATGAAGGATCTTGGCGAAGCAGCTTACATATTAGGCATAAAGATTTATAGAGATAGATCGAAACGCCAAATATCATTGTCACAGAGTACATATTTGGACAAAGTTCTAAAGAGATTTGGAATGGAAGATAGCAAGAAAGGGTTCTTGCCCATGTTGCTGTCGACCTTGAGTAAAACTCAAAGTCCGACATCGGTAGAAGATAGAGAAAGGATGAGTAAGACTCCCTATGCCTCAGCCATAGGATCTCTAATGTATGCCATGCTATGTACTAGACCCGACATTGCATATGCTGTTAGTTTGACTAGCAGATATCAAAGTGATCCAGGAGTGGATCATTGGACAACGGTCAAAAACATCCTTAAGTAATTGAGAAGAACTAAGGATATGGTTCTTTCTTATGGAGGTGATGAACAACTCGTTGTTAATGGTTACACCGATGCTAGTTGGAACACCGATCCGGATGATTCTAAATCACAATCTGGATACGTATTTATTTTGAATGGTGCAGCAGTTAGCTGGAGGAGTGCAAAGCAAAGCGTTGTGGAGAGATCTTCAACTGAATCGGAATACATGGCTGCTTCGGAGGCTTCACAAGAAGCTATATGGATGAAAGAGTTCATTACAGAGCTGGGTGTGGTTCCTAGTGCGCTGGACCCAATGTCTATCTACTGTGATAACATGGGCGCCATAGCCAATGCGCAAGAACCAAGTTCACACAAGAAGCTGAAGCACATCAAGCTACGTTTTCACGCTATTCGAGAACATATCCAAGATGGGGATAAAAAGATTTGCAAAGTACACACAGATCTGGATGTGGCGGATCCGTTGACTAAACCTCTCCCGAGGGCAAAACATGACCAGCACCAAACTGCCATGGGTGTTCGGTATATTACCATGTAATCTAGATTAGATGACTCTAGTGCAAGTGGGAGACTGTTGGAGATATGCCCTAGAGGCAATAATAAATGTAGTTATTATTATATCTTTGTGTTTATGATAAATGTTTACATTCATGCTATAATAGTATTAACAAGGAAACATTGATACTTGTGTGATTTGTAAACTTAATTTGAAGTCCCTAGTATAGCCTCTATACATCACTAGCTTGTTGGTTGATAAATGATTGTGGTTTCCCTATTATGAACATTGAGATGTTATCAACAACAAGATCATATCGTTAGGAGAATGATACTGTGGACATACTCCTAAAGATAAGCGTAGCATAAAGATCAAGTCATTTTAATAGTTCAATTGCTATATGCTTTCTGATACATAGTAACCTAATTCCTTCGACCATGACATCATGCATATCACCTTTACCGGATGGATGCTTTGATGACATCAAACACCACACCGTAACTGGGTGGCTATAAAGGTGGCATTGAGTGTTCGGAAAGTATTGGTTGAAACAAGTGGATCAAGAGTGGGATTTGTCCATCCATATAACGGATAGATATACTTTGGTCCCTCTCGGTGGAATGTCATCCAATTAGCTGGAAAGCATGTGACTGCCTCACAAGGGATCACATATCACGGGAACGAGAAAAGAGTACTTATCGGTAACGAGGTTGAACTAGGTATGCAGAGATACCGACGATCATAACCTCGGATAAGTAAACTATCGTGAGACAAAGGGAAATTGGTATCGTATGTAAGTGGTTCATTCGATCGCAAAGTAATCGTAGAAATATGTGGGAGCCATATGAATTTTCAGATTCCTATATTGGTTATTGTTCGGAGAAGTGTCTCGATCATGTCCGCATAATTCACGAACCGTAGGGAGACACACTTAAGGATTCGACGTTGTTTGAGTAGTTATGGAATGAATGAGAAAGAGACCGAATGTTGTTCAGAGTCTCGGATGGGATCCGGGATATCACGAGGAGATCCGGAATGGTCCGGAGAATAAGATTCATATAAGGAAAGTCCCGTTTCGGAGTTGGGGAATGATTCCGATGTTTTCATCGGGAATGTTCTAGAAGGTTCCGGAATGTCCGGCACTCCGGAGGGGAAGGTGAAGGGAATATGCCCTGAGAGGCAATAATAAATTGTTTATTATGTGTATTCCAAGTATATGATAGATGTTTATTTTGCATGCTATAATTGTATTAATACGGAAACGTTAATACATGTGTGTTTAATAAACAAACAGAAAGTTCCTAGTTAAGCCTCTCTTATAAACTAGCTCGTTGATTAACAAGATGATCAAGGTTTCCTGATCATGGACATTGGATGTTGTTAATAACGGGATCACAACATTAGTGTAATGATGTGATGAACATTCATCCGAAGTATAGCATTACGATCAAAGTCATTGAGTTTATATTGCTATAACAACTTACGAAGTGATCCTAATCCTTAGACCATGAGATCATGTCAATCACTAACACGGAAGAGTTTCTTGATAACATCAAGCGTCACACCGTAACGGTGATTATAAAGATGGGTTCAGAACTAATAAAGTGTTATGTTGAGGCTCATGGATCAAGAATGGAATTTGTTCATCCGATGACGGATAGATATACTCGGGCCCTCTCGGTGATATCACATTGATTAGCTTGCAAGCAAGTGATTTGATCACTAGAATGTTATATCGGGAACGAGAAAAGTGCATGTCGATAACGAGATCAAACTAGGTATGGAGATACCGATGATCGAATCTCGGACATGTAATATATCATGAGACAAAGGGATTAAGATACTAGCGTAAAAGGTTAAGCGATCACAAGAAAGTCATCGTTGAATGTGGGAGTCGATGGGTCTCCGGATCCGCTTCGATTATTGATCGAGAAGGGTCTCGATCATGTCCGCATTATTCACGAACCGTAGGGTGACACACTTAAGAGACACCGACATCCAATTGGAGCAAAAGTTTCATGCGAAAAGAATAAACAAGCGCAGGAATTTATTTCACTAGATACCGAAAGCAGGTTTTCGGGTGAAATTGCATAAAGTGGTTATGCATGTGAAATAGAATTCTAGCAAGGGTTATTGTGAATGTTTGTCATTAAAGTAATTGACAAAATTCTGAATAAAATAAAGAGTTTTATTTAATGAGAGTTTGCATTAAATTTGGTGGAAATTTAATGGGATCTTTGAGTGGGATTTTGAGTGGAGGAATTTGGAAGAGTTTTGTGAGTGGAGTGTCCACCCACATGAAGAGGGAGGCAAGGGGCAGCCCCATGCGCTGCCACCCCTTGGGGTTCCCCCTCCTCCTATAAAGGCCCTCCTCTCACTTCTCACTCACACCTCCTCGTGAAGGATCTCTCTCCCCCTCTAGAATTTATCCCCATGGTCTCGGACTAGCGAGATACATGTTCCCGGTGGCTATTCGGCAAGAAAGAGTTGTGCTTCCGCTGCATCGCTGGAGCGAGGAGGCGGAGGTTGCTCGGTGCCTCGAACGTGTGTGCGAGCACGGATGCGCTGCTGATTTGCGGCGCTAGGACTTCCTCTCGATCTTGAGATCGGCAAGAGATCGTCTACATCAACCACGAGTTTGGACTCGTTAAGCTTTGTCGGTCTTCAAGGGTATGTTCTCTACGGATATACATCCGCCCGTTGTTTGTATCTAGTATAAATAGATCTTGGTATATAGTTCACATCGTAGGAAAATTTTTGTTTTCTATGTTGCGAACCCTTCAGAAGGGGTACATGAATGTGTCATTGCAAGTTGGAATGATTGCATCATGTACTAAGTGTCTTCGCTGTCCAAAATAAAGGGTTTATTCAAATCCTAAATTGAAAATTCAAACGGCTAGTTTGAAAGTCAAACGGCAAGTTTTGGAAAGAGGAGGAGGAGGTTGAAACCGAGTTGGGGAGGGAGTCCCTCCTCCCCAAGCCGGCGCACCACCCAAGCCGAGTTGGGGAGGGACTCCCCTCCCTCCCCTTGGCCGCCGGCCCCTCCACCTATATAAGGAGGGGCAGGGCTCCCTCCTAGAACACACAAGTACCTCTCCTCAAACCCTATCTTGGCGCCTACCACCATAGCCGCCGCCGCCCCCTAGGGTTTTTCCCTAGCCCCCGATTTGGGGGTCCCCGGAACCCTAGCCGCCGGCTCTAGCCTCTCCTCCTTGGTGTGTCTAAAACCTAGATCGCTGAGGAGCTCTCTCATACTCCACCATACTCGCTCCGGCTTAAGGCGAAGCCCTGCGAGATCTCCCATCTACTTCTGGTACCACGCCGTTGTGCTGCCGGAATCATGAGGAGAGTGCTACAACCTCCGCTGCCTGCTGGAACAAGGGAGAGGAAGGTCTTCGTCGCGTACCGAACGTGTGACCGACTGCGGGAGCGCTGCTGGAACACAGCGCCGGAAGGATCGTCTACGCAATTTTGAGATCGGGAAGAGTACGACTACATCACCCACGAGAATCCGCTCTCGTTAAACACTTTGGAATCTTCGAGGGTAAGTTATTCCATCGACTCGTTGCTACAATCTAGTAGATAGATCTTGGCTTGTTTGTTTGTATGCGATAGAAAATTTTGTTTTCCATGCTATGAAACCCTACAGCGGACACATCTCTTGAATGACACCACTGTTGGAGATCAGCTATACTTGTTGGCCGCGTCACCAACTTCTACTGTATTGAATTTTCAAGGGTACGAAATAAATGGGAATACATTCTACACGATCGCCCAAGATAAAAAGAGCACCAACCAAAATAGTGGTGTCCGCTTTGATGCAATAGACGAGAATGGACAAAAGGACACATATTATGGTTACATAGAGGAGATATGGGAACTAGACTATGGAGTCTCTTTTAAGGTCCCTTTGTTTCGCTGCAAATGGGTCAACCTGAATGGGGAAGGGGTAAAGATAGACTAGTTGTACGGAATGACAACAGTGGATCTCAACAATCTTGGTTATAGAGATGAACCATTCGTCCTAGCCAATGATGTGTCTCAGGTTTTCTATGTGAAGGACATGTCCTCCAGACCGAAAAAAAGAAAAAATATGCAAATGAATACATCATATGATGAGCCAAAGCGTCACATAGTTCTTTCAGGGAAAAGAAACATCGTGGGAATCGAGGACAAGATGGACATGTCGAAGATTATAATAAGTTTGATGAAATTCGCCCTTCAAAGTGAAACCACCCAAGAATTCCGTTAAGTAAAGAAGATGCTCCATGGTTACGTCTGCGATCATAAGGAAGGACATATGCCAAGAAGTTCATGCTCATATTATGTAACTCTAGTTCATGTCTTTCGCGGTTTGTGGCTTGACCAAGGATATATTTCGCGGTTTGTGGCCTTTAGTCCCGGTTTGTAGTCTTAGTTTTAATATTAATAAATGTCTTGAGTGTTAGTCCGTTTTGTGGCTGGACCGGACTATGAAGAAGTTGTCCCGATTGCACTTACCATTAAGATCTGATCTCCAAACGCCGCAATCACATATTAGGAGTGCCTCTATGACCGATTTCTTGGAGATGGGAGGACTAGGATCCAGGCATCTCCTCGAAAGTGGTCGTAGTGGTGTCCTCGCTCTCGAAAACAATCTTACAGCTTGTAACTTCTCTAACTAGATCAATACGCCTCGGAGCTAACTAATTTCACATATTAGGGAGTGCCTCTATGACCAGTTTCTCGGAGATGCCGGAGGACTGGGCTCCGTCGGCATCTCCCTGAAACTGGCCGCAGTGGTGTCCCTGCTCTCGAAAACCATCTTGCAGCTTGTAACTTCTCTAACTAGATCAATACGCCTCGGAGCTAACTAATTTCACATATTAGGGAGTGCCTCTATGACCAGTTTCTCGGAGATGCCGGAGGACTGGGCTCCGTCGGCATCTCCCTGAAACTGGACGCAGTGGTGTCCCTGCTCTCGAAAACCATCTTGGAGATGCCTCAAACTGGCTGGAGGACTGGACTCGCAAGGATGCCTATTTATAGTACAAGCAGCTCGGCATAGTGTCGACACTTACGAAATAATGTCGACACTCACCCCTATCATTAGTGCTGACTCGTGTTTTGTCCCGGTTGGTGTCTCCAACCGGGACTACAGGTTGATCTTTAGTCCCGGTTGGTGACACCATCCGGGACAACGTACACACCGCACGACATAATATCGACATAATGTTGTGCCCATATTATGCATGTGTGTGGACATTGGTATGGAGAACAATGTTACAGGAGGAAGTTTTCCTTTTTTTTCACACGGAAAAGCCCTTTTCCATTTTCCGAGCGCAAAAAACGGGTCGTTTTGTGAAGTAACCACCAAAATGTCGTTTCAGAATGCTACCGTCCCATTTTCCTAAAATACTAGACCACCTTACATGGACTATCTCCCAACAGGGACATCTCAAACATTTTCTTCCATCCCGGGTAAAAAGGACAAATGTCTGCCGAATCGGTAGGAAGTGGGTCCGGTTTGTACTACAGGTACATGATCTAACGCCCGTGATTTTTTTGAAAAAATAATTTTTAGACTCGCAATATGTGGTTTCTTCAGAGATCCAATGCAAGTTCTAACGATGCTCTTCCCCTATCTTCATGCACACCGGTTCGACCATAGTTAGAAATTCATATAATTCAAAACGGGCATAATAAATTCAAAAAAAATCCGAACAATGAAAATCCTTCGCGTGGTGTTATATTATGTTACATAGTTGAAAGGAAAAATACCAGACTTGGTATATTGATCATGTTTCGAAAAAACCTTCACAAAATGACCTATCATGTTCGAGGTTTCATGGCTTTCGGTCCAAATGACCGATGTTATGTGCTGAATCACGACATAGTTTGTGATTTTGTGCCCATATTATGCATGTGTGTGGACATTGGTATGGAGAACAATGTTGCAGGAGGAAGTTTTCCTTTTTGTCGCACGGAAAAGCTCTTTTCCATTTTCTGAGCGCAAAAAACGGGTCGTTTTGTGAAGTAACCACCAAAATGCCGTTTCAGAATGCTACCGTCCCATTTTACTAAAATACTAGACCACCTTACATGGACTATCTCCCAACTGGGACATCTCAAACATTTTCGTCCATCCCGGGTAAAAAGGACAAATGTCTGCCGAATCGGCAGGAAGTGGGTCCGGTTTGTACTACAGGTACATGATCTATCGCCCATAATTTTTGGAAAAAATCATTTTTAGACTCGCAATATGTGGTTTATTCAGAGATCCAATGCAAGTTCTAACGATGCTCGTCCCCTATATTCATTCACACCGGTTCGACCATAGTTAGGAATTCAGATAATTCAAAACGGGCATAATAAATTCAAAAAAAAATCCGAACAATGAAAATCCTTCGCGTGGTGTCATATTATGTTACATAGTTGAAAGGAAAAATACCAGACTTGGTATATTGATCATGTTTCATGGCTTTCGGTCCAAATGACCGATGTTATGTGCTGAATCATGGCATAGTTTGGGATGTTGTGCCCATATTATGCATGTGTGTGGACATTGGTATGGAGAACAATTTGCAGGAGGAAGTTTTCCTTTTTGTCGCACGGAAAAGCCCTTTTCCATTTTCCGACACTCACCCCTATTATTAGTGCTGACTCGTGTTTTTGTCCCAGTTGGTGTCTCCAACTGGGACTAAAGGTTCATATTTAGTCCCGGTTGGTGACACCATCCGGGACAAGGTACACGCCGCATGACATAATGTCGACACGCCATTTTTTCCGCCATTTTTCTTCCCGCCATTTTTCCCGCCAGTTCTTCCTCGATTCTTCCCTTGATTCTTCACTATATATATATAGGGTTGGCCTCCATTGTCATTGCACATATCTAGACTCATATCGCAACCTCATCACTCTTTCCATGGCTTCCACCGTAGCACTAACTCCCAGGGGAGGCGCTGCGCCTCGAACTACCCCTGCCCGCCGGGCTACTGTGTCCCCGTCGGCTAGATGCTGAGCGCCGGAGGCGTGCCGGTTCCTCCTGTCCCTCTAGGTGTGGCGTGTCGGATGCCCATCACGAACCACTACTACTTCGAGCTCACGCCAGAGCAGCGGAGGAATCCCAGATGGCATCCCGACTATTTCCCGACTTAGGAAGCCTTCTTCGTGGATCGGCGTGAGAGGGCACTCGCCAGGCACGAGGAGGAGGGCCCACCTCCTCCGAACTTCAATGAGGCTGGCCATCCATTGTGGTGGCGCGGCCGGACTCTCCAGAGCGTCATGGCCTACGACACGGCCGCCGACTCTAGCCCCCGCCTGCGCTACCCTCAAGTCCAGCCCACGCGTACTCAACCTTCAAGGTTCAACTATGGCGACCCCAACGACGATAGCGACGACGGCCGCGGCGAGTACGACGACTACAGTGGCGAGTATTACAGTTGCGTTATGTATTTTAATTCCATTTCTATCCTAATGAAAATTTCTTTCCGGCCATTATTTTCCGTCCTTTGTTTTCCGCCCATTAAAAACAGAAATCCAAACACTTTTTATGTTTAAAGTTTTTCTAAATTCCAAATTAATATTCAAAAAATATAAGTTCATTCATTTTTAATTTTAAATGGTTACATTAATTATTTTTTAAAAATAGAAAATGGTTTTGGATTATTTATTCAAATCCATACACTTTTTATGTTTAAAGTTTTTCTAAATTCCAAATTGATATTAAAAAAATATAAGTTAATTCATTTTTAATTTTAAATGGTTACATTAATTATTTTTTAAAAATAGAAAATGGTTTTGGATTATTTATTCAAATCCATACACTTTTTATGTTTAAAGTTTTTCTAAATTCCAAATTGATATTAAAAAATATAAGTTAATTCATTTTTAATTGTAAATGGTTCATATTTTAAATGGTTACATTAATTATTTTTTAAAACAGAAAATGGTTTTGAATTATTTATTCAAATCCAAACACTTTTTATGTTTAAATTTTTCCTAAATTCCAAATTAATTATCATTTAAAAAACATTACAAATTTAAACCCCAAAATAAAAAATAAGGCGGGAACAGAGAGAAAATGCCTGAAAATTTTTGAAAACAGGAGAATATGTCCCGGTTGGAGCCACCAACCGGGACTAAAGACCCCATGCGCGTGCGCCCCTTTATCTGCTAAAAATTGGAGTATACGTCCCGGTTGGTGGCTCCAACCGGGACGTATGACCCTTTAGTCCCGGTTGGAGCCACCAACCGGGACGTATACCCCCTCCCCTTTATAACTTCTCTTCTTCTACTTTCCCATCTCACTTCTCTACTTCTTCTCTGTTTGATCGACGACGCCGATCTACCAGCGCCTCGTCGTCTTCAAGACTCTCGCTCGACCGCCACTTCGTCCGTCTCCTTCCCATTGCGCCGCCTCCTTCCCGACCGCTGCTTCTTCCCCAACCGTGTCGTCCCCGGCTAGCACCGCCACCACCTCCGCGCGTCATCGCCTCCGGAGGTCGCCCCCTCTCTGTCTCCCTCCCTCGGCGGAAGCTTGCGCTACTACTCCTCACGCGCGGGGAACAAGTAGCCGCCACCGCTGCCCAAGCAACGCGTGCAAGGCCGTGGCCCCGCCTGATAGCGACGAGGGGAAGGTGAGGAGAGGGGGGAGGAGGCGGCAGCGATGGGAGTTCCCCTGTTCGCCCACGCGTCGGTGAGACATGGCCGAAGGGGTCGCGCTGTCAAAACCACATGTATATTGCTATGGTATATTTTGGATGCAATCTAAGGAAACAAATGCCCATTGTGTTCGAAATTGACGAGCCCAAGCCAGCTTGCCGCCGCTGGCGAGCCACAAAAAGAGCTCGGCCCGAGCTTCCGCGAAGCTTGGTGCAGCTCGTGACCCTAGCGGGGCTGAGTCACTGATGGGTGGGCCCTCTTAAATAGCAGCAGCAACGTGGGCAGCGCGGCGCGGCTAGCATGGCGAGGACGAGGGGTCTAGGCAGCGGTTGGTGGCTCCGGCGAGAAATCACGAGCTCGGCGGCGATCTACAAAGGGGAAAAATGTCAGAATGAATATGTGCTTCGAGGGGAAGAGGGGGCAAGAGATCGAAACCGAGATGGGCAGGGGAATTGATCGGCAGTTCGTCCCTCAGCGCCACGTCGGCAGATTTATTTACTTTAATTCGATTTATTTTGGAAGATTTTAGATGGAACTTGTAAAATTCATAGAAAACAATCTACTTAAGTAGTATATGTATATTATCATATTTTTTATATATTATCATATTTTGTATTTGTATTTGTATATGTATATGTATATGTATATTATCATATTTTGTACACACTATTTTTAGGCCCCGTTGTCGGCCTCCACGCGCTGCCCCGCTGTCGCGCCTCCACATGCTCCTCGCCGGCGCTCCAAGCCTCGCCGACTCCGGCCACCGCCTCCACCGCTGATTCCGGCCACCCCGAACCCCGAACTTATTATTTATAAGTCAGAAAAATATGTATAATATACCAAAATGTTCAGAAAAATGAAACCTACCTATTTAAGCTATAATCATGCATTGTTAAGCAACTTAAATAATATACCAAGTTTGATTAGAAGAACATAGTAACCCCTCACAGGTGATTCCGGAGTTTCCCCGAGTTAGGGTTTGCGCCCCTCGGAACCCCGTTTAATTTGTCGAGCGTTCTTTAGGGTTACTTTTCAATACAATTTAACTTGTCGTATCATCATCCTTGCTTGATCATTGTATCGATGCTTTATGGTTTCCCTTTATTTTCGGTGTTTGGATTATTAGGTTTATTATTAGTTAGGTATTATTAGGTTTATTAATTAGTTTGGTATTATTAGTATTCAGCCCTATCTTAAAAACCCTATATTAGATAAGGAATCATTAATACCCCTTAGGTGCATGTGGGTTCGACGATGTGCCTTCGCCAGGGCATTGCGAACCCTCTTAAATCGATTCCAATATGGTATTTTGTTAGTATCTAGTGTTACCTATCTGCTGGATAGTTTCCCTTTTGTAGCCTTATACTCATGGTCCCCTCTCATATGCATCCGAGGTTTCTCCGAACTAGGTTTTACACCCCTCGGAACTCCGGAATATTGATTTTAGTTGATTTTAGCTAGAGTTACCTATCTACTACACGGTTTCCTTTTTGTAGCTAGGTTTAGGGTTTAGGGTTTCTCTTCATTTTTATTATTGTGTATGTATATATTAGGGTTTCTCTGAATTAGGGTTTATATCTCTCAACACCGTACCTAACTTCCTCCTTTAGCCGCTTTGAATTATTCATTTTTCCACCTATGCAGAAAATATGGACCCACACGTTAGAGACGAAGAAAAGGAAGAGTTGATCCAAGGTGTGATCCGGGGGGAAGAAAATTTAGACATATCAACGTTTCTGAACAACTCCGGTGAGGGTGATCCTCTTTTTACCGGAATAGACGACTTGTTTGAGGTTGAAGGAGTTGCCTTCCGCGAGGGAGAAGGCGATGCCTTGTGTAATCGAGAAGACGACCGCTCCGGCGAGGTGCATGTAACATAATCAATTCATTAATTAATCATCTGCTATCTATATAGAAATAGTAACGACGATCTTTCTTCTTTTAGCCCTCCGGATCGAAGGAATCTACTGAAAAGAGCAGACGAGGCACAACCAAAAAGTTGCAAGATCATGAGAGGTTCAGGATCGAAGATGTCGCTGAAGACGGCAAACCGACGGCTCCCGAAGTTGTCGCAAAAAAATTTGTGGCACAATGCGGAGTAATCGTTAGGGACTTAATTCCGATCACCATTAGAAATTGGTATAGGCCTGCTAATGCGGATGAAGAGGGAACATGTTTATTTGTCCCCACGCCAAAGATTTACTGTGGAAGAGGCTCATGGTTAATTTCAAACTACCGAAGATAGAGCTGGATCCAAATGCGGAGGATCCAGTTGAGGACGCCTTACAACATGGGAGAGCCATGGAGGCTATAGTCAGGGAGTGGGCTTTGAATAAGATGGCCCAGTGTTTCACCAAGTGGAAGAAAAGATTGCACCTTGACTATGTCGTGAAAGAGAGACTCCTGATTTCAAGAATATTCAGTTTGAGAAGATAAAACCATTCTAGGATGAGTTTGTGGAATACAAGACATCAGAAAAAGCTAAGAAAATGTCTGCAACGAATAAGCTGAATGCTGCTAACAAGAAGTATCACCATACTATGGGGCAAGGTGGCTACAGGGCTGGCATTCCTAAGTGGGATAAACTTGAGAATGAACTGCGTGCTAAAAAGATCACCCTAGAGACAGACGATTGGGTAGAACGTGCAAGGAATTGGTTTTATGGGCATGGGGGCACGTTGGACTCGAAAGGGAGGTGTATATATAACATACGACATAAAGAAGACCCCTTGCCAATCGAGAGGATGAGAAAAGCAGTAAAGGCTGTTAAAGATGGGGACTTCATTCCCGAGAGAATGATGAGCTCACACTCGCCCTTGGAAATAAGGAACATGATGGACGAACACGAGATAAAAGAGGCTCCCAACCATGGAGGACTGGGTTTCCCGAAGAGAGGAAGAAATATCCTGATAGAAGCCATCAGAGGAGAAAGGACAGGACGGAAGTTGAAGCAGATAGTCAGAAAGAGCGAATGCGTTTAATTGAAGAACGATTAAAGCAACAACAAGATAAAATTAACGCACTTAAAGAGCAAAGTACTACCGGCCCATCTCAGAAGCACACTGCATTCGATGCTACCGGCCTATCGAATAATCGAAAAAGCAGTGTGGCTTCCACCGAGGTCCCGGGTGATGACAATGGCGATGACGATGGTGCACCGACGATGGCTCCTGTTGGCTACCCAGTGGATGATATCACAGAGATGACACACTGCGAGCTACATGTCAAAGTTGTGAACATATCAATGAAGGTGGCGGTCGGCTATGCCTTAGCAGTTGGACCCACACCAACTTACCACTATCGTCCGGTTCCAGAGGGCTATGCTGTTGTCCGGGTGGATGAAATCATGCCCACCTTTGAAGTTTTGGATCTTCACTACCCTGCAGGTGAAGGGGATGTGACTGTACTGGAAGACGCAAAAAACGTCACCATTCTATGGCCGAAGGAATGTATCGTGCTTAGAAATCACACGCCAAGGCCATCTTCGCCGCCGCCTCACCCGTCTCCAGTGAGGTCGTCGCCGCCGCGGCAGCCGTCTTCGTCGCCTCACCCGGCTCCGTCGCCTCACCAATCTCCGGCGCAGCCATCGCCGCGGGAGCCATCGCCGGCGCCTCAGGATAAAAAGCGTAAGCGCTCTCATCGTCATGGTAAGCGATCGCCGAAACGTAAACAAGAGCCTCTTCCAAAAGTACCAAAGGTTCCTCCCAAGAGAGCTTATGACTGTACTGAACAGGAGACTGCGGCGATCGTTGATGCGGAAACGACAGCGTTTTTCGCTAAGATGAGGCAGCCGAAAGAGCCAGAGTTCCCCAGCACCAAAGAAGAAAAAGCCAAATTGTTGAAAATGCTAAAGACTCTTCATCAACCCGAGCCAAAGCTATCATCAGACTATGAGCGTTCTATTCTCAAGTCACATGCGGCACAAAAAGCCTCGAAGAGCAGTACTGATGCAAGCGAGAAACCTGTTGCCCAGCTCGGAGAACAAGCAAAACAGACTTGCGCCCCTCTCAAGATGATTTCCCAAACCAATGTGGGGTCGAGCAAATATGGGGCCGAAGAGCGATGATCCACGTAGTTACTGTCTGGGACAAGATGCCGCTGCTCAAGGTATGAGTATTGCCCAGTACTTATCCCAGTTAGACTTCTTCCCCGTGAGTGAAGTAGCATACAAATACCAGTACGGCAAACCTCTCGTTAAAACTGAGGAGGGAAAAAATCTTCCAACAAAAATGCGAATATTGCATAACTGGTACATGCATGCCACAAAGGCCGGGGCTAACTGGATAGTGCTGAGGGTTACAAAAAAGCATCATGGAAAAGAAAATGATGACATGATATCCATTGAATTTGATGAACTATTTCAATTATTCAATCAAGACGCCTTGGACAAATCGATCATCAGTGCCTATTGTCTGTAAGTACTAATTCTGTAATTAATTTAGTCTCCAGCTATCTCACCTTGTTTATTGCATGTATATAATCATACTGTAATATGCAGAATGAAGATTCTCGAATGCAGCAGAGGACAAATCTATGATATTGGCTTCATTGACCCATATTGGGTTCATGAAGCTAATCTCAAAACAAGCCCCCAGGATACGGAGGATAATATAGTACACGCGTTAAGGTTTCAAGAAACCAGAAGCGAAATACTTTTTCCTTACAACTTCGAGTGAGTGTTATTGTCTTGTATACACTTTTTATTTCGCTTACTCGATGTTAAGTATATAATTGATTAGTTATGCATTCGCAGCTTCCACTATATTCTGTTAATCTTTCCACTTGACAAAGGGCGTGTACTAGTCATGGACTCGAAACACAAACCCCTTGAGACGTGGAAGGACATGCAGATGCTTCTCCCGCGGTAATTCTAATCATTACGACACTATATCGGCAACGTTCGTGAATTTTATGATATCAAGTAATTAATAACTTCTTTTATTCGTTTTCTTCGCCGGGCAGCGCTTGGAAACAGTTCACCAACAAGGCTAGGGGTGTTTGGAAAGAGGAGCTTACATTTCAACCACTAAATGTAAGCACCACTAGCTATATCCGCGCATCTCTTTGATTCTAGTTTTGATACAGTTATTATCATGCTTGATTATTATTATGATTGAACTCTGTTCTCATAAAGTGCCTGACGCAGGGACCAGGTAACAATCTATGTGGATACTATGTTTGCGAGTTCATCTGGCAGACGTGCGATGAGAAGGGCAGAAATTTAGAGCAACTCCACGTACGTAAACAATTTCTATAGTTTTTAATTACAAAAACATTGTGTTCGGTTTCATTCATACAGACTGACTCCTTTTTTAAATTAGATCGAACGTCTACGGGACGGTCTTCTGCCAAAGGATCGCGTACAAGCAATTCAGGAGGAATTGGCTGGATTGTTGGATGCAGAAGTCCTAAACTCAAAAGGGGAATACTAGTCGGCTGTGTATAGACAACAGGGATTGTAAAAATAGCAACTTTGAAGGAATTGGCCGGTAGCATCGAATAGCAACTTTTGTATGTAGTGCATGAACGCGATCCGTGTATTGAATGTAATATTGTCATGATGATCTTGTGTAATATAAGGTTCCTTTATTGATAAGTGCAAAACACTAAATAAACAATAAAACAACCTAAATGAATTCTCTGCCGCGGCACAAAAAGTGGAGAAAATGCTGCCGCGGCAACAAAATGTGCCAAAATGAAGGTTATTAGTCCCGGTTAGATATGAACCGACTAATCTCCACCCTCTCGCCCTCTACCGCTGCCACGTGTGCACCCATTTTTCCCGGTTGGTGGGGCAACCGGGACTAAAAGTTAGGGCTTTAGTCCCGATTGCCCCGTCCCGGTTGGGTAACCGGGACTAAAGCCCCTTACCAACCGGGACCAATAGGGCTGTTTCCACCAGTGTTTGTCATCCTACTTTTAGATCGTTTAAAGTATATCGTTCGAAAGAAGGAAATGCAATGAAGAACTACAAAATTCTAACCCATTACATGAGTCAACCAGTTAGTTTGTACCAACACTTATACACATATATATGCATGCATGTTAAATATATTGTCTGGGTAATATGGTCATTTCCACATATTTTCCGTTTTAGTGCCACCATCATCCTCCATCGACTTATCTTTGTGGCCACTATGTTTCCCAACATATGAGCATCATGATGGCCAACCTGCTTGTACCTAGACTAGAAAAACTGACATGTAAACATTGTCTTATTCTTTTATTAAAATATTATTGTTATTTATACCGGTTTTGATCATGATTTAATTTACATAGTGTCTGAAAATTGAAGAGAAGGAACTGCCGATCTCCACGCTAAAAATGTTCCACACGGAGCCATCTGAATTTAGCTCAACGAGTGGTGAAAGGCAACGGAGTGCTCCATGTTGAATTCGTGCAAGAGCACGTATGCCAAACATTGTTATACTGATCGATTATTGTCAGTGTTCTTAAAACTGTCATGGTTCTTAAAAGTGTAATACTTGTCATGCTTGTTAGCTATGTCAATCGCATGCTAGTATACATTTATCCGGAAAGAACGTTTCTTTTTAGCGTTGGTCATGTATAGTAGACCTCACTTTGCGCACCCCGCGGCTTGATTGTTAGGTAGAACGTTTGTCCACGCGTCTACAAATTAATGTTAATATACATATTTTCTAGCCTACCGGGGCTTGGCTAGTTGTTAAAATAGTTCACGATTTATGAAAAAGATCATTATAGTCGAAACTCTTAGTAAGGTCCTAGGCGGCAGTGGTCTAAGTTATAGTGTGAAAAAAGAATCAGAACTTGCCATCACATCTAAAGAAATTAGAAATCAAAATAAACATATACTTCGAAAAAGATTATTTGTTGCTTCTTGCAATGATTCATTTCCCTATAATAAACTGGTAGCCGTTTAGTCATGGGAAAACACGTAGTTTCCAAAATATTTATTTATTATTATAAAAAAGGCATACCAGTGCGAGGACAATACAAACCACATATACATGACACATTACAATATAGTACATGGAACAAGCAAAGACCATGGATCCTTCCATCACATGGAGTACCTACTCTATGGCATGTACTCCAGTTTGCTGACATGATGCATATTTTATTTAACAGCAAGCAGTTGATAGGTATGTAGGTCACACCTATAGGATATATATATATATAACATGCATGACATGATGATGATAAAGGATTGATCGATCAAGCCCGGGGACCAGAATAGGCTCCGATGGACCTGAGCTTGTCGTCGCAATGGCCAAAGAGGGATACAATTGAGTCGTGATCCACATCAATTGAGAAATGCGTGTCTCCAGTGTTTGGGCACCTGCCGAACTGCCCATACTTAGCATCAGCAGAGGTGTTGAAGTTGAGCGCAGTGATGGAGGGGTTCACGTAGCCAGAGATCACGGTCAAATACTCACCTTGTGTAATGGATATCTGTGTAGTATTACAATGAATGCATAAAGAACCCATTAGTGTTATTTAGTAATTAGTTAATTAGTATATACCCTTTAAGGACTTCATATAAATTCCAACATTACTTCAAGAGAGACAAAAACATGTAGGATGGAAATAAACTGCATTTGTTATATAGTGTATATGAAATTTATGCGCGGCGGCAAGCACCCAACATATATGAACGCAAAGTTACATACCGTGTGCTTTGTACCATCTATGCTGCCATATGGACCTATCTGGACAAGATCATTATTATCGTCACGATATTTGAAGGATATGGCATTGATTTTCCCATCAGGGCCATCACTGCTCCAAATAGTGATGTCCACCAGTTGTTTGGGCGACTTTTTAAGTCGATGTCAAAAGCAGGGCCTTCCTCGTAACCATGCGGGCCAATCTTCTTGATCGTCTCCTGGACACAATTAATACATGCACATATATAGTAAGTTAGCTCACATGTACGATCAAATAGACAGACGATGATAGCTAATGATGGATGTAGTAATCAGTGATAAGAAAAAGCTAGTCTCCTACCATTGCTAGTAGTAGGATGAATTTGTGTTGGCACAGGGAATGATAGTTGCTTGTCTGCTTTATGGTCCATTGTTATGCCCAACTATTTATAGAGCAGCTGAGAGTATCCAAGTCATGCAGGTGTATTACTGCCATATTCATTAGACACTTACGTACCATGGCAAGCTACCATGGCAAGCGTACGAAAACAAATATTAATATTAAGTATTGGGATGCGCCTACCTTGGTGGTTTGTTATTCCATTTGCAAGAAGACGATAAGGTTTTCTTCATGCTGCTAGGCTCCTAGTTCATTTATAGTACTTATACATATCCACCTCTATTACGTATAGAACATTGGACTCTCCCTCATGGTATTTAATATGGACGGCCCCATATGGATCATGTTCATTATAAATTTATATATACGTCCAACTAATGATAGATCTAGTCAAGTCAAGCTAACGTACCATTAGATAGAAATTGAAACATATTTTGGTTATTGTCACATTGCTAGCATAGTTTCTTGGTTATTACTATTTTAAAAGAGTTTCATTCGTGGAGATTAACATATGATTGTATTCTACACTACTCATGTTTACCGAGCTGGTACATTCGATTATCTGACTATGCAACCCATCGAGATTTTGGGAATCCATGGACGGCGCCATAACCTTAGGTGCATGCCAGGGTTCTCTTTTTGTCGTCCAACGGTTTT
Organism: Avena longiglumis; assembly: GCA_030063025.1. NCBI lineage: Eukaryota > Viridiplantae > Streptophyta > Magnoliopsida > Poales > Poaceae > Avena > Avena longiglumis. The sequence continues at coordinate 3,630,069 of CP125975.1, forward strand.
CCACATGTGAAACAATGATCCGTTCACCCGTGTATCCTGGAATTCAGCCACGTTGTTGGTCTTGGCACTCATACCTACATGGTTGCCATGGATGGTACAATATCCACATATTCTAATACCACAACGACATACATGCACTGTTCACCTCATCTATCTTATTTTGAACGTGTGGAAGGAGCGAATATGATATTTGCATACTTAATTATCTATAACACTAATACGTAAAAGGATTTTCGATATCGCCCATTGAAGCCATTTTTAACAAAGGCCGACACAAAAAATTGGCTATCCTACACGATTTGGTCTGGGTGGTGCTTGTGGATGAGACTTGGCCAAACATGCCATCCCGGAACTTGAAATATAAAATTAGCATCCTACCCTCCCTAATTTCATGGACAATCGGAATTTACAACCATATTTGAATTCCCAGAGTATAAACACCGCCCTCCTCTTCTCGTCATGTGACCCATGATGGTCCCATCATTCAAGAGTCATATCTCTTCTTAGCATGGCCGAGCTTGTCTCATCCAGGCACTAAGGCTTTTGCGGCGGCTGCACCTGGCCACCCTAGCGATATCTAGACGAGTCCTAATCCAACTGTGGATCGAAATGTCTTGAACCAACTATCAACAAATATATAAGTATTCATAGAAATATCATTTATGAGTTAGATATGATAACATATCAACATACGAGTAAGATGGGATCCTAGCCTTATCCATAGAAAACAAGTTGCTTTTAAACATTATATGGATATTTTGAGTCGGGGTACTTGGTTGTATTTATTCTTCTCCTTGTAAAGTGATCCGGTGGAACCACAGTCATTCTTTGTTAGCATAAGATACACTTGGTTCATGTTAACTAGGTGGCCGGCCGAGTCTGGAACTAATTGAGCAGAGATAATGTTGTTTCTAGTGTCGATGTGTGCTTGTTGGAACAACTTTTATGCACTACTAGGAAAACGGATAGAGGTAATCCACATTTCTGTGGCGCACTTGCTAGTGGTTCCCCACGGGTAAAATAGGCATGGCGCACTACCCACAGGTGCCCTACGGCTAACTGTCGTAAGGGTGGCGCACATGGGGGTGATGCGCCATGGCTATGTGTGGGCCAGGGCACATGTGGCCATAGCACACATACCGGTAGCGCACTAGGTCAAGGTGCGCTAAGGATGTGTCACTTAGCCGTAGCGCACCTTGACCTTGTGCGCTACGGGCATGTGTGCTACAGCACCTGGGTCAACTTAGCCGTAGGGCACTCTGCCCTAGTGCCCTACGGCTAAGTGGCCTGCACCAACTCCCGTGGATCGCCTTTTTAAGTTTAGCAAAAAATAAAAGAAAATAATAAACACTTCAAAAAATAAAATCCTTCCATCTTTAGGTAGGTAATGTGGTATAGTTTTTAGGAAAATTAACAAACATGACTTTCCACTTTTTCTGCAAAAAAAAGTCATGTCACGGTAAAATGTCCGTAACTTTTGCATACGATGTTGAAAAAAATCGTATAATATACCAAAATGACGAGAACGAGAACTAGAGACCCCCCTTTAGTCCCGGCTGGTGCCACGCACCAGGACTAGAGGAGGGAGGTATAAAAATTGCCCTTCTCCCCCACGTCCCTGGAGAATTGGAGGCCAGCAGACGACCAGACGCCGCCAGGCTGCCCAACTCCGGCGTCGACGAGCACGCACGCCTCCCTCCGCGCCGACCAGGCCCAACTCCGTCGCCGACAAGCACGTACACCCGCGCCTGCATGTGCGCCGCCGCCGCTGGTCCGCGTGCGCCCTCCCACCGGCGCCGCACCTCGCCGGCAGCACCTCCGGCCACGCCAACACCTCCGGGCTCCAGCCATCGCCGGCCTCTAGCACCAGGTAAGATTAATTTGTTAGTGCTTAATTAGGATTTGTTTAGGTTAATTTGTTTATAGGATTTGTTAGTGCTTAATTAGGATTTGTTAGTGTTTAGGATTTTGTGTTAGTGTTTAGAATTTTGTCAGTGTTTAGAATAGGGGTGATTATTATGTTTAGAATATGGGTGATTATTTTGTTTAGAATAGGATTTGTTAGTGTTTAGAATAGGGGTGAATTTTGTTAGTGTTTAGGATTTTGTGTTAGTGTTTAATAATAGTGGTGATTATTATTATTACTGTAGGATTTTGTTAGAGTTTAGAATGATTTTTTAGTGTAGGATTATTTTTTATATAGTGTAGGATTATTATTTTTAGGGTATGAGATATATTATTATTTTTATATAGTGTAACCGGAGTTAGGGTTAGGGTTAGGGTGTTGGTGCTCGGTGGTGACCGGAGTTAGGGTTAGGGTGGTGCTTCTCGCGGGAAGCCGTAGTCGCCCGCCTCTCCCACGGCCACCATCACCGGCACCGGTGACCGCCACCGCACTTTCGAGTTTAGGTTTTAGGGTTTATTTGTTATGTTCAAATATATATTGTGTGCATTTTGCAGGAACTATGGATCCACCTAGTCCAATCCACAGAGACCTAGATTCAGAACACTTTCTTGAGGATATGATTCACGATGCCAATGAGGTATCTCCCTCGAGGTATCTGAACTCATCCGGTGAGGGAGAGGAGATCAACAGACAAGAGGTAGAAGCCCATCGATGCGTAACGCAGACCGACGAGGTATATATATGTATGATGTCCGATGATCGTCACTAGATGTACCTAGTTGTATATATATTATGTTGACGAATGTTTCTTCCCTTAGGACTCTACATCGAGCAAGAAAACCAAGCGCGGCGCAGCCAAAAAGTTGGCTCAGGGTACTGTTTTTGAAATTACAGAGGTCTCAGGAGAGGGCGAACCATTGGAACCAAAGAAACAAAAAAAATATGTGTACAACAATGCGGAGTTGTTGCTAGAGATCGCACCCCGATCACTGTTCGAGAGTGGAATAAGCCCAAAGAGGTGGAATGGAGTGATGTGTATATCGGCGATAGGTTCAAAGAACAACTATTTACTGACCTCATGGCACATTTCAAGCTGCCAGAATGTGACACTGATAACGAGACGGATGAAATGAGAAATAAAGTCAAGCAGTTTGCACTGAAGAACATGGCCGAACTATTCAAAAACTGGAAGAAATCATTATGGCAACAGTATCAGGAGGACAAGAAAACTCCATTATTCGAAGGCTATCTAGCGAAGTAGCAACCTTACTGGGATGCATTTCTGGAGTATAGGAAGTCAGGAGTTGCAGAGAAAAAGTCTGAAAAAATAAGATAAATGCTGCGAAGAAGAAATATCACCATAACATGCGGCCAGGGGGCTACGCGACTTCCATGCCTAAGTGGGATGCAAAAGAGAAAGAGCTTCATGATAAAGGGATCATTCCAGAACCAATTCACAAAGAATGGTATTTGAGGGCAAGAAATTGGTTCCTTGGGCATGGGAGTACATATGACGAACTTACAGGGGACCTTGTTTGCAGTGACGGGATAAAGGTACCCAGGAGTGCATGGATAAAAGTGGTGAAAGACATTAGAGATGGAATAAAACAGTGTCATACCTATAGAGAGAATGACTTGTTGACCTTGGTCCCCGGGAATCGCGAACATACAGGATAAGTCCGAGGCCTTGACGGGAGTTTCACATGGGTGACTGGGTTTCCTAAGGACCAAGGTACCTATATAAGCTGAGCAAGAGAAAAGCAGCGTCAGGAGGAGGAGGAGGCAGACAAGTTCAACCAGCTGCTAGCAAGACTTGACAAGCAGCAGCAGCAGATCGACGAACTTAGAGGAATAGCGTGCTTGCAAGATCCTCCACTCGATATTACCGCCAACCCATCTCAGCGTAGAAGCAGCGTGGATGAATCGGAGGTCCCGTCTAACGATTCACCCTATATAGATGGCGGTCCCGGCTACCCCGTGGATGGAATTAAGGAGCAGATATCTTGTGAGCGCCATCATAAATTGAAGAACATATCTTTGAAGGTGGTGTTTGGATCTGCTTTGCCTTGTCCGCCTGACGCACGTTGGCATGGCCGTGAGATTCCACCTCGCTATGCTAAAGTCGGGGTGGATCAAATCGTAAAGGTGTGGGCGTCAATGGAGCTTGACATCCCTGGACCTCAAGGTGAGATCACACCCGGAGAAGTACTTGGTGGTATCATTCTATGGGACAGGAACAACATACGGTTTCCAGGCTCGGCCCCAAGGCCAACACTACTTCCTTTGAGTCGTCGCAGGTCTCCTTCACCTCCATCACCTCCAAGAAGCCCACCCCATGATGACTACGACCACCATATCCCGAGTCCATCTCGATCTGCACCATAGGCTCAGCAGTCTTCGCCGCCTGCTAAGGACAATAAGCGGAAGCATGCTCCGTCAGTGAGGACGCGGCATCCCAAAACAGAAAATGTCGCCCCTCCCAATAGTGCCTCATCAGAATCTTCCCATCAGATTTCGATCGTCTTGATCACGAGCAGCGATAGAAAAGGCTGAAGTGGCGCATTTTGAGAAGAAGAAACCCGAGCCCTCTCCGGTATACACCGAGAAGCAAAAGACATATGCAATTGATTTTCTGAACACAAAATCGCAATATGAGTTGCACCATAAGCTAGATGACTATCTACGCACACTTCAAAAATAAGTGGGGAAGAGCGAATCAAGCAAATCAAGTGCAAGCGGTAAAAAATCAGCAAGCACAGGTGCAAGCGGGACCAAAACTGCAATCAGTAAAAAATCAGACATTCCCCTTCTCGGACAACAGGACAAACAAACGATCGCACCCCTCAAGGTGTTTTCAGAAAACATTCCCCATCTCGCACAACAGCCACTAGATATGTCAGTAGCTGCGGAGTTGGCGGCCAGCATGAAAATTAGTGTCGATGAATTGTTAGGCCCCCAACTCGACCTTCTATCCAAGGCTGGTGTAGCCCATAGATATGTCGCAGGTGAGGATTTGGTCAGCAAAGAAAAGTTGAAAGAACTTCCAACACAACTGCGGAATCTCCATGAGTGGTACTTGACAGCTGCAAAGCAAGGGAGAATATTTATCACAGCGAAAGTCCCACGTGAGTACTACTTCAGAAAAGGCGAAGAGGTCCATGTTGAGTTTCTAGAACTGTTCCAGTGATATAATCTCGATGCCCTCGACAAATCTATCCTCAGTTGCTATTGTCTGTAAGTTGTTGAATTCATTGTCTACATGTCCAGTTCATTGCATGTAATTATCCTCATTATATCCTTTTGTACTCTATTATAATGCACAATGAAGATCGAGGAATGTAAAATAAGAAGAATCTATAGTGTTTGGTTCATTGACCCAGATAAAGTACATATAAGGACGCTAACAACAAACCCCGAGGAGACGGAGGAAAACATTTTGAGGTTTTTAAAGGAGCAAAATTTCTATGACCACATACTATTTCCTTACAATTTCGAGTAAGCATCTTACTCTATTGTACACACATTCACTTTTGATTACTCAATGCTAAGTGTAACTAATGTGTTTCTGATGTATATATATAAATATTTGCAGCTTCCACTAGATTCTGCTGGACATTCAATTTGATAAAGGAAGAGTTGAAGTCATGGACCCATCAAAGAGAAACCTGAAAGCGTTCCGCAGCATGCAAGACATGCTCCAGAACTTATTTTCTCGCTATATCGGTCTCTTTCATTGATTTCCTGAGATAGCAGGTAATGAATAACTCATTCATTTATTTTCTTCGCCGGGCGGGGTTTGGATCTGGTTCAAGCGCGAGGTTACGGGTTCCTTTAGTCAGCAGTTGACGTTTAAGCCGGTCTCGGTAAGTAGCAAGTGATATGTCCGCGCATCTCTTTACTTCTAGTTTCAATACAATAATGATGCTATATTATTATTTTGATGGAATTCTATTCTCGTAAAGTGCGCGAGGCAGCTACAGAGGTCGACTTTATGTGGATTCTACGTTTGCGAGTTCATTCGCACGTTTACCACCGAGCACAAAGATTATAGAGTTGACGCAAGCAATACATTCACATCATCATTTTATTATCGTTACTTTTTGTTATCATGATTGATATTCATATTGATCTTCTTTTCTTATATAGTTCGAGATAATGCGGGATCAAATCCTACCACATCAACGTGTACTAGCAATTGCGGAGGAGCTGGCGGGTTTTATTTTCAAAGAGATGGTACACGATGGCGGAGAATTTAGTGTGAATTGGCGCTAATGATCTCCATGTAATTGACTAGACGGGCTCTAGTCCCGGTAATTGTGATATCCATGTAACTATGTAAATTGTATATATTTGTATGCTCGATATTGTACTAAAAGTTATCTGATATATATGCACGAACGTGTAAGATATGTGGTGGCGTACAAATATTCAAAAACTATTTTGAAATGAAAAATAAATAAATAAAATAATACAAAATGAATTCTCTGCCGTGGCAGAGAAAGGGCACAAAGTGCTTTCGCGGCAGAGAAATCACCAGTCCAAGATAATGCGCTGTCGTGGTAGAGAAAAGGCGCAAAATGCTACCACGGCTGTAAGACTATGAGATTGGCGTAATATGTTGGATGTATTATTGAGCCTCTCGGGCGAGTATATATAGACGTAAACGGACCGACTTGGAGTACAAGACAAGTAACCTAGTCTATCCCTGACAGATAAGTATACTCTAACATCCCCCCGCAGTCGTAGCGGTAGCATCGTGAACAACTGGAACATCGCGAACGGTCGACCGAGGCAATAGACCAGTGCGCTAACATCCCCCCGAAGTGGTAGCGGGAACGTCGTGAATGGTGTCACGTCGTAGAAGCTTGGACCGTAGAGGATGCTGGTGAGGAGCTCATGCAAGGTGGTAGCCCTTGTGCCGGTGTCGAGTGAGCCGAGAGAGGTGGGTGCTGCAACCTTGGTCGAGGTAGCCGCGCGAGGGGTCACCGTGGTCGATGTCGTGGTCGGGGTTGCCGGTGTCGAGGTAGCCGCATATTAAGCCGCGTGCGCGTAGTGCAGCCGTGAGAAGGACGGACGCGTCCAGGCGTCGTCGAGAGGCGATGCCAAGTCGATGTAGTCCGAGCCGTCGAGGATGAGGTGCGCCCATGGCTTTGCGAACCAGCGCACGCCGGGACGAAGGCATACCGGTTTTCCGTAATCGAGGGCGATAGACGAAATCCGGTGAGGGTGATCCTCTTTTTACCGGAATAGATGACTTGTTTGAGGTTGAAGGTGTTGCCTTCCGCGAGGGAGAAGGCGATGCCTTGTGTAATCGAGAAGACGACCGCTCCGGCGAGGTGCATGTAACATAATCAATTCATTAATTAATCATCTGCTATCTATATAGAAATAGTAACGACGATCTTTCTTCTTTTAGCCCTCCGGATCGAAGGAATCTACTGAAAAGAGCAGACGAGGCCCAACCAAAAAGTTGCAAGATCATGAGAGGTTCAGGATCGAAGATGTCGCTGAAGACGGCAAACCGACGGCTCCCGAAGTTGTCGCAATCAAATTTGTGGCACAATGCGGAGTAATCGTTAGGGACTTAATCCCGATCACCATTAGAAATTGGTATAGGCCTGCTAATGCGGATGAAGAGGGAACATGTTTATTTGTCCCCACGCCAAAGATTTACTGTGGAAGAGGCTCATGGTTAATTTCAAACTACCGAAGATAGAGCTGGATCCAAATGCGGAGGATCCAGTTGAGGACGCCTTACAACATGGGAGAGCCATGGAGGCTATAGTCAGGGAGTGGGCTTTGAATAAGATGGCCCAGTGTTTCACCAAGTGGAAGAAAAGATTGCACCTTGACTATGTCGTGAAAGAGAGACTCCTGATTTCAAGAATATTCAGTTTGAGAAGATAAAACCATTCTAGGATGAGTTTGTGGAATACAAGACATCAGAAAAAGCTAAGAAAATGTCTGCAACGAATAAGCTGAATGCTGCTAACAAGAAGTATCACCATACTATGGGGAAAGGTGGCTCTGGTGGCATTCCTAAGTGGGAGAAACTTGAGAATGAACTGCGTGCTAAAAAGATCACCCTAGAGACAGACGATTGGGTAGAACGTGCAAGGAATTGGTTTTATGGGCATGGGGGCACGTTGGACTCGAAAGGGAGGTGTATATATAACATACGATATAAAGAAGACCCCTTGCCAATCGAGAGGATGAGAAAAGCAGTAAAGGCTGTTAAAGATGGGGACTTCATTCCCGAGAGAATGATGAGCTCACACTCGCCCTTGGAAATAAGGAACATGCTGGACGAACACGAGGCACAAGAGGCTCCCAACCATGGAGGACTGGGTTTCCCGAAGAGAGGAAGAAATATCCTGATAGAAGCCATCAGAGGAGAAAGGACAGGACGGAAGTTGAAGCAGATAGTCAGAAAGAGCGAATGCGTTTAATTGAAGAACGATTAAAGCAACAACAAGATAAAATTAACGCACTTAAAGAGCAAAGTACTACGGCCCATCTCGTAAGCTGCATTCGATGCTACGCCTATCGAATAATCGAAAAGCGGTGGCTTCCACCGAGGTCCCGGTGATGACAATGGCGACGATGGTGCAAGCGATGGCTCCTGTTGGCTACCCAAAGGATGATATCACGAGATGACACATCGCGAGCTACATGTCAAAGTTGTGAACATATCAATGAAGGTGGCGGTCGGCTATGCCTTAGCAGTTGGACCCACACCAACTTACCACTATCGTCCGGTTCCAGGGCTATCTTGTTGTCCGTGGATGAAATCATGCCCACCTTTGAAGTTTTGGATCTTCACTACCTCGCAGTGAAGGGATGTGACTATACCGAAGACGCATAAACGTCACCATTCTATGGCGAAGGAATGTATCGTGCTTAGAAATCACACGCCAAGGCCATCTTCGCCGCCGCCTCACCGTCTCCGTGAGGTCGCCGCGGCAGCCGTCTTTCGCCTCACCCGGCTCGCCTCACCAATCTCCGCAGCCATCGCCATGAGCCATCGCCGCGCCTCGGGATAAAAAGCGTAAGCGTCACGCTCTTGTCGTCATGGTAGCGATCGCCAAACGTAAACAAGAGCCTCTTCCAAAAGTACCAAAGGTTCCTCCCAAGAGAGCTTATGGTATCTTGAGCAGGAGGCTGGCGATCGTTGATGCTTGAACGACAGCGTTTTCGCTAAGATGAAGGCGGCCGAAGAGCCAGAGTTCCCCAGCACCAAAGAAGAAAAAGCCAAATTGTTGAAAATGCTAAAGACTCTTCATCAACCCGAGCCAAAGCTATCATCAGACTATGAGCGTTCTATTCTCAAGTCACATGCGGCACAAAAAGCCTCGAAGAGCAGTACTGATGCAAGCGAGAAACCTGTTGCCCAGCTGGAGAACAAGCAAAACAGACTTGCGCCCCTCTCAAGATGATTTCCCAAACCAATGTGGGTCGAGCAAATATGGGGCAAGAGCAGATGATCCGGACGTGGTTGCACTGTACGGACAAGCTGCTGCTCAAGGTATGAGTATTGCCCAAGACTTATCCCAGTTAGACTTCTTCCCGTGGTGAAGTAGCATACAAATACCAAGACAAACCTCTCGTTAAAACTGAGGAGGAAAAATCTTCCAACAAAATGAATATTGCATAACTGGTACATGCATGCCACAAAGGCGGGCTAATCGATAGTCTTGAGGGTTACAAAAAGCATCATGGAAAAGAAAATGATGACATGATATCCATTGAATTTGATGAACTATTTCAATTATTCAATCAAGACGCCTTGGACAAATCGATCTTGATTGCCTATTGCGTAAGTACTAATTCTGTAATTAATTTAGTCTCCACTATCTCACCTTGTTTATTGCATGTATATAATCATACGTAATATGCGTAATGAAGATTCTCGAATGCAGAGAGGACAAATCTATGATATTGGCTTCATTGACCCATATTGGGTTCATGAAGCTAATCTCAAACAAGCCCCTAGGATACGGAGGATAATATAGTACGCGTTAAGGTTTCAAGAAACCAAGCGAAATACTTTTCCTTACAACTTCGGTGAGTGTTATTGTCTTGTATACACTTTTTATTTCGCTTACTCGATGTTAAGTATATAATTGATTAGTTATGCATTCGCAGCTTCCACTATATTCTGTTAATCTTTCCACTTGACAAAGGGCGTGTACTAGTCATGGACTCGAAACACAAACACCTTGAGACGTGGAAGGACATGCGATGCTTCTCCATGGTAATTCTAATCATTACGACACTATATCGGCAACGTTCGTGAATTTTATGATATCAAGTAATTAATAACTTCTTTTATTCGTTTTCTTCGCCGGGCAGTGCTTGGAAACAGTTCACCAACAAGGCTAGGGGTGTTTGGAAAGAGGAGCTTACATTTCAACCACTAAATGTAAGCACCACTAGCTATATCCGCGCATCTCTTTGATTCTAGTTTTGATACGTTATTATCATGCTTGATTATTATTGATTGAACTCTGTTCTCATAAAGTGCCCGACGAGGGACCGTAACAATCTATGTGGATACTATGTTTGCGAGTTCATCGCGACGTGCGATGAGAAGGGCAGAAATTTAGAGCAACTCCACGTGTAAACAATTTCTATAGTTTTAATTACAAAACATTGTGTTCGGTTTCATTCATACATGACTCCTTTTTAAATTAGATCGAGCGTCTACGGGACGGTCTTCGCCAAGGATCGCGTACAAGCAATTCAGGAGGAATTGGCTGGATTGTTGGATGCAGAAGTCCTAAACTCAAAAGGGGAATACTAGTCGGCTGTGTATAGACAACAGGGATTGTAAAAATAGCAACTTTGAAGGAATTGGCCGGTAGCATCGAATAGCAACTTTTGTATGTAGTGCATGAACGCGATCCGTGTATTGAATGTAATATTGTCATGATGATCTTGTGTAATATAAGGTTCCTTTATTGATAAGTGCAAAACACTAAATAAACAATAAAACAACCTAAATGAATTCTCTGCCGCGGCACAAAAAGTGGATAAAATGCTGCCGCGGCAACAAAATGTGCCAAAATGAAGGTTATTAGTCCCGGTTCGTGTTATGAACGGGGACTAATTCTCCACCCCTCTCGCCCTCTACCGCTGCCACGTGTGCACCCATTTTTCCCGGTTGGTGGGGCAACCGGGACTAAAAGTTAGGGCTTTAGTCCCGATTGCCCCGTCCCGGTTGGGTAACCGGGACTAAAGCCCCTTACCAACCGGGACCAATAGGGCTGTTTCCACCAGTGTTTGTCATCCTACTTTTAGATCGTTTAAAGTATATCGTTCGAAAGAAGGAAATGCAATGAAGAACTACAAAATTCTAACCCATTACATGAGTCAACCAGTTAGTTTGTACCAACACTTATACACATATATGCATGCATGTTAAATATATTGTCTGGGTAATATGGTCATTTCCACATATTTTCCGTTTTAGTGCCACCATCATCCTCCATCGACTTATCTTTGTGGCCACTATGTTTCCCAACATATGAGCATCATGATGGCCAACCTGCTTGTACCTAGACTAGAAACACTGACATGTAAACATTGTCTTATTCTTTTATTAAAATATTATTGTTATTTATACCGGTTTTGATCATGATTTAATTTACATAGTGTCTGCAAATTGAAGAGAAGGAACTGCCAATCTCCACGCTAAAAATGTTCCACACGGAGCCATCTGAATTTAGCTCAACGAGTGGTGAAAGGCAACGGAGTGCTCCATGTTGAATTCGTGCAAGAGCACGTATGCCAAACATTGTTATACTGATCGATTATTGTCAGTGTTCTTAAAACTGTCATGGTTCTTAAAAGTGTAATACTTGTCATGCTTGTTAGCTATGTCAATGCATGCTAGTATACATTTATCCGGAAAGAACGTTTCTTTTTAGCGTTGGTCATGTATAGTAGACCTCACTTTGCGCACCCCGCGGCTTGATTGTTAGGTAGAACGTTTGTCCACGCGTCTACAAATTAATGTTAATATACATATTTTCTAGCCTACCGGGGCTTGGCTAGTTGTTAAAATAGTTCACGATTTATGAAAAAGATCATTATAGTCGACACTCTTAGTAAGGTCCTAGGCGGCAGTGGTCTAAGTTATAGTGTGAAAAAAGAATCAGAACTTGCCATCACATCTAAAGAAATTAGAAATCAAAATAAACATATACTTCGAAAAAGATTATTTGTTGCTTCTTGCAATGATTCATTTCCCTATAATAAACTGGTAGCCGTTTAGTCATGGGAAAACACGTAGTTTCCAAAATATTTATTTATTATTATAAAAAAGGCATACCAGTGCGAGGACAATACAAACCACATATACATGACACATTACAATATAGTACATGGAACAAGCAAAGACCATGGATCCTTCCATCACATGGAGTACCTACTCTATGGCATGTACTCCAGTTTGCTGACATGATGCATATTTTATTTAACAGCAAGCAGTTGATAGGTATGTAGGTCACACCTATAGGATATATATATATATACATGCATGACATGATGATGATAAAGGATTGATCGATCAAGCCCGGGGACCAGAATAGGCTCCGATGGACCTGAGCTTGTCGTCGCAATGGCCAAAGAGGGATACAATTGAGTCGTGATCCACATCAATTGAGAAATGCGTGTCTCCAGTGTTTGGGCACCTGCCGAACTGCCCATACTTAGCATCCGCAGAGGTGTTGAAGTTGAGCGCAGTGATGGAGGGGTTCACGTAGCCAGAGATCACGGTCAAATACTCACCTTGTGTAATGGATATCTGTGTAGTATTACAATGAATGCATAAAGAACCCATTAGTGTTATTTAGTAATTAGTTAATTAGTATATACCCTTTAAGGACTTCATATAAATTCCAACATTACTTCAAGAGAGACAAAAACATGTAGGATGGAAATAAACTGCATTTGTTATATAGTGTATATGAAATTTATGCGCGGCGGCAAGCACCCAACATATATGAACGCAAAGTTACATACCGTGTGCTTTGTACCATCTATGCTGCCATATGGACCTATCTGGACAAGATCATTATTATCGTCACGATATTTGAAGGATATGGCATTGATTTTCCCATCAGGGCCATCACTGCTCCAAATAGTGATGTCCACCAGTTGTTTGGGCGACTTTTTTAAGTCGATGTCAAAAGCAGGGCCTTCCTCGTAACCATGCGGGCCAATCTTCTTGATCGTCTCCTGGACACAATTAATACATGCACATATATAGTAAGTTAGCTCACATGTACGATCAAATAGACAGAGGATGATAGCTAATGATGGATGTATGTAATCAGTGATAAGAAAAAGCTAGTCTCCTACCATTGCTAGTAGTAGGATGAATTTGTGTTGGCACAGGGAATGATAGTTGCTTGTCTGCTTTATGGTCCATTGTTATGCCCAACTATTTATAGAGCAGCTGAGAGTATCCAAGTCATGCAGGTGTATTACTGCCATATTCATTAGACACTTACGTACCATGGCAAGCTACCATGGCAAGCGTACGAAAACAAATATTAATATTAAGTATTGGGACGCGCCTACCTTCGTGGTTTGTTATTCCATTTGCAAGAGCCAAGAAGACGATAAGGTTTTCTTCATGCTGCTAGGCTCCTAGTTCATTTATAGTACTTATACATATCCACCTCTATTACGTATAGAACATTGGACTCTCCCTCATGGTATTTAATATGGACGGCCCCATATGGATCATGTTCATTATTAATTTATATATTCGTCCAACTAATGATAGATCTAGTCAAGTCAAGCTAACGTACCATTAGATAGAAATTGAAACATATTTTGGTTATTGTCACATTGCTAGCATAGTTTCTTGGTTATTACTATTTTGAAAGAGTTTCATTCGTGGAGATTAACATATGATTGTATTCTACACTACTCATGTTTACCGAGCTGGTACATTCGATTATCTGACTATGCAACCCATCGAGATTTTGGGAATCCATGGACGGCGCCATAACCTTAGGTGCATGCCAGGGTTCTCTTTTTGTCGTCCAACGGTTTTCCACATGTGAAACAATGATCCGTTCACCCGTGTATCCTGGAATTCAGCCACGTTGTTGGTCTTGGCACTCATACCTACATGGTTGCCATGGATGGTACAATATCCACATATTCTAACACCACAACGACATACATGCACTGTTCACCTCATCTATCTTATTGTGAACGTGTGGAAGGAGCGAATATGATATTTGCATATTTAATTATCTATAACACTAATACGTAAAAGGATTTTCGATATCGCCCATTGAAGCCATTTTTAACAAAGGCCGACACAAAAAATTGGCTATCCTACACGATTTGGTCTGGGTGGTGGTTGTGGATGAGACTTGGCCAAACATGCCATCCCGGAACTTGAAATATAAAATTAGCATCCTACCCTCCCTAATTTCATGAACAATCGGAATTTACAACCATATTTGAATTCCCAGAGTATAAACACCGCCCTCCTCTTCTCGTCATGTGACCCATGATGGTCCCATCATTCAAGAGTCATATCTCTTCTTAGCATGGCCGAGCTTGTCTCATCCAGGCACTAAGGCTTTTGCGGCGGCTGCACCCGGCCACCCTAGCGATATCTAGACGAGTCCTAATCCAACTGTGGATCGAAATGTCTTGAACCAACTATCAACAAATATATAAGTATTCATAGAAATATCATTTATGAGTTAGATATGATAACATATCAACATACGAGTAAGATGGGATCCTAGCCTTATCCATAGAAAACAAGTTGCTTTTAAACATTATATGGATATTTTGAGTCGGGGTACTTGGTTGTATTTATTCTTCTCCTTGTAAAGTGATCCGGTGGAACCACAGTCATTCCTTGTTAGCATAAGATACACTTGGTTCATGTTAACTAGGTGGCCGGCCGAGTCTGGAACTAATTGAGCAGAGATAATGTTGTTTCTAGTGTCGATGTGTGCTTGTTGGAACAACTTTTATGCACTACTAGGAAAACGGATAGAGGTAATCCACATTTCTGTGGCGCACTTGCTAGTGGTTCCCCACGGGTAAAATAGGCATGGCGCACTGCCCACAGGTGCCCTACGGCTAACTGTCGTAAGGGTGGCGCACATGGGGGTGATGCCATGGCTATGTGTGGGCCAGGCACATGTGGCCATAGCACATACCGGTGGCGCACTAGGTCAAGTGCGCTAAGGATGTAATCTCCGTAGCGCACCTTGACCTTGTGCGCTACGGGCATGTGTCTTCTACACACAGGTCAACTTAGCGTGGGCACTCGCCCTAGTGCCCTCTGCTAAGTGGCCTGCACCCACCGTGGATCGCCTTTTTAAGTTTAGCAAAAAATAAAAGAAAATAATAAACACTTCAAAAAATAAAATCCTTCCATCTTTAGGTAGGTAATGTGGTATAGTTTTTATGAAAATTAACAAACATGACTTTCCACTTTTTCTGCAAAAAAAAGTCATGTCACGGTAAAATGTCCGTAACTTTTTCATACGATGTTGAAAAAAAATCGTATAATATACCAAAATGACGAGAACGAGAACTAGAGACCCCCCTTTAGTCCCGGCTGGTGCCACGCACCAGGACTAGAGGGGGGGGTATAAAATTGCCCTTCTCCCCACGTCCTGGAGGTGGAGGCCAGCAGACGACGTACGCCGCTAGGCTGCCCAACTCCGGCGTCGACGAGCACGTACGCCTTCCTCCGCGTCGGCCACGCCCAACTTCGGCGCCGACGAGCACGTACGCCCGTGCCTGCATGTGCGCCGCCGCCGCTGGTCCGCGTGCGCCCTCCCACCGGCGCCGCACCTCGCCGGCAGCACCTCCGGCCACGCCAACACCTCCGGGCTCCAGCCATCGCCGGCCTCTAGCACCAGGTAAGATTAATTTGTTAGTGCTTAATTAGGATTTGTTTAGGTTAATTTGTTTATAGGATTTGTTAGTGCTTAATTAGGATTTGTTAGTGTTTAGGATTTTGTGTTAGTGTTTAGAATTTTGTCAGTGTTTAGAATAGGGGTGATTATTATGTTTAGAATATGGGTGATTATTTTGTTTAGAATAGGATTTGTTAGTGTTTAGAATAGGGGTGAATTTTGTTAGTGTTTAGGATTTTGTGTTAGTGTTTAATAATAGTGGTGATTATTATTATTACTGTAGGATTTTGTTAGTGTTTAGAATGATTTGTTAGTGTAGGATTATTTTTTATATAGTGTAGGATTATTATTTTTAGGGTATGAGATATATTATTATTTTTATATAGTGTAACCGGAGTTAGGGTTAGGGTTAGGGTGTTGGTGCTCGGTGGTGACCGGAGTTAGGGTTAGGGTGGTGCTTCGCGGGAAGCCGTGATGCCCGCCTCTCCTGACCACCATCACCGGCACCGGTGACCGCCACCGCACTTTCGGGTTTAGGTTTTAGGGTTTATTTGTTATGTTCAAATATATATTGTGTGCATTTTGCAGGAACTATGGATCCACCTAGTCCAATCCACAGAGACCTAGATTCAGAACACTTTCTTGAGGATATGATTCACGATGCCGATGAGGTATCTCCCTCGAGGTATCTGAACTCATCCGGTGAGGGAGAGGAGATCAACAGACAAGAGGTAGAAGCCCATCGATGCGTAACGCAGACCGACGAGGTATATATATATATGATGTCCGATGATCGTCACTAGATGTACCTAGTTGTATATATATTATGTTGATGAATGTTTCTTCTCTTAGGCCTCTACATCGAGCAAGAAAACCAAGCGCGGCGCAGCCAAAAAGTTGGCTCAGGGTACTGTTTTTGAAATTACAGAGGTCTGAGGAGAGGGCGAACCATTGGAACCAAAGAAACAAAAAAAATATGTGTACAACAATGCGGAGTTGTTGCTAGAGATCGCACCCCGATCACTGTTCGAGAGTGGAATAAGCCCAAAGAGGTGGAATGGAGTGATGTGTATATCGACGATAGGTTCAAAGAACAACTATTTACCGACCTCATGGCACATTTCAAGCTGCCAGAATGTGACACTGATAACGAGACGGATGAAATGAGAAATAAAGTCAAGCAGTTTGCACTGAAGAACATGGCCGAACTATTCAAAAACTGGAAGAAATCATTATGGCAACAGTATCAGGAGGACAAGAAAACTCCATTATTCGAAGGCTATCTAGCGAAGTAGCAACCTTACTGGGATGCATTTCTGGAGTATAGGAAGTCAGGAGTTGCAGAGAAAAAGTCTGAAAAAAATAAGATAAATGCTGCGAAGAAGAAATATCACCATAACATGCGGCCAGGGGGCTACGCGACTTCCATGCCTAAGTGGGATGCAAAAGAGAAAGAGCTTCATGATAAAGGGATCATTCCAGAACCAATTCACAAAGAATGGTATTTGAGGGCAAGAAATTGGTTCCTTGGGCATGGGAGTACATATGACGAACTTACAGGGGACCTTGTTTGCAGTGACGGGATAAAGGTACCCAGGAGTGCATGGATAAAAGTGGTGAAAGACATTAGAGATGGAATAAAACAGTGTCATCCCGATAGAGAGAATGACTTGTTGACCTTGGTCCCCGGGAATCGCGAACATACAGGATAAGTCCGAGGCCTTGACGGGAGTTTCACATGGGTGACTGGGTTTCCTAAGGACCAAGGTACCTATATAAGCTGAGCAAGAGAAAAGCGTCGGGGAGGAGGAGGAGGCGGAACAAGTTCAACCAGCTGCTAGCAAGACTTGACAAGCAGCAAGCGGATCGAACTTAGAGGAATAGCGTGCTTGCAAGATCCTCCACTCGATATTACCGCCAACCCATCTCAGCGTAGAAGCAGCGTGGATGAATCGGAGGTCCCGTCTAACGATTCACCCTATATAGATGGCGGTCCCGGCTACCCCGTGGATGGAATTAAGGAGCAGATATCTTGTGAGCGCCATCGTAAATTGAAGAACATATCTGTGAAGGTGGTGTTTGGATCTGCTTTGCCTTGTCCGCCTGACGCACGTTGGCATGGCCGTGAGATTCCACCTCGCTATGCTAAAGTCGGGGTGGATCAAATCGTAAAGGTGTGGGCGTCAATGGAACTTGACATCCCTGGACCTCAAGGTGAGATCACACCCGGAGAAGTACTTGGTGGTATCATTCTATGGGACAGGAACAACATACGGTTTCCAGGCTCGGCCCCAAGGCCAACACTACTTCCTTTGAGTCGTCGCAGGTCTCCTTCACCTCCATCACCTCCAAGAAGCCCACCCCATGATGACTATGACCACCATATCCCGAGTCCATCTCGATCTGCACCATAGGCTCAGCAGTCTTCGCCGCCTGCTAAGGACAATAAGCGGAAGCATGCTCCGTCAGTGAGGACGCGGCATCCCAAAACAGAAAATGTCGCCCCTCCCAATAGTGCCTCATCAGAATCTTCCCATCAGATTTTACGATCGTACTGATGCGGAAACTGCAGCGATAGAAAAGGCTGAAGTGGCGGCGCATTTTGAGAAGAAGAAACCCGAGCCCTCTCCGGTATACACCGAGAAGCAAAAGACATATGCAATTGATTTTCTAAACACAAAATCGCAATATGAGTTGCACCATAAGCTAGATGACTATCTACGCACACTTCAAAAATAAGTGGGGAAGAGCGAATCAAGCAAATCAAGTGCAAGCGGTAAAAAATCAGCAAGCACAGGTGCAAGCGGGACCAAAACTGCAATCAGTAAAAAATCAGACATTCCCCTTCTCGGACAACAGGACAAACAAACGATCGCACCCCTGAAGGTGTTTTCAGAAAACATTCCCCATCTCGCACAACAGCCACTAGATATGTCAGTAGCTGCGGAGTTGGCGGCCAGCATGAAAATTAGTGTCGATGAATTGTTAGGCCCCCAACTCGACCTTCTATCCAAGGCTGGTGTAGCCCATAGATATGTCGCAGGTGAGGATTTGGTCAGCAAAGAAAAGTTGAAAGAACTTCCAACACAACTGCGGAATCTCCATGAGTGGTACTTGACAGCTGCAAAGCAAGGGAGAATATTTATCACAGCGAAAGTCCCACGTGAGTACTACTTCAGAAAAGGCGAAGAGGTCCATGTTGAGTTTCTAGAACTGTTCCAGTGATATAATCTCGATGCCCTCGACAAATCTATCCTCAGTTGCTATTGTCTGTAAGTTGTTGAATTCATTGTCTACATGTTCAGTTCATTGCATGTAATTATCCTCATTATATCCTTTTGTACTCTATTATAATGCACAATGAAGATCGAGGAATGTAAAATAAGAAGAATCTATAGTGTTGGGTTCATTGACCCAGATAAAGTACATATAAGGACGCTAACAACAAACCCCGAGGAGACGGAGGAAAACATTTTGAGGTTTTTAAAGGAGCAAAATTTCTATGACCACATACTATTTCCTTACAATTTCGATTAAGCATCTTACTCTATTGTACACACATTCACTTTTGATTATTCAATGCTAAGTGTAACTAATGAGTTTCTGATGTATATATATAAATATTTGCAGCTTCCACTAGATTCTGCTGGACATTCAATTTGATAAAGGAAGAGTTGAAGTCATGGACCCATCAAAGAGAAACCTGAAAGCGTTCCGCAGCATGCAAGACATGCTCCAGAACTTATTTTCTCGCTATATCGGTCTCTTTCGTTGATTTCCTGAGACAGCAGGTAATGAATAACTCATTCATTTATTTTCTTCGCCGGGCGGGGTTTGGATCTGGTTCAAGCGCGAGGTTACGGTTTCCTTTAGTCAGCAGCTGACGTTTAAGCCGGTCTCGGTAAGTAGCAAGTGATATGTCCGCGCATCTCTTTACTTCTAGTTTCAATACAATAATGATGCTATATTATTATTTTGATGGAATTCTATTCTCGTAAAGTGCGCGAGGCAGCCACAGAGGTCGACTTTATGTGGATTCTACGTTTGCGAGTTCATTCGCACGTTTACCACCGAGCACAAAGATTATAGAGTTGACGTAAGCAATACATTCACATCATCATTTTATTACCGTTACTTTTTGTTATCATGATTGATATTCATATTGATCTTCTTTTCTTATATAGTTCGAGATAATGCGGGATCAAATCCTACCACATCAACGTGTACTAGCAATTGCGGAGGAGCTGGCGGGTTTTATTTTCAAAGAGATGGTACACGATGGCGGAGAATTTAGTGTGAATTGGCGCTAATGATCTCCATGTAATTGACTAGACGGGCTCTAGTCCCGGTAATTGTGATATCCATGTAACTATGTAAATTGTATATATTTGTATGCTCGATATCGTAATAAAAGTTATCTGATATATATGCACGAACGTGTAAGATATGTGGTGGCGTACAAATATTCAAAAACTATTTTGAAATGAAAAATAAATAAATAAATAAATAAAATGAATTCTCTGCCGTGGCAGAGAAAGGGCACAAAGTGCTTTCGCGGCAGAGAAATCACCAGTCCAAGATAATGCGCTGTCGTGGTAGAGAAAAGGCGCAAAATGCTACCACGGCTGTAAGACTATGAGATTGGCGTAATATGTTGGATGTATTATTGAGCCTCTCGGGCGAGTATATATAGACGTACACGGACCGACTTGGAGTACAAGACAAGTAACCTAGTCTATCCCTGACAGATACGTATACTCTAACATCCCCCCGCAGTCGTAGCGGTAGCATCGTGAACAACTGGAACATCGCGAACGGTCAGACTGGAGAGCCGAAGTAGACCAGTGCGCTAACATCCCCCCGAAGTGGTAGCGGGAACGTCGTGAATGGTGTCACGTCGTAGAAGCTTGGACCGTAGAGGATGCTGGTGAGGAGCTCATGCAAGGTGGTAGCCCTTGTGCCGGTGTCGAGTGAGCCGAGAGAGGTGGGTGCTGCAACCTTGGTCGAGGTAGCCGCGCGAGGGGTCACCGTGGTCGATGTCGTGGTCGGGGTTGCCGGTGTCGAGGTAGCCGCATATTAAGCCGCGTGCGCGTAGTGCAGCCAGTAGAAGGACGGAGATGCGTCAGGGCAGTCGTCAGAGAGAGCGATGCCGAAGTCGATGTAGTCCGAGCCGTCGAGGACGAGGTGCGTCCATGGCTTTGCCAGAACCAGGCGCACGTCGGGGACGAAGGCATACTCCGGTTTTTCCAGAACTGAGGACGCATAGACGAAATCGGTGACGCGGTCTTGGCAGACATAGAGAAGGTAGTCGATGCCGAAAAAGACGTTGTCAAGGCCGATGAAGACAAGGAGCTGGCGCCGAGTTTGCCAGACTCGGGAACGCGTCGGGGACGAAGGCACGCACCGGTGTTGCCAATACCAGGCATGCGAAGAACTGGACCAGTAGAAACAACTTCACGCCATGTCGGAGAGGAGACTAGCAGAGGAGGACTCTACGACGGTTGCGTTTCACAGATCGGCAAAATGCCGATACAGGACGCGGTTGTCGGAGTAGACGGGTAGGTGTGGTCAAATACGATGGCGACGAAGTCATGCTGGACGAAGACGTAGAAGGCGGCGAACCAACAACGGCCAAGAGTGCTCATACTGGATGCCTAGACGGAGGGGCAGTCGGCGGGACCTACGACATCCAGGAGTGGCCATGCAGGCTACCTGTGGAGATGCGGCGGCGGTGCTCGAAGTAGGCGAGGAAGAACCCGACGACGTGACGAAGACCATGCACGGACGGCGGCGACCCGCGCCGAGGGAGGTGGCGCGGTGGAAGCCTGCGACGTCCTTGCGGGGTGACGGCGATGACCGCGTGTAACGACGCTACTGCCCGATGGGGCGGCGTAGTATCAGGACGCGAGTGGGTGCAGCGGCGTAATATGTTGGATGTATTATTGAGCCTCTCGGGCGAGTATATATAGACGTACAGGGACCGACTTGGAGTACAAGACAAGTAACCTACTTGGAGTACAAGACAAGTAACCTAGTCTATCCCTAACAGATACGTATACACTAACAGCGGCAACCCACTAGTCCCGGTACTTAACACCAACCGGGACTAGTGGGGGTGCACCCTGAGCGTGCAGGGGAAGCCACGTGGACATCCACTAGTCTCGGCTAGTAACTGGGCCGGGACTAGTGGTGGGCATCTAGTTCCGCCTGATTAGTCCCGGTTCCAAAACCGGGACTAACGGCCCTTACAGACCGGGACTAGAGGCCCTGTTTCCACTAGTGCCCGTAGTGAGATATGAATATCTAGTTCATAATATAAAGTTGTTGTGAAACTCAATAATGAAACAGCTATTTTTTAAGAAAATGAAAAGTCGCCAGTGACGTTTAAACCCACCCCCAGCGAACGCTACAAATATATAATATGATGGTGATATTCCACTCATATGTCAGCAGTGAACAACTTAATTGTGGCATCGAAGAAAAAGCCAACGATAACATTTATTATTGACGCAAGACTAGCAATATGCCGCTTGAAGTTCACTAACCTTATATTTCAAATGGTACGTGTTTTCACGAATAAACACAAGGAAAGCAACCCCTTAATCAAAACACTAGTTTTGTCGCTAACCTTCTCATTTGTCTCGTACATATCTCAATTTTTGACCCTTGGACACTGTCCTCTCAACTACCCCTACCGATCTAGTTGCCTCCTTAATTTATAATCCCCCAAAAATTAGGAACCTTTGGACACTGTCCTCTCAACTACCCCTACCGGCCACCCTAGCGATACCCAGACGAGTCCTAAGCCAATTGACCAACTGTCAACAAATATATAAATATTCGTAGAAATATCATTTATGAGTTAGATATGATAACATATCAATATACGAGTAAGATGGGATCCTAGCCTTAGACATAGAAAACAAGTTGCTTTTAAACATTTTATGGATATTTTGAGTCGGCGTACTTGGTTGTATTTCTTCTTCTCCTTGTGAAGTGATCTGGTGGAACCACAATCATATTTTGTTATCATAAGATACACTTGGTTCGTGTTAACTAGGTGGCCGGCCTGGTCGTGGAACTAATTGAGTAGAGATAATGTTGTTTCTAGTGTCCATGTGTGCTTGCTGGAACAACTTTTATGTCGACTAATTAATGAATGTAGAAACTTTAAACATTCAACGTCAACATTCAAGCATTTCACAGATGAAAGCAAGCGTGGAAGTAATCACTGCCTAGTTGTTTGTCAATCCATTAGCAAGAATTAGATAAGTATTTATAGGTGTCCACCTCTATTAAGTATGCAGTATTACACTCTGATAGGTGGCATAATCATGGTTCAATCAAATTAATCCGGAGGGCCCGTGCATATCATATTGTACATTTCTATATTACACGAACTGATGATATACCAAGTTAGGTCAAGCAAGCGTGCCATTAGATAAAACTTGAACATTAATTAGGATAAAACTTGAACATTAATTAGGTTATTGATGTGGGTACCATCGTGCGAGGGACCGAAGATGCGGAGCCCAACGACATAGGGAGAATATTGGACGAGATTGATACATGCGAGTTTCCTAGGTTCAACACTGGGTAATGACTAATTATTGCATAGACATGCTAATAATTTTCTTTGATCTTCCTACTTGTAGAATAGGGTACATTTGTGATGAAATGAATATCAATTAATGAAGAATCACGAGTTTTCAATAATCCCAAGCCAAAGAGGCCATGCATAAAAGCTCCGAAAGGTTTAACGAGCACTGGTATGGAATGGACCTGGCCATACCGCGTGCCCTTACCAGATGTCACCGCCTTTGCATGGTCAACACAAGAAACTTTCGTGAAGCCTTCTATGTAAGATTTATCTCCGAGCCGCTAGAAGCCCTAACGATAGTATGCAGAAACACGGTTGAATCCATTTTGACCGCCACCAGCCCCTCTCCATACCCATAGTACTATACAATGTTTATGATTTTTGATCTAATCCTGAGTGAGTTGTCCTCACAAATTGTGGGGAGAGGCATAGACTTACAACAATTATGTGCATCTTCTAACTCCATGGGATATTGACACTACCGGAGAAAGGCTTAGCGTCGCTGCAGCCTTACTGGCGGAAGCGCGAAAGTACGCCCGTGGTAACCTGAACCCTGGCGAGCGAGCAAAAGATTGTTACCTGTAGGTCGCGAAATAATCCTCACATGGCTTACCGCTGACGGGCACAAGAAAATATAAGTCGCTCCAACGTGTTTTGTGGGCGACCCGGTGGCCAAAAAAGCTTGAAATTCAACCTTTTGCATTTGTCACGTCCGTAGAAAATAGCGGGGACGAGAACGTAGAGGCAGTCTGTCACGAAAAAGATAACGATGAAAACAGATATAAGTTTCGATTACGCTTCAAGATATAAAACATTTGAAATTTAAAAACATATATAAATCCCACATGATGGTAGAACCATGCGCGCATGATTGGGTTGCCATTTTAAATCCGTGCGGACGTGTGCCCTAAACAACATACTCCAATAATAATTGCATCAAAAAATTTATAGGCATCAGGTCCAAGTATCCAACTAGGTCTATCCTCAAAAATTGTTTGACTAACACAACAAGATCCATGGTGCCAATACCCAAAGCCGCACTAGGGGAAAACAGGAAATAAGCACTCCCGGAAACATGGTGGACAGGGGGCATATAATGGAAATATGACTGCTCGTTACCTTTAGAAAATCAAATCGTTTGGTTGTAGCCAAAGTGCCCACCTTTTCTGAGAGTTGCTCTAGACACAAATAAAAAACTATTTTTACTTGTGTGATGATTTGTGATACAAACGTTATTAAATAGGAAATAATAATAAAATACAGAGCATAGTACTTGAGAAATCCCCCACAAATGAAACACGTGATTCGTATGCTTTTTTGTAATTGGTCGACGGCGAGGTGCCACGGATTGCTCATGTGGAAACATTCAAATTCATTTCATTATTGTCGTGTGTTGTGGCACCGTAACGGCTTTGCCGTGCTATGGGATCCTTTGCCATGTGATTTGCACACACTCGACGCGTTGTTCTTCCCCGTAGTGAGATATGAATATCTAGTTCCTAATAAAGTAGCTATTTTTTTTAAGAAAATGAAAAGGTGCTGGTGACATTTAAAGACACACCTCAGGCGAACGCTACAAATATATAATATAATGGTGATGTTCCACTCATATTTCACTACTAGGAAAATGGTCGTTTGTGGCGCACCTGAAAGGCCCATCCGTGGCGCACCAGTAGTGCGCCACGGGCCTTGCGCTACGGCTATCTCTCAGCCGTGGCGCACTGCCTAGTGCGCCACGGTTGTGTAGAGATAGGCGTAGCGCACCACCTAGTGCGCCACAGAAGTTTGGCATGGTGCGCTACCCCTTGGATCTTCTGTGGCGCACTACCCAGTGCGCCACTAAACATCCATGGTGCGCTTTAGGGGTAGTGCGCCACAGAAGGTAGAACATGTGCGCCACAGATGTATTTTTTGTTTTTTTTAATTTCCAAGCCAGATTATATGCAATACAGATTATATACAATATTACAGCAGATATACACACACAGATACAAGATATACAATTATATATATAAATACTCGATATGAAAAACAAGATTGAAACAAATACATATAGATAAGTCTCATACATGAATACATAGTCCAAGTTACATTGTTTTGATCATGTTACAAAGTAGTAGTTGGTGACATGCGAATACATGTGTCGATCGAACAAGTTAGAGCTCGGAAGCTCGCCTAGACATCTAAACTAGCTAGCTAGACACAAGCCAGGATAAATAACCAAAGAATATAAGCATGATCACCGACGAAGGTGTAGGTCTTCATCCGGTTCCTTGTCCTAACTCCCGCTAGATAGCGTGTATCTATCTTCCGCCTCCGCCATAGTGTTGTACCGTTGTAGCTATTGCCGCTGAAACGGTGCACTGTTCTCCAGTCTTCCCAATCATCGAGACTCGAACCCGTCCTTGTACACGACGCACGCCATCTACAAGTTGACAATAATAACTAACCGTGATTGAAAAACATGTATAATTAAAGTCGCATATGAAGATACACTTATAGAAAGTACTCTTAAATCAAAAAGAGCAAACTCAAAAGCATGCCTCATATATAACTAGCTAGGTCGTTGACAGATTGCTTATGACGGACTGTTAGCAAGTAGGATGCACAATTCTGGACTTGTGCATATCACAAGGCTAACAATCCCGTCATAGCACATTCACATATATATTGTGCCACGACATTTCAATCATCGGCATATTCTCGAAAAGACAAAAATAACTCAAAAGCATGCCTCATATATAACTAGCTAGGTCGTTGGACATGGAATTGCTTATGACGGGACTGCTAGCCAAGTAGGATGCACAATTCGGACTTGTGCATATCACAAGGCTAACAATCCCATAGCACATTCACATATATATTGTGCCACGACATTTCAATCATCGGCATATTCTCGAAAAGACAAAATAACTCAAAAGCATGCCTCATATATAACTAGCTAGGTCGTTGGACACGAGATTGCTTATGACGGACTGTTAGCCAAGTAGGATGCACAATTCACGGACTTGTGCATATCACAAGGCTAACAATCCCGTCATAGCACATTCACATATATATTGTGCCACGACATTTCAATCATCGGCATATTCGAAAAGACAAAAATAACTCAAAAGCATGCCTCATATATAACTAGATAGGTCGTTGGACACGGATTGCTTATGACGGACTGTGAGCCAAGTAGGATGCACAATTCTGGACTTGTGCATATCACAAGGCACAATCCCGTCATAGCACATTCACATATATATTGTGCCACGACATTTCAATCATCGGCATATTCTAAAAAGACAAAATAACTCAAAAGCATGCCTCATATATAACTAGCTAGGTCGTTGGACAGAATTGCTTATGACGGGACTGTGAGCCAAGTAGGATGCACAATTCTGGACTTGTGCATATCACAAGGCTCACAATCCCGTCATAGCACATTCACATATATATTGTGCCACGACATTTCAATCATCGGCATATTCTCGAAAAGACAAAAATAACTCGAAAAGCATGCCTCATATATAACTAGCTAGGTCGTTGGACACAGAATTGCTTATGACGGACCGTGAGCCAAGTAGGATGCACAATTCTGGACTTGTGCATATCACAAGTCTCACAATCCCGCCATAGCACATTCACATATATATTGTGCCACGACATTTCAATCATCGGCATATTCTCGAAAAGACAAAAATAACTCGAAAAGCATGCCTCATATATAACTAGCTAGGTCGTTGATTATGACATGAGACGGATTGTCACCAAGTAGGATGCACAATTCTGGACTTGTGCATATCACAAGGACAATCCGTCATAGCACATTCACATATATATTGTGCCACGACATTTCAATCATCGGCATGTTCTCGAAAAGACAAAATAACTCACACTTGTCGTCCGAGAACCAAAGAGTAAG
The DNA here is from genome assembly GCA_030063025.1 of Avena longiglumis. Taxonomy (NCBI): domain Eukaryota; kingdom Viridiplantae; phylum Streptophyta; class Magnoliopsida; order Poales; family Poaceae; genus Avena; species Avena longiglumis. Next base: position 3,657,395 of record CP125975.1, read on the forward strand.
CAAAAACCAAAGAGTAAGCAAAAACCAAGCATTGATTGATATATAATAATAATAAGCAAAATAAGTAAGCGGTGATTCATAAACCTAATAAGATAAGTACACTTGTCGTCCACACACACACAAAGGTCATCTATAGTTTGCAACTACAACTAGGCCAACATCAAGCCTTCCGCTCGGCTTAGGGAACGGAGGACGCCTCGCCATGAACTTCCTATAGTCACCTGCATCTCTAGGCGATCTTCTATGTCACGGTTATTCGGATATTTCCTCCGAGAAGATCCCCAAGTCATGACATCACGAAGATGATTGCGCTAAACTGCTGGATGCGATACATCTCTTGTCTAATATCCGAATCATTGATCTTGGCCTTTGCTTCGCCCACTGTTTGAGATGATCCGGCAACAGAATTCTGCTGGTCAAGTAGGAACGCCTCATGTGATGGAGTGCGTAGTAGGCTTCCTTCTTCGTTTTCCTACGCTTCACGCAGGGAACTCACGTGGTTGAAGACGTGCTGCCGAACTTGACCTTCTTACGCACGAAGCTGGTGCCTTCCACGAGGCAAAGCCGGAGAGCATCATCCAGAACTTCCTTGATCTTGTAGTTTTTCTTCTTTTCTAGACTCCCAGTCGAAATACGTGGCGGGAATGCTTGCGATAAGGAGATGAGCGCAGTGTTCATCTCGCAAAAATTCAAATGGAATGTGTTGAAAAGAATGATGATGATCTAATAAAGCCAATCGACGGTGGCGATCGAATAACGACTTACTCGGAAAGTAAGGCACAAGAATGTATTCCTTTGTCTTGTTCGCCACGAGGATTCTTTTAGGTACGAGGCCACGATACGTCGTTCGGGGGGGAACCCAAGCAGTCACGCATGTAGTAGGGGTCCACTATAGCGATGCCGTGTGTTCTCTCTAATGATCTGCGTGGCCAGCTGAGAGAAAAGAGACGGACCATGGTATAGTGCAGCGGTATAGGTGGAACATATTGAAGATGTCCTCGAACCGCAGAAGAACAGATCCATGAGGTGTCGACGGCCCAAGCCTGGTGGCACCTTAACCACGAATACGGGTGCGAGGGATCTTTCTCCGATAGAAGGCGTCTCTATCGCCGCCGACGCCATGCACACTCTGCGTTCCGAATCGGCGAAGCTCGCAAATTCTTAGGTAGCATGGGCTCACCCGCCACATGAATCCTTCACATAATACCCTCGGGTCTTGGTGGCCCGTCCCAAACCTGATCGGATTCAGTTGTTGACGCCTCGCTGGCTCGAGCTAGATTTTCTTTTCCTGCCCTTTTTCCTTTTGGAGGCGGGCAGGCACTAATCGAGCACCGCCGCTATGTAGTGTGTCAGGGCTTAGAATAAAGGGCGGTTGGTTGTATCAGTGGCTCAGAAGGCGCAAGCTGGGCGTCTCTCGAGAACCAAACAGACGGCTTGGTGATAGTGGCTTTCTCTGTGGGGCCAGCTAGGTCTTCTTCCAAACCGAGTCTTGAAGAAGTGATCATTCCGATTCAAGTCCGCGGATCCTGCGCCATGTGCATATCATCAACATGATCATCCGACCCACCGCGTGGAGGTGACGAGGCGGTAGGTTTTGCCACCGCTTGTCGCTGCACGACAGCGGTGCCGTTGTCTGTGGCGTGATGGCCCCGCCCCCCAAACGGATCATGCTCTTTGGCCATAGCATGAACAAGCCGAAGCAACTTCGAGACGTATTTACTCTTCTTCATCCGCCTCAGGGGTTGAATGGGAGGTTCCAGTGTCGCCGCCCCTTAGCACCCGACTAATTTTAACCTCGCACGCTTATCCGCATCGGCTTTGAGTGGAACGTACTGCAAGGGTTGAACGATGGTACCCTTGGCAACATCCTCACCGTTGTTCACGAAGCATAAGAGAGTGCAAGGAACATCCGTCTGCGGAAAACATGTACGGCATCGTCAGAGCGAGATACCACAAGAGTAATATATAGATGGCATGAAAGGCGGTAATTAAAGCAATTTGTTTACCGTGATGGCGCCGAGATCGGCTAATGTCGATGCACCGCATACGCGACGGGCGGCAAGAGACTGCTTGATGGCGCGGGCGGCGCCGTGTATTCTCCCTACCGACGGGTGCTTGAGCTCCGGTGCCGCCGCGACGATGGCGTGGGGGCACCAACATGTACTCGGCGCCGGTGATGGCGGAGTCACCAACACTTGCGGCGCCAGCGGTGCTAGCGGGCGAGTCACGAACACGTAGTTCGCCGATTCGTCGGCGCGTTGTTCGAGTGGCCCGACCATGCTTGGAATCGCACGGCCCTACTCGACCACCCGCACTCCATTTCACTATTGACTCCACCAAGGTAGGCAGGAAGGACGTAAGGTGATTGCCAGTTGTCTTGGATGATCTGCGGGATCCGCGCCACTTGTGCCTTAAGTTCTTGAACCTCTGCTTTTCCTCCTCGCTTCCCGACGGCGCCACATGCGTCTCGGCGGTGGACCAAATGATCCACCCATTCTTACCCCGAGGCCGCTAGACGCCAGCCAAGACGGCTTCTTCAGAATCGGCTCTATTTTCTTGGCCCGGTTCATCGCCTGCTAAAAGGGTTATCCCACCGGTGGCCGCCGTCGACCGGATGAGGAACCCAGGATCCATGGCTAGCAACAATTTCCTCCTCCTGCGGAAGTAATAGTGAATCATTTAGATCATCGATTAGATTGCAATCGTGTTGATCACCGTAATTAGATTATACTTACCACAATTTCCTCGAATTCCTTCACCGCAGGATCCGCGGTGAGTTGTTTGGTTTTTGGGTCCGATGGTAACGGGCCACGATGAAGTTTCAACCTGCCCGGTTCGAATTTAGCAAAGGGTTTTCTATCCCTTGGATCTATACTCTTCGTCCTTATTCCATTTGGCCTCGCGTTCAGATCCACCAGATCCGAGATGGTGATGACCTATATTCATCGCTGCGGCGCCTTTCCCGATTATTGGCCGGGCTCTTTCGATTCACACCTCTCCTTGAACTCCGAACCGATCTTCGGTGATCTGCGGGTCAATCTTCCGGATCTCCGAGACTTTTGCCTTCTTTATAGATCTTCTTCTTTATCCGGGTTCTCCACCTGGCGGTATGCTCATCTTTGTGAGGGCGGATTTGTTTACTGCTCCCATGATAATTTGTGTTCGATACTTAGCGGAAACTTGTATCGGCGTGCAGCTTCTCGAAGAGGAGTGCGCAAGTGGCCATTATCTTTATGCGAGATTCGGTGTAGAATTCCGACGTTACTGAAGTTCGATAATCACACTTGTTGTCCTTTCCTCCGTGTAGAATGTGCCGTTGATATCATACGCCCGATAGGTCACCAGGTTTTGCATCGGTCCTGCGACAAGGTGAATATGATCTTTCCGTGTCGGAAGAATGCGAGCGATTATCAAGGAGCGTCGCTAAACCAACACGTGAAATCTGAGTTGTGCTCTTTGATTATTTCTCCTAGCGCCTCCGTATGCCCCCGTCATGTACTTCTTCTCGATTAACCTTTTGTGCTTCGTACCCAAGGATCGACCAGTTCTAAATGCTGTAGCGACGAGGTTTGCTCGATCAAAGTCTGGCGTCGAAAATCGAAGTCTCGCATGCGATGCGACGACCCTCTCGGACCAGATCCGCCGAGCTTGCCAAGGTGTTCGGATGTGAAGACCGGCTGGTTCTCGATGTCTAGATAATTCGTGCGTAAAGAGATGCACTCTTCGCCGAAAGCCCTTGGCTATGCTTCCATCCGGACGGGACCTTGCGAACGTATCCTTTGATGTGTCCGCGTTCATCCTTTCGAATGCCATCATGCGGAGAAACATCGGCCGAGTTATACGATGTCCTCCACGACATGGACCAGCAGATGCACCATAATGTCGAAGAATGCGGGTGGGAAGTAGACCTCAAGCTCACATAGTATCACCACGATCTCCTCCTCAGGCCTTCCGAGCTGATTCAAGCCAATCGACTTCCTAGAGATGACGTCAAAAACTTGCATAAGCCAAATAACGTCACGGACGTGCTGCCCATTATCCCTCTTAGTGCGACCGAAGTACTGCATTAGCACGGCATCGTGAGACTTCATGCCATCGAACCTCTGCTTCGCCTCGCCTAGGTATCTCGCTTATCTTGCCCGCAGTAGAAGGAAATTTGACTCCTAGAAGGCACTTGAAAACTGTTTGATCTCATCCTCGCTTAGAGTGAAGCAAGAAGGAGGGCGTAATATTCGCTCTTCTTGAACTTTTTACCCTTCCGACGACCTTGTGTCGCTCCGACTCATGATCATCGTCATCTTCCGATCATCGGGAGTAGTCGCCCTCCGTGAAGCTCCTTCCTACCCAAGCATATCAGTCGTGCCTTGCTTTCGACCATCTTTCGTCCTATCGGCATGTTGATTATGGTGGCGACCGGACTCTCGCACGTTTTTCGTGATATGCATGATGTCGAGGCTATGAGGCGCAAGGAGAAACTTCCAAGATGTATAACTCCCGAAATGACCTTGTTTTCCATACCTTCATCGTGGCTTGTCTTGTTGCCTCTTCGCTTCTTTCCGTGCTTAGGACAATCTTTCCAGTTTTCAAAGAACTCTTCCACTTCTTCGCTGCTCCCACGCCCGGGATTCCTCGGTCTCGATTTGCCATCGAACAGGTCTCCACGCTTTCTCCATGGATCATTCTTGCCGAAGCCACCTCCAGTGCGCCATGAACACGGTTTCGATGACCGGATCTTTCTCTAGTTGGAGATAGCTTGTGTTATCCATGCACCTAACGCATGCGTGGAATCCTTGGATAACCTACCCCGAGATATACCCAACCTGGATAGTCTTGCACCGTAGTGACCAACGCTCTCATAGTGAAATAATCTTGTGCGACGGCGTCGTAAGTATTGGCTCCATTCCCATAACGTGGCTAGCTCCTCTTCAACAGCCCGAGATACGATTGATGTCGGTACCAGGTTGTTTTGGCCCTTGAATTAGCATACTCATTTGTATGTTCTTCTTCATGCACAACCATGGAGGAGGTTGTACATCCATACAAACACAGGCCAAGTGATGTGCGTGCTGCTCGCTACCGAACGGATTGAGTCCATCGGTGCTCGCACCAAGCCCGATGTTCCTCGAATCTCCACCGATGGGAATTCGAGGTCCAATGCTTCAATCGCTAGCATCCCAAGGGTGCGCCGAGCTCATCCTTTTCGGGTCATCATCATCTCCGGCTTCTTCCTTTCCGCATGCCATCGCATGAGCTTCGCTTCCTTAGGGTCTGAAATAGCGCCGCAGACGAGGGTGATAGGAAAGTACCATACCACTTTTCGAGGTGCTTTCTTCCCTTTCTTGTATCGACTCACGCCGACACCGGACATGTGGTTTTCTCCGTCCTCCCGATAAATGATGCAATCGTTGATGCATACGTGATATCTAACGTGCGGTAGATCGAGAGGATGACGATTTTCTTGGCATCCTCGATACTAGTTGGACATGTGTTTCTCCGGAGACGATCGTGCGAATGCCATCATATCGTCGAAGCTTGTCGCTCAATTTGTGCTTTGCCTTCATCTCCATAGCCTTGAGAGTTACATTCAACCGGTATCATCGGGCCTGCATCCTTCATACAATGGAGTAACCGCGTCTTTCTCAAGTTGCGCAGCTTTCTCTCTAGCGGCAGCCTGGCGTTACTGCCCCGCTTGAGAAGCAGCTCTGCACATAAGGGTCCCGCACCCAGCTCGACGTTGTTCCATCGCCGTCTGCTCCTCCGCATCTAGATCATCATCATCCCGGTCCTTCCGCACCTTCACCATCTCCGTGAGCCTCTTCATCATCTCGCCCGCTCGCCGTGATGATGATCACCGTCTCCATTATCTACGCCATCGCTTATCCAACGAGTGTATCCATCCATGAAACCATGGCGGAGCAAAAGTGCTGCAGATTCCCGAATGGCCGATCACCACTTGAGTTTGCATCTTCCGCACGGACATCTTATATATGTCTTGTTATTTCAGATCATGTCGGTGTCGCATTTCAAAAATCTAGCCACAATGCCTTCGCTCATTATGCGGACCATTTTTGCCTGCACGATGTACACGGTACAATTTTGAAGTCTATTAGAACCACATAATGAATGCATGCATGCAATGGTCGATAGAAAATTTCGGCATGACCTATCCTAAAATTAGGACCTTTGCGAAATGCCAAAGTCTTGCCAAAAAAATCGACACATCCGTGGCGCACACGGCCCCAGTGCGCCACAGGGAGTACAAACATCTGTGGCGCACTAGGCGGAGTGCGCCACAGATGCTCCTAGTCCCTGTGGCGCACTAGGCGAGCGCCACAAGTTTGTGGCCGCTTGCAGCAGGTGGGCATGCGCTCAGAAGCGCACATGCACACGTGCGCCACGGATGACCTAACAACCGTGGCGCACATGGTTGTAGTGCGCCTGAAGTTGGGCGTAGGGCCAGGCCCTGGCCACATATCTGTGGCGCACTTGGGTCATGTGCGCCACGGATGTTCTAGTTATTAGTAGGGCACTGCCCACAGGTGAGCCACGCCCGTTTTAGCCGTGGGGCACTTCAACCATGTGAGCCACGGATGTGCTGATTACCTATAGCCGTTTTCCTAGTAGTGTGTCAGCCGTAAACAACTTAGTTGTGGCATTTGAGAAAAAGCCAACGATAATATTTATTATTGACGCAAGACTAGGGATGTGCTGCTTGAGGCTCACTAACCTCCTATTTCAAATAAGTTCTAGTTCACACTAATAAGTTCTTAAGTATGTTTGCACTAATAAACACAAGGAAAGCTACTCCTTAAACAAAACACTAGTTTTGACGCGAACCGTCTCATTTGTCTTGTACATATCTCAATTTTTGACCTTTTGACACTGTCCTCTCAACTACCCCTACCGATCTGGTTGCCTCCTTGATTATAATATCCCACAAATTAGGCATCTTTGATTAGTTGAGTATCCATCCTAGCAGCCAAATTAGGGATATAATCAAAGGTTTTACATTTTTAAACAAGTCTTTCACAAAATCCGTGAGACATGGAAACAAAATCTTTGGCCGGACTCTGAAATTATATAATCATCTACGCATGTAACAAGCAATAATGGTTCGTTTGAATGGATTTTTTGCACGACTGACTTTGCAAGTCATTCTTTCTCTTATCTACCACCATATCATCTAGTCCAAAGTTTTTATATAATATCTAGTATACTATATTTGGTTGATTACGTTTCTAACCTATCTAGCCCATCCACCTCAACGAATCTGACGTGGCATATTTCTATGACCAAACCAATTAGTCATAGATAACATTTATTTCAGTACAATTCAACATTCTAAATGGGTCAAGCCCAACATTTGGGGCTTCTTTATCCATATTTTATCCTTTAACTCTGCATTAATGATTGGACATTGCCATTTTGTTATCGCCATATTTTGGCCTACGAAGGAGATGGGCCGTGATCAAGATGGGCTTGGAAGATACATATATTCAACGTGGTATTGGATCGGCCTAGTGCGTAGATTTGGGCTGAATTGCCCGTGTATCTTGTATCATAGTAGGTTTTGTTTCAGTTTAGGTTCCGTTTCAGTTTAGGTAAAGATAAGAGTTGTAGAGTTATTCCAAAAGTAGAGAGTCTCCGGACTATAAATATGTACCTAAGGTTATCAAGGAAAAGAGGACAATCACGTTCACAACAAACACAATCTCGGCGCATCGCCACCCCTTGTTTCTAGGGTTTTTCTCGGGTAAGTGCCATGCTGCCTAGGTCGCGTCTTGCGATCTAGGCAGTATCTACTTATGCGTTGTCCGGTGTTACTCGTACTGAAGCCTTGTTGATGGCGAGTAACACCTTTATCATAGATTTGTTAGGGCTAGCATGGTACTTTTACTACGATTGCTTTGTTATGCTACCTCTAGCTATCTCGCGCTTTGCACCTTTCCCGGTGTGAAGGTGGCATCTTGCTTGATTTCTACTTGGCCGATTCGATCTGTTATAGTTGTGCCTTGTTCATCAAGGTTTAGTTTAATATCTACGTGATTAGGCCTTGCAAACGGGTTGAACGATCTAGTAGTACGTTAGGACGTGGCTTATTCGTTCTAGAGAAGATTGTTCCGGTAATTAACTCTGTGTTGGTTATTAGGCCTCCTCTAGGGTTGATATTCTCCATCTTTCGTATATACCAGGCTCAATTACGTGTAGGACGTTCCGGTTACGTGGTGAAAACACTAAACTGTCGTAGATCGATTTAACTTGTAGTGATCAAGCAAAACCCCATGTCATCATAGATCTAATGCAGAACCATGGGTTAATCGTCTCTGGAAGCCGATTTAAAGGGAAACCTGGGAGCCGGTCACGGCTCGAATTTTACGTATACTTGTCTACCATGCAGGAAACCAATCGGAGCAATCCATCACCTTCCTGACCAGGTATAGGTCAGGTGGCACGCCCTCGAACCAAGACAGGACGCGTGCGTGCCGGAAGCTTTGCGGGCCGTTGCCCGAGGGACCAGGGCCCACCAGCAGTTCTGGGAGCCTCCCGGCTCTTCGTGTTGCTCGTCGCTGCCCGCCGGTGAGTTTTGACAGGCAACACATTCATAGTTCATTTTGTTTTTGGGAGACGTCATTTTTTGGGCTCTGGCCTATTTACGTTTTGTGTATATTTCGAGCTTTGGCGACTTATAACCCATTCCTTATTTCGTTAATGTGTAATCTTCCATAAATTTTTGTTTGGGCCACGACCTTTTGGTCTATTACAAATCCCAAATGCATACAGATGCAAAAAGACTTTCTAAGAGAAAGTTACAACGAAACCACGTTATTAATACTGCTCAATGCCCGTGCGATTGTCACAGAACAACATGAATATGTGTATATTTTTTTTTGTGTGAGCAAAATAAAAAAAGGTTCATGAAGACGTCGAAGTTTACTGAAAATGCATACCTATAATTTTCGAAGCCGACCTCATCGGCTCTTTCGAGAGGACCCGTACGCATGGCATCAAATGGAGGGGATTCTCCCCCGAGGGTGCTCTCGATGAGGTGGATCTGTCTGTTCCTTCGGAGGATCGCACCAGGGCTCTACGACAGGAGGTCAACTACATGGTGGCTCATTCTCTGCACCGCCACTCTGAGAGCCTGGTGAACGCATTCGAGCGGGTCGCGGTTCGCGTAGTTCAGGAGATCATGAAACATCAGTACTCTCCGTCGGGGCCCACTTTGGGGACCCACCAAGGAGAAAGACCGCTCCGGACCAGGCCGCAACTGCCATTCACACTCGCAGCTCCGGAACCGCCAGGATCAGCGGCATACGTCGTCTACAAGGCTGGAGGCGATCCAGGGGATTGCCAATTCCTGTTTGAGCCACCCAAGGAGATCCCACACGGATATATATGCGCCTACGTACCGTACTGCAATAACCTGGCACGCACTAGCAGTTGCAACGCAGAGTGTCTGGCGGGTGCTGGCAGGATCTTCGAGGCAAGGCGTTCTCGACCAACGATGTCTGGGATGGACGCTGACAAACAGGCGTGGCTAGCCAAGTATGCCACTGGAACAAGTCATGAGAATCTAGCCCCGCAGCTCAAACAAAGGAGCAAATCGGTACCATCCCGAGAGACCAGTTCGGCCGTGCATCAAGAGACGGACAATCGGCTATTCAAAGCCGTACCCCAACGAGTTTGACCTGATTCCGCTGCCACCCAAGTATCGGCTCCCTGAGTTCTCCAGGTTCAGCGAATGGGTCAATCGAGCACATAAGCCGATACCTGGCACAGCTAGGCATGATTTCGGCATCGGATCAGATGCGCGTGAGATATTTTGCGCAATCTCTAACGGGGCCAGCCTTTGGGTGGTACACCTCGCTGCCACCTGATTCGATTCGCACCTGGAAACAACTAGAAGAGCAGTTCCACATCCAGTACCATTCAGAGGCTAATGAAGCAGGCATTGCAGACCTGGCGCAGGTGCGACAGAAGCGGGGAGAAACTGTAGCCGAATACATCCAGCGCTTCAGGACCGTCAAGAACCGATGTTACTCAGCTCGTTTAACTGAGAAAGAAGCGGTCGAGCTGGCGGCGTTGGGTCTCTTAGCACCCATCAAGGATCTGGCTTTCCAAGTGGAGTACAACTCATTGGCGCACATGGCCCAGAAACTGACGATGTATGAACAGCGCCACCCTGAGTTATACCAAGACAGGTTCAAGCGTCCCATAGGCCTGGTCGATACAGAAGAAGATGATCCTACACAAGACCAGGAGGTGGCCGTGGCTGAGTGGGCTCGGGGGGCAGACCCTGTGTCCTGCAAGTGGGTGAAACAGCAAGGGCCTGTAAAAGGGTTTGACTTCGATGTGAGCAAAGCCGAGCAGATATTCGATTTACTGCTGAAGGAGAAACAGCTGAGGTTACCCGAAGGCCACAAAATCCCTACGGCTCAGGAGATGAACGGGAGACCATACTGCAAGTGGCATCATTCGTTCACCCACACCACCAATGATTGCAAAGAGCTGCGTCGCCAAATCCAAATGGCAATAGAACAAGGCCGTCTGATCCTTGGGCAGTTCGCCATGAAAGTGGACACGAACCCGTTTCCCGGCGTCAACATGGTAGAGCTCAGTCGCTCCGCGAGGCGTCAGCTGGACTTTTCGTTCGGTGTCAATATGGCTGGGTCTGGGTACCACCATGACACGTACAAGGAGGAAGGTGGTCACTCTCGGGGCAAAGAAAGAAGGGAGTCCGGTCCATGCGACCGGCCCGGCCACAAGGACAGGCGGTACTTGACAGAGGAACAGGTGAGGAGGGTGCGGTATCAGAAGCCACATTCCACGCACCTCCTTGACAAGTATGAGCGGAAGTATGAGCAACGGCGCCAGCACGATGAACACGACGAAGGATATAAGCGCCTCGCCAGGGGACCGTCCAAAGACGAGGAAGGCGCAGACAAACATTGGGATTGTCCCTTCTTCAAGCATTGCTGGGACGTGGGAATGAGCCGATTACCTACAGTCGACAACTGCCCAGAATGTGGACCGCAAAAGGAGGGTACGAGGCCACTGTCAGTGTTCAAACGTCTAGGGCCTCTCCAACCTCAGAGCCGTCACAGGGAGTCCACTCGAGCAAAGGGCCTCGAGAAGCCAAGGGATGACAAAGAAGAAGACATGTATCACCGTCCAAGGTGGTGCCCCGATGGACTCAGACACACCCAGAAGCGTAGAGTGCAACGGCTGCGTAACTTAGAGGAAGCTGAAGCGCAGTATCTCCACGCTCTAAAGAAAGCACGACCTGATCTGGCCGTCAAAGTAAGGCAGACTTTGGAGACGGAGGGCCGCACGACAAGGAAGGAGTGGCGCCCCAAACCAATAAAAGCCGATGCACAGACATCGGCTGGCACAAACATGGTGTTCGTACTTCCGGCAGAATTCTGCGCGCCACGAACCATTGGGCTACCAGTAGCACAGTTCGACTGCGGTCCACGGCCGGTTATCTTCGAGAAGCCACGTGAAAAGGGTTACAAACATCTGAAATCTCTGTACCTGCGGGGCTACATCAATGGGCAACCTGTCAGCAAGATGTTGGTGGACACCGGAGCGGCAGTCAATATTATGCCATACTCCATGCTACAACGTTTGGGACGCTCCACTGCAGACCTAATCAAAACCAACGTCACGTTAAGCGACTTCAACGGTCAGTCTTCGGAAACGCAAGGCGTGCTGAACGTGGATCTGACGGTGGGCAGGAAAACCATACCCACGTCATTTTTCGTCGTGAACAGCAAAAGTACCTCTGTGTCTTGCTAGGAAGGGATTGGATCCACGCTAATTGCATTCCATCCACGATGCATCGCGTTTCTGTCTGATGGGACGGAGATGAAGTGGAGGTCATCCATGCAGACGATTCTATCGAGATTTCCATTGCTGGCATGAATGTCTGGGAAGCAGAAGACCAAGAGCCGATCTCTGGAATCAGTTTAGACGGCTGTGAGCGCATTGAAGCTACAAAAAACGGGGTGAGGCTGGTCTTATCCACTGGCCTGGCAGAGTAGAAAGGTCCACGATCATACGTGGTACGGCCGATCCTCGCGATCGGCCACAAAAAATAAAAAGCAACAATCATACGACAAGCAGATCACGTAGTCGTAGCAGGGAGACGCCCTGCCATTGTGAAACCATAAGGTGTAAGCCATCCTTGACCAGTGCAATAAAAAAGGGGGACGATTCAGGTAATCGGCCCAAATTATTTTTGTTGTCTTCACCTACTGCTTACCCTATGTTTAGCATCGACTTGACGGGTGACGGAAAGCTAGGGTATGGGTTTACATCCGCTGATGAACTAGAAGAGATCGATATTGGTCCTGGGGATAAGCCACGACCAACATTTATCAGCAAGAAGTTAGATCCGGGTCTGCGAGGCCCAATGATAGCCCTGTTGAAACAATATCCAGACTGCTTCGCTTGGGACTATCTGACAGATGCAGGTTAGACAGGAGCATCATTGAGCATCGGCTCCCGCTTAAAAAAGGATTTCGGCCATTTCAGCAGCGAGCACGGCAAATGAAGGCCGAAATTCTGGAAGAAGTAAAGAAAGAGGTCGAGAAAATGTTGACAGCCAAGTTAATCAGGCCATGCGGTATCTTTGAGTGGATTTCTAGTATAGTACACGTAGAGAAAAGGATGGCGATGGCGTGTCGCCATAGATTTTCGGATCTCAACAGAGCTACCCCAAAGGATGAGTATCCGATGCGGTAGCGAGACGTTAATCAACATGGCTGGCCACAAGATCTTGAGTTTCATGGATGGCAATGCTGGTTACAACCAAATTTTATGGCTCCAAGACATACACAAGACTGCATTCGGGTCCCGTGTTCGTGGGGTTGTTTGAGTATGTGGTCATGACGCTTGGACTAAATAATGCCGCGCCACATACCGTAGGGCCATGAATTATATTTTCCATGATCCGATCGGTAAACTAGTGGAAATCTACATCGATGACGTGGTGGTCAAGTCTGCTTCGGCTCAAGGGCACTTGGGCGACCTACAACGCGTCCTGGACCGAACAAGAAAATTCGGCCTACGGATGAATCCAAAGAAGTGTGCCTTCGGAGTGACGGTCAGTTCTTGGGTTTCTTGGTCCATGAACGCTGGATTGAGATCGGCACGAAGAGTCGAGGCGGTCACGAACAATGAAGCCACCCACTACAAAGAAAGAACTGCAGTCTCTCATCGGCAAGATCAACTTCGTCAGAAGATTCATCTCGAACCTGTCAGGAAGGATAGAGCCGTTCATGGGACTCGTGAAGATCAAAACTGACGAGGAATTCCGCTGGGGGGCAGAACAACAGCGAGCCTTCGACGAGATCAAAGAATATCTGACAAAGCCACCAGTGTTAGTTCCACCCCAGCCGGACAGACCGTTCTACATTTACTTGTCAGTGGCTGACACGTCCATCGCCTCGGTGGTGGTACAGGTGTATGATGGGCTAGAGCGAGTCGTATTCTACATAAGCAGAAGGATGCTGGACGCGGAGACAAGGTATCCCGATATCGATAAGTTGTGCCTCGCCTGTTTTACATGCACCAAGCGCCACATCTTGCTATCGTGAGGTCATCATCATATGCAAATCGACGTCATAAAGCACATGCCGTCGGCTCCTATGTTAAAAGGCCGGCGGGCAAATGGATGTTTGCATTATCGGAGTTTGACATCCGTATCAACCCGAAAGCGATTAAGGGACAGCGCTGATCTTATTCTGAGAGGATCAACACTAACATAGCAAGACCGTCCATAGGCGTGGGCTATGTTTTTCGACGGATCAGTTTGTGACGATGGCTGTGGCATCGACATTTTGCTCGTGTCGCCCCGGGGGGCAACATTTTCCTTCTCCATCAGATTGTCTACCCTTCGCACCAACAATGTGGCCGAGCGAGGTCGCAAGGAATGGAGTTACTCCTCGGCCGGAGCGGAGCGGTGGAAATTTTGGAGACTCCAAGTTGGTGATTTCAACTCACGGAGGAGTACAAGTGTGAGAGCGAGTCCCTCTTCCCAATATGGTTGCCTTCGTGAGTGATGGCGCAGTTCCGGTACATAAAATTCACCTGGATCCCGCGGACGCAGAACGTAGAGGCAAATGATCTTGCACAGATGGCTTCAGGCTACAAGGATGCAGCAGAGGGAACCGATATTCAGGTACAGCTCCTAGAAGCTGATGACTGGAGAGCCGATATCTTCAATTACTTGAAGGATTCGGCTCGGGGGGCACCTAAACGGATAAGGTACAAAGCCATGAAGTATGTGCTTATTGGGGACGACATGTTTTACAGGACCCTGGAAGGATTATTGCTCAAATGTCTGGGGACAGCCGAGGCTAATCGGCTCCTACACGAGGTACACGAAGGCGCCTGTGGGACTCACCAATCGGCTCATAAGATGAAGTGGTTGATCAGGCGATCAGGGTTTTATTGGCCTACCATGCTCGAGGACTGCTTTAAGTACTACAAAGGGTGTCAAGCATGTCAGATATTTGGAAAAATCCAGATGGTACCCGCATCAGCAATGAATCCCATCATCAAGCCTTGGCCATTCCGAGGTTGGGGCATGGATATGATCGGCAAGATCAATCCTCCGTCAAGCAAGGGCCACATGTGGATCTTGGCCATCACGGATTATTTTACCAAGTGGGTGGAAGCCATCCCTATGAAGTCAGTAAGTTCAAAAGATGTTGTCGATTTTGTGAAAGAACACGTCATTCATAGGTTTGGGATTCCCCAGACTATCACAACCGATGGAGGTTCGGTTTTTACTTCTCACGAGTTCAGGAAGTTCTGTGAGGACACAGGAATTAAGCTGATTCGGTCATCTCCGTACTATGCTCAAGCAAATGGGCAAGCTGAGGCGTCCAACCAGAGTCTTATCAAGCTGATCAAGAGGAAAATCGATGAGCACCCTAGGCGTTGGCATGAGGTTTTATCAGAGGCTTTATGGGCTTACCGCATGTCGTGTCATGGAGCGATAAAAACCTCGCCGTACCATCTGGTCTATGGACAGGAAGACGTATTGCCTTGGGAAATTACGGCTGGATCGAGACGCGTCACCTTTCAGAACGATCTAACGGCTGAAGAATATGCAGCTTTGATGAGTGACAGCGTTGAAGATGTGACTGAGCTTAGGCTGTGGTCGCTTGAGAAAATTAAAGAGAACAAGGCCAAAGTAGCTCGTGCATACAACAAAAAAGTGAAGCCAAAGGAGTTCCACGTTGGGGATCTGGTATGGGAAGCTGTGTTGCCTTTGGGAACTAAGGATGCAACATATGGTAAATGGTCTCCAAATTGGCACGGGCCGTACAGGGTCGACCAAGTTTTAAGAGGGAACGCGTACATGCTTGAGCAACTGGACGGCGTGAAATTCCCAGTGGCGGTCAACGGTCAACATCTCAAGAAATATTTCCCAAGCATGTGGGATGTTGGACAGTAAAACTAGAGGGGCCGAGACATGAAAATCGGCTAAGTACAACACGTAAGACGATGGACAGTAAAAATATGGGGGCCGATGTTGAAAATCGGCCGAATAAAAACTTATATAGCCGATGCAAGGTCATCGACTCTAGAGGTTCACACAAGTTGCAAACAGATGCCAGCCTGCACATACGAGCTACTGAAGAAATACCTCGAGGGCGTGGAGGGCATCAGCACGGACATGGTCCGACTCGGCGATTTCAGCTTCGTCATCATCGTCCTTGCTGGTCACTAGTGGTTCGTTCAGGGCACGTTTTTCGATGGGCACTTGGAGTTTGGATCGCCCGTTTTGAAGAAGAAGGACACAGGTCGCCCGTTTTTGAAAAGGGTCGCAGGTTACCGTTTTAAACCGAGAAGTGGCCGTTTTGATGTGCCTAAAAATACGACCAAATTTTTGACTCATCGCGTTTGGTTTCGGAGCCGATGGGTGGTCATCGGCTCTTTGCGATTTGACCTGTTGGACTGTATGCGTGCAGTATGATGAGAGCCGATACGGTGTCATCGACTCTTGGAGCATCGGCCTATTTTGGCTATCGGCGAAATTAGGGGCAAACAAAGAAATCTTTGAGGAACAGATTCTCATTCATTTGAAAGATGATTGATTGCAAAAGGATGGTCGATTACAAAAGGGGTCCTGCTACTACTACTACTACTGTTGCTGATTCCTAATCTAAAGGGCGAGATAAATCGCCGTATGCGTCGCCACCGCCTTCTTTCTTTGTCTTCGGCTGCTGCGGCGTCGTCTCATTCTTCTGCTGAAGAAGCCAGTGGGGACTTCATCGTCTTCATCGTCATCTTCGGTATCCTTGCTTGACCCGGCACGGAAGCGCTTCGTCGGCGGATACTCATCGGAGGATGAATCCTCCTCCGATTCCCCCTCCTCGTCGGAGGACTCGACGCCGTCCCAAGACCAAGCGTCGTCACTACTTTTCGCCTCCAGCTCCCCGTCGACAAGGAATTGTAGGCTCTCCTCGCCGTCCGTCAGGGACGCATCGTCCTCCGACCAGACGGCGAAGTCCCAGTCCCTTTCGTCCCACCATCGTGGGGCGAAGGTACTATATGCGGCCGTGGATGGGTGTTCTGGCGTCGACTCGCGGTCACTGATGCTGTTGGAGGCATGGGAGGACAGACCAGAGGAAGCAGAGGAGGCCATGGCAGAGAAAGGGTTTTTTCCGGCGGAGAAAGAGGGTTTTCTGGCTACGGGAGGAAGATGGGGACTGCGAACTGTTCAGGCGAGTTTAAATAAAGGGGAATAGTGGAGAGATGGTTCAATGCCATAGCAGTTTCCCAGATTGCGCTGCCAAAATCGTCAAATCCTGCACTGCGGAGGAGTTGAGAAGACAGGGCATCATGATGAAGGGGTAGCGTGACGATTCTGTTCTGCCACGCGTTCTGTCGAAACGCGCAACCCAATAAAAAAAACCCAGGAGAAGAAAAACACAGAGTGGTTTTGGAATTATCATTGCCAAAACCAGGGGGGCATGTGTTATCGCCATATTTTGGCCTACGAAGGAGATGGGCCGTGATCAAGATGGGCTTGGAAGATACATATATTCAACGTGGTATTGGATCGGCCTAGTGCGTAGATTTGGGCTGAATTGCCCGTGTATCTTGTATCATAGTAGGTTTTGTTTCAGTTTAGGTTCCGTTTCAGTTTAGGTAAAGATAAGAGTTGTAGAGTTATTCCAAAAGTAGAGAGTCTCCGGACTATAAATATGTACCTAAGGTTATCAAGGAAAAGAGGACAATCACGTTCACAACAAACACAATCTCGGCGCATCGCCACCCCTTGTTTCTAGGGTTTTTCTCGGGTAAGTGCCATGCTGCCTAGGTCGCGTCTTGCGATCTAGGCAGTATCTACTTATGCGTTGTCCGGTGTTACTCGTACTGAAGCCTTGTTGATGGCGAGTAACACCTTTATCATAGATTTGTTAGGGCTAGCATCGGTACTTTTTACTACGATTGCTTTGTTATGCTACCTCTAGCTATCTCGCCGCCTTTGCACCTTTTCCCGGGTGTGAAGGTGGCATCTTGCTTGATTTCTACTTGGCCGATTCGATCTGTTATAGTTGTGCC
Source organism: Avena longiglumis (assembly GCA_030063025.1). Classification (NCBI taxonomy): domain Eukaryota; kingdom Viridiplantae; phylum Streptophyta; class Magnoliopsida; order Poales; family Poaceae; genus Avena; species Avena longiglumis. The sequence continues at coordinate 3,674,981 of CP125975.1, forward strand.
TTGTTCATCAAGGTTTAGTTTAATATCTACGTGATTAGGCCTTGCAAACGGGTTGAACGATCCAGTAGTACGTAAGGACGTGGCTTATTCGTTCTAGAGAAGATTGTTCCGGTAATTAACTCTGTGTTGGTTATTAGGCCTCCTCTAGGGTTGATATTCTCCATCTTTCGTATATACCAGGCTCAATTACGTGTAGGACGTTCCGGTTACGTGGTGAAAACACTAAACTGTCGTAGATCGATTTAACTTGTAGTGATCAAGCAAAACCCCATGTCATCATAGATCTAATGCAGAACCATGGGTTAATCGTCTCTGGAAGCCGATTTAAAGGGAAACCTGGGAGCCGGTCACGGCTCGAATTTTACGTATACTTGTCTACCATGCAGGAAACCAATCGGAGCAATCCATCACCTTCGACCAGGTATAGGGTGGCATCTCGAACCAAGCCAGGACGCGTGCGTGCCGGAAGCTTTGCGGGCCGTTGCCCGAGGGACCAGGGCCCACCAGCAGTTCTGGGAGCCTCCCGGCTCTTCGTGTTGCTCGTCGCTGCCCGCCGGTGAGTTTTGACAGGCAACACATTCATAGTTCATTTTGTTTTTGGGAGACGTCATTTTTTGGGCTCTGGCCTATTTACGTTTTGTGTATATTTCGAGCTTTGGCGACTTATAACCCATTCCTTATTTCGTTAATGTGTAATCTTCCATAAATTTTTGTTTGGGCCACGACCTTTTGGTCTATTACAAATCCCAAATGCATACAGATGCAAAAAGACTTTCTAAGAGAAAGTTACAACGAAACCACGTTATTAATACTGCTCAATGCCCGTGCGATTGTCACAGAACAACATGAATATGTGTATATTTTTTTTTGTGTGAGCAAAATAAAAAAAGGTTCATGAAGACGTCGAAGTTTACTGAAAATGCATACCTATAATTTTCCGTCTGTCGTATGTTGAAGGGGGCCTTCCGAAAATATCATTGTTAACCAAACAGTCTCGTCTGAGTCTCTGATGCTTCTAAATCTTTTCCTTCTTCAAACCCCACGAATGGCTGGACCCTTGATAGCAATGACAACCCTGGAGTCGTAGTAGCTCATGAGCCAAGCATTATTCTTGGGCTTCCATGGGGTGCTCAGTGAGGCGCGTCACCGACATCCTCCTATGTCCATCTATTCAACCAGGGCACTCTGTGCTAGCGCCAACAGAGCCATGTTCCCCCATCACTGCCTCACCCCACTATGCACGAACACCTTCGTCTCCCTCAGGCTTAGGGAGTAGAGGAAGCATATAAATCGGATAAATCATGATGCGAGGAGTCAATAAATAAATGCTCGTTCATCGTCCACTCCTCTAGAAATACATAATAGTCCTATGTTTATCTATTCAACCAGGTCACTCTGTGCTAGCGTCCGCGGAGCCATGTGTGCCCCCCATCGCTGCGGCACCCCACTATGCACGGACACCTTCATCTCCCTCAGGGCTAGGGAGTAGAGGAAGCATATAAAATCGGATAAATCATGACGAGAAGACTTAATAAATAAATGCTCGTTCATCGTCCACTCCCCCGTAAATACATGAAATAGAGGCAATTGGGATAATTCTTGGGCTTATCAACTTAACGTGTTAGGCTTCTTAGTCCATTACAGTCTAAATCTTTTCATTGCCTTTTAAATTCTCCATGTATCAGGATGTACCATGTTGCACAACTGATTGGAGGATTAGCAGCCGATATTTTTATCAGATTATTGTTAGACAAAAGTTGAACAATCTGAGAACTTCACCGCATATATTAGTATATAAGAGAGAGTGTGCTTAACAAATATAATAAAGTGGAAGGTCTAAAATGCAAAAATGCCTAAGAGATACGGTTCTCCATGTCTGTCTATCTCCCATCGGTTTCCAAAGATTTCCCAAAACATGGCGCTGTCGGCAGCCCGGCCGGCCTGGATGAGCGGGGTCAAAGCCAAAGGCTGCCCCACTATAGTCGTCCTTGTCGAGGGAGGTTGCGGAGGTGGGTGCTTCCATGTCGTGCGCCGGCTCTTGGATGCCACCTCTGCCACGCCTAGGCAGCCACACCGCTTCCAGGATCCCGGCCAAGGGCCATGGCTATGGGTTCCATCGTCCCAGGATGAGCAGCACCCGAACCAGGGTTGCCTTTGAGCTCGTGCAAGGAAGGTCGAGGTTCACTGTCGGCTGTGCAGGAGGAAGGAAGAGGGGTCAGGATGAGGGCCGGCGCGACCGACGTGTGGGACGGCTAGGTCGACGAGCTCGCGGACGTCGCCGATGGAGCACGCGGCAAGGCGGTGAGGAGTAGCGGGCGTGCTGCCGCCTCGCCTCCATCTGCAAGCTCCAGCGTTGCCGGACCCTGTGCTACTTCCTTTTGCGCCTCCCGGACGTCGACCTCCCTTTGTTCCTGCAGGTCCACCTTGGGCTTAATCCGCGCAGCTCCAGTCTCGGCCGACAGCGGCGAAGCTCAATTCTTCCAGCAGCGCCCATGCTCCATACCCGGCCACCCGGCCGGTCTGGCCGACAGTGCGGTTGCCAACTGCGTGCGTAAACGACAGGCAGAAGGATTAGATTTTTCACTCCAGGATGGCAGTGGTGGGTAATTTTCACAAAAACATTGGGGCAAAATCGTCCAAACAAAAATCAGAACGAAAATAAAGAGGCGACGAACCTACCCGTGTGTAAATTAGTAGATAGATAGATAGATAGTAAATAATAACATTCAAACATCAACATGCCTTTCTAAAAAATAAAGTTACAACCAAATCAGCCCAACGGTAGTTCAAACAACATATAATGTGCACAATAATAAAGCAGTCAAAACTTTCGTATTTCAACTAAAAAATCACAAATAACTCCCACACCCCACATGACAGGCAGATCATCACATATACATTTGATATAAAGTCATGAGCGAGCCAGCTGATATAAAGTCATTGGTGAGCAACCATCCATCAATCCATCAGTAGCACCATCAAAGTCAGGTACGAGCAGTCACTCACCCCGGGCTTTGAATATACATTCTCCCGCTAATTCAAACCGCACAAGGTTTAGTAAAAGAGTGGCTAACTTAGGCAAATGAACAGCTTCACCAAACAAAGTTGAAGAATATAGAACTTAGTGTATCAAAAATTTATCAAGACAATGCAAATTGCAAAATGAAAAGTCAGTCAACTAGGAATGCAATAGGTCATTTCAGTTCAATTAAAATGCTTCATGACTAAACTTCAGGTCAAGGAGTTTTTGAACATAGCTGAAATGAATGCATTTCATACAGAGGAACCGTGGATACTTTGCTCGTGTTGTCAATGTAAAAACATCCAGAGTTTTATAAGCACTCCACATAATTAGAAAAAAAAATGATCAAAAGGGTTTTCGTGGCGGGGTACGATTGTTGGATCCACCACGGAGAAGTACATATGAGAAGGATGATTCTAACGAGGAGGGTGATGCGTATGAGGATGCTAACATGGATGATGTTGAGATTACCACCATATTTCAATCAATTGATGACGAGGTTCATAAAACATGTATGATACAAATGTTGAAGATGTTGAAGAAGACAATGTGAGTCATATGTTGCGGGAGTTTAAAGAAAAATGTGAGGATCAGAAAATGTATGATAAATATGCTTGCATGATCCAAGACTCGAAGAAACCAACATACCATGTGTGTAAGCTACACTATAGAAAGTTGGCTACTGTGCTAGAACAGACGTGGATGAAGCAAATGTTCGGATGGTCAGATAACAGTGTCACCAAGTTGTTAACATTTTTACAAGAATTTCTTCCTGAAGGAAACCACATGCCAGATAGTTTTTACAAAGCTAAGCGGATTGTTTGTCCATTAGAAATGGAGGTTTAGAGAATACATGCATGTAAAAATGATTGTATATTGTATTGTGGTGATGCCTATATCAATTTGTGTGAATACCTGGTGTTCAAATTTCAAAGGTTCAGGGTTCCGAAGGTTGAGGCACCTGATATGGCATATGACAGCAGCAGTGAGGATTACATGGACACTGATCAAGCAGGCAAAAAGATATAGAAAAACCGGGTAGGAAGGACATCCCAATAAAAGTACCTGCCTATTATTCCTTGTTTGACATGCTTATATGCAAACCCGGATAAGGCAAAACTAATGAGTTGGCACGCAGAGGAGCGCATTCAGGACGACATGCTCGGACACCCTGCCGACTCACCACAATGGAGGAACGTTAATAGGTTGAAGCCTTTGGGTCCAGATGGTGATCGTTTTGGAGATGATCCTAAAAATGTGAGGTTTGTAGTGAGCACCGATGGAATAAAACCATTCAGAAACTATAGTACCACCCACAACACCAGGCTCGTGAATCTCAGCATTTACAACCTTCCTCCACGGTTATGCATGAAGCGAAAGTATATCATGCTCTCAATACTAATTCAGGGCCCAAGCAACCTGGTGTCGACATTGATGCGTACCTTGCACCTTTGGTGGAAGATATTAAACTTCTTTGGATTGAAGGATTAAAAAGATTTGATGCACATGTGTAGGAAAACTTTACCTTGAGATGTATCTTGTTCACAATCGTCAATGATTATCCGGCCTATCGGAACTCCTCCGGAAAAGGTATAAAATGGACCTATGCATGTGTCGAATGCAAAGACAAGACAACAAGTTTGTATTTGCATGAGTGTTACAAAATGGTGTACATGAAGACTCGAAGGTTTTTTCCAAAGGGCCATAAATATCGGACCATGATGAAAAAGTTTGATAACACTTATGAGAAAGATTGGCCTCCTCTAGTTTTAAAAGGCAGACAGATATATCCTCATCTTAAACACTTAAAGTTGTGCATGGAAAATGATTAAAGCACAGGGGCAGAGCAAAATGCAAGGAGAAAGAAAATAAATAGTTATAGATGACCAGCCTCACAAAATAAAACCGTTCTAGAAGAGGAGATCAATACTTTGGGACTTACCTTAATGGGTTAGATGTTGGAGATATGTGAGGTCTATGCACGCTTCTCTTCTTGTAGACAGTGTTGGGCCTCCAAGTGAAGAGGCTTGTAGAACAGCAGCAAGTTTCCCTTAAGTGCATTACCCAAGGTTTATCGAACTCAGGCGGAAGTGGTCAAAGGTATCCCTCTCAAACAACCCTACAATCAAGATACAAGAAGTCTCTTGTGTCCCCAACAAACACAATACACTTGTTAGGTGTATAGGTGCACTAGTTCGGCGAAGAGATAGTGAAATACACCATCATCATAAAGTTTCCCTTAAGTGAATTAAGCTTGCTCACAATCACCTTCATCACATCACTGCTTGACCACGAAGTGGATGGCTGCAATGAACTTTAGACATGTCTTATGCAGTTTAGATTTGAGCCATGAAGTGGTTGTCTGCAATGAACATTAGCTATACATATAAACCATCAATTTATTTAGCATTATGCGCGCTTATTGTCCATCGATCAATCGTGTCTGTGACATATTTTTATTTTTCTTAGTTTGATAGAAAATAGGTAATGAAAGTGATGGTGTGTTGCAATCGAGTCATTACAACTCACTATCCAATTAATAAAAGTGTCGATGCCTCAAACATATTTTCGACTTTCCAATTTGTTGTCAACTCCTAAATTATATTTATATTTTCAGGGTTACACAATGTTGTGCTCACTAAAACAATGTAGCAGCTTGCATCCTATTATTGAATTTACGACGTATTTCTCCTCTTGTTTTAGCTAAATACCCTGCCACAACGCGCGGGGTATCATCTAGTATAATGTAATGGTGATGTTCCACTCATATGTCAGCAGTGAACAGCTTAATTGTGGCATTGGAGAAAAACCCAATGATAACATTTATTATTGACGCAAGACTAGCGATGTGCCGCTTGAAGCTTACTAACCTCCTATTTCAAACGCCACTAATAAGTTCTTCCGTACGTTTGCACGAATAAACACAAGGAAAGCAACCCCTTAAATAAAACACTAGTTTTGACGCTAACTGTCTCATTTGTCTTGTAAATATCTCAATTTTTGACCTTTGAACACCGTCCTCTCAACTACTCCTACCAATCTAGTTGCCTCCTTAATTTATAATCCCCCACAAACAAGGCATCTTTGATTAGTTGAGAACACTCCCTAGCTCCAGTCCAAATTAGGGATATAATCAAAGGTATTAAAATTTCAAACAAGTATTTCACACGATCCGTGAGACATGGGAACAAAATCCTTGGTCGGACTCTGAAATTTTATAATCATCTACACACGTAACTAGCAATAATTGTTCGTTTGAATGGATTTTTTTGCACGACTGACTTTGCAAGTCATTATTTCTCTTATCTACCACCATATCATCTAGTTTAAATTTTTATATAATATCTGGTATACTATATTTGGTTGATTACGTTTCTAACCTATCTAGCCCATCCATCTCAACGAATTCGACGTGACATATTTCTAGGATCAAACCAATTAGTCATAGATAACATTTATTTCAGTCCAATTCAACATTCTAAATGGGTCAAGCACAACAGTTTGGCCTTCTTTATACAGATTTTATCCTTTAACCGTGCATTAATGTTTGGGCATTGCCATTTGTAGTCCATTTTGTTTTTGGGAGACGACATTTTTTGGGCTCTGGCCTATTTACGGTTTGTGTATATTTCGAGCTTTGGCGACTTACAACCCATTCCTTATTTCGTTATTGTGTAATCTTCCATAAAAAATTGTCTGGGCCACGACCTTTTGGTCTATTACAAATCCCAAATACATACAGATGCCAAAACACTTTCTAAGAGAAAGTTACAGTGAAACCATGTTAGTAATATAGCAAATAATAACATTTAAACATCAACATGCCTTTCTAAAAAATAAATCTACAACCAAATCAACCCAACAGTAGTTCAAACAATATATAATGTGCACAACAACAAACCAGTCAAAATTTTTGTATTTCAACTAAACAATCACAAATAACTCTCACACCCCACATGACAGGAAGGTCATCACATATACATTTGATATAAAGTCGTAAGCGAGCCATCTGACATAGAGTCGTTGGTGAGAAACCATCCATCAATCCATCATTATCACCATCAGAGTCATCTACGAGCAGTCACTCACCCCAGGATTTGAATACACATTCTCCTCCTAATTCAAATTGCACAAGGTTCAGTAAAAGTGTAGCTACCTTAGGCAAATGAACAGCTTCACCAAACAGAGTTGAAGAATATAGAACTTAGTGTATCAAAAATTTATCAAGAGGTCATTTCAAAAATTTATCAAGAGGTCATCCAAATTGCAAAATCAAAAGTCATTCAACTAGGAATGCAACAGGTCATTTTAGTTCAATTAAAATGATTCATGACTAAACTTCAGATCAAGGAGTTTTTTAACGCAGCTGAAATGAATGCATTTCATACAGAGGACCTGTGGATACTTCGCCCGTGTGGTGAATGTAAAAACAACCAAAGTTTTATAAGCACTTCACATATTTAGAAAAATTTGATCAAAAGGGGTTTCGTGGCGGGGTACGATGTTTGGATCCACCACGGAGAAGTACACCTAAGAACATACGAGAAGGGTGATTCTAATAAGGAGGGTGATGCTTATGAGGATGCTAACATGGATGATGTTCAAATTACCACCATATTTCCATCAACTGATGACGAGGTTCATCAAACATGTATGATAAAAATGTTGAAGATGTTGAAGAAGACTATGTGAGTCATATGTTGTGGGAGTTTAAAGAAAAATGTGAGGATCAGAAAATGTATGATAAATATGCTTGCATGATCCAAGACTCGGAGAAACCAACATACCATGTGTGTAAGCCGCACTATAGAAAGTTAGCTACTGTACTAGAACTGATGCGGATGAAGCCAATGTACGGATGGTCAGATAACAATGTCACCAAGTGGTTAACATTTTTACAAGAATTTCTTCCCAAAGGAAACCACATGCCAGATAGTTTTTACAAAGCTAAGCGGATTGTGTGTCCATTGGGAATGGAGGTTCAGAGAATACACGCATGTAAAAATGATTGCATATTGTATTGTGGTGATACCTATATCAATTTGTGTGAATGCCCGGTGTTCAAATATCAAAGGTTCAGGGTTCCGAAGGTTGAGGCAGCTGATATGGCATATGACAGCAGCAGTGAGGATTACATGGACACTGATCAAGCGAGCAAAAAGATATAGAAACACCGAGTAGTAATGACATCCCAATAAAAGTGTGTTGGTACCTGCCTATTATTCCTTGTTTGACATGCTTATATGCAAACCCGGATACGGCAAAACTAATCAGTTGGCACGAATAGGAGCGCTTTCAGTATGACATGCTCAGACACCCTGCCGACTCTCCATAGCGGAGGAACGTTAATATGTTGAAGCCTTTGGGTCCAGATGGTGATCGTTTTGGATGATCCTAGAAATGTGAGGTTTGTAGTGAGCACCGATGGAATGAACCCATCGGAAACTATAGTACCACCCACAACACTTGGGCTGTGAATCTCAGCATTTACAACCTTCCTCCATGGTTATGCATGAAGCGGAAGTATATCATGCTCGCAATACTAATTCAGATCCTCAAGCAACCTAGTGACGACATTGATGTGTACCTTGCACCTTTGGTGGAAGATATTAAATTTCTTTGGATTGAAGGATTAAAAAGATATGATGCACATGTGGAGGAAAACTTTACCTTGAGATGCATCTTGTTCACAACCGTCAATGATTATCTGGCCTATGGGAACTCCTCCAGCCAAGCTATAAAATGGACCTATGCGTGCGTCGAACGCCAAGACAATACAACAAGTTTGTATTTGCATGAGTCTAACAAAATGGTGTACATGAAGACTCGAAGGTTTTTTCCAAAGGGCCATAAATATCAGACCATGATGAAAAATTTTGATAACACTTATAAGAAAAATTGGCCTCCTCTAATTTTAAAATGCAGTCAGATCTATCCTCAGCTTAAACACTTAAAAGTTGTGCATGGAAAAGGATTAAAACACAGCGCAACACTCATAATGGAATCGTACCAATCAGGAGTAGTACGATTCCTCGTTGACCTACGAGGTTCTGTAGAAACTTCAACCGAAGTTTCATGATCATCATCATTAGCTTCCTCTCTAGTTGGTGCAGGCACCACAGGAACTTCTTCTGGTGTTGCGCTACTCGAAAGTTCGAGAGAAGGTTCGACAACCTCGTCGAGTTCTACTTTCCTTCCAGTCACTTCTTTCGAGATAAATTCTTTCTCTAGAAAGGATCCATTCTTGGCAACGAAGATTTTGCCTTCGGATCTATGATAGAAGGTATACCCAATAGTTTCCTTTGGGTATCCTATGAAGACGCATTTTTCCGCTTTGGGTTCAAGCTTGTGCGGCTGTAACTTCTTTACATAGGCTTCACAACCCCAAACTTTAAGGAACGACAATTTAGGTTTCTTCCCAAACCATAATTCATATGGTGTCGTTTCAACGGATTTAGATGGTGCCCTATTTAAAGTGAATGCGGCTGTTTCTAATGCATAACCCCAAAATGATAGCGATAAATCTGTAAGTGACATCATAGAACGAACCATATATAAGAGAGTTCGATTACGACGTTCGGACACACCATTACGCTGTGGTGTTCCCGGCGGTGTCAATTGTGAAAGTATTCCGCATTTCTTCAAATGCTCGCCAAACTCGTAACTTAGATATTCACCTCCACGATCAGAACGTAGAATCTTCTTGTTACGTTGATTCTCAACCTCACTTTGAAATTCCTTAAACTTCTCGAAAGTGTCGGACTTATGTTTCATGAAGTAGATATACCCATATCTACTCAACTCATCTGTGAAGGTAAGAACATAACGATAATCACCGCGCGATGCTACACTCATTGGACCACACACATCGGTATGTATGATTTCCAATAAGTCCGTAGCTCGCTCCATTATACCAGAAAATAGAGTCTTAGTCATTTTTCCCATCAGAAATGCTTCGCATCTTTCAAGTGATTCGAAATCACGTGATTCAAGAAGTCCATCGGAATGGAGTTTCTTCATACGCTTCACTCCAATGTGACCAATACGACAGTGCCACATATAGGTCGAGTTATCGCTCGATTTCAAACGTTTAGCTTCAATGTTATTAATATGTGTATTTCCACTATCGAGATTCAATAAGAATAGACCATCTATCAAAGGTGCATGTGCATAAAACATATTACTCATATAAATCGAACAACCATTATTCTCGAATTTAAACAAGTAACCGTCTCGCAATAAACAAGATCCCGAAATAATGTTCATGCTTCACACAGGCACCAAATAACAATTATTTAAGTATAAAACTAATCCCGATGGTAGATGAAGAGGTAGCGTGCCGACCGCGATCACATCAACCTTTGATCCATTTCCTACGCGCATCGTCACCTCGTTCTTCGCTAGCTTCCGTTTATTCTGCAGCACCTGTGTCGAGTTACAAATATGAGCAATCGAACCAGTATCAAATACCCAGGCACTACTACGAGTACTAGTGAAATACACATCAATAACATGTATATCGGATATACCTTTCTTCTTGATGTTCCCGTTCTTCAAATCCGGCAAGTACTTTGGGCAATTCCGCTTCCGATGACCTTCTCCCTTGCAGTAAAAGCACTCTGTATTAGGCTTAGGTCCAGCCTTGGTCTTCTTCGTCGGTGCGGTAACTTTCTTACCACCCTTTTTGAAGTGTCCCTTTTGCTTAGACTTGCCTTTCTTGAATTTGGTGGTCCTATTGACCATCAACACTTGGTGCTCTTTCTTGATATCCACTTCTGCAGATTTTAACATGGAGAAGAGTTCTGGCAACTGATTGTTCATGCTTTGCATATTGTAGTTCATCACAAAGTTCTTGTAACTTGGTGGTACTGATTGGAGGACATGGTAAATCCCCAAAGCATTAGGAATCACTATACCCAAGCTTTGAAGTTTGTTTGCGTGCCCACACATCTTAAGCACATGCTCACTGACGGAGCTGCCCTCTTCCATCTTGGAGTTAAAGAACTTTTCAGAAGCCTCATAGCTCTCAACTGCCGCGTGAGTCTCAAAGATCAATTTGAGTTCACGGACAATATCATGTGGGTTTGAATTCTCAAACCTTTTCTGAAGCTCCGATTCCAAATCATACAAGATAGCACACTAAACTGCGGAGTACTTATTCTTCCGAGCGAGGTAAACGTTCTTTACTTCATCGGTAGCATCAGCTGCAGGCGGGTCACCCTACGGTGCATCCAGCACATAGGTAAAATTACCAGCATTGAGGACAATCCTCAAATTGCGGAACCAATCCGCGAAGTTGCTTCCATTGTTTTTCAACTTTTCTTTCTCTAGGAACACATTAAAATTGATGGTAGGGGCCGCCATTGATCTACAACATATTTTCAATAGTTTAGACTAAGTATGACAAATTGAGTTCTAATTAATAGTTAAATTAATCTAGGTGAACTCCCACTCAAAACAATATCCCTCACATTGTTTTAGTGATCACACGAACCAAATCCACCACATCAAAACCGATCATCACGAGAGTTGATGTAGCTTCAATGGCGAACAATCGACATGTTCATCATATCTACTATATAATTCATGCTTTACCTTTTGGTGATCCGTGTTCCGAGACCATGTCTGTACATGCTAGGCTCGTCAAGATCAAACCTTAGCTTCCGCATGAGCAAATCTAGCTTGCTCACGTTGTATACACTTGCGGAATCTAACACACCCGATCATCACGTGGTGCTTCGAAACAACAAGCTTTAGCAACGGTGCTTACTAAGTATGAACACTTTAGAACTTGAAATTTATGTGCATGAGGGATCATCTTATAATGCTACCGTCGTTAACTAAGCAATACAAGATGCATAAAGGATTAACATCACATGCAATTCATAATATGTGATATGATATGTCATTTCTTCTTTGTGCTTTCGATCTCCATCTTCAAGCACGAACATGATCTCCATCATCATCGGCATTGCATCAAGGTTAATGACGCTGCTCCATGGTTGTCGTCCACCAGCTTCAATTATTACAACTACTTTGAATAGACACGTGGGTCTTAACAGAAATTAAAGACAACCATATGGCTCCTGCCAGTTGCCAACTTACAATAAGGAACATTGCATACATCAAATATAATCACAATCATGGCCATATCACATCACAGCACACCCCTGCAAAACAAAGTTAGACGCCTCTAATTTCTTTTCATATTTTACATGGTTTGGGGCTTCCAATAAGTGTTGCTCTGACTTACGAACAAGAACCACAATGTTGATGTTTGAACTATCAAGTGCCCGTTGTAAATTGGATCTATACTATGATGGGAGAGACAGGCACCCGCAAAGCCACTTATGCAATACAAGTTGCATGTTGAGCGTGGAGCAAGTCTCATGAATGCTGTCATGTAAGGTTAGCCCGGGCCGCTTCATCCCATCATACCGCAAGATGCAAAGTACACAAGAAGCAATTTATAATAAAAACACAACCGCCCACAATGACCATTGTATTCTACTCGTGCAACAGATCTACATATAGACACGGCTCTGATACCACTGTAGGGGTTCGTAGCATGGAAAACAAAAATTTTCTACCGCATACAAACAAACAAGCCAAGATCTATCTACTAGATTATAGCAACGAGTTGATGAAATAACTCACCCTCGATGATTCCAAAGTGTTCAACGAGAGCGGATTCTCGTGGGTGATGTAGTCGTACTCTTGCCGATCTCAAGATCGCGTAGACGATCCTTCCGGCGCTGCGTTCCGGCAGCGCTTCCGCAGTCGGTCACACGTTCGGTACTCAACGAACACCTTCCTCTCCCTTGTTCCAGCAGGCAGCGGACGTTGTATCACTCTCCTCGCGATTCCGGCAGCACGACGGCGTGGTACCGAAAGTAGAGGGGAGATCTCGCAGGGCTTCGCCTTAAGCCGAAGCGAGTATGGTGGACTATGAGAGAGGACCTCGGTGATCTAGGGTTTAGAGGCACCAAGTAGAGGGAGCTAGGCCGGCGACTAGGGCAAGAAGAAGCCCCAACTCGGAGGCTTGGGAGAAACCCTTGGGCGGCGGCGGCGATTTGGTGGCCGGCGGCTAGGGTTAGGGTTTAGAGGGGCAAGGTGTAGATATTGGAGGGGCAGCCCTGCCCCTCCTTATATAGGTGGGAGGGTGCGGCCAAGGGGAGGGGAGTCCCTCCCCAACGCAGCCTCCTTGGCCAGCGGTGGAGGGAGAGGGACTTCCTCCCCAAGTAGGTTTCCTACTCTCCCTCCACCAAGCAAACTAGCCGTTTGACTTTTCAAATTGGCGTTTGACTTTTTCAAACTAGGATTTGATTTATCCCTTTATTTTGCTCAGCGATGACACCTAGTACATGATGCAACCATTCCAACTTGTTATGACACATTCATGTATCCTTATCCTCCAGTCTTGGGACATTCGAACCTTCTAGAACATTCCCGATGAAAACACCGGAACCATTCTCCAACCCCGAAATAGGACTTTCCTTATATGAATCTTATTCTCCGGACCATTCCGGATCTCCTCGTGATATCCCGGATCCCATCCGAGACTCCGAACAACATTTGGTCTCTTTACTCATCACTCCATAACTACTCAACAACGTCGAATCCTTAAGTGTGTCTCCCTACGGTTCGAGAATTATGCGGACATGATCGAGACACTTCTTCGAACAAAAACCAATAGAGGAACCTGGAAATTCATATGGCTCCCACATATTTTTACGATTACTTTGCGATCGAATGAACCACTTACATACGATACCAATTTCCCTTTGTCTCACGATAGTTTACTTATCCGAGGTTTTGATCGTCGGTATCTCTGCATACCTAGTTCAACCTCGTTATTGATAAGTATTCTTTTCTCGTTCCCGTGATATGTGATCCCTTGTGAACCAGTCACATGCTTGCAAGCTAATTGGATGACATTCCACCGAGAGGGCCCAGAATATATCTATCCGTCATATGGATGGACAAATCCCACTCTTGATCCATGTGTCTCAACCCATACTTTCCGAACACTCAATGCCACCTTTATAGCCACCCAGTTACGGTGTGGTTTTTGATGTCATCAAAGCATCCTTCCGGTGATGGTGATAAGCATGATCTCATGGTCGAAGGAATTAGGTTACTATGTATCAGAAAGCATATAGCAATTGAACTATTAAAATGACTTGATCTTTATGCTACGCTTATCTATAGGAGTATGTCCATCATACCATTCTCCTAACGATATGATCTTGTTGTTAATAACATCTCAATGTTCATGACAGGTAAACCACAATCATTTATTAACCAACAAGCTAGTATTATGAAGAGGCTTTACTAGGGACTCATATTTAGTTTACAAATCACACAAGTATTAATGTTTCCTTGTTAATACTATTATATCATGAATGTAAACATTTATCATAAACACAAAGATATAATAATAACTACATTTATTATTGCCTCTAGGGCATATCTCCAACATCCACTCACAAAAATCTCTTCAATTCCCTCCACTCAAAATTTCTATTAAATTTCCACCAAATTTAATGCAAACTCTCATTAAATAAAACTCCTTTTATTTATTCAGAAATTTGTCAATTACTTTATTGATAAACATTCACATATAACCCCTTGCTAGTATTTCATTTCACATGCAAAAACACTTTCTGCAATTTCACCCGAAAACCTGTTTCGGTATCTAGTGAAATAAATTCCTGCGCTTGTTATTATTTCCGGCATGAAACTTTTGCTCCAATTGGATGTCGGTGTCTCTTAAGTGTGTCACCCTACGGTTCGTGAATAATGCGGACATGATCGAGACCCCTCTCAGATCAATAATCAGAAGAGGGATCTGGAGACCCATACTAACTCCCACACATTCAATGATGACTTTCTTGTGATCGTCAGAACATTTTACACTAGTATCTTAATCCCTTTGTTTCACGATATATTACATGTCCGAGATTCGATCATCGGTATCTCCATACCTAGTTTGATCTTGTTACTCACATGCACTCTTTTCTCGTTCCTGTGATATAACATTCAAGTGATCAAAACACTTGATTGCAAGCTAACCAATGTGATATCACCAAGAGGGCCCAGAGTATATCTATCCGTCATCGGGATGAAAAAATTCCACTCTCGGTCCATGGGCCTCAACATACCACTTTATTAGTTCTGAACCCATCTTTATAATCAACATATTATGGTGTGATGTTTTATGATATCAAGAAACTCTTCCGGTGTTAGTGATTGACATGATCTCATGGTCTAAGGATTAGGATCACTTTGTAAGTTGTTATAGAAATATAAACTCAATGACTTTGATCGTAATGCTATACTTCAGATGAATGTTCATCACACCATTACACTAATGTTGTGATCTCATTAGTAACAACATCCAATGTCCATGATCAGGAAACCTTGATCATCTTGTTAATCAACGAGCTAGTTTATGAGAGAGGCATAACTAGGAACTTTAAGTTTGTTTATTAAACACACATGTATTAACGTTTCCGTATTAATACAATTATAGCATGCAAAATAAAAATCTATCATATACTTGGAATACACATAATAAACACTTTATTATTGCCTCTCAGGGCATATTCTCTTCAGTCTCCCACTTGCACTAGAGACAATAATCTAGTTACATAGTGATGAATCTAACGCCCATGGAGTTCTGGTGTTGATCATGTTTTTCTCTAGGCAGAGTTTTAGTTAACGGACTTGCTACATTGAGATCCGTGTGTACTTTACAAATCTGTATATCTCCATCCTTGACATGCTCGTGGATGGAGTGAAACCGGTGCTTAATATGCTTGGAATTCTTGTGAGACCTGGGTTATTTGGCATTAGCAATGGCACCATTGTTGTCACAATAGATCACCATTGGGTCCAACGCGCTCGCAACAACACCTAGTTCAGATATGAACTCCTTCATCCAAACCGCTTCCTGAGCCGCTTTCGAAGCAGCAACATATTCGGCCTCCGTTGTTGATCCCACAACCACATGTTGTTTGGAACTCCTCCAACTAACCACTCCGCCATTCATGAGAAATACGTATCCGGATTGAGACTTAGAGTCATCCGGATCAGTGTCAAAGCTTGCGTCAACATAACACTTAGCGACGAGCTCTTCTTCACCTCCGTACACAAGAAACATATCCTTAGTTCTTCGCAAGTACATAAGGATATTCTTGACCGCTATCAAGTGTTCCGAACCTGTATCCGATTGGTACCTACTAGTCAAACTAATAGCAAGTGCCACATCCGGTCTTGTACATAGCATGGCGTACATTATAGAGCCTATGGCTGAAGCATAGGGGACTTTGTCCATTATCTCTCTTTCTTTCGCCGTAGCCGGACTTTGAGTCTTACTAAATGTCTTTCCTTGCAACACAGGTAAGAACCCCTTCTTACTTCCGTCCATTTTAAACTTCTTTAAAATCTTATCAAGGTATGTACTTTGCGATAGACCTATTAGGCGCCTAGATCTATCTCTATAGATCTTTATGCCTAATATGTATGACCATCTAGGTCTTTCATTGAAAATTTGCTGTTTAAATAACTTTTAACACTGTTTAAAAGATCTATATCATTTCCGATCAATAATATGTCATCCACATATAATATTAGAAATGCCACATTGCTCCCACTCGCTTTCTTGTAAATACAAGACGCTACATACGTTTGGACAAATCGAAACTCTTTGATCACCTCATCAAAGCGGAGATTCCAACTTCGTGATGCTTGCTTCAGTCCATAGATGGATCGCTGAAGCTTGCACACCTTGTTAGCATCCTTAGGATCGACAAAACCCTTTAGTTGTATCATATACAACTCTTCTTTAATATTACCATTGAGAAACGCGGTTTTGACATCCATCTTCCATATCTCATAATCAAAATATGTAGCAATTCCTAACATAATCCTAACTTATTTTAGCATCGCTATGCGAGAGAATGTCTCATCGTAGTCAACTCCTTGAATTTGTCGAAACCCCTTTGCGATAAGTCGAGCTTTATAGACGGTCACATTACCATCAGCATCCGTTTTTCTTTTGAAGATCCATTTATTCTCCACGGCCTTTCAGTCGTGAGGTAAGTCCACCAAGTTCCAAACTTGATTTTCATACATGGATTCCATCTCGGATTTCATGGATTCTAAACATTTGTTGGAATCCGGGATCATCATCGCTTCATACGTCGCAGGGTCATCAATTTCATCAACCGTGAAATTCATAACCGGGTTTCCGTACAGCTCGGGAGCTGCACGCGTCCTGCTAGACCTGCGAGGTTCGGTATTACTCTCTTTCGGAGTTTCATGATCATTATCATTAGTTCCTTCTTCAAAAGTGAAGCCAACTCCGGAACAACTTTCGGCGCTGCGCTACTCGCCATACTTTGAAGATAAGGTTCAATAACCTCTTCGAGTTCTACCTTCCGACTACTCACACCTTTCGCGAGAAACTCTTTCTCTAGGAAGGATCCATTCTTGGCAACAAAAACCTTGCCCTCGGATCTGTGATAGAAGGAATACCCAATTGTTTCCTTAGGGTATCCTATGAAGACGCATTTTTCTGCTTTGGGTTCGAGTTTATCCGGTTGAAGTTTCTTCACACAAACATCACATCCCCAAACTTTAAGAAATGACATCTTAAGTTTGTTTCCAAACCACAATCCATACGGTGTCCTTTCAACGGATTTAGATGGTGCCCGATTTAAAGTGAATGCAGTAGTTTCTAGTGCATAACCCCAAAATGACAACGGCAAGTCCGTTAGGGACATCATAGATCGAACCATATCCAATAAAGTACGATTACGAAGTTCCTACACACCATTTCTCTGTGGTGTTCCGGCAGGTGTGAGTTGTGAAACAATTCCACGCTCTTTCATGTGAGTGCTAAACGCGTAACTTAGATACTCACCTCCATGGTCAGATCGTAGAAATTTGATCTTTCTTTTACGATGATTTTCCACTTCATTCTGAAATTCCTTGAACTTTTAAAAGGTTTCAGACTTGTGTTTCATCAAGTATATATAACCGTATCTACTCAAATAATCCGTGAAAGTAACAAAATGACGATATCCACCTAGTGCCGACACACTCATTGGACCACATACATCAGAATGTATGATTTCCAATAAGTCTGTCGCCCGTTCCATTAAACTGGAAAACGGCGTTCTAGTCATCTTGCCCATAAGACATGGCTCACATGTATCAAATGATTCGAAATCAAGTGATTCCAAAAGTCCATCAGAATGGAGCTTCTTCATGCGTTTAACGCCAATATGACCTAGACGGCAATGCCACATATATGCGGATATATCATCATTAAGTTTAATCCTTTTAGCATCAACATTGTGAATATGTGTAACATTATTATCGAGATCTAATAGAAATAAACCATTCATCATCGGTGCATGACCATAAAAGATTTCATTCATATAAATAGAACAACCATTGTTCTCGGATTTAAATCAATAACCACTTCGCATAAAAAACAATCCAGATACAATGTTCATGCTCAGTGCTAGCACCAGATAACAATTATTCAAGTTTATTACTAATCCCGACGGCAAGTGGAGAGGTAGCGTTCCGACGGCGATCACATCAACGCTTGATCCATTGCCGACAAGCATCTTGACCTCACCCCTTGATAGCGGACGCTTGTTTCGCAGCCCCTGATTCGAGTTATAAATATTACCAACTTAACCGGTATCAAATACCTAGGTGCTACTGCGAGCACTAGTCAAGTACACATCAATAACATGTATATCATATATACCTTTGTTTTCCTTGCCGGCCTTCTTGTTTGCCAAATACCACTACAAGGAATCTGGCAATATATGACCCTCCATTTTCGTCACAAAATCGTCATAGTAGTCTGTTTATGACGATTTTATGACGATTTTGAGATCGTCGAAAGCTGGGCGTCGCAAATGAACTATAACGACGTTATTGGTAAAATCGTCATAATCGCTATGACGATATTGGATCGTCATAACCGTTATGACGATCCAATATCGCCATAAGCGCCCAGCCCGACCACGCCGATCCTCGTGGCTTGTCCTACGTGGCAAAATTGTGACGAAATAAAATCGTCATGGTGCAAAATAAGCCCATCCATTTAGTTGGTACATATGGTGGAGCCAATAATTCAGCCTTGTATTTACTATGTCTTGGCCTTTTATGGTCCATTTCAATTTTGGGCCTTAGCCTTTTCGAGCCTTTTTCTATTCCGTTGGCTCATCTAAGGTCCATTTCTTCATGGGCTGGTCCTACCAGCTAGATGGGTCCCACTTGTCGACTATTCAATAAAATGATATTCCTTTTTCTTTGGTTCACTTGTCGGGTTTATTTCACCACAATCGTGACAATTAAACCACACATAATTTAGTCAAAACCAAAGAAATACATGAAATCCTTTTGATAACAACCATAAGTCTATTAGAATATTTCGGTTCAAATCCCATACATACAATAATAACTGCGCTATCAAAGTATTACACAAAATGGTCTTCAAGAAAGAGGCTACAACAGAATGAAGCCCAAATGGAGATCCCCAGGACCATATCCCTACACTAGGAATAATCGATCATCAGTTGAAGCATCATCAGAACCTCCCTCTCCACCAATGCCAAGGAAACATGCCTGACTACTCCCAGTGTGCACAACTCCCTCCCGCACCACGTCCCAGCAGATGGTCACATACCACCACTGGTCGAAGAACAAAGCCTTTGTCAGCATTCAACCATCCTGCATGATAACGACCACCAAAGGCAAATTATTCCATGGGTTTATTCTTTTACATGTGACCAAGATATGATGCCTAAACCTGGAGCAGCTAGCTAGGTGAATGCACACAGTACCAATACACAATGATCAATAGTTGAGGCAAAGCTATGAATTAAGTGAATTAACAACAGTTGATTGTACACAAGAATCAATATAAGCAGAATTGAGATAAATCTCTATAGAGTAATGACATAAGGCATATGTTATTTGAGCACATGAATCTTATCAGTAGAAGTCAAAAGCAGCATTATACACAACCATGTAGTTCCATGTGTAACTCGATGTATCAAGTAATTTAGCAAGATAATACACATTGTGCAAACAAAAAGCAAGCATATACTCTAAACTTTTCAAGCAATGCTAGGAATGCTCTGGTCATTTCATTTCAAGTCAAAAGATTCATGACCAAAGCATATATCTGGACATGAATAATTCAATCGCAAGTAGATAGTAAAATATCTTAAGTTACAGAATAACATTTATTAACCATCGCAAGTACATAGTCAAATATTCCACAAAAGGACGATCACTTATCAGTAGAACAAACATGAGTTTTCATTTTAAAGCATGCCTGTGAGAATTAGAGCAAATGTGCAGTAATATCTATAGATGTTAACTGTTGGTTTACAAACACAGTGCACAAGAAATATCACTGGCAGTTGGTTTACAAACCAAACAGGCAGAAAGGAAACATTCTATATGGCAAAAAGATAACTAACAAACCAAGATCTTAGCCTTCTCTTATGAACAAAAACTGGTGCTAGAGACACCTGGACAAGAACTAAGCACAATAGTAATAGAAAACATGTACCCTCATGTTTCCAATAAACTAGACAGTTCAATCTAAATGGCATTTGATAGGAATGGCTCCCACGACCTTGGAAGGAAAGAAGCATTGTATCAGTACACAATCCACAATGGACGTT
Source organism: Avena longiglumis (assembly GCA_030063025.1). Classification (NCBI taxonomy): domain Eukaryota; kingdom Viridiplantae; phylum Streptophyta; class Magnoliopsida; order Poales; family Poaceae; genus Avena; species Avena longiglumis. The sequence goes on from CP125975.1 coordinate 3,695,729, forward strand.
GTAGTATATGATGCAGAAATGTGTGGGGAGAGCTCACTTGGCATGGATGTCGAGGAACCTGGCAGAGCTTCCAGTAACGATTATGTCATAGGTGAGGGAGACCTTGAACCCCGCGGTGATTGCAAACCCGACGACGGCGATGATGATGGGATTGCTGTAGCGCTCCATCTGCTTGACGAGGTCGTTGATGTCGCCCTTAAAGATCTCCTATGATGCCTGCAGGTTCGTCTCGGAGCAGAAGATCTCCAACAAATGATATGTTTATGTTATCTATACTGTACCCATTTTATGCTATCTACTCAGGCAAAACAAACATGCACATATCCTAGGGATGGATCCCTGTGTAAGAAACGAAGAAGTATGATAGCACATTACCACACCCGAGCCAGTCCAAGTAGACCGTGGAGATGATGGCCATCTTCCACCAGCTAGTCGCTCTGGCGTCTCCCATGTCACATCCTCTGAACAGATGCACACCAAAGCAAATGAATCAGTTTGCATGAAGAAATAAAGCGAAGAAAGTACAGAGATGTCACTTATACATATGCATGAGAATCTATATATGCACTACTCCATGATCATGTGCCACTCCAATACAGAACATGTGCCACTCCTACTAATCAAAGAAATCTTCTATTGATAAAAGAAATCTGCTATTAGCGATAATGACAAGATAAGACTTGATCTGATAGCACAAGGCTTATCTCTACTATAACTAATTAATGACAATACAATTTTGGTCCAAGTTTGCAGCAAGCATTCTTCTACCACAAACACACAGGAACAAAACATGATGGTAAGCTTAGAGCAGCAGTTTAGCAAGAATAAATATATTTAGGGAATAGCTTTGACTTGGACACACACAACACGGCACCCATACACGTTTGCTTTTCAAACAAGATAAACACACACGACACGTTTTCTTTGACTTGGTCACCTATATGGAATCGGATAAACATCACGATTTTTTAGGTAGTAGAGATATATTAATGATCAAGATTTCAAGATCCCATTGGGACTACCATTAATAAAACCGAAACAATACACTCATATTGATCATATTGTAAACACACTTTAGATTTATCAAGATGGTAGTTGCACCAAATAAACATGTTCATGAGCCAAGACCTCCTTGAGTCCCCCGTCACGTGAAGCGGAGGGAGCCAAGAGGCCTCGAATTGTTATCTACACCATGGACAAGAAACTACTTCAGGATATTAAACTATATAGGCATAGACATGCATATACCAGGCAGCAGAAATTGGTCAACCAAGTGAAGATGAAATGAACAACAAGTCGTGCTTCAAAATGGTACCAGCCCATATTATAAGCAAATTACCAAGTTCCAAAGGCATTCTACAGATACAATAAACCTAATACAATAAACTAATCAGACACTAGCACTAATATTCTAGTGATACAAAAAACATGAAGTAGTAACATGGATGTACCATGACATAGCAGCAAATAGTGCAGCAAATAAACCTGATAATTTGACTAACCTACTACCACCATTATCCATTCAACTAATGGTATCCATCTAGTACTAGCTAGTGTGCACAAACAAAAACTGATGGTATCCATCTAGTATCAAGAGTGAGATTTGTCCGATTACTATTTTGTGCACTAGATATGCCTAACGGCGATGGTGCAATGGTACCTAGAAGCGTAGATAGGACTGTCATGATTCGAGACAGCAATCTATCCAGAAGTGTATAGCAGATATTACACTATACATGCATAGACATGTGTATACCAGATCGGAAGGATTTGGATATAATAAAAGCTGCACAAGGAACTTCTCAAGTGAAGGAACAAAGCAAGAACAACCAAGCAGATAAGAACAAGAAGTCTGCATGAAGCATCAAGGCAACAAAGTTAATCAATGGTACATCATCGTTATAGAAACTAGAGGATGCCCGCGATTGTCTGGAATTTATGCATGCTATAAAAGTATGGTCATGCATATATAAATAATTCGAGACAAGAATTGTAGACTATGAAGATAGTAAGAAGAATGATGTGTAAAAGAGACCTAACATTGGTAATGGGATCATTACAACCACGCATGAGACTCAAGGGGCAAACCAATGGAATAGCTACTGAGCATATGAGCCTTCTCTCCATACATCCAATACAATTTTAGAAGTGCAAAAAATATTATAGAAAAGCTATTTGAGTTTGATACATGAACGAACTGCCAAAAGGATATCAGCAGATGGTTTGAGAATAGAAGGATCAAGACTGGAAAGCAAAGCTTCGGGCTGACATTCCCATACTTCTGCTGAAGGCTCCTCCTTATATTTGCTAGAAATAACCAGGCAAACGACAAACATCATTATCTTGTTGCTACTACATGGCTTGACATAACATTTTGTATTCATCAAGATTGTTTAGGAAATAGGAAGGTGCATGCTATCAGGGTTAAAATGAAGTGAGGAGTGAGCACAGATACAAGATACATGATAGTCACAGTTCATCGATGTTGGGGTGATATATCTTATTGACAAAACGAATGGATGGATATCTGTAAGGATACGCATCAGGCAATTATACTCTAGCATTCCATACTCCTCCTTGATAGAGACCTAGTAAATTCCAGACATTATAATACAAATTAAGCAATGCAGTAGCTCGTCTTGGATTTTTTGGTATGAAAAAATTACCGAAGCTTAAAACAGCTAGTTACTAAGGGCATCATACAAAAAGGAAATTATGCCAGCGACACCAATTTTTGAAATCGATCCATTCACCGTCGTATCTAGATTTAGAAACCAAAAGCTAGGGACAGGACACTAACCGCTTATAGGGTACAGAATCGAATTGGCTGTGTGCATGAAGAAACATCTGTACTTTCGTTGGGCCTGCGGAACTCGACGAAGAACTCCTGCATCCTGACATTCACCATCTAGACCTTGTACTCTCTCCTCATCCTGCAAGGCACGGGAGAAATTCAGATCAGGGTGAGGGTTCCCCGATAAAATCCAAGAAAACGCGCGGATCTACGGGCGGCCGGCGCAGATCTGAGAAGGAGAGACAGAAGAGGCGTCGCGAAGCTCACCTTCGGAGATTGCGGTCTGGATCTCGGCGCACTTGACGACGACGTTGTGGTCGTTGAGGCCCTCCTCCTCCTCGATGAGGTAGTCCCCGTAGCCGTTCTTGCCGGCCCCCGAGGCGTTGGCGGCGACGGCGAAGACGATGCCGATGACTCCGGCGACGGGGATGAGCACCTGGGTGCCGAGCTCCCCGAGGATCGCCAAGGTGGGTCGCGATGTGGAGCGAGGGGATTAGGGTTTGGGTTCTGGCGAGGAGAGCGAGAGAGGAAGAAGTGGCGGGACCGGGTCAGCGGGGACTCGGGATTAGGGTTTGGGGAAATCCTCTCGACCGCGTTTTATCTGTGAGGGCATAGACATATACATATACAAAAAATACATATAGATATGCCACGTAGGCATAATTGCTGATGTGGCTATCCAGTCAATTGAATGTATCATATTTTAGACGATATGACGATTTAAATTGGTCATAACGGGGTATAGAATAAGGCTCTAAGTTGTATCCTAAAGGTTATGACGATTTCATATGCTGCAATTACGACGATTTTGACACAAATCGTCATAGTTCTATAGGATTTTGACCTCCCCAAACAGCCTACGACCATCTTGTGCCAAATCGTCATAAATCTATGACGATTTTATTTCCTGTCACAATGAGAAGGTCACAAGTTAACACATTTCTTGTAGTGTACTTGGGGCAGTTGCGCTTCCAGTGGCCAGTCCCCTTACAATAGTAGGACTCGGTATTAGACTTAGGTCCAACTCGGGGTTTCTTTTCAGGCACGTCAACTGGCTTGCCGCCCTTACTTCCCTTCCGTTTACCCTTCTTGTCTTTCTTGAAACTAGTGTTCTTATTGATCATCAACACTCGATGTTACTTCCTCATCTCCCCTTTTGCAGATTTAAGCATTGACAGAAGCTCGGGGAGAGACTTCTTCATGCCTTGCATATTATAGTTCATGACAAAGCTCTTATAGCAAGGTGGCAGTTACTACAGAACACGATGGATGCCTAAGTCAATGGGAATCGTTATTCCCAAGGACACAAGATTATCGGCGTAACACGACATCTTGAGTACATGCTCACTTACGGAGTTGTGCTCTTCCATCATGTAGCTAAAGAACTTTTCTGAAGCATTGTAGCTCTCTACAACAACATGTGTGTCGAAAATAATTTTCAACTCACCCATTGTATCAAATGCATTTCCGTTTTCGAAACGCTTTCGACGTTCTGGCTCTAGCCCATACAATATGCCGCAATGAACTAAGTTGTGGTCCTCCTGACGAGTCTGATGGACATTCTTCTCCTCATTAGGTGCATCATCAAAAGGTGGGGGGCCTAGCGGCGCTTCTAGCACATATTGCTTTTATGCAGCAGAGAGGAGAATCCTCAAATTCATGGCCCATTCGGTAAAGTTTCTACCGCTTGTTGCAAGTTTCTCTTTCTCCATGAACACATTGAGATTAAAATCAGGTGGTGCCATCTACAACAGAATTTGTAAAGTTTAGACTAAGTTTCCGATAGATTGAGTTAAACTAATCCATATTACGAGTGAACTCCCACTCAAAAATGACATCCCTCGTGCCTTTTTGGTGATTACATGAACCAAATCCACTACACCAAGTACGATCATCATGTGAGTCGGTGTAGCTTCAAAGGCGAGCATCAAATGGGCATCATATCTACTATATGACTCATGCTTTACCTTTCGGTCCGTGTTCCGAGGCCATGTCTGTACATGCTAGGCTCGCCAAGTTAGAACCTTAGTATTCGCGTGTGTAACTGTCTTACACCCGAAATATGGTCGTGGATCCAAGAACACCCGATCATCACGTGATGTCTTGGAGCGACAAAAACATAATCGGAGCATACTAAAGGAAAAACACATACTTATCTTGATATTTAAATGAGGGATCATATTATTATGCTAATAAAATGCCAAACAAGCAATATAAGATGCTATCAAACAACACATGTTTATAAGTGAAATGATACGGTTCCCGCATATGATCTCTATCATGTGTACCGTGGTATGATCACTATCATACCTTTATGTGTAAGGCCAAGGTCTATGGAACTTACACGTTATGTGTGTTGTAAGAGTATCATCTCATACTTCTACTTACAACATCACCATATCATAACACTATCCCAGCAACAACCTAAACTAGACGTCTCTAATTTATCCATTGCAAATTTTACGTGGCTTAGGGCTTTCGAAGATAGAACCGTTCTTACCTACGAACATGAACAACAACGAGGATAAACAAATTGTTGACAACTCGTTGAAAAATAGATGTTGAATATAGTAGGAGAGACAGACAACCGCTAGCCACTTATGCAAACTAGTTGCATGTCAATCATGGAATATGTCTCATGTGCGAGGACATGTAAAGTTTGTCCGGGCCGCTTCATCCCACTATGCCACCAATATCCAAAATTACAACTAAGAAGAAACAACATGATCATCATCGCCCACATACTCATATGTGCACTAGCAGTGTAAAGCATCTACACATAGAGCCGGCTCTGATACCCCTGTAGGGTTCACAACATAGAAAACAAAAAAAATCCTACGATGGGAACAACTATGTACCAAGATCTATCTACTAGATACAAACAACGGGCGGATATATATCCGTAGAGAACATACCCTTGAAGACCGACAAATCTTAACGAGTTAAACTCGTGGTTGATGTAGACGATCTCTTGCTGATCTCAAGATCGAGAGGAAGTCCTAGCGCCGCAAATCAGCAGCGCATCCGTGCTCGCACACACGTCCGAGGCACCGAGCAACCTCCACCTCCTCGCTCCAGCGATGAAGCGGAAGCACAACTATTTCTTGCCGAATAGCCACCGGGAACATGTATCTCGCTAGTCCAAGACCATGGGGGTAAATTCTAGAGGGGGAGAAAGATCCTTCACGAGGAGGTGTGAGTGAGAGAGAGGAGAGGGGGTGCCTTTTATAGGAGGAGGGGGGGACACCCAAGTGGGTGGCCTCCGGCCATGGGGGATGCCCCGTCCCCTCCTTCATTCATGTGGGTGGACACTCCACTCACAAAATCCCACACAAAATTTCTATTAAATTTCCACCAAATTTAATGCAAACTTTCATTAAATAAAACTCCTTTTATTTATTCAGAATTTTTTCAATTACATTCATGACAAAAATTCACATATAACCCCTTGCTAGTATTTTATTTCACATGCAAAAACACTTTCCGCAATTTCACCCGAAAACCTGTTTCGGTATCTAGTGAAATAAATTCCTGTGCTTGTTATTCTTTCCGGCATGAAACTTTTGTCCAATATGTCGGTGTCTCTTAAACGTGTCACCGTACGGTTCATGAATACTGTGGACATGATCGAGACCCCTCTCAGATTAATAATCAGAAGAGGGATCTAGAGACCCATACTGACTCACACACATTCAACGATGATTTTCTTGTGACCGTCGGAACCTTTTACGCTAGTATCTTAATCCCTTTGTTTCACGATATATTACATGTCCAAGATTCGATCATCGGTATCTCCATACCTAGTTTGATCTCGTTACTGACATGCACTCTTTTCTCGTTCCCGTGATATAACATTCTAGTGATCAAAACACTTGCTTGCAAGCTAACCAATGTGATAATAGAGAGAGGGCCCAGAGTATATCTATCCGTCATTGGGATGAAATAATCCACTCTCGACCCATGGGCCTCAACATAACACTTTATTAGTTCTGAACCCATCTTTATAATCACCCTATTATGGTGTGATGTTTGATGATATCAAGAAACTCTTCCGGTGTTAGTGATTGACATGATCTCATGGTCTAAGGATTAGGATCACTTCGTAAGTTGTTATAGCAATATAAACTCAATGACTTTGATCGTAATGCTATACTTCGGATGAATGTTCATCACACCATTAAACTAATGTTGTGATCTCGTTATTAACAACATCCAATGCCCATGATCAGGAAACCTTGATCATCTTGTTAATCAGCGAGCTAGTTTATGAGAGAGGCATAACTAGGAACTTTTTGTTTGTTTATTAAACACACATGTATTAACATGTCCGTATTAATACAATTATAGCATGCAAAATAAACATCTATCATATACTTGGAATACACATAATAAACACTTTATTATTGCCTCGCAGGGATTATTCCCTTCAACCTAATCCTTCGACCATGAGATCATGTTAATCTCCATCACCAGATGAGTACTTTGGTGACATCAAACGACACTTTCATAACTCGGTGGTTATAAGCATTGACTATTCTGAAAGTATGTCTTAAAGCGCATGGATCAAGAGTGGGATTTGTCCATCCATATGACGAATAGATATACTCCAGGCCCTCTCGGTGGAATGTCATCCAATTGGCTTGAAATCATGTGACTAATTCACAAGGGATGTCATATCACGGAACGAGTAAAGAATAATTATCGGTAACGAGGTTGACCTAGGTATGGAGATACTAACGATCAAATCTATCATGAATCAAGTAAAGTATCGCGCGACAACAGGAATCAGTATCACGCGACAACAGGAATCAGTATCGTATGTAAATGGTTCATTCTATCATGAAGTCACTGTTGAAATATGTGGGAGCCATATGGATTTCCAGATCCCTCTATTGGTTATTGACCGGAGAGGTGTCTCGATCATGTCTGCATAGTTGATGAACCATAGGGAGACACACTTAAGGAATCAATGTTGTTTAAGTAGATATGGAATATGAGTTGCAGACCAAATGTTGTTCGGAGTCTCGGATTGGATCCAGGACATCACGAGGAGATCCGGAATAATCCGGAGAATAAGATTCATATAAGGAAAGTGGTTTTTCGGGGTTCGGAAAAGTTTCGGTGTTTTGACCGGATACTTCTAGAATGTTCTAGAGGAACCACAAGTGGTTCCACCACCCCGGGAGGGTGTCACTTGGGCTCCGCCATTCCCTAGAGGCTAGCCGCACCAAGCCCTAAAGAGCCAGCCGGCCAACACTAGTAAAAGGTTGAAACCCTAGTTTCAATAGTCAAATCCAAGTTTCAAAAGTCAAATTCTAGTTTTGGTAAGAGGGAAGACATGGAGGGAAAGTTTCCAACTCTTCCCCTTGGTGGCCGAGTTGGGGAGGACACGTCTAGGGCTGGAAACCCTTGGTAGGCCGCTGTTATCGCCATATTTTGGCCAAAGGAGGAGGTGGGCCACAATTAAGATGGGCTTGGAAGATACATATATGCAACGTGTGGTTGAATCGGCCTTGTGCGTAGATTTGGGCTAAATTGCCCGTGTATCTGTATATTGTAGTAGGTTCCGTTTCGGTTTAAGTAAGAGATAGAGTTGTAGAGTTATTCCAAAGATAGAAAGTCTCCGGACTATAAATATGTACCTAAGGTTATTGAGAAAAAGAGGACAATCACGTTCACAACAAACACAATCTCAAGCGCCATACCCCTTGTTTCTAGGGTTTCTTTCGGGTAAGTGTCATGCTTCCTAGATTGCATCTTGCGATCTAGGCAGTATCTGCTTATGCGTTATTTGGTGTTACTCGTACTGAAGCCTTGTTGATGGCGAGTAATACTATTATCATAGATTTGTTGAGGCTAGCATCGGTACCTTTTTACTATGATTGTTTAGTTATGCTGCCTCTAGTTATCTCGCTGCCTTTACACCTTTTACCGGGTGTAAGGGTAGCATCTTGCTTGATCTTTATTCAGTTGATTTGATCTGTTGTAGTGGTGCCTTGTTTTCCATGGTTTAGTTTGATATCTACGTAGTCAGGCCTTGCAAACGGGTTGAACGATCCAGTAGTACGTGAGGATATGGTTTGCTAGTTCGAGAGGAGTTGTTCCGGGAATTGACTTTATGTCGGTTGTTAGGCCTTCTCTAGGGTTAGTTTTCTATCATCTTTTGTATCTACCAGGCTCAATTACGTGTAGGACGTTCCAATTACGTGGTGAAAACGTTAGAATGTCGTAGATCGATTTAACTTGTAATGATGAAGCAAAACCCCATGTTATCGTAGATCTAATGCAGAACCATGGGTTAATCGGCTCCAGGAGCCGATTCACAGGGAAACCTGGGAGCCGGTTACGGCTCGAATTTTACGTATACTTGTTTACCATGCAGGAAACTGATCGAAGCAATCCATCACCTTCCTGACCAGGTATAGGTCAGGTGGCACGCCCTTGAACCAAGCCAGGACGTGTCTGGGAGTTTTGCGGCCGTTGCCCGAGGGACCGAGGCCCACCAGTTCTGGAGCCTCCGGCTCTTCGTGTTGCTCGTCGCTGCTCGCCGGTGGGTTTTGACAGGCAACACATTCTGGCACGCCCGGTGGGACTTTCAATAGCATCTGCATCAACATCCGACGCTGAGATGGGGGACAGACCGGTCACGTACGAGGAGCTGCCTGAGGAGCACAAGGCGAACTATGATGACATCAAAGCTCTCTTCGAAGCCGATCTCATCGGCTCTTTTGAGAGGACTCGTAAGCATGGCATCAGGTGGAAAGGGTTCTCACCCGAGGGTGCTCTTGATGAGGTGAATCTGTCTGTTCCTTCAGAGGAGCGCACCAGAGCTCTGCGACAGGAAGTCAACTATATGGTGGCTCATTCTCTTCACCGCCATTCTGAGAGCCTGGTAAACGCTTTCGAGCGCATCGCGGTTCGCGTAGTCCAGGAGATCATGAAACATCAGTACTCTCCGTCGGGGCCTACTTTAGGGACTCACCAGGGAGAAAGACCGCTCCAGACAGCGACAGCCATTCACACTTGCAGCTCCGGAGCCACCAGGCAGCGGCGTCGTCTAAGGTCGGAGGTGACCCAGCGATTGCGTTCCTGTTTGAACCACAGGCCTACTTTAGGGACTCACCAGGAGAAAGACCGCTCTGCACCAGGCGACAATGCCATTCACACTTGCAGCTCCGAGCCACCAGGGCAGCGTCACGTCGTCTACAAGGTCGGAGGTGACCCAGCGATTGCCGGTTCTGTTTGAACCACCTAAGAAATCCCACATGGATATGTGTGCACCTACGTCTTGGATCGCAATAACTGGACAAGACGAACCAGATTGCAAACCGCAGGGATTTACAGGCAGGAGTTCTGGAGCAGGGCCGGGGCGGTATTCTGGAGTAGGGTGTGCAGGATGGGCCGACAAACAGGCGTGGCTAGCCAAGTATGCCACCGAGCGAGTCATGAGAATTTATCCCCTGCAGCTCAACAAAGGAACAAATCCGTACCATCTTGAGAGACCAGTTCAAGCGTCAAGAGAAGGATAATCGGCTATTCAAGCCGCACCCCAACGAAGTTTGATCGATTCCGCCGCCGCCCAAGTATCGGCTCCCGAGTTCTCAAGGTTTAGCGGATCGGAAGGGTCGAGCTCGATCGAGCACGTGAGCCGATACACGCGATTAGGCATGATTTCAGCATCGGATCGATTGCGTAAGGTTCTTTGCTCAATCTCTGACAGGACCAGCTTTTGGGTGGTACACCTCGTTGCCACCTGATTCGATCCAGACCTGGAAGCAACTGGAAGAACAGTTCCACATTCAGTATCATTCAGAAGCTACCGAGGCTGGCATTGCATCTAGCACAAGTGCGGCAAAGCGGGAGAAACGGTAGCGAGTACATCCAGGCTTTGGACTGTCAAGAACCGATGTTATTCGCTCGTTTAATCGAGAAAGAAGCGCCGAGCTAACAGTGTTGGGTCTCTCAGCACCTATCAAGGATCTGGCTTTCCAAGTAGAGTACAATTCATTGGCGCACATGGCCCAGAAACTGACGATGTATGAACAGCGCCACCCTGAGTTGTACCAAGACAAGTTCAAACGTCCGATAGGCCTGGTCGATACAGAAGAAGAGGATCCTACACAAGACCAGGAGGTGGCCGTGGCTGAATGGGCTCGGGGGGCAGATCCTGTGTCCTGCAAATGGGTGAAGCAGCAAGGGCCTGCAAAAGGGTTCGACTTCGATGTGAGCAAAGCTGAGCAGATATTCGATTTACTGTTGAAGGAAAAACAGCTAAAGTTACCCGAAGGCCATAAAATCCCTACGGCTCAAGAGATGAACGGGAGACCATACTGCAAGTGGCATCACTCGTTCACCCACACCACCAATGACTGCAAAGAGCTACGTCGCCAGATCCAAACGGCGATAGAACAGGGCCTTCTGATCCTTGGGCAATTCGCCATGAAAGTAGACACAAACCCATTTCCCGGCGTCAACCTGGTAGAGCACAGCCACTCCACGAGGCGTCAATTGGATTTCTCGTTCGATGTCAATATGGCAGGACCTGTGTAGCACCATGGCACATACAAGGAGGAAGGCGATCGCTCTCGAGGCAAAGAAAGAGAAGAGGCTGGTCCACGTGACCGGCCCTGGTACGATGACAGGCGGTATTTAACTAAGGAGCAGGTGAGAAGCGTGCGATATCAGAAGCCACGCTCCACGCATCTCCTTAACAAGTATGAGCGTCAGTATGACCGACATCGCCGGCGCGATGGAGACGATGAAGGATATGAGCACCTCGCTAGGGGAACGTCAAAATAAAAGGAGGGCGTAGACAAACATTGGGATTGTCCTTTCTTCAAGTATTGCTGGGATGCGGGAATGCGCCGATTGCCTACAATCGATAACTGCTCGGAATGTGGACAGCAGAAGGAGGACACGGGGCCAGTTTCAGTGTTCAAGCGTCTAGGGCCTCTCCCACCTCAGAGCCGACACAGGGAGTCCGCTCGAGCAAAGGACCTCGAGGAGCCAATGGATGACAAAGAAGAAGACAGATATCACCGTCCAAGGTGGTGTCCCGATGGACTCAGACACACCCAAAAGCGTAGAGTTCAGCGGCTGCGTAACTTGGAGGAAGCCGAAGCGCAGTACCTCCACGCTTTAAGGAAAGCACGGCCCGATCTGGCCGTTAAAATCCGACAGACCTTGGAAACGGAAGACCGCCCGAAAAGGAAAGAGTGGCGCCCCAAACCGGTAAGAGCCGATGCGAAGACATCGGCTGGCACAAACATGGTGTTCATACTTCCGTCAGAGTTTTGCGCTCCAAGGACCAACGAGCTACCAGTGGCACAGTTTGACTGCGGCCCACGGCCGGTTATCTTTCAAAAGCCACGTGCGAAGGGCTACAAACATCTGAAAGCCCTGTACCTGCGAGGTTACATCAATGGGCAGCCTGTCAGCAAGATGTTGGTTGACACCGGAGCGGCGGTCAATATAATGCCATACTCCATGCTACGGCGCTTGGGACGCCCACCGCAGATCCGATCAAAACCAACGCCACGTTAAGCGATTTCAACGGCCAACCTTCGAAACGCAAGGCGTCAATGTGGATCCGACCGCGCGTAAAAACCATCCCTACGCCATTCTTCGTCAGGACAGCAAAAGCACCTACGCTGTCTTGCTAGGGAGAGATTGATTCACGCCAATCGCTGCATTCCATCCACGATGCACCGGTTTAACAAGTGGGATGGAGATGAAGTGGAGGTCATCCATGCATTATTCGATCGAGATCTCCATAGCCGCATGAACATCCGGGAAGCGAAGACCAAGAGCCGATCTCGAATCGCCTAGATGGCTGTGAGCGCATTGAAGCTACAAAACGGGTCGCTGGTCTTATCCAATCGCCCGACAGAGTAGCAAAGTCCACGATCAGGTGGTATGGCCGATCCTCGCGATCGCCACAAAAAATAAAAAGCAGTAATCTTACGACAAGCAGATCATGCAGTCGTAGTAGGGAGATTCCCTGCCATTGTAAAGCACAAATAAGGTGTAAACCGTCCGTGACTAATGCAATCAAATAGGGGGCCGATTTAGGCAATCGGCCCAAATTATTGTTGTTATCCTCACCAACTGTTTGCCCTGTGTTTAGCATCGATTTAACAGGTGACGGAAAGCTAGGGTATGGGTTTACATCCACTGATGAGCTAGAGGAGATCGACATCGGTCCTGGGGATAAGCCACGACCAACATTTATCGCCAAAGTTAGATCCGAATTTCGGGTCCAATGATAGCTTTGTTAAAAGAATATCCAGATCGCTGCTTTGCCGACTATACAGAGATGCCCGGTTAGACAGAGCATCATTGAGCATCGACTCGCTTAAAGGATTTCGGACATTCCAGCAGCGAGCACGACAGATGAAGGCCGAAATTTTGGAAGAAGTCAAGAAGGAGGTCGAGAAAATGTTGACAGCCAAGTTAATCAGGCCATGCAGGTATGATGGGTGGATTTCTCGTATCGTACCTGTAGAGAAAAAGGATGGCCGCTGGCGTGTTGCCATAGATTTTCGGGATCTCAATAGAGCTACCCCAAAGGATGAATATCCGATGCCGGTAGCAGAGACATTAATCAACGCAGCGGCTGGTCACAAGATCTTGAGCTTCATGGATGGCAATGCCGATTACAACCAAATTTTTATGGCTCCAGAAGACATACACAAGACTGCATTCAGAGTCCCAAGTTCGGTGGGGTTGTTTGAATATGTAGTCATGACGTTTGGACTGAAGAATGCCGGCGTCACGTACCAAAGAGCCATGAATTACATTTTCCATGATCTGATCGGCAAACTGGTGGAAATTTACATCCATGACGTGGTGGTCAAGTCTGCTTCAGTACAAGGACACTTGGACGATCTGCAACGCGTCCTGGACCGAACAAGAAAATTCGGCTCTGGATGAATCCAAAAAGTGTGCCTTGGTGTGGCGGTTAGTTCTTGGGTTTCTTGGTCCATGAACGCTGAATTGAGATTGGCCGAAAAGTCGTGAGGCGGTCGAACAATGAAGCCACCTACCACGAAGAAAGAACCGTAGTCCCTCATCGGCAAGATCAACCGTCGGAAGATTCATCTCCAATCTGTCGGAAAGAATAGAGCCGTTCATGGGATGGTGAAAATTAAATCGACGAGGAATTCCGCTGGGCGACAACAACGAGCCTTCGAGATCAAAGAATATCCGAAGCCGCGGTGTTGGGTCCGCCCCACGGATAGGCCGTTCTACATTTACTTGTCGATGGTACCGTCCATCGCCTCGGTGGTAGTGCAAGTTTATGATGGTGGAGCGAGTCGTGTTTTACATAAGCGAAGGATCTTTGGATGCAGAGACAAGGTATCCTGAGATCGATAAGTTGTGCCTCTGCCTGTTTTTCACCTGCACCAAGCTGCGCCACATCTTGCTCTCAGCGGAGATTATCATTATCTGCAAGTCAGATGTCATAAAACACATGCTGTCGGCTCCTATGTTGAAAGGCCGACTGGGCAAATGGATGTTTGCATTATCGGAATTTGACATCCGGTATCAACCCGCGAAAGCGGTTAAGGGTCAGGCATTGGCCGACCTTATCGCTGAAAGGATCAACACTAATATAGCAGCACTGTCTATACGAGCGTGGGCTATGTTTTTCGATGGATCGGTTTGTGACGATGGTTGCGGCATCGGCATGCTACTCGTGTCGCCCCGGGGGGCAACATTTTCCTTCTCCATCAGGTTATCTACCCCTCGCACCAACAACGTCGCTGAGTATGAGGCGATACGCAAGGGAATGGAGTTGCTCATCGAAGCTGGAGGCGAGCGGTGGAAATTTTGGAGACTCCAAGTTGGTGATTTCCCAACTCACGGAGGAATACAAGTGTGAGAGCGAGTCGCTCTTCCCATTATGGCTGCAATGACGTGAGCTGATGGCAGTTCGGTACATAAACTTCACCGGATCCCGCGATCGCAGAATACCGAGGCGAATGATCTTGCACAAATGGCTTGGGCTACAAGGACGTGGCGGGAGCCGATGTTCGGTACAGTTCTGAAACAGAGATCGAGAGCCGATATCTTCAATTACTTGAAGGATTCGCCTGGGCACCTAAACGGATAAGGTACAAGGCCATGAAGTATGTGCTTATTGGGGACGACATGTTTTAGAGGACTCTGGAGGGTTATTGCTCAAATGTCCGGGGCAACCGAGGCCAATCGGCTCCTACACGAGGTACAAGGCGCTGTGGAACTCACCAATCGTCTCACAAGATGAAATGGTTGATCGAGCGATCGTGGTTTTATTGGCCCACCATGCTTGAGGACTGTTTCAAGTACTACAAAGGGTGTCAAGCATGTCAGAAATTTGGGAAAATTCAGATGGTACCCGCGTCAGCAATGAACCCCATCATCAAGCCTTGGCCATTCCGAGGTTGGGGCATGGATATGATTGGCAAGATCAATCCTCCATCAAGCAAAGGCCACATGTGGATTTTGGCCATTACTGATTATTTCACTAAATGGGTGGAAGCTGTCCCTATGAAGTCAGTGAACTCAAAGGATGTTATCAATTTTGTGAAAGAACATGTCATTCATAGATTCGGGATTCCCCAAACTATCACGACCGATGGAGGTTCGGTCTTCATTTCTCACGAGTTTAGAAAGTTACGTGAGGATACGGGATTAGTGATTCGATCATCTCCATACTATGCTCAAGCAAATGGGCAAGCTAGCGTCAACGAGCCTTATCAAGCTGATCTAGAGGAAAGTCGATGAGAAACCTAGGCGTTGTACGAGGTTTGTCGAGGCTTTATGGGCTTATCGCATGTCATGCCATGGGCGATAAAAACCTCGCCATACCATCTAGTCTATGGACAAGAAGCCATGTTGCCCTGGGAGATTACGGCTGGATCGAGACGTGTCACTTTTCAGAACGATCTAACAACTGAAGAATATGCGGCTTTAATGAGTGACAGTGTTGAGGATTTAACTGAGCTTAGGCTGTGGTCGCTCGAGAAAATCAAAGAGAACAAGGCCAAGTTAGCTCGTGCATATAATAAGAAGGTGAGACCAAAGGAGTTCCACGTTGGCGATCTGGTATGGGAAGCTGTATTGCCATTGGGGACTAAGGATGCAGCATATGGTAAATGGTCTCCAAATTGGCACGGGCCATACAGGGTCGATCAAGTTTTAAGAGGGAACGCGTACATGCTTAAGGAGCTGGACGGCGTGAAATTCCCAGTGGCTGTCAACGGTCAACATCTCAAGAAATATTTCCCAAGCATGTGGGATGATGGACAGTGAAAGGTGGGGGCCGATACACGAAATCGGCCAAATAAAAAAATTTATATATAGCCGATGCACAGTCATCGAATCTAGAGGTTCAAACTGTTACAAGCAGGTGCCAGTTTACATGAACGAGCTACTGAAGAAATGCCTCGAAGGCGTGGAGGGCGTCAGCACGGACACGATCCACCTCGGCGATCTCGGCTTCGTCATATTCGTCCTTGCCCGTCACTAGCAGCTTGTTCAGGGCACGTATTTCTGCCAAATCGGTCTTCAGTTGAGCTTTGAGGCCTTCTGCTTCGTCTTTGGAGCGGGCGATGGATGCTTCCTTGTCACAAATGAGTTGTTTAGTCGCCCGGACCTTCTCTTCAAGATCTTCCAACTCCTTTTTTAAGGATGCGAGCTCGGCGGTACTAACAGAGGTGTCAGTTTTGGCATCCAGAGACGCCTTTTTCTCGTTGAGCTGCTGACATCTGTCTGCAATATTGGCCTTCAGCGGAAGTTGGGCGCGGCGCAGATTGATCCTTTCACGAGCTAACTTCACCCTTGACCCGTAGAAAGACAGAGTTACAAGCCAAAGCTTCACCGCAATGCTCTGGAGTTGGTCCTTGATTTCGGCAAGAACGCTCTTCACCTCCTCAGAACCCTCGATCAACTCCTCGATCGGGGAGGACAGCAAGGCTTTAAGACGCTGGAATTGAGGTAGAACAACCTTGGCTCGTGGTTCATCGTTGGCAGAGGGAGTTGGTTAGATGGATTCAGGGTCGAACGTCAGAAGACCTGAAATATCACAACCCTGGCAGCCCGAAAAGGCGTCAGTATGCGTCCAACATGTAAGGATGAGCCGAAAGAAGCTAACGTACCTCTCCTAAGATCGAGGGATAGCGATGATGGGAGACAATCGGCTTGTGTGTGGTTGCTGGGGCTTGGCCAAAGTGGTAGCCGTGTCATCGCACCTTGAGGATTGCTCGATCCGGCTTGGCTAAAGGCATCGGCACGGCCCGGCCTTCCACTAAGCGTCGTCAGCATGAAAGGTGCTTAGCGATGCAAATGGTGATGAATCGGCGGATGAAGAAACAAGTGGAAAGAGCATGAAGGGTGATGACCTTTGAAACCTCTTGGCTCGGCGAAGAAGTTTGAGTCCCTTGAGAGCCGCTTAGGCTCACGGTGGCCCCGCCTCGGTGGTGCTCGGGGCGAGGTTCGAGAACCGACCTTTTCTCGAAGCCGATGGTGGTGGTAAATCGGCTGGCTCGGTGTGATGGTCCTCTCGAGTCTGTTGGGCCCAATTCTCCTCGATTGGATTGAGTGTCCTCATGGAGGTGTCTTCGGAAGCCTGTAAGAAAGGAGAACTAGTAAGCACGAGGAGATTTGCAAGGGTGAGAAAGATCGACCAAGGCATGGATCAGCATACATGCGAACTTTCTGGAGAAGGGCTCCGGCACCTCAAGGTCTTCCTGGCAGCTACCTTCCTCACCATCGTTCTTGTTTTAGTTGGAACTCGAGGGGCAGCTGACTTAGAAGTTGCTTGGTTCTTGGAAGCCGATTGTGGTGATATCGGCTGGTTCTGCATCATGACCTTTTTCAAAGGTGGTAAGTTTTTGCAAAAAAGAACCACAGGAGCTGGTCACTGTGCGTAGGTTCAGAACCAAAAAAGAACTCGAAGGGGGAGCCATCACTGTGCGTAGGTTCAGGACCATCTTGTTGCTGCAAAGAGAGAGAGTGGGTTAGTAGAAGAATCATTTGTGAGCTGCATCAAGAAAATTTACAAGTAATGGTACCTGTTCTACAGGGATATCATAGTCAGCATCGAGCTGTTTCAGCAACGGTCCCAGAGCTCTCCTGAAGGCATGAGTCTTCCACATCAACCACTAGTTTTCAAAACCATCGGTTGATGAAGCGAAGGTGAGGTCGTTAGGAATTGGGATGGTCAGAGCATCGAAGAAGGAATAACACCTTTGACTGGTGAGAGGATCGGGCAGGTCGGCTCTGCTCTCTGTAAGATGGTGGAGAAAGAAATGGGGAGGTACTTGTCCAAGGCCAAATTGCCGAGCCACTACGACCGGCTGGTAGAATTCATACCCAGGCTTGATTATTCTGTTGGATGTACTCATACCAACTGGAAGGAAACAGGGACGGATCACAGTGGAAAAGAGATGCCGAGTGCTGGTGTCATCGGCAAAGTTGTCTAGCCTGAAGGAGATTGGATTTTCAAAATGTTCTGATTCTTCCATGTAAGGAAAGAAGATAGGGTTGTCCAGGCCTTGAAAGAAGGTGCTGAACCACTTGGATGCTTCCTGAGGGATCAGTTTACTACCTCGCAGTCTATACAAAGCTTGGCCGTAGCTGGTGCATCGGATCTGCTTCCCTTTGACATCTGGAAAGGTGCAACTCGCCAAAAGGGGGAAGTTTGGGACGTGGTTTTTAAAATACAGCTGAGCCCATAGCTGAATGAACCACCAAGGACCTCTGTTTTTTGCTATGCCAGAGAACAGTTTGACAGACATCAACTGGAGATATCGATAGACCTCTCCAAGGAACAGTTTGCCGATGCCAAGTTGAGTGCCTTTGGCAAGTTCGTAGGCCAATGAGAGATAATTCTTGGTTGGAGCAAGGGAAGTGCCATAGAATATGAAATGTTCCAGCCAGAAGTTGAGAAAGGCTGTATGTTCTTTCTGTGTGACAGGGCCTTTGGTTTTCATATGGCGTTGGAGGTAGGCACCCCAGTTCGTGCAGTCTGTTTTGGAAGACAGCTTGTAGGGGACCTTGGTCAGCGTAAAAGCAGAGGGGCTGGGTGATGTAACATCCAGACCAGTAATCATCACCACGTCTAACAGGGTTGGTGACATGGGGCCATGACCGAACATGAAGCAGTTCAGAGCGTCAGACCAGAAGTAGCCGATGGTTTTTAGAAGATTTTCATGTTTCTCAAGGGGAGACAATGACAAATGCAAGGCATCGGCTATTCCCGTGGTTTCCCATTGGGATTGGTAAGCTCTAGCTACCCTGCTGAACCAAGAGACCCAATGTTCAGGGGGATTAGGCCAGGCTCGTAGGCAATCGGCTCAAGAGTTCAAATCTAGGTCTTGGCTTACGAAGGGGATTCTGTTTGCTTCGCAAGAGATCAGATGGGCAGGACTAGATTCTATACGGGGGACAAGACAGAGAGAATTTGGGAGAGAAGGATGCGGCAGCAGAATGTCTGAAACCTAAAAAATTTAATGGTGGAATAAAGCATTAATTCAGGTGTTTGCCATTAATTCTAGCACCGTGTTCAGACTGCGAGGAGTAGGCGTACCTTCAGACCGGAGACCGCTGGGTTGGTGTTGGATGATTCCGCCATCTAGTTTGCCGGCGGAGATGGATCTATGCAGTTGGGGATCGAGGGTTCTTGTCGCTGTGAGCTCGATCTGGTCGGTGAGCAATTGGAGATCTGGGTCGCCCTTTTTTGAAGAGGGTCGCAGGCTACCGTTTGAAACTGGGAAGTGGCCGCTCAGATTTGTCTAAGTTTGCGACCAAAATTGACCTTGTCAACGTTTTCCGGGAAAGCCGATGTTTTACCATCGGCTCTTTGAGCTTTGACTTGGTTGACTGTATGAGCGCAGTGTGGTGAAAGCCGATACAGTACTATCGGCTTCTGGAGCATTGACCTATTTTGACTATCGACAAAATCAAATTGGAAAAGCAATCTTTGTTGATTCAAAAGACGGTTATTTACAATGGAGCCGATTGCTTACAAAAGGAGATCTACTACTAAGTACTACTACTACTAGTTCCTAATCTAGAGGCCGGTGTCGTCGCCGCTGTCCTCGCCGTCGTCTTGTTCGCTGTCATCGCCACGCCGCGGCGTCGTCTTATTTCTTCTTCTTTGAAGATGTCAGCGGGGGCCTCCTCGTCCTCGTCATCGTCTTCGGTGTCCTCGCTGGACCCGGCGCATAAGCACTTCACCGGCGGGTATTCATCGGAGGAGGTGTCCTCCTCCGAATCCTCCTCCTCGTCGGAGGATTCGACGCCATCCCAGGACCAGGCGTCGTCGGAGCTCTCCACCTCCAGTTCCCCGTCAACAAGGAACTGGAGGCCCTCCTCGCCGTCGGTCAGGGACTCGTCGTCCTCCGACCAGACGGCGAAGTTCCAGTCCCTCTCGTCCCACCATTGTGGGGCGAGAGCCTCGTACGCCGCCATTGGCGGGTGCTCCGGCGTCGGCTCTCGGTCGCTCATCGTGTTGGAAGACTGGGAGGAAAGGGCGGATGATTTGGAGGAAGAAGAGGCGGCCATGGCGGAGGAAGAGGGTTTTTTCGGCGGAGGAAGAGGGTTTTTTGGCTACTGGAGGAAGATGGGGCTGCAAACTGCTCAGATGAATTTAAATAAGGGGAATAGTGGGAGGTGGTTCAATGCCATAGCGGTTTCCCAGAATGCGGTGCCAAAATTGTCAAATCATGCACTGCGGAGAAGTTGAGAAGACAGGGCATCATGATGAGGGGGTGGCGTGACGATTCTGCTCTGCAACGTGTAACCCGATGTAAAAAAAAGGGGGGAAGAAAAAACATCAACAGAGTGGTTTTGGAATTATTATTGCCAAAACCAGGGGGGCATGTGTTATCGCCATATTTTGGCCAAAGGAGGAGGTGGGCCGCAATTAAGATGGGCTTGGAAGATACATATATGCAACGTGTGGTTGAATCGGCCTTGTGCGTAGATTTGGGCTAAATTGCCCGTGTATCTGTATATTGTAGTAGGTTCCGTTTCGGTTTAAGTAAGAGATAGAGTTGTAGAGTTATTCCAAAGATAGAAAGTCTCCGGACTATAAATATGTACCTAAGGTTATTGAGAAAAAGAGGACAATCACGTTCACAACAAACACAATATCGGCGCATCGCCACCCCTTGTTTCTAGGGTTTCTTACGGATAAGTGTCATGCTGCCTAGATCGAATCTTGCGATCTAGGCAGTATCTGCTTATGCGTTATTTGGTGTTACTCGTACTGAAGCCTTGTTGATGGCAAGTAATACTATTATCATAGATTTGTTGAGGCTAGCATCGGTACCTTTTTACTATGATTGTTTAGTTATGCTGCCTCTAGTTATCTCGCTGCCTTTACACCTTTTCCCGGTTGTAAGGGTAGCATCTTGCTTGATCTTTATTCAGTTGATTTGTTCTGTTGTAGTGGTGCCTTGTTTTCCAAGGTTTAGTTTGATATCTACGTAGTCAGGCCTTGCAAACGGGTTGAACGATCCAGTAGTACGTGAGGATATGGTTTGCTAGTTCGAGAGGAGTTGTTCCGGGAATTGACTTTACGTCGGTTGTTAGGCCTTCTCTAGGGTTAGTTTTCTATCATCTTTTGTATCTACCAGGCTCAATTACGTGTAGGACGTTCCAATTACGTGGTGAAAACGTTAGAATGTCGTAGATCGATTTAACTTGTAATGATGAAGCAAAACCCCATGTTATCGTAGATCTAATGCAGAACCATGGGTTAATCGGCTCCAGGAGCCGATTCACGAGAAACACAGGAGCGATTCGGCTCGAATTTTACGTATACTTGTTTACCATGCAGAAACTGATCAAGCAATCCATCACCTTCGACCAGGTATAGGTCGGTGGCATATGAACCAAGCCAGGACGTGTGCCGGAGTTTTGCGGGCCGTTGCCCGAGGGACCAGGGCCCACCAGCAGTTCTGGGAGCCTCCCGGCTCTTCGTGTTGCTCGTCGCTGCTCGCCGGTGGGTTTTGACAGGCAACAGCCGCCCCCACGTATATAAGGAGGGTGGGGGCATACCCCCACACGCCCTTGCCCTTGTCCTTGGTGTTGGAGATATGCCCTAGAGGAAATAATAAATTTAGTTATTATTATATCTTTGTGTTTATGATAAATGTTTACATTCATGCTATAATAGTATTAACAAGGAAACATTAATACTTGTGTGATTTGTAAACTTAAATTGAAGTCCCTAGTAAATCCTCTATATAATACTAGCTTGTTGGTTAATAAATGATTGTGGTTTCCCTATCATCAACATTGAGATGTTATTAACAACAAGATCATATCGTTAGGAGAATGATATGGTGGACATACTCCTATAGATAAGCATAGCATAAAGATCAAGTCATTTTAATAGTTCAATTGCTATATGCTTTCTGATACATAGTAACCTAATTCCTTAGACCATGAGATCATGCATATCACCTTCACCGGAAGGATGCTTTGATGACATCAAACACCACACCGTAACTGGGTGGCTATAAAGGTGGCATTGAGTGTTCGGAAAGTATTGGTTGAGACACATGGATCAAGAGTGGGATTTGTCCATCCATATGACGGATAGATATACTCTGGGCTCTCTCGGTGAAATGTCATCCAATTAGCTTGCAAGCATGTGACTGGCTCACAAGGGTTAACATATCACGGGAACGAGAAAAGAGTACTTATCAGTAACGAGGTTGAACTAGGTATGCAGAGATACCGACGATCAGAACCTCGGATAAGTAAACTATCGTGAGACAAAGGGAAATTGGTATCGTATGTAAGTGGTTCATTCGATCGCAAAGTAATCGTAGAAATATGTGGGAGCCATATGAATTTCCAGATTCCTCTATTGGTTATTGTTCGGAGAAGTGTCTCGTTCATGTCCGCATAATTCACGAACCGTAGGGAGACACACTTAAGGATTCGACGTTGTTTGAGTAGTTATGGAATGATGAGAAAGATACTGAATGTTGTTCGGAGTCTCGGATGGGATCCGGGATATCACGAGGAGATCCGGAATGGTCCGGAGAATAAGATTTATATAAGGAAAGTCCTATTTCGGAGTTTGAGAATGATTCCGGTGTTTTCATCGGGAATGTTCTAGAAGGTTCCGGAATGTCCGGCACTCCAGAGGGGAAGGGTACATGAATGTGTCATATCAAGTTGGAATGATTGCATCATGTACTAGGTGTCATCGCTGAACAAAATAAAGGGTTTAATCAAATCCTAGTTTGAAAAGTCAAACGCCAATTTGAAAAGTCAAACGGCTATTTTGGGAAGGAAAGTGGGAAACCGAGTTGGGGAGGAGTTCCTCCTCCACCGCCGGCCCACTAGGGATCCGAGTTGGGGAGGGACTCCCTCCCATTGGCCGGCGCCTTCCACCTATAAAGGGAGGGGCAGGGCTGCCCCTCCTAGCACACAAGTTCTCCACCCCAAAACCCTAGCCCGACGCCACCACCTCCTGTTGCCGCCGCCTAGGTCTCCCCTAGCCGCCGACTTGGGCAAGCCCCAAGCCCTAGCCGCCGGACCTAGCACCTCCTCCTTGGTGTGTCTATGTAACATCCCAAAAATATCAAACTTAGATCATCAAAACACTAATCATCAAGTTTAGGGTTAACAAAAACTTTTCTAAATGAATTCATGGATGCATGTATATGTGTATGCATGGATTTTGAATTTCTTTAAAAACCACCTTGTTTGTGTGAACCATTGCTTGTAAAATGTTTCTTAGGTGAAAAGAACATCATCTAAAACATTTCCCACACTTTTCCTAAAGACAAGTAAATCAAAACAAATATATTAAGTGAATGGTCATTTTCACCAATTTAACTCCCATGCCTACTTTGGCTGTCTCAAACTTTCTCAACCTAACAGAAACTTTTCTGGATCTTTGCACCCCTTCAATGTACTCATAAGAGAGTATCAAGGCCCACTTTGTGATCATCCCGAAACTTTCAAATGCATAGTTTAAATGACAATTCAAAATTGAATCTTCTTCATATGGGAAGATCCCATTTTTTCAAAACCCACTCAAACAAGCTCAACTTTCAAAACCCAAGTATCTGCAGACTCACCAGAAGCAATCTAGCAAACCCACCAAAATTCATTTCAAAATTCAAAACTTGATTTTATGCGGCCATTTCATCAAACAGGTTGCAGACACAAATCAAACAAAACATCAAACACTATAGTGTGCAGTGTTTTGTGCCTAACTTGTTCCCTAGTTAGCTCACACACAACCCAGTAGATCATCTAGAAAGATTAGCCCAACACTAGCACCCCTGTGAGATTGCCATTGCCATTAGTGGTGAACAGCCGAGCACCCCCATGTCACCCCATTGTGGACAGCAAGCGAGGAGCAGTAGCAAGCCTAACCCGCATGTCTGGGAGGCAGCCCACCGTCCACCGCCACTACATGTCCCAGCCGCGAGCGTTGCCAAGCCCTGGACCACGCGCACGAGACACGCCCAGACCATGCCGAGCGTGCGCCAGAGCGCCACCCTCGACCATCACCCACAGACCGCGCGCCGCCCTCACCGCGTGCATACAAGATCACCACCGACCCAAGAGACCGCCAGACACCCCCGTTTGCCGCCCCGTGCCATGCAACCACAGCCCACCGTCGAAGATGCCGCCTCTGCCGCGTAGAGCGCCGCCGGTTCCAGACCAAACCGCACCACCCATGCCGCGCGATCATGTCGTTGAGCATCGCCAGGAGACACAGCACCATCCCCTACCCTTGCCCATGCCTATAGCCGCCTGTAACATCGCCCCCGACGAGCTCACCGTGCGCCTCGACGGTCGCCTATAAATAGAGGCCACCCCCGCACGATTTATTCACACCATCTCACTTCCCTCTCCCCACTGACCGTGCCATACCATCCTCAGAGCAAGCCAAGCACCACCTCGCCGGAATTTCACTGGAGCCTGCCGCTGCCGGAGAAGAAGGTAGCCAGTGATTGGAGCCGCCCAGGGAGAAGCCACCGGTACCAGGAGGTTCGCCGTCGTCGACTTCGTTGTTCGCCCGCCTCGCCGACCCTCGCCCGTACCCCGGTGAGCCCCCAGCACCCCTCACTGGCCGCGCTAGGTTTCGTTCTCACCGGAGCTATCTCGTGTCGACGATGACCCTCAGTCGTTGGATTAGAACTAGATCGAACGATCCACGTTGCCCCATACCGCCGTGCCCGTGTCACCGACGGTGGGGACACCCACTAAGCAGCCAGCGGGAGAATGCGCTTAGCAGGTCGGCCGTTAGAATTTCCGCAGCCCAGCAATTCAAATTAAACCTTTTTTTTTAAATTCAAACACACTTCTGTACCCAACTTCAAAAATCAACCCAGATCGATTCAGTACATCAAATTGAATGAAACCAATTTTGTTGGAAAGGTCTGTGAATGCTTAATCCAAGCCTGTTGGATTCAAGTCACTTGGATCTGTAGATCACCCATAGTAAAAATAACAAGGCAGAAGCTTTTCTGCATTCAAACATTTTTCAAATTCCAACCATAAATGCTTTTGATGGGGATATGCCTACTGGGGTATACCCAGCAGGACGTTTCCGACTGGCCCGTGAGCTGGCGAGTGGGCCTGCATAACGGCGAGTGGATTAAAGCCCAGCAAGGCACCGAGCGACTGGAAGTCAAGGCCCAAAGTAGTAGATAGGCACAGTCGGATTAGGTTAAACGACTACCGAAGCATTAACTGAATCGGTTGAGATATGTAAACCCTAGGGGAGGTGAGCCTATATAAACCTCCCTATAGGGCGAGTAGAGATACGTTCCATCATACACCCAAGCGACTCACGCTTAGCCGCCGAGCCCATTGTAACACCTCCATAATACAATCTAGCAGAGTAGGTCTTTACCCTCCGGGGCCGAACTGGGTAAAACCATGTGTCTTTGCCTCATCTCGACCGCAGATGGCTGGCCGCCTTGCCCTCGTTTACTACTCCGCCGATTGCAGATTCGCCGTGACTATTCCCACGGCTGGCGCCCACCGGGGCCTGGCCGGTCCGCCGTGTTCTCGCGAGATCGAATCTGCCCATCAACGAGACGGTCGCCACCGGCCGCATGATAGCGATCGGTGAGATGCTCCAAATCCTGCCGAGCAGCTACGTCCCGGCGGCGCGACCCGTCACGGAAAGCGTGATCCTGCCGATCGGCACGATCAGCCTCTTCGTCGGTCTCACCGACGCTATCGCCTCGAGGATTCGCTCGCATCCGCGAAGCCGCCGCGATGGGCTCTCCAAGAGTCGATCCGCACGATCCATCGCCGCCCGAAGTACAACTCGCCCACGCAACGTGGTTGGAATTCCGCCGCAGAGGATGCAGCCCTCACCGACGACGCCGACTCGGCGACCCCAGCGTCACTCGCCGGATCCATCACCGCGGCTTCGTCCGCGGGATCCATCGCCCATGTCTCCAACGCGGGCTCCATAGCAATTTCACCCGTGCCCCACCCAAATTCAACACCAACACTACTACCACCAACCCCAACACTGCCCCGAGGACTGGAAGCAATGCTGTGCCTGTCGCAGCCAAGGACAAATCACAAGTGACCTATTATGACTGTGGAAATAAAGGCCACTATTCCAATGAGTGCCCCAACAAGAAGAATGCTACAGCCCCCAACGCCAATGTCCCAGCTCAGCAGCAGCGTCGTGTCCAGCCAGGGAGAAGATTTGCCCTAGGGAATTCACTCAACCGCAATGGCCGTCTTTTTCTCATGCATGCTGAAGAAGCTCAGGAAGCGCCAGACGTCGTGCTGGGTATGTTTTCTGTTAATTCAGTACTTGCAAGAGTGTTGTTTGATTCTGGTGCATCGCATTCATTTGTCACCGAAGAATTTGCCTGCACTAGTAAAATTCAACCAACCAAATTGAAGCATGTGATGATTGTACAAATTCCCGGATCAACCACCAAGGCTAGGACAATTTGCGAAGCCGTCCCTATCCGAATCCATGGCATAGATTTTTATGCTAATCTAATAGTACTCGGAACTAAAGGTTTGGAAGTAGTACTAGGAATGGATTGGATGTCCAAACATAAAGGATTGATTGACTATGCCAGGAAAGCCATTACCATGACCAGTACCACCGGAATATCAGTCGAGCATATATCTGAAACCTTACCTCGCCAATTCAAGTGTAACAAGAGTATAGCCCAAACTACCATTGACCAAGTTCGGATAGTCTGCGAATACCCCGATGTATTTCCAGATATTTTGCCCGGTATGCCCCCAGATCGGGATATCGAGTTTATCATCGAACTAATCCCCGGAACAGGACCCATAGCCCAGAGACCCTATAGTATGAACCCGTTAGAACTAGAAGAACTGAAGAAGCAACTGGATTCCATGCTAGAAATCGGATTGCTTCAGCCGAGTGCGTCCCCATGGAGATCACCTGTCTTGTTTGTGGACAAGAAGGATGGAGGTAACCGTTTGTGTACGGATTATCGGAAGTTGCACTACTAGGAAAATGGTCGTTTGTGGCGCACCTGAAAGGACCATCCGTGGCGCACCAGTAGTGCGCCACGGGCCTTGCGCTACGGCTATCTCTCAGCCGTGGCGCCCGCCTGGCGCCACGGCCAGTGTAGAGATAGGCGAGCGCACCAGCCAGTGCGCCACAAAGTTTGGCATGGTGCGCTACTTGTATCTTGTGGCGCACTACCCGGCGCCACTAAACATCCATGGTGCGCTTTAGGGTAGTGCCACGAAGGTAAAACATGTGCGCCATGATGTATTTTTGTTTTTTTTTAATTTCCATGCCGATTATATGCAATACAGATTATATACAATATTACAGCAGATATACACACACGATACAAGATATACAATTATATATATAAATACTGATATGAAAAACAAGATTGAAACAAATACATATAGATAAGTCTCATACATGAATACATAGTCCAAGTTACATTGTTTTGATTATGTTACAAAGTAGTAGTTGGTGACATGCGAATACATGTGTCGATCGAACAAGTTAGAGCTCGGAAGCTCGCCTAGACATCTAAACTAGCTAGCTAGACACAAACGCGGGATAAATAACCAAAGAAGATAAGCATGATCACCGCGACGAAGGTGTAGGTCTTCATCCGGTTCCTTGTCCTAACTCCCGCTAGATAGCGCTATATCTTCCGCCTCCGCCATAGTGTTGTACCTTTGTAGCTATTGCCGCTGAAACGGTGCACTGTCTCCCAGTCTTCCCAATCATCGAGACTCGAACTCCGCCCTTGTACCTGACGTACCACGTCATCTACAAGTGGACAATAATAACTAACCGTGATTGAAAAAACATGTATAATTAAAGTCGCATATGAAGATACACTTATAGAAAGTACTCTTAAATCAAAAAGAGCAAACTCAAAAGCATGCCTCATATATAACTAGCTAGGTCGTTGGACACGAATTGCTTATGACGGACCATAGCCAAGTAGGATGCACAATTCTGGACTTGTGCATATCACAAGGCTAACAATCCCGTCATAGCACATTCACATATATATTGTGCCACGACATTTCAATCATCGGCATATTCTCGAAAAAGACAAAATAACTCGAAAAGCATGCCTCATATATAACTAGCTAGGTCGTTGGACAGAATTGCTTATGACGGGATGTCGACCAAGTAGGATGCACACCGGACTTGTGCATATCACAAGGTCGACAATCCCGTCATAGCACATTCACATATATATTGTGCCACGACATTTCAATCATCGGCATATTCTCGAAAAGACAAAAATAACTCGAAAAGCATGCCTCATATATAACTAGCTAGGTCGTTGGATTAGATTGCTTATGACGGAATGCTAGCCAAGTAGGATGCACAATTCCTTGACTTGTGCATATCACAAGGCTAACAATCCCGATAGCACATTCACATATATTGTGCCACGACATTTCAATCATCGCATATTCTCGAAAAGACAAAAATAACTCGAAAAGCATGCCTCATATATAACTAGCTAGGTCGTTGGACAGGAATTGCTTATGACGGGACTGTGAGCCAAGTAGGATGCACAATTCGGACTTGTGCATATCACGTGGCTCACAATCACGTCATAGCACATTCATATATTGTGCCACGACATTTCAATCATCGGCATATTCTCGAAAAGACAAAATAACTCAAAAGCATGCCTCATATATAACTAGCTAGGTCGTTGGACACAGAATTGCTTATGACGGACCGTGAGCAAGTAGGATGCACAATTCACGGACTTGTGCATATCAGGGCTCACAATCACCCCATAGCACATTCACATATATATTGTGCCACGACATTTCAATCATCGGCATATTCTCGAAAAAGACAAAAATAACTCGAAAAGCATGCCTCATATATAACTAGCTAGGTCGTTGGACACAGGAATTGCTTATGACGGGACTGTGAGCCAAGTAGGATGCACAATTCCTGGACTTGTGCATATCACAAGGCTCACAATCACGTCATAGCACATTCACATATATATTGTGCCACGACATTTCAATCATCGGCATATTCTCGAAAAAGACAAAAATAACTCGAAAAGCATGCCTCATATATAACTAGCTAGGTCGTTGGACACAGGAATTGCTTATGACGGGACTGTGAGCCAAGTAGGATGCACAATTCCTGAACTTGTGCATATCACAAGGCTCACAATCCCGTCATAGCACATTCACATATATATTGTGCCACGACATTTCAATCATCGGCATATTCTCGAAAAGAAAAAATAACTCGAAAAGCATGCCTCATATATAACTAGCTAGGTCGTTGGACACAGAATTGCTTATGACGGACTCGGCCAAGTAGGATGCACAATTCTGGACTTGTGCATATCACAAGGTCGATAATCCCGTCATAGCACATTCACATATATATTGTGCCACGACATTTCAATCATCGGCATATTCTCGAAAAGACAAAAATAACTCACACTTGTCGTCCGAGAACCAAAGAGTAAGCAAAAAACCAAAGAGTAAGCAAAAAACCAAGCATTGATTGATATATAATAATAATAAGCAAAATAAGTAAGGTGATTCATAAACCTAATAAGATAAGTACACTTGTCGTCCACACACACAAAAGGTCATCTATAGTTTGCAACTACAACTAGGCCAACATCAAGCCTTCCGCTCGGCTTAGGGAAAGGAGGACGCCTCGCCTCATGAACTTCCTATAGTCACCCCCTGCATCTCTAGGCGATCTTCTATGTCACGGTTATTCGATATTTCCTCCGTAGAAGATCCCAAGTCATGACATCACGAAGATGATTGCCCCAAACCTGCTGGATGCGATACATCTCTTGTCTAATACCGAATCATTGATCTTGGCCTTTGCTTCGCCCACTGTTGAGATGATCCGCAGAGAATTCTCTGGTCAAGTAGGAACGCCTCATGTGATGGAGTGCGTAGTAGGCTTCCTTCTTCGCTTTCCCGCTTCACGCAGGTAACTCATTTACGTGGTTAAAGACGCGTTGCCGAACTTGACCTTCTTACGCACGCTGGTGCCTTCCGTCGAGGCAAAGCCGTGAGAGCATCATCCGTAACTTCCTTGATCTTGTCGTAGTTTTTCTTCTTTTCTAGACTCCCGAGTCGAATACGTGGCGGGAATGCTTGGCGATAAGGAGATGAGCGTCGGTGTTCATCTCTCGCAAAAATTCAAATGGAATGTGTTGAAAAAGAATGATGATGATCTAATAAAGCCAATCGACGGTGGCGGTCGAATAACGACTTACTCGGGAAAGTAAGGCACGAGAATGTATTCCTTTGTCTTGTTCGCCACGAGGATTCTTTTTAGGTACGAGGCCACGATACGTCGTTCGGCGGGGGAACCCAAGCAGCCGTCACGCATGTAGTAGGGGTCCACTATAGCGATGCCCGATGTGTTCTCTCTAATGATCTGCGTGGCCAGGCTGAGAGAAAAGAGACGGACCATGGTATAGTGCAGCGGGTATAGGTGGAACATATTGAAGATGTCCTCGAACCGCAGGAAGAACATATTGAAGATGTCACCATCAAGAACAAATACCCCTTGCCAAAGATATAAGATTTGTTTGATCAGTTGACCGGTGCCCAGGTGTTTTCTAAGATTGATCTTAGAACTGGCTATCATCAACTCAAAATTCATGCAGAGGATATTCCAAAGACTGCCTTTACCACCAGATATGGATTGTATGAGTATACAATCATGTCTTTTGGATTAACCAACGCCCTCGCTTATTTCATGAACCTCATGAATAAGATTTTTATGGACTTCCTGGATAAGTTTGTCGTTGTTTTCATCGATGACATTCTGATTTATTCCAAATCAGAAGAAGAACATGAGCTACACCTAAGGACCATTCTTGGAACCCTTAGAGAGCATCAGTTGTATGAAAAATTTAGCAAATGTGAATTCTGGTTACAGGAAGTAGGATTCCTCGGTCACATTGTATCAGCCGAGGAATTGCCGACCGCCAAAGTGAAAGATGTAGAAGATTGGCAAGCCCCAACCACTCAAACCCAAGTTCGTGCTTTTCTCGGATTGGCGGGATATTACCGCAAATTCGTAGAAGTATTATCGAGTATCGCCCGACCCATGACCCAATTGCTGAAAAAGGAGAAGAAGTTTGAATGGACCGACAAATGTGAAGCGAGTTTTCAAGAACTCAAGAGGAGATTGATTTTAGCCACAATCTTGATCATGCCGGATATCACGAAGCCCTTCGATGTGTATTGTGACGCATCCAAGATTGGTCTCGGATGTGTGCTAATGCAAGAAGGCAAAGTTATATCTTATCTATCGCGACAATTAAAACAACATGAACAAAATTACCCAACCCATGACCTCGAACTCGCAGCCGTAGTTCTAGCCCTAAAGACATGGAGACATTACCTGATGGGAAACCGTTGTGAGATTTATTCGGATCACAAGAGCCTAAAGTATATATTCACTCAGAAGGAGCTGAATATGAGGCAGAGAAGATGGATTGAGCTAATCAAGTATTACGACCTGGACATTCACTATCACCCTGGAAAAGCCAATGTGGTAGCCGATGCCCTTAGCAGATTGCCGTGCCGCTTGAACTCCATGATTTTTAAGGAGCAACCAAGTCTGCACAAAGAGATGGAAGATTTTCGAGTGGAATTAGTAAGTGAAGGATTTTTGGCTAGCATAGAACTTCAGCCCACTTTGATCAGTCAGATTAAAGAGGCGCAGAAGGGAAATGCCAGTATCGACGGAATCAAGCGTCGTATCGGTACAGGCAAAGTACCCGGATTCACCGAGGACGAAGAAGGAGTTCTGTGGTACAAAGGACGCCTTTGTGTACCAACAGATTCAGAATTGAAAGAAGTTATCTTGAAGGAGGCTCACGATACTCTTTATTCTATCCATCCCGGAGGAACTAAGATGTATGAAGATTTGAAAGAGCAATTTTGGTGCCATAAAATTAAGAGAGAAATCGGAAGCTATATCTCCAAGTGTGATATATGTCAGCGAGTCAAGGCAGGACATCAAAGACCCACTGGATTGTTGCAACCTTTGCAAATTCTGGAATGGACATGGGATTCTGTAGGAATGGACTTTATCACGGGACTACCTACTTCTAGTAGGGGAAATGACTCTATTTGGGTCATAGTGGATAGATTGTCCAAAGTTGCCCATTTCTTGCCCGTCAAAACTACCTATCAGAGTTCGAAGCTAGTAGAGTTGTACATCGCTAGGATCGTTAGTTTGCATGGAGTCCCCAAGAATATAGTATCGGATCGAGGAACTCAGTTTACCTCGAGATTCTGGAAGAAAGTCCAAGAAGGTTTAGGAACCCGCCTAGATTTCAGTACCGCGTATCACCCTCAGACCGATGGACAAACGAAGCGAGTAAACCAAATACTCGAAGATATGCTTAGAGCATGTGTGCTAGAATATGGATCCAAGTGGGAAGACTGTCTGCCGTTTGCAGAATTTTCATACAACAACAGTTACCAAGCCGGTTTGCAAATGGCCCCATTTGAATTTATGTACGGAAGAAAGTGGCGCACCCCTTTGAACTGGTCGGAAGTAGGAGAGAGTCAGATTTTTGGACCCGACATCCTACGAGAAGCAGAAGAGAAGGTTCACAAGATTCGTGAACACCTCAAGACAGCCCAATCCCGATAGAAGAGTTACGCCGACAAGAGACGTCGAGACCTCGCCTTCAACATCGGAGATTTTGTTTATCTAAAAGTGTCGCCATTGAAGGGAATGCAACGTTTCCAACTCAAAGGAAAGTTAGCCCCTAGATATATCGGACCTTTCACAATTCTGAACCGTCGAGGATAAGTATCGTATCAACTAGAACTACCTGAAGAGATGTCAGCGGTGCACAATGTGTTCCATATCTCGTTTCTTCGCAAATGTCTCGAAGTCCCCGAGAAGACCGAAGTGTTCAAGAATATCGATCACCGGACCATAGAGATCAACGATGATCTGACCTATCCCGAAGTACCCATCCGTATATTGGAAGAATCCTTTCGAACTACCAGAACCCGAAGCATCAAATTTCTCAAGATTCAGTGGAGCAACCACACAGAAGAGGAGGCTACCTGGGAACGCGAAGATCACATCAGAACGGAGTTTCCAGATCTCTTCAAATCCTAGGTAATCTTTTTGTCCTTTTTCAAATCTCGGGACGAAATTTTGTTTAAGGGGGGAAGGTTTGTAACATCCCAAAAATATCAAACTTAGATCATCAAAACACTAATCATCAAGTTTAGGGTTAACAAAAACTTTTCTAAATGAATTCATGAATGCATGTATATGTGTATGCATGGATTTTGAATTTCTTTAAAAACCACCTTGTTTGTGTGAACCATTGCTTGTAAAATGTTTCTTAGGTGAAAAGAACATCATCTAAAACATTTCCCACACTTTTCCTAAAGACAAGTAAATCAAAACAAATATATTAAGTGAATGGTCATTTTGACCAATTTAACTCCCATGCCTACTTTGGTTGTCTCAAACTTTCACAACCTTACAGAAACTTTTCTAGATCTTTGCACCCCTTGAATGTACTCATAACAGAGTATCAAGGCCCACTTCGTGATCACCCAGAAACTTTCAAATGCATAGTTTAAATGACAATTCAAAATTGAATCTTCTTCATATGGGAAGATCCCATTTTTTCAAAACCCACTCAAACAAGCTCAACTTTCAAAACCCAAGTATCTGCAGACTCACCAGAACCAATCTAGCAAAACCCACCAAAATTCATTTCAAAATTCAAAACTTGATTTCATGCGGCCATTTCATCAAACAGGTTGAAGACACAAATCAAACATAACATCAAACACTATAGTGTGCAGGGTTTTGAGCCTAACTTGTTCCCTAGTTAGCTCACACACAACCCAGTAGATCATCTAGAAAGATTAGCCCAACACTAGCACCCCTGTGAGCTTGCCATTGCCATTAGTGGTGAACAGCCGAGCACCCCCATGTCACCCCATTGTGGACAGCAAGCTAGGAGCAGTAGCAAGCCTAGCCCGCATGTCTGGGAGGCAGCCCACCGTCCACCGCCACTGCATGTCCACCGCGGCGCCAAGCCCTCGACCACGCGCACGACACGCCAGACATGCCGAGCGCCAGCGCCACCTCGACCATCACCCACAGACCGCATGCATACAAGATCACCACCGACCCAGGAGACCGCCAGACACCCCCGTTTGCCGCCCCGTGTCATGCAGCCACCGCCCGCTGTCGAAGACGCCGCCTCTGTCGCGTAGAGCTCCGCCCGTTCCAGACCAAACCGCACCGCCCCATGCCTCGCGATCATGTCGTTGAGCATCGCCAGGAGACACAGCACCGTCCCCTACCCTTGCCCATGACTATACCCGCCTGTAACATCGCGCCCGACGAGCTCAACGTGCGCCCCGACGGTCGCCTCTCTCGACTATAAATAGAGGCCACCCCCGCATGATTTCTTCACACCATCTCACTCCCCTCTCCCCACTGACCGTGCCACACCATCCTCAGAGCAAGCCAAGCACCACCTCGCCGGAATTTCACTAGAGCCTGCCACTGCCGGAGAAGAAGGTAGCCAGTGATTGGAGCCGCCCCAGGAGAAGCCACCGGTACCAGGAGGTTCGCCGTCGTAGACTTCGTCGTTCGCCCACCTCGTCGACCCTCGCCCGTACCCGGGTGAGCCCCCAGCACCCCTCACTGGCCGCGCTAGGTTTCGTTCTCGCCGGAGCTATCTCGCGTCGACGATGACCCTCAGCCATTGGATTAGAACTAGATCGAACGATCCACGTTGCCCCATACCGCTTCGCCCAGCCCCGTGTCACTGACGAGTGGGGACACCCACTTAAGCAGCCCGCGGGAGCACTGCGCTTAGCAGGCCGGCCCGTTAGAATTTCCCGCGCAGCCCAGCAATTCAAATTAAACCTTTTTTCTTTTTAAATTCAAACACACTTCTGTACCCAACTTCAAAAATCAACCCAGATTGATTCAGTACATCAAATTGAATGAAACCAATTTTGTTGGAAAGGTCTGTGAATGCTTAATCCAAGCCCGTTGGATTCCAGTCACTTGGATCTGTAGATCACCCGTAGTAAAAATAACAAGGAAGAAGCTTTTCCGCATTCAAACATTTTTCAAGTTCCAACCATAAAAGCTTTTGAGTTGATTCCAACTCTCAAAAATCACATTTAACCATACCTTTGAGAATATATAAAAATATATAGGTTTACTTGAAGAAATAATGTTCAAGTAATAAAAGAATGCTTCATAAGCATTTCTAGCCACTTTAATTAATTAAAATAAAAGGGTAAAACCTTATTAAATTGGGACACCACTTTAAATCACATTCCCATGGACTACAATATGTGGTGATGACATGTGTAAAAATGATCCCATGTTTAGTTTGGAGAATATTAAATCTTAAGTAGTTTTTCAATGAGTAGAAATTACTTTTCTAAAAATAAGAAGTTTTAAACCAAGCTTAACCTTGTAATGTTAGAGATGATGATAGATCATCTATAGGACCCTTGTGTGTGATGATTGCAAGTAGTTAAGTATTGTTTGGTGATTGTGTACCTCGTATTTATTCATAGACGCTAGTACCGACCAAGGATACTACGAGGAGGAAGGATGATAATACGAAGAGGAAGCCGAGGAGAACTTCAACCACTGCTCTGCACAAGGCAAGCTAACACTTGCAAGATACTATACCTATCCAAGCTAATTACTATGCAAGCCTAATACTACTAGTGAATGTGCAAGCTAACACTTGCAAGATACCTTACTGATGCCACAAACCCATTCTTGTGAGATGACTACTTTATGCCTTAAGCATATGTGATCATACATACTTGCTAAACCAATCCTAGTTTTATGGCAAGCTTCTTACTTTATTTCTTTATCAAAGCTTACTTAGAGTCTACCTAATAGTTTGGTAGCTACTAGACAGTTGTGCTGAAGGTTGCATAAAGAGCATAAAATTTGGCCTAAGCTAGAAACCTTGATATCAGCCTAAGATATAAGGTTGGACGTAGTGAAACTCCACCAGTTACCACCCCTCATTATTACTACCCCCACCTGTAGATGCTAGTGCTAAGCATAAAACTTGATCAAATTTAGATGGGACTACTTGGTGGAAAAATGCTTATGAAAACCTTGGAATGATGGATCATTCTATTGAAATGTTTTGGACATGTGTTTCCAAACACTTGATGATTTTGATGAAAATGTTAAGGCATGATCCTTAGCCCTTTATAAAACTGATGGTTATCTGGATGCGATACCATTCCAATTTTAGCGTACAACCACAATACCCGAATATTGGGTAGGGCTTGACTGGAAACTTATATACCTTAGTATTAGTTCCCTCACGGCCAAGGTCTGAGCTGAGGCTACCTTGTGAAGATTGTCCACATGCGGTACCCAAGATGACGGTGGTCATGTTTGGGAGGCCAAACTCACGGAGAGGTGCTTATACTAGGGCGTGTAATTGAAAGGTTAGGATTGATTAGCGCATAATGAGTATGGTGAATTCAGGATTTGTTCTGACGGATGTATCGAATGTTGTGGTGAAAGTGTACAATCTGCAGTGTCAAACTATTGAATAGGCGTCCATGATTATGGACAGTTGGAGTGGCCATATTGTTCCCCCGTCAGACTTATAAAATGACTTGTGAAATGAATTGAGACTTTGACTTGAACACAACAGAGTTGTGACCTGAATTACAAGATCCCACTTAGGAGTTATAAAATTGTGACTAGCTTTGGAACTTAGTAAAGATAAACCTGGCTTTTTGCAAAACAACCCTAGAGCCTAGTGTCCTATTATCTAAAAACCCCCTTTACTATTAGTATTAGTTTGCGAGTACTTAAAGAGTACTCATGGCTTTGTCCCAGGCTATTCCCATGGCCAGACTATGAAGAGGAGTACCTGGAGGATGGACCCCAGGAAGGTTACGACAACTAGGATCATCTCCCATCGTCAGCATTGCCTGTGACCCCGAAGATGGAGCTTCGCCTACGCTACCGTTATTATTACGTATTCCGCTGCTTGATGTTGTATTGAGAAATGGATCATGAGATCCCCATTTGTGTAAGAACTTATGTATCGGTTGTAATGGATGAAGTACTATGGTATCCAATTCTGTTATGTCTCGCAAAAATGGTAATCCTGGGATTGCGATGTATGGCATAACAGGCATCTAGGATTGAAAAATCCGAGTGTTGACAGTCTAAACCTAGATCGCCGAGGAGCTCTCTCATAGTCCACCATATTCGCTCCGGCTTAAGGCGAAGCCCTGCGAGATCTTCCCTCTACTTTCGGTACCACGCCGTTGTGCTGCCGGAATCGCGAGGAGAGTGCTACAACCTCTGCTTTCTTTGGAACAAGGGAGAGGAAGGTCTTCGTGCAGGGACGTGTGACCGACTGCGGGGCGCTAAAGCAGCACCGGAAGGATCGTCTACGATCTTGAGACCGGAAGAGTACTACATCACCCACGATAATCCGCTCTCGTTAAACACTTTGGAATCTTCGAGGGTGAGTTATTCCATCGACTCATTGCTACAATCTAGTAGATAGATCTTGGCTTGTTTGTTTGTATGCGGTAGAATTTTTTTGTTTTCCATGCTACGAAACCCTACAAATGGTATCGAGTGTCTATATGTAGATGTGTTGCACGAGTAGAACACAATGGTCATTGTGGGCGTTGATGCTTTTATTGTCGATTGCTTCTTGTGTACTTTGCATCTTGCGGGATGTTGGAATGAAGCGGCCCGGGCTAACCTTACATGACATCGTTCATGAGACTTGCTCCACGCTTGACATGCAACTTGTATTGCATAAGTGGCTTTGCGGGTGCCTGTCTCTCCCAGCATAGTTAAGATTCAATTTACAACGGGTGATTGTCAATACTAGTATAAATGTTGTGGTTCTTGTTCATAAGTTAGAACGACACATATTGAAAGCCCCAAACCACATAAAACATGCAAAGAAAATTAGAGGCATCTAACTTTTTTTTGCAGGGGTGTGCTGTGATGTGATATGGCCATGATTGTGATTATATTTGATGTATGCAATGTTCCTTATTGTAAGTTGGCAACCGGCAGGAGCCATATGGTCGTCTCTAATTTCTGTTAAGACCCGCGTGTCTATTCAAAGTAGTTGTAATAGTTGAAGCCGGTGGAAGACAACCATGGAGAAGCATCATTGACCTTGATGCAATGCCGGTGATGATGGAGATCATGTTCGTGCTTGAAGATGGAGATCGGAAGCACAAAGAAGAAAGACCATATCATATCACATATTATGAATTGCATGTGATGTTAATCCTTTATGCATCTTGTATTACTTAGTTAACGACGGTAGCATTATAAGATGATCCCTCATGCACATGAATTTCAAGTCATAAAGTGTTCACCCTTAGTTAGCACCGTTGCTAAATCTTGTTGTTTCGAAGCACCACGTGATGATCGGGTGTGTTAGATTCCCCAAGTGTATACAACATGAGCAAGCCAGATTTGCTCATGCGGAAGCTAAGGTTTGATCTTGATGAGCCTAGCATGTACAGACATGGTCTCGGAACACGGATCACCGAAAGGTAAAGCATGAATCATATAGTAGATATGATGAACATGTCGATTGTTCGCCATTGAAACTATATCAACTCTCGTGATGATCGGTGTTGATGTGGTGGATTTGGTTCGTGTGATCACTAAAACATTGTGAGGGATATTGTTTTGAGTGGGAGTTCACCTAGATTAATTTAACTATTAATTAGGACTCAATTTGTCATCAACTTAGTCTAAACTATTGCAAATATGTTATAGATCAATGGCGGCCCCTACCATCAATTTTAATGCGTTCCTAGAGAAAGAAAAGTTGAAAAACAATGGAAGCAACTTCGCGGATTGGTTCCGCAATTTGAGGATTGTCCTCACTGGTAATTTGACCTATGTCTTTGGATGCACATTGGGTGACCACTGCAGCTACTGCTACCGATGAAGTAAAGAATGTTTACCTCGCTCGGAAGACTCAGTACTCCACAGTTCAGTGTGCTATCTTATATGGTTTAGAATCGGAGCTTCAGAAAAGGTTTGAGAATTCAGACCCACATGATATTGTCCGTGATATCAAATTGATCTTTGAGACTCACGCGACAATTGAGAGCTATGAGGCTTCTGAAAAGTTCTTTAACTACAAGATGGAAGAGGGCAGCTCCGTCAGTGAGCATGTGCTTAAGATGTCTGGGCACGCAAACAAACTTCAAAGCTTGGGTATAGTGATTCCTAATGCTTTGGGGATTTACCGTGTCCTCCAATCACTACCACCAAGTTACAAGAACTTTGTGTTGGACTACAATATGCAAAACATGAACAAGCAGTTGCCAGAACTCTTTGCCATGTTGAAATCTGCAGAAGTGGAGATCAAGAAAGAGCACCAAGTGTTGATGGTCAATAAGACACCAAATTCAAGAAAGGCAAGTCTAAGCAAAAGGGACACTTCAAGAAGGGTGGTACGAAAGTTACATGCGACGAAGAAGACCAAGGCTGGACCTAAGCCCGACATCGAGTGCTTTAAAGGGAGAAGGTCACTAGAAGCGAAATTGCCCAAAGTACTTGGCGGATTTGAAGAACGGCAACATCAAGAAGAAAGGTATATCCGATATACATTTTATTAATGTGTATCTCACTAGTACTCGTAGTAGTGCACAGGTATTTAATCTTGGTTCGGTTGCTCATATTTGTAACTCAAAGCAGTCTTTGCGAATAAACGGAAGCTAGCGAAGAACGAGGTGACGATGCGCGTGGGAAACGGATCAAAGGTTGATGTGATCGCGGTCGGCACGCTACCCCTTCATCTACCATCGGGATTAGTTTTATACTTAAATAATTGTTATTTGGTGCCTGCGTTAAGCATGAACATTATATCGGGATCTTGTTTATTGCGAGACGGTTACTTGTTTAAGTCCGAGAATAATGGTTGTTCGATGTATATGAGTAATATGTTTTATGCACATGCACCTTTGATAGATGGTCTATTCTTATTGAATCTCGATAAAGGAAATACAAATATTAATAACATTGAGGCTAAACGTTTGAAATCGAGCGATAACTCGACCTATATGTGGCATTGTCGTCTTGGTCACATTGGAGTGAAGCGTATGAAGAAACTCCATTCCGATGGACTTCTTGAATCGCTTGAAAGATGCGAAGCATGTCTGATGGGTCAAATGACTAAGACTCCATTTTCTGGTATGATGGAGCGAGCTACGGACTTGTTGAAAATCATACATACCGATGTGTATGGTCCAATGAGTGTAGCATCGCGCGCTGGTTATCGTTATGTTCTTACCTTCACGGATGACTTGATTAGATATGGGTATATCTATTTCATGAAACATAAGTCCGAAACTTTCGAGAAGTTTAAGGAGTTTCAAAGTGAGGTAGAGAATCAACGTAACAAGAAGATTAAATTTCTACGTTCTGATCGTGGAGGTGAATATCTAAGTTACGAGTTTGGCGAGCATTTGAAGAAATGCGGAATACTTTCACGATTGACACGCCGAACACCACAGCGTAATGGTGTGTCCGAGCGTCGTGTCGAACTCTCTTAGATATGGTTCGTTCTATGATGTCACTTCTTACGATTTACCGCTATCATTTTGGGGTTATGCATTAGAAACAGCTGCATTCACTTTAAATAGGGCACAGTCTAAATCCGTTGAAACAACACCGTATGAATTATGGTTTGGGAAGAAACCTAGATTGTCGTTCCTTAAAGTTTGGGGTTGCGAAGCCTATGTAAAGAAGTTACAGCCGGACAAGCTTGAACCCAAAGCGGAAAAATGCGTCTTCATAGGATACCCGAAGGAAACTATTGGGTATACCTTCTATCATAGATCCGAAGGCAAAATCTTCGTTGCCAAGAATGGATCCTTTCTAGAGAAGGAATTTCTCTCGAAAGAAGTGACTGAAAGTAAAGTAGAACTCGACGAGGTTGTCGAACCTTCTCTCGAACTTGCGAGTAGCGCAGCACTGGAAGAAGTTCCTGTGGTGCCTGCACCAATAAGAGAGGAAGCTAATTATCATGATCATGAAATTTCGGTTGTAGTTGCTACAGAGCCTCGCAGGTCAACAAGAACTCGTACCACTCTAGATTGGTATGATCCCGTTATGAGTGTCATGTTGGTGGATAACACCGATGACCCTGCGACATATGAGGAAGCGATGATGAGCCCAGATTCCAATAAATGGCAAGAATCCATGAAATCCGAGATTGGATCCATGTATGAAAACCAATTATGGATTTGGTGGACTTACCGGATGGCCGGAAGGCTGTCGAGAACAAATGGATTTTCAAGAAGGAAACATATGCTGATGGTAATGTTACTATCTATAAATCTCGACTTGTCGCAAAAGGGTTTCGACAAATTCAAGGAGTAGACTACGATGAGACTTTATCACCAGTAGCGAAGCTAAAATCTGTGAGGATTATGTTAGCAATCGCTGCAAATTATGATTATGAGATATGGCAGATGGATGTCAAAACAGCAATCCTCAATGGAGACATTGATGAAGAGTTGTATATGATGCAACCCAAAGGTTTTGTCGATCCTAAAGATGCTAACAAGGTATGCAAACTTCAACGGTCCATCTATTGATTGAAGCAAGCATCCCGAAGTTGGAATCAACGTTTTGATAAGGTGATCAAAAGTTTTGGTTTTATACAAACTTATGGAGAAGCTTGTATTTACAATAAAGTGAGTGGGAGCTCTGTAGCATTCTTAATACTATATGTGGATGACATATTGTTGATTGGGAATGATGTAGACCTTCTTATTAGTGTCAAGGAATATTTGAATAATAGTTTTTCAATGAAGGATCTTGGCGAAGCAGCTTACATATTAGGCATAAAGATTTATAGAGATAGATCGAGACGCCTAATATCATTGTCACAAAGTACATATTTAGACAAAGTTCTAAAGAGATTTGGAA
This sequence comes from Avena longiglumis, assembly GCA_030063025.1. Lineage (NCBI taxonomy): Eukaryota > Viridiplantae > Streptophyta > Magnoliopsida > Poales > Poaceae > Avena > Avena longiglumis. Next base: position 3,738,004 of record CP125975.1, read on the forward strand.
TGGAAGATAGCAAGAAAGGGTTCTTGCCCATGTTGCCCAATACGACCTTGAGTAAAACTCAAAGTCCGACAACGGCATAAGATAGAGAAAGGATGAGTAAGACTCCCTATGCCTCAGCCATAGGATCTCTGATGTATGCCATGATATGTACTAGACCCGACATTGCATATGTTGTTAGTTTAACTAGCAGATATCAAAGTGATCCAGGAGTGGATCATTGGACAGCGGTCAAAAACATCCTTAAGTACTTGACAAGAACGAAGGATATGGTTCTTTCTTATGGGGGTGATGAACAGCTCGTTGTAAATGGTTACACCGATGCTAGTTGGAACACCGATCCGGATGATTCTAAATCACACTACTAGGAAAACGGCTATAGGTAATCAGCACATCCGTGGCTCACATGGTTGAAGTGCCCCACGGCTAAAACAGGCGTGGCTCACCTGTGGGCAGTGCCCTACTAATAACTAGAACATCCGTGGCGCACATGACCCAAGTGCGCCACAGATATGTGTGGCCAGGCCTGTTGGCTACGCCAAACTTCATGGCGCACTACATCCATGCGCCACGGTTGTTAGGGTCATCTCGTGGCGCACGTGCATGGTGCGCTACTGTTGGCGCATGCCACCTCTGCTCAAACGCCACAAACTGTGGCGCACTCGCCTAGTGCGCCCACAGGACTAAAACATCTGGGCGCACTCCGCCTAGTGCGCCACAGATGTTTGTACTACTCCAGGCGCCTTTGGGCCGTGTCGCCACGGATGTGTCGATTTTTTTAGGCAGCACTTTATTTGCACATGTGTGACCACATCCACCACCCCACTTCACTTCACTTCCTTCTTCCTCCTTAGATCTAGTCGGGATCTTCTCCTTCCCACCTCAATTTCTCCACACATTCACCATTTTTAGCATGTAAAACTTGCTTTGGATGTTACATAAGTAATAGAGGAGGTCTCTGGTCTCTCATCTATCCGTCTCCGGTCGACGCGCGCACCTCCCCTTTCCATCTTTCTCGCGATCGGTCTCTCATCTCGGTAAGTTGTCCATGTAAGGATGTGTTCATGTGTATATGGATGATGCATGTGCTCATATGTATGTAGATGATCGATGCTCATGATGTGTGTATGTGTGGAGAGGATCGATGGTCATATGTGTGTGTATATGGAGAGTATCGATGATGCTCATGCATGTGTGTATGGAGAGGATAATGATATGTTCATGTGTGTATGGATCGGTCTCTCTCTCTCTTGTGTTTGTATGTGAACAAGTTGCCATTTGTTTTGCCAAAATGTTGATTCATTTCCATTTGGCAAGAATTTGGCATTTCGCAAAGGTCCTAATTTTAGGATAGGTCATGCCGAAATTTTCTATCGACCATTGCATGCATGCATTCATTATGTGGTTCTAATAGACTTCAAAATTGTACCGTGTACATCGTGCAGGCAAAAATGGTCCGCATAATGAGCGAAGGCATTGTGGCTAGATTTTTGAAATGTCGACGGCCGACATGATCTGAAATAACAAGACAGATATAAGATGTCCGTGCGAAGATGCAAACTCAATCGGGTGATCGACCCAGTTCAAGAATCTGCGAGCGCACTGCTCCGCCATGGTTTCATGGATGGATACACTCGTTGGATAAGCGATGGCGTAGATGATGGAGGCGGTGATCATCATCACGGCGAAGCGGCGAGATGATGAAGAGGCTCTGGAGATGGTGAAGGTACGAGCGACGGGATGATGATGATCTAGATGGGAGGAGCGAGCAGCGATGGAACAACGTCGGTGGGTGCGGGACCCTTATGTGCAAGAGCTGCTTCTCAAGCATTTAGTAACGCCAGGGCTGCCGCTAGAGAAAGCCAAGCTTGCAACTTGAGAAAAGGCGGTTACTCCATTGTATGAAGGATGCAGGCCCGATGATACCGGTTGAATGTAACGCTCAAGGCTATGGAGATGAAGGCAAAGCACAAATTGAGCGACGCAAGCTTGACGATATGATGGCATTCGCACGATCGTCTCCGGAGGGGAACACATGTCCAACTAGTATCGAGGATGCCAAGAAAATCGCCCGTCGTCTCGATCTACCGACGTTAGATATCACGTATGCATCAACGATTGCATCATTTATCGGGCGAGGACGCGGAGAAAACCACATGTCCGTGCGGCGTGAGTCGATACAAGAAAGGGAAGAAAGCACCTCGAAAAGTGGTATGGTACTTTCCTATCACCCTCGTCGCAGCGCTATTTCGCGGACCCTAAGGAAGCTCATGCGATGGCATGCGGAAAGGAAGAAGCCAGGAGATGATGATGACCCCGAAAAGGATGAGCCGACGCACCCTTCGATGCTAGCTGCTGAAAGCATTGGACCTCGAATTCCGAATTCGTGGAGATTCGAGGAACATCAGCTTGGTGCGAGCACCGATGGACTCAATCCGTTCGTAGCCGTGAGCACGCACAAAGACTTGGCTCGTTTGTATAGATGTACAACCTCCTCCATGGTTGTGCATGAAGAAGAAGTACATACAAATGAGTATGCTAATTCAAGGGCCGAAACAACCTACCGACATCAATCTGTATCTCGGCTGTTGAAAGAGGAGCTAGCCACGTTATGGGAATCTGGAGCCAATACTTACGACGCCGTCGCACAAGATTATTTCACTATGAGAGCCGCGTTGGTCACTATGGTGCAAAACTATCCAGGTTGCGGGTATATCTCGGGGCAGGTTATCCAAGGATTCCATGCGTTAGGTGCATGGATAACACAAGCTATCTCCAACTAGAGAAAGATCCAGGTCATCGAAACCGTGTTCATGGCGCACCGGAGGTGGCTCGGCAAGAATGATCCATGGAGAAAACGTGGAGACCTGTTCGATGGCAAATCGAGACCCGAGGAATCCCAGAGCGAGGAGCAGAAGAAGTGGAAGAGTTGAAAAACCGGAAAGATTGTCCTAAGCCCGAAAGAAGCGAAGAGGCAGCAACAAGACAAGCTGATGAAGGTATGGAAAACAAGGTCTGCTCGAGTTGCCATCTTGGAAGTTTCTCCGCCGCCTCATAGCCTCGACATCATGCATATCACGAAAAACGTGCGAGTCCGTCGCCACCATAATCAACATGCCAGATAGGACGAAAGATGGTCCGAAAGCAAGGCACGACCTGATATGCTTGGGTATCCGGAAGGAGCTTCACGGAGGACGCACTACCCCTAAAGCGCACATGTTCTACCTTCTGTGGCGCACTACCCCTAAAGCGCACCATGTTTGTTTAGTGGCGCACTGGGTAGTGCGCCACAGAAGATCCAAGGGGTAGCGCACCATGCCAAACTTCTGTGGCGCACTAGGTGGTGCGCTACGCCTATCTCTACACAACCGTTGCGCACTAGGCAGTGCGCCACGGCTGAGAGATAGCCGTAGCGCAAGGCCCGTGGCGCACTACTGGTGCGCCACGGATGGGCCTTTCAGGTGCGCCACAAACGACCATTTTCCTAGTAGTGTCACAATCTGGATACGTATTTATTTTGAATGGTGCAGCAGTTAGCTGGAGGAGTGCAAAGCAAAGCGTTGTGGCGAGATCTTCAACTGAATCGGAATACATGGCTGACTGTGATAACATGGGCGCCATAGCCAATGCGCAAGAACCAAGGTCACACAAGAAGCTGAAGAACATCAATCTACGTTTTCACGCTATTCGAGAATATGTCCAAGATGGGGACATAAAGATTTGCAAAGTACACACAGATCTGAATGTGGTGGATCCGTTGACTAAACCTCTCCCGAGGGCAAAACATGACCAGCACCAAACTTCCATGGGTGTTCGGTATATTACCATGTAATCTAGATTATATGTCTCTAGTGCAAGTGGGAGACTGTTGGAGATATGCCCTAGAGGCAATAATAAATGTAGTTATTATTATATCTTTGTGTTTATGATAAATGTTTACATTCATGCTATAATAGGATTAACAAGGAAACATTAATACTTGTGTGATTTGTAAACTTAAATTGAAGTCCCTAGTAAAGCCTCTATATAATACTAGCTTGTTGGTTAATAAATGATTGTGGTTTCCCTATCATGAACATTGAGATGTTATTAACAACAAGATCATATCGTTAGGAGAATGATATGATGGACATACTCCTATAGATAAGCATAGCATAAAGATCAAGTCATTTTAATAGTTCAATTTCTATATGCTTTCTGATACATAGTAACCTAATTCCTTCGACCATGAGATCATGCATATCACCTTCACCGGAAGGATGCTTTGATGACATCAAACACCACACCGTAACTGGGTGGCTATAAAGGTGGCATTGAGTGTTCGGAAAGTATTGGTTGAGACACATGGATCAAGAGTGGGATTTGTCCATCCATATGACGGATAGATATACTCTGCGCCCTCTCGGTGAAATGTCATCCAATTAGCTTTCAAGCATGTGACTGGCTCATAAGGGATCACATATCACGGGAACGAGAAAAGAGTACTTATCAGTAACGAGGTTGAACTAGGTATGCAGAGATACCGACGATCATAACCTCGGATAAGTAAACTATCATGAGACAAAGGGAAATTGGTATCGTATGTAAGTGGTTCATTCGATCGCAAATTAAGCGTAGAAATATGTGGGAGCCATATGAATTTCCAGATTCCTCTATTGGTTATTGTTCGGAGAAGTGTCTCGTTCATGTCCGCATAATTCACGAACCGTAGGGAGACACACTTAAGGATTCGACGTTGTTTGAGTAGTTATGGAATGATGAGAAAGATACTGAATGTTGTTCGGAGTCTCGAATGGGATCCGGGATATCACGAGGAGATCCGGAATGGTCCGGAGAATAAGATTCATATAAGGCAAGTCCTATTTTGGAGTTGGAGAATGGTTCCGGTGTTTTCATCGGAAATGTTCTAGAAGGTTCCGCAATGTCCAGCACTCCGGAGGGGAAGGGTACATGAATGTGTCATATCAAGTTGGAATGATTGCATCATGTACTAGATGTCATCGCTGAACAAAATAAAGGGTTTAATCAAATCCTAGTTTGAAAAGTCAAACGCCAATTTGAAAAGTCAAACGGCTATTTTGGGAAGGAAAGTGGGAAAGCGAGTTGGGGAGGAGTTCCTCCTCCACCGCCGGCCCACTAGGGATCCGAGTTGGGGAGGGACTCCCTCCCCTTGGCCGACGCCTCCCACCTATAAAGGGAGGGGCAGGGCTGCCCCTCCTAGCACACAAGTTCTCCACCCAAAAACCCTAGCCTGGCGCCACCACCTCCTGTTGCCGCCGCCTAGGGCTCCCCTAGCCGCCGACTTGGGCAAGCCCCAAGCCCTAGCCGCCGGCCCTAGCACCTCCTCCTTGGTGTGTCTAAACCCTAGATCACCGAGGAGCTCTCTCATAGTCCACCATACTCGCTCCGGCTTAAGGCGAAGCCCTGCGAGATCTTCCCTCTACTTCCGCTACCACGCCATTGTGCTGCCAGAATCGCGAGGAGAGTGCTACAACCTCTGTTGCCTGCTGGAACAAGGGAGAGGAAGGTCTTCGTCGAGTACCGAACGTGTGACCGACTGTGGGAGCGCTGCCGGAACGCAGCTCCAGAAGGATCGTCTACGCGATCTTGAGATCAGGAAGAGTACGACTACATCACCCACGAGAATCCTCTCTCGTTAAACACTTTGGAATCTTCGAGGGTGAGTTATTCCATCGACTCGTTGCTACAATCTAGTAGATATATCTTGGCTTGTTTGTTTGTATGCGCTAGAAAATTTTTGTTTTCCATGCTACGAAACCCTACACTTGGAGCCTAAAACCCTAACCGACACTTCCCCTCTCTCCTCCACCGTCCTGCTCCGGCTTAGGCGAAGACCTGCAAAAATCTCTCCTCCACCACCAACAGCACACCGTCGTGCTGTTGGGATTCTGAGGGGATCTACTACCTCCGCTACCCTGCTGGAAACGGGAGAGGAAGGTCTTCATCGACTCTATATGTGTGACCGAATGCGGAAGCACTGCCGGAACGCAGTGCCAGAAGGATCGTCAACGTGATCTTGAGATCGGCAAGTGATCAACTACATCAACCACGAGAATCTAATCCCGTCAAACGCTTTGGATCTATGAGGGTTAGTTCTCTTCAATCTCGTTGCACCGATCTCGTGGATTAGATCTTTTCTTTTCCATATATTGGATCTTGGTTGTATGCGTTCTTGCGGTATAATTTTGTTGTTTTACATGAAACGAACCCTACATTAGCATCTCGACGTTCAACATTCTAGCGATATGATGCATGTTGAGAAGAATGTGTTAGAAAGCATAATAGGACATTTCTTAACATGATGGCCATGCGCATTATATCGATTTAATACTTTCATTTGCATAATAAAAGTGATTTTGATCTAAGATCATCCTGTTTTGTAATAATATACTTTTTTTGTCATCCTGCTTTTATATCGTTTAAAGTATATCGTTTGAAAGAAGGAAATGCAACGAAGAACTACAAAATTCTAACCCATGACATGAGTCAACCAGTTAGTTTATACCAGCACTTATACACATATATATGCATGCATGCTAAATATATTGTCTAGGTAATATGGTCATTTCCACATATTTTCCGTTTTAGTGCCACTAGAGGAAAAAGGGCCATCCGTTCGCGACCCCTCGGAGCATTAGTCCCGGTTGCGCCACCAACCGGGACTAATGCTGGCACGCGTCCCGGTTGGAGCGGGCACGGGGCCAGGGGGCATGGGTCCCGGTTGGTAAGGGGGCATGCGTCCCGGTTGGAGCCACCAACCGACTAAAGGTTTGGCCACCACGTGGCGTGTACGCACCTTTAGTCGGTTCTTGGCTTCAACCGACTAAAGACCCCTGCCCTCTATAAATGCAACGACCCCTCTGCCCACTGTTTTTGAATGGTGTAAGGTGTGAGGGTGTGTGCTAGTTTTTCATGCATGCATTGAAGGTGTTTGTTGAAATGTTTGTTGAAAAATCCGTTGAATTTCTCATAGAACAAAAATATAGAAGGTGTCCAGACGCACTTGAGCTTTCTCCTCTTTATTTCCCTCGATCGAGGTTAGCAATCTTATCTTTTCTAGGTCATTGATACAATTCATGTGTCGGTGTGAATTGGTTATTTCACTATTTATGATGTCCTGTTTTTGATAAACTTACTTATATGATGCGATGAGCGTCGGGAATGGATGTAAGGTGACCGCGGGTAGCCGTATATCAAAGGCGTGGATAAATTTATCGATGTGGCTACGGCAAACAAAGAGAATGGATTTATCGTTGTCCATGTGTTCAATGTCGAACAACAAGGAGTACTCTTCCTCGAAAATCATTCGCCACTGATTATGAAAGGTTTCATGCCCAACTATAATTGCTGGACCAAGCACGGAAAGAGGGGTTATGATGGAAGATGGTGAAGAAGAAGAAGATGATAACAACTATCATCATATGTTTCTGAATCTGATACTGCAATGGAATACAATGGAGAGGAAAAAGGTGAAGAACGGGCATCGGATGAGCCGGTGATGAACTTGGTAGGGTCATTCGATGCAAAGCGAGACTGAAACGAAAATGAGAAGTTGAAGTTAGAGGGCATGTTAGAAGATCACAAGAAATTGTTGTACCCAAATTGTGAAGATGGCAGCACAAAGCTCGGTACACCTTTGGAATTGTTGCGATGGAAGGCGGTGTGGTCTAACCGACTCCTCATTTGAAAAGATCTGAAAATAATGAAGTCAAGTTTCCAAAACATAACGAACTTCCCGAGAGTACCTACGAAGCAAAGAAGACTCTCATCCTCGGGATTAGATGTGCAAAAGATACATGCATGCATTAATGATCGCATCCTCATCATGTAAGGAGTATGAGAATTTAGATAAATGCCCGGTATGCAACGCGTTGGTATAAGATCGACGAGATGACCCTGGTGATGTTGAGGAGAGCCCCTCCGAAGAGGGTTCTGCTAAGGTTATGTGGTATGCTCCTATAATACCAAGGTTGAAACGCATGTTCGTAAACAAAGAGCATGCCAGTTGTTGCGATGGCACAAAGAAGACCGTAAGAAAGGCGGGGAGTTGAGACACCTGGCGATGGGTCACAGTGGAGAAAAATCGAGAGAGACTTCCCACTTTGCGGTGACGCAAGGAACTTATGGTTTGGTCTAAGTACGGATGGCATGAATCCTTTTGGGGAGCAGCTGTAGTCACAGACCGCCCGTGACTCTATGTATCTACAACCTGCCTCCTTGGTTGTGCATGAAGCGTAAGTTCATTATGATGCCGGTGCTCATCCAAGCAACCGGCAACGACATTCATGTGTACCTTAGGCCATTAGTTGAAGAACTCTTACGGTTGTGGGGCAAACCAGGTGTACGTGTGTGGGATGAGAACAAACAGAGCCATTTAATCTACGAGGGTTGTTATTCGTAACCATCAATGATTGGCTCGCTCTTAGTAACCTTTCGTGACGACAAACAAAGGATATAAGGCATGCACCACTGTTTAGATAAGACAAGGTACATATTTGCATAAATGCAAGAAGGTTGTGTACCTAGCGAATCGGCGATTTCTTCCACCAATCATCCGTAAGAAAGAAAGGCAAGCATTTCAAAGGTGAGGCGATCACGGAAGAAGCCTGAACTCCTCCTGCTGGTGATGATGTATTTGGTATGGTCAAGGACATAGAAGTAATCTTTGAAAGGGTCCCGGTCAATCGTTCGAACGACGTCGCTACAGGACACGCACCCATGTGGAAGAAGAAATCTATATTTTGGGAGCTGCCATATTGAAAGTCCTGGTGTCCGCTCTTCAATCGGCGTGATGCGTGACGTGATTAAGAATCTCTGCGTGAACCTGCTAGGATTCCTAGGCGTGTATGGGAAGACAAAAGATACACACGAAGCACGGAGGACCAACAAATTATGAAAGACCCAAAGAACATGCATCTGAGATAACAAAGGAGATAAAGGGCGTCACTTAAGTCGTACAAGCTATGCTCTTACCAAAGGTAGAAGGAAATCTTTTTGAAGTCCTTTACAATATCAAGGTGCCGTCGGGCTTCTCATCTAATATAAAGGGATAATAAATATGGCGAGAAAAGTTCCAAAACCTGAAGTCTCATGATCACGTGATTATGACGCAGTTGCTTCCGATTGCATTGAGGGGCTTCACCGGAAAATGTTCGAGTAGCCATTGTGAAGTGTGCATTCCTCAATGCAATATCTCGAAGGTAATCAATCCGGATATTCTGCCAAGGTTACGTATATGTGGTACAATGTCTTGTTAGTTTTGAATTGGTGTTCCCACCATCCTTCTTCAATATTATGACGCATCTCCTGGTTCATCTAGTGGAAGAGATTGCCATTCTCGGTCCAGATTGCACAATATGTTCCCTTGAGAGGTTCATGGGAGTCTTAAAGAAATATGTTCATAACCGTGCTAGACCAGAAGGAAGCATCTCCAAGGGATATGGAACAGAGGAGGTCATTGAGTTTTGTGTTGACTTTATTCCTGACCTTAAGCCGATTGGTGTTTCTGACTCGCGACATGAGGGGAGACTAAGTGTGGAAAAGGCACGCTGGGAAAGAAAGCAATGATATGTAGGGACGGGGATTCTTTCACTAAAGCACACTACACAGTTCTACATAATTCCACCTTGGCAGCTCCGTATATGGAGGAACACAAGAATATTGTACGCTCCAAAAACCCGGGGAAGCCTGAATCATGGATTACAGATGAACACATGAAGTCTTTCGGTGGTTGGATGCAGACACATCTCTTGAATGACACCACTGTTGGAGATCAGCTATACTTGTTGGCCGCGTCACCATCTTCTACTGTATTGAATTTCCAAGGGTACGAAATAAATGGGAATACATTCTACACGATCGCCCAAGATAAAAAGAGCACCAACCAAAATAGTGGTGTCCGCTTTGATGCAATAGACGAGAATGGACAAAAGGACACATATTATGGTTACATAGAGGAGATATGGGAACTAGACTATGGAGTCTCTTTTAAGGTCCCTTTGTTTCGCTGCAAATGGGTCAACCTGAATGGGGAAGGGGTAAAGATAGACCAGTTGTACGGAACAACAGTGGATCTCAACAATCTTGGTTATAGAGATGAACCATTCGTCCTAGCCAATGATGTGTCTCAGGTTTTCTATGTGAAGGACATGTCCTCCGCATCAAAAAAGAAAAAATATGCAAACGAATACATCATATGATGAGCCAAAGCGTCACATAGTTCTTTTGTGGAAAAGAAACATCGTGGGAATCGAGGACAAGATGTACATGTCGGAAGATTATAATAAGTTTGATGAAATTCGCCCTTCACGGTGGAAAACTGACCCAAGCATTCCGTTAAGTAAAGAAGATGCTCCATGGTTACGTCTGAAGCGGTCATAAGGAATGACATATGCCAAGAAGTTCATGCTCATATTATGTAACTCTAGTTCATGTCTTTCGCGGTTTGTGGCTTGACCAAGGATATCTTTCAGCGTTTGTGGCCTTTAGTCCCTATTGTAGTCTCGTTTTAATATTAATAAATGTCTTGAGTGTTAGTCCCATTTTGTGGCTGGACCGAGTGCCTCTATGACGTTTCTCGGAGATGCCGAGGAGGGCTCCGTCGACATCTCTCCGAAACTGGCCAAGTGGTGTCCCTGCTCGAAAACCATCTTGCAGCTTGTAACTTCACTAACTAGATCAATACGCCTGAGCTAACTAATTTCACATATTAGAGTGCCTCTATGACCAGTTTCTGAGATGCCGGAGGACCTGGCTCAAAGCATCTCCTGAAACTGGCCGCAGATGGTGTCCTGCTCTCAAAACCATCTTGCAGCTTGTAACTTCACTAACTAGATCAATACGCCTCGAGCTAACTAATTTCACATATTAGAGTGCCTATGACAGTTTCTCGGAGATGCCGGAGGACTGGGCTCGGCATCTCCTCACCGGCCGTAGTGGTGTCCCCGCTCTAAAACCATCTTGGAGATGCCTCAAACTGGCTGGAGGACTAGACTCACAAGGATGCATATTTAAAGTACAAGCAGCTCGGCATAATGTCGACACTCACGACATAATGTCGACACTCACCCTATTACTAGTGACTCATCTTTAGTCGGTTGGTGTCTCCAACCGACTAAAGGTTCATCTTTAGTCGGTTGGTGACACCATCCGGACAAGGTAAGCCGCACGACATAATGTCGACACTCACCTATTATTAGTGTTGTCTCGCCCACTGGCCAGATATATACCAGGGCCATTCCAGCCTCAGATTCACGGGCGGTGGGAGAGGTCTCTGAAGACGATGCCTCTACCGCCGGGACGGTGTGGGGCCTGTGGCGGGTGGACTCATGGGCACCGTAGGCGAGGATGGTCTCCCCCTGACGTGCGGAACCTTGAGGGACAGGAGGGACAGAACCCTCCAAAGATCCAAATCCGGCCGGGCGGGCGGTACCCGGTGGACAAGGGTAGTTGAGGCGCAGGCGCCTCGGTCCTCGAGGGTCGAATGGCCCGAGGGCGTTGTCCATTGTTCTAAGAGAGGAAGGTGTGGATGTGTGGATAGCCATGACACGATCACCCTAAATATAGAGGAAAGGGGAAAACTTGGCGTGAAGCTTTGGGAAATGGCGGGAAATATCTTTAGTCCCAGTTAGTGACTACATCCGGGACTAAAAGCTCTAGTAGAAAGGAAAGGGCGGGAAAACTTGGCGGGAAGAGGTGGGAAATGGCGGAAAATATTTTTAGTCCCGGTTTCAGAATACATCCAGGACTAAATTTGTGCCGAACAATGATCATGTTTCGCCCGTGATTTTTTGAAAAAATCATTTTTCGACTCGCAATATGTGGTTTCTTCAGAGATCCAATGCAAGTTCTAACGATGCCCGTCCCCTATCTTCATGCACACCGGTTCGACCATAGTTAGAAATTCAGATAATTCAAAACGGGCATAATAAATTCAAAAAAAATCTGAACAATGAAAATCCTTCGCGTGGTGTCATATTATGTTACATAGTTGAAAGGAAAAATACCAGACTTGGTATATTGATCATGTTTCGAAAAAACCTTCACAAAATGACCTATCATGTTTGAGGTTTCATGGCTTTCGGTCCAAATGACCGATGTTATGTGAATCACGGCATAGTTTGTGATGTTGTGCCCATATTATGCATGTGTGTGGACATTGGTATGGAGAACAATGTTGTAGGAGGAAGTTTTCCTTTTGTCGCATCGGAAAAGCCCTTTTCCATTTTCCGAGCGCAATAAACGGGTCGCTTTTGTGAAGTAACCACCAAAATGCCGCTTTCACAATGCTACCGCCCCATTTTACTAAAATATTATACCACCTTACATGGACTATCTCCCAACCGTACATCTCAAACCTTTTCGTCCATCCCGTAAAAAGGACAAATGTTTGCCGAATCAGGGGAAGTGGGTCCGTGTACTATGTACATGATCTATCGCCTGATTTTTGAAAAAATCATTTTAGACTCGCAATATGTGGTTTCTTCGAGATCCAATGCAAGTTCTAACGATGCCCGCCCCTATCTTCATGCACACCGGTTCGACCATAGTTAGAAATTCAGATAATTCAAAACGGGCATAATAAATTCAAAAAAAATCCGAACAATGAAAATCCTTCGCGTGGTGTCATATTATGTTACATAGTAGAAAGGAAAAATACCAGACTTGGTATATTGATCATGTTTCGAAAAAACCTTCACAAAATGACCTATCATGTTCAAGGTTTCATGGCTTTCGGTCCAAATGACCGATGTTATGTGCTGAATCACGGCATAGTTTGTGATGTTGTGCCCATATTATGCATGTGTGTGGACAATGGTATGGAGAACAATGTTGCAGGAGGAAGTTTTCCTTTTTGTCGCACGGAAAAGCCCTTTTCCATTTTCCGAGCGCAATAAACGGGTCGTTTTGTGAAGTAACCACCAAAATGCCGTTTCACAATGCTACCGTCCCATTTTCCTAAAATACTAGACCACCTTACATGGACTATCTCCCAACCGGTACATCTCAAACCTTTTCGTCCATCCCGTAAAAGGATAAAATGTCTCCGAATCGGGGAAGTGGGTCCGGTTTGTACTACAGGTACATGATCTATCGCCCGTGATTTTTGGAAAAAATCATTTTTAGACTCGCAATATGTGGTTTCTTCGGAGATCCAATGCAAGTTCTAACGATGCTCGCCCCCTATCTTCATGCACACCGGTTTGACCATAGTTAGAAATTCAGATAATTCAAAACGGGCATAATAAATTCAAAAAAATCCGAACAATGAAAATCCTTCGCGTGTGGTCATATTGTGTTACATAGTTGAAATGAAAAATACAGACTTGGTATATTGATCATGTTTCGAAAAAACCTTCACAAAATGACCTATCATGTTCGAGGTTTCATGGCTTTCGGTCCAAATGACCGATGTTATGTGCTGAATCACGGCATAGTTTGTGATGTTGTGCCCATATTATGCATGTGTGTGGACATTGGTATGGAGAACAATGTTGCAGGAGGAAGTTTTCCTTTTTGTCGCACGGAAAAGCCCTTTTCCATTTTCCGAGCGTAATAAACGGGTCGTTTTGTGACGTAACCACCAAAATGCCGTTTCACAATGCTACCGTCCCATTTTCCTAAAATACTAGACCACCTTACATGGACTATCTCCCAACCGGTACATCTCAAACCTTTTCGTCCATCCCGGGTAAAAAGGACAAATGTCTGCCCAATCGGTAGGAAGTGGGTCCGGTTTGTACTACAGGGTACATGATCTATCGCCCGTGATTTCTTGAAAAAATCATTTTTAGACTCGCAATATGTGGTTTCTTCAGAGATCCAATGCAAGTTCTAACGATGCCCGTCCCCTATCTTCATGCACACCGGTTCGACCATAGTTAGAAATTCAGATAATTCAAAACGGGCATAATAAATTCAAAGAAAATCCGAACAATGAAAATCCTTCGCGTGGTGTCATATTATGTTACATAGTTGAAAGGAAAATACCGACTTGGTATATTGATCATGTTTCAAAAACCTTCACAAAATGACCTATCATGTTCGAGGTTTCATGGCTTTCGTCCAAATGACCGATGTTATGTGCTGAATCACGGCATAGTTTGTGATGTTGTGCCCATATTATGCATGTGTGGACATTGGTATGGAGGACAATGTTGCAGAGGAAGTTTTCCTTTTGTCGCACGGAAAAGCCCTTTTCCATTTTCCGAGCGCAATAAACGGGTCGCTTTGTGAAGTAACCACCAAAATGCCGCTTCACAATGCTACCGTCCCATTTTCCTAAAATACTAGACCACCTTACATGGACTATCTCCCAACCGACATCTCAAATCTTTTCGTCCATCCCGTAAAAGGATAAATGTCTGCGAATCCAGGAAGTGGGTCCGATTTACTACAGTACATGATCTATCGCCTGTGATTTTTTGAAAAATCATTTTAGACTCGCAATATGTGGTTTCTTCAGAGATCCAATGCAAGTTCTAACGATGCCCCCCTATCTTCATGCACACCGGTTCGACCATAGTTAGAAATTCATAATTCAAAACGGCATAATAAATTCAAAAAATCCGAACAATGAAAATCCTTGGCGTGGTATCATATTATGTTACATAGTTGAAAGGAAAATACCAGACTTGGTATATTGATCATGTTTCAAAAACCTTCACAAAATGACCTATCATGTTCGAGGTTTCATGGCTTTCGGTCCAAATGACCGATGTTATGTGCTGAATCACGGCATAGTTTGTGATGTTGTGCCCATATTATGCATGTGTGTGGACATTGGTATGGAGAACAATGTTGCAGGAGGAAGTTTTCCTTTTTGTCGCACGGAAAAGCCCTTTTCCATTTTCCGAGCACAATAAACGGGTCGTTTTGTGAAGTAACCACCAAAATGCCGTTTCACAATGCTACCGTCCCATTTTCCTAAAATACTAGACCACCTTACATGGACTATCTCCCAACCGGTACATCTCAAACCTTTTCGTCCATCCCGGGTAAAAAGGACAAATGTCTGCCGAATCGGCAGGAAGTGGGTCCGGTTTGTACTACAGGTACATGATCTATCGCCCGTGATTTTTTGAAAAAATCATTTTTAGACTCGCAATATGTGGTTTCTTCAGAGATCCAATGCAAGTTCTAACGATGCCCATCCCCTATCTTCATGCACACCGGTTCGACCATAGTTAGAAATTCAGATAATTCAAAACGGGCATAATAAATTCAAAAAAAATCATAACAATGAAAATTCTTCGCGTGGTGTCATATTATGTTACATAGTTGAAAGGAAAAATACCAGACTTGGTATAGTGATCATGTTTCGAAAAAACCTTCACAAAATGACCTATCATGTTCGAGGTTTCATGGCTTTCGGTCCAAATGACCGATGTTATGTGCTGAATCACGGCATAGTTTGTGATGTTGTGCCCATATTATGCATGTGTGTGGACATTGGTATGGAGGACAATGTTGCAGGAGGAAGTTTTCCTTTTTGTCGCACGGAAAAGCCCTTTTCCATTTTCCGAGCGCAATAAACGGGTCGTTTTGTGAAGTAACCACCAAAATGCCGTTTCACAATGCTACCGTCCCATTTTCCTAAAATACTAGACCACCTTACATGGACTATCTCCCAACCGGTACATCTCAAACCTTTTCGTCCATCCCGGGTAAAAAGGACAAATGTCTGCTGAATCGGCAGGAAGTGGGTCCGGTTTGTACTACAGGTACATGATCTATCGCCCGTGATTTTTTGAAAAAATCATTTTTAGACTCGCAATATGTGGTTTCTTCAGAGATCCAATGCAAGTTCTAACGATGCCCGTCCCCTATCTTCATGCACACCGGTTCGACCATAGTTAGAAATTCAGATAATTCAAAACGGGCATAATAAATTCAAAAAATCCAACAATGAAAATCCTTCGTGGTGTCATATTATGTTACATAGTTGAAAGGAAAAATACCAGACTTGGTATATTGATCATGTTTCAAAAACCTTCACAAAATGACCTATCATGTTCGAGGTTTCATGGCTTTCGTCCAAATGACCGATGTTATGTGCTGAATCACGGCATAGTTTGTGATGTTGTGCCCATATTATGCATGTGTGTGGACATTGGTATGGAGGACAATGTTGCAGAGGAAGTTTTCCTTTTGTCGCACAAAAGCCCTTTTCCATTTTCCGAGCGCAATAAACGGGTCGCTTTGTGAAGTAACCACCAAAATGCCGCTTTCACAATGCTACCGTCCCATTTTCCTAAAATACTAGACCACCTTACATGGACTATCTCCCAACCGGTACATCTCAAACCTTTTCGTCCATCCCGGTAAAAGGACAAATGTCTGCCGAATCAGGAAGTGGGTCCGTTTGTACTACAGTACATGATCTATTGCCCGTGATTTTTGAAAAATCATTTTAGACTCGCAATATGTGGTTTCTTCAGAGATCCAATGCAAGTTCTAACGATGCCGCCCCTATCTTCATGCACACCGGTTCGACCATAGTTAGAAATTCATAATTCAAAACGGGCATAAAAAATTCAAAAAAAAACCGAACAATGAAAATCCTTCGCGTGGTGTCATATTATGTTACATAGTTGAAAGAAAAAATACCGGACTTGGTATATTGATCATGTTTCGAAAAAACCTTCACAAAATGACCTATCATGTTCGAGGTTTCATGGCTTTAGGTCCAAATGACCGATGTTATGTGAATCACGGCATAGTTTGTGATGTTGTGCCCATATTATGCATGTGTGTGGACATTGGTATGGAGAACAATGTTGCAGGAGGAAGTTTTCCTTTTGTCGCATCGGAAAAGCCCTTTTCCATTTTCCGAGCGTAATAAACGGGTCGCTTTTGTGACGTAACCACCAAAATGCCGCTTCACAATGCTACCGTCCCATTTTCCTAAAATACTAGACCACCTTACATGGACTATCTCCCAACCGGTACATCTCAAACCTTTTCGTCCATCCCGGTTAAAAAGGACAAATGTCCGCCGAATCGGCAGGAAGTGGGTCCGGTTTGTACTACAGGTACATGATCTATCGCCTGTGATTTCTTGAAAAATCATTTTAGACTCGCAATATGTGGTTTCTTCAGAGATCCAATGCAAGTTCTAACGATGCCCGCCCCTATCTTCATGCACACCGGTTCGACCATAGTTAGAAATTCAGATAATTCAAAACGGCATAATAAATTCAAAGAAAATCGAACAATGAAAATCCTTCAGTGGTGTCATATTATGTTACATAGTTGAAAGGAAAATACAGACTTGGTATATTGATCATGTTTCAAAAACCTTCACAAAATGACCTATCATGTTCGAGGTTTCATGGCTTTCGGTCCAAATGACCGATGTTATGTGCTGAATCACGGCATAGTTTGTGATGTTGTGCCCATATTATGCATGTGTGGACAATGGTATGGAGAACAATGTTGCAGAGGAAGTTTTCCTTTTGTCGCACGAAAAGCCCTTTTCCATTTTCCGAGCGCAAAACGGGTCGCTTTTGAAGTAACCACCAAAATGCCGCTTCACAATGCTACCGTCCCATTTTCCTAAAATACTAGACCACCTTACATGGACTATCTCCCAACCGTACATCTCAAACCTTTTCGTCCATCCCGGGTAAAAGGACAAATGTCCGCCGAATTGGCGGAAGTGGGTCCGGTTTGTACTGGTACATGATCTATCGCCCGTGATTTTTGAAAAATCATTTTAGACTCGCAATATGTGGTTTCTTCAGATCCAATGCAAGTTCTAACGATGCCGCCCCTATCTTCATGCACACCGTTCGACCATAGTTAGAAATTCGATAATTCAAAACGGGCATAATAAATTCAAAAAATCCGAACAATGAAAATCCTTCGTGGTGTCATATTATGTTACATAGTTGAAAGGAAAAATACCAGACTTGGTATATTTATCATGTTTCAAAAACCTTCACAAAATGACCTATCATGTTCGAGGTTTCATGGCTTTATCAAATGACCGATTATGTGTCAATCACGGCATAGTTTGTGATGTTGTGCCCATATTATGCATGTGTGTGGACATTCGTATGGAGAACAATGTTGCAGGAGGAAGTTTTCCTTTTGTATTTTAAAAGCCCTTTTCCATTTTCCGAGCGCAATAAACGGGTCGTTTTGTGAAGTAACCACCAAAATGCCGTTTCACAATGCTACCGTCCCATTTTCCTAAAATACTAGACCACCTTACATGGACTATCTCCCAACCGGTACATCTCAAACCTTTTCGTCCATCCCGGGTAAAAAGGACAAATGTCTGCCGAATCGGCAGGACAAAGTTTTTCTAAATTCCAAATTGATATTAAAAAAATATAAGTTAATTCATTTTTAATTGTAAATGGTTCATATTTTAAATGGTTACATTAATTATTTTTTAAAACAGAAAATGTTTTTGAATTATTTATTTAAATCCAAACACTTTTTATGTTTAAAATTTTTCTAAATTCCAAATTAATATTCAAAAATATAAGTTAATTCATTTTAAAAGGTTACATTAATTATTTTTTAAAAATAGAATATTTTTTTGAATTATTTATTCAAAACCAAACACTTCTTATGTTTATAGTTTTTCTAAATTCCAAATTGATATTAAAAAAATATAAGTGAATTCATTTTTAATTGTAAATGGTTCATATTTTAAATGGTTACATTAATTATTTTTTAAAACAGAAAATGTTTTTGAATTATTTATTCAAATCCAAACACTTCTTATGTTTAAAGTTTTTCTAAATTCCAAATTAATTATCATTTAAAAAACAATACAAATTTAAACCCCAAAATAAAAAATAAGGCGGGAACAGAGAGAAAACACCTGAAAAAATTTGAAATCGGGGAATATGTCCTGTTGGAGCCACCAACCGACTAAAGACCTCAAGCGCCAACGCTGCTGAAAATATTGAGATAGGTCCCGTTGGTGGCTCCAATCGACGTGATGACCTTTAGTCCTGCTGAGCCACCAACCGGTCTAAAGGTCCTTTGGTTATAACCGGTGCCCTCCTCTTCTTCTTCCCCATCTCACCTCCTCTTCTCTTCGCGACGACGCCGCCAGGCTGCCCGCCGCTGCACGCCCTACCGCCTCCTCGCCCACCAAGCGCAGAAGCCACTGCCGCCCGAGGCTTCTCCTGAAGAATCGCCCCGCCGCTCCCAATCGCCGCCAACGACCCTCGAGCCCGACGATCGCTTGGCCGATTCGCTCCTCGAACTTCGCCTCGCCTCCCCGACCACCACCGCACACCGTATGCCGCTGGTCTCGTGGACCTCTCTCTCGCCCTCTTTTCCTGGTTCATCCTCCTGCCGACTCGCCACCACCGCCGCCACCGCCATCGCTGCCGAGAAGAGGTCGATGGCGACGATTCAAGAACGCGGGCTGATTCTCCGGTGGAGATGATCTTCGCGATGAGGCGCCCAACGGCGCCTCGACCGCCGTGAGGTGGCCAGAGACGGCGGGCGACGCAACACCTACGCAGCTAGGGTTCGCAAAGGGGAAAACGGGAAGAAGAGAAGCTAGGGTTGTTGATGGCGTATTGAGCTCTTATAGGCTCGCTGGGGCGACGATGATCTTGGCATGCGGCGCATCGGGTGGCTGCGGCGAGCCACCGCGAAATGCTTCGGGAGGAAGAAGATGAAACAGAAGGCCAAGTACGGGCCTGGCTGGGCTGCTCTTGGGCCCCGGTGGGCTTCTGCTAGCCAGAGAGAGAGAAGGAGAGATGGGCTCGCCAAGAGCTAGGTTGGATACATTTTTATTTCCGTAAATTTTTTCTATTTCTATTTCGATTTCCTTTGTAATTTGAATTTCAAATCTGTTTTGAATCTTTTCAACTTACGTAAACTTTTATAAAGTATATGAAATAGTGTGAGACCCTTTTATACACTTTGGGCTCAACTCATGTAGTTAGTTGTTTAAATACAAAACTCATTTGAATGGTTTTCAAATGGAAGGGAAGTTAGGGTTTAGGGTTTGATTTGTTCTTTCTTTATTAAACCAAAATGCAAGTTCAACAATTTAAATGACAAGTATAATTAGAAGAACAAATGCACCCTCTCATATGTTCCGGAGTTTCCCCGAGTTAGGGTTTTCACCCGTCGGAACCCCGATTAAATCGTCGAGCATGTCTTAGGGTTACATTCCAATGCAAATTAACTTGTCATATCATCATACTTGCTTGAGCATTGCATCGATGCCATGTGTTGATTGTTTCCCTTTCTTTTCGGTGTTTCAATTATTAGGTTTATTATTAGTTAGGTATTATTAGGTTTATTAATTAGTTTGGTATTATTGGTATTCGACCCCCATTGGTCACCAATGTGGGTAGCCCTGCACCGATTCACATTGTCAAGCAACTTAGGTGCATGTGGGTTCGACGATGTGCCTATCTACTACACGGTTTCCCTTTGTCTTCATTTTATTATTGTGTATGTATATATTAGGGTTTCTCCGAATTAGGGTTTATATCTCTCAACACCGTACTTAACTTTCTCCTTTAGCCGCTTTGACTTATTCGTTTTTCCACCCAGGCAGAAAATATGGACCCACACGTCAGAGACGAAGAAAAGGAAGAGTTGATCCAAGGTGTGATCCGTGGGGAAGATAATTTAGACATATCAACGTTTCTGAACAACTCCGTGAGGGTGATCCTCTTTACCGAGTAGACAACTTGTTTGAGGTTGAAGGTGTTGCCTTCCATGAGGGAGAAGGCGATGCCTTGTGTAATCGAGAAGATGACCGCCCGCAAGGTGCATGTAATATAAATCAATTCATTAATTAATCATCTGCTATCTATATAGAAATAGTAACGGCGATCTTTCTTCTTTAGCCCTCCGGATCGAAGGAATCTACAAAAGAGCACGAGGCCCAACCAAAAGTTGCAAGACCATGAGAGGTTCAGGATCGAAGATGTCGCTGTAGACGGCAGACCGACAGCTCCCGAAGTTGTCGCAACCAAATTTGTGGCACAATGCGGAGTAATCGTTAGGGACTTAATCCCGATCACCATTAGAAATTGGAATAGGCCTGCTAATGCGAATGAAGAGGGAACATGTTTATTTGTCCCTAACCACGCCAAAGATTTACTGTGGAAGAGGCTCATGGTTAATTTCAAACTACCGAAGATAGAGCTGGATCCAAATGCGGAGGATCCAGTTGAGGATGCCTTACAACATGGGAGAGCCATGGAGGCTAAGGTCAGGGAGTGGGCTTTGAAGAAGATGGGTCAGTGTTTCAGCAACTGGAAGAAAAGATTGCACCTTGACTATGTCGTGAAAAAGAAGACTCCCGATTTCAAGAATATTCAGTTTGAGAAAATAAAACCATTCTGGGATGAGTTTGTGGAATACAAGAAATCAGAAAAAGCTAAGAAAATGTCTGAAACGAATAAGCTAAATGCTGCTAACAAGAAGTATCACCATACTATGGGGTAAGGTGGCTACAGGGATGGCATTCCTAAGTGGGAGAAACTTGAGCAGGAACTGCGTGATAAAAATATCACCCTAGAGATGCATTTATTGGGTAGAACGTGCAAGGAATTGGTTTTACGGGCATGGGGCACGTTGGACTCGGAAGGAGGTGTATATATACCATACGACATAAAGAAGACCCTTGCCAATCGAGAGGATGAGAAAAGCGGAAAAGGTCAAGTTAAAGATGGGGACTTCATTCCCGATAGAGAGAATGATGAGCTCACACTGCCCTTGGAAATAAGGAACATGATGGACGAACACGAGGCACAATAGGCTCCCAATCATGGAGGACTGGGTTTCAAGAGAGGAAGAAATATCCTGATAGAAGCCACGGAGGAGTAAGGACAGGCGGCTTGAAGCGAAAAGTCGAAAGAGCGAATGCGTTTAATTGAAGAACGATTAAAGCAACAACAAGATGAAATTAACTCACTTAAAGAGCAAAAGTACTACCGCGCCCCATCTCAAAGAGACACCGCATTCGATGCTACCGCCTATCGAATAATCGAAAAGCGGTGGCTAACACCGAGGTCCCGGTGATGACAATGGCGCGCCGATGATGCACCGACGATGGCTCCTGGCTACCCAAAGGATGATATCACAGATGACACATCGCGAGCTACATGTCAAAGTTGTGAACATATCAATGAAGGTGGCGGTCTATGCCTTACCAATTGGACCCACACCAACTTACCACAATGTCCGGTTCCAGAGGGCTACGTTGTTGTCGGCGTGGATGAAATCATGCCCACCTTTGAGGTTTTGGATCTTCACTACCCGCCGGTGAAGGGGATGTGATCTTTGGGTGACGCAAAAACGCCACCATTCTACGGCAAGGATTGTATCGTGCTTCAAATCACACGCCTAGGCCATCTTTGCCGCCGCCACCCGTCTCCGAGGTCGCCGCCGCTGCAGCCGTCTTCGTCGCCTCACCCGGCCGTCGCCTCACCAATCTCCGGCAGCCATCGCCATGGGAGCCATCGCCGCGCCTCGGGATAAAAGCGAAGCGCATTGCGCATCAGGCCGAAGCGATATCAAACGTAAACAAGAGCCT
The DNA here is from genome assembly GCA_030063025.1 of Avena longiglumis. NCBI lineage: Eukaryota > Viridiplantae > Streptophyta > Magnoliopsida > Poales > Poaceae > Avena > Avena longiglumis. The sequence continues at coordinate 3,760,556 of CP125975.1, forward strand.
CTTCCAAAAGTACCAACGGTTCCTCCCAAGAGATCTTATGATCAGATCAAGAGGAGATCATGCGATCGTTGATGCGGAAACGACAGTTGCTAAGCTGAGGCGGCCGAAAGAGCCAGAGTTCCCCAAAGACCAAAGAAGAAAAAGCCAAAGTGTTGAAAATTCTAAAGACTCTTCATCAACCCGAGCCAAAGCAGTCATCGACTATGAGCGTTCTATTCTCAAGTCACATGCAGCACAAAAAGCCTCAAGAGCAAAAGATCTTGGCAAGCGGAAATCTGTTGCCCAGCTCGGAGAACAAGCAAACAGACTTGCGCCCCTCTCAAGGTGATTTCTCAAACCAATGTGGGTCGAGCAAATATGGGGCAAGAGCGATGATCCGTAGGTAGTTGCACACGGAGAAGCCGCTGCTCAAGGTATGAGTATTGCCCAAGATTTATCCCAGTTAGAGTTCTTCCTCGTGAGTGAAGTAGCATACCAATACCAAGACGGAAAACCTCTCGTCAAACTCGAGGAGGTAAACAATCTTCCAACAAAATGCGAAGATTGCATAACTGGTACATGCATGCCACAAGGGCCGGGCTAACTAGATAGTGCCGAGGGTTACAAAAAGCATCATGGGAAAGAAAACCATGACATGGTATCCATTGAATTTGATGAACTATTTCAATTATTCAATCAAGACGCCTTGGACAAATCGATCATGAGTGCCTATTGTCGTAAGTACTAATTCTGTAATTAATTTAGTCTCCATCTATAATATTTTGTTTATTGCATGTATATAATCATACTTTAATATGCGTAATGAAGATTATCGAATGCAGAGGACAAATCTATGACATTGGCTTCATTGACCCATATTGGGTTCATGAAGCTAATCTCAAAATAAGCCCCTGGATACGGAGGATAATATAGTACACGTTAAGGTTTCAAGAAACCAAAAGGGAAATACTATTTCCTTACAACTTCCATGAGTGTTATTGTCTTGTATACACTTTCTATTTCGCTTACTCGATGTTAAGTATATAATTGATTAGTTGCATTCGCAGTACCACTATATTCGTTAATCATTCAACTTGACAAAGGGCGTGTACTAGTCATGGACTCGAAACATAAACCCCTTGAGACGTGGAAGGACATGCAGATACTTCTCCAGCGGTAATTCTAATCATTACGACACTATATCGGCAACGTTCGTGAATTTTATGATATCAAGTACTTAATAACTTATTTTATTCGTTTTCTACGCCGGGCAGCGCTTGGAAACGGTTCACCAAGAAGGCTAGGGGTGTTTGGAAAGAGGAGCTTACATTTCAACCACTAGATGTAAGCACCACTAGCTATATCCACGCATCTCTTTGATTCTAGTTTTGATACAGTTATTATCATGCTTGATTATTATTTTGATTGAACTCTGTTGTCGTAAAGTGCCTGACGCAGGGACCAGGTAACAATCTATGTGGATACTATGTATGCGAGTTCATCCGGCAGACGTGCGATGAGAAGGGCAGGAATTTAGAGCAACTCCACGTACGTAAACAATTTCTATAGTTTTTAATTACAATCAAATTGTGTTTAGTTTCATATTCATATAGGCTGACTCCTTTTTTAAATCAGATCGAACGTCTACGGGACGGTCTTCTGCCAAAGGATCGTGACACGAGCAATACAGGACGAATTGGCGATATTCTTGGATGCATAAGTCCTAAACACACAAGGGGAATACTACTCGGCTGTGTATAGACAATAGGAATTGTAAAAATAGCAACTTTCAAGAAATTGGCCGGTAGCATCGAATAGCAACTTTTGTTTGTAGTGCATGAACTCGATCTGTGTAATGTTGTCATGATGATCTTGTGTAATATAAGGTTCCTTCATTGATAAGTGCAAAACACTAAATAAACAATAAAACAACCTAAATGAATTCTTCACGCGCAAAAAAGTGGCGAAAATGCCGCGGCAACAAAATGTGCCAATGAATTCTCTCGCGGCAGAGAAATGGGCTAAATCTGCGGCGGCAGAGGTTATTAGTCCCGGTTCGTGTTACGAACCGGGACTAATGCTCCACCCCCCTCGCGCTCCGATGCCGCCACGTGTGCCCCCATTTGTCCCGGTTGGTGGGGCAACCGGGGCTAATGGTTGGAGCTTTAGTCCCGATTGCCCCGTCCCGGTTGGGCAACCGGGACTAATGGCCCTTACCAACCGGGACGCATGGGCCCTTTTCTACCAGTGTGCCACCATCATCCTCCATCGACTTATATTTGTGGCCGCTATGTTTCCCAACATATGAGCATGATGATGGCCAACCCGCTTGTTCCCAGACTAGAAAAACTGACATGTGAACATGGTCTTATTCTTTTATTAAAATATCCTTCTTATTTATACCGGTTTTGGTCATGATTTAATTTACATAGTGGCTGCAAATTAAAGAGAAACAACTGCTGATCGCCAAGCTAAAAATGTTCCACGCTGAGCCTGCCGAATTTAGCTCAACGAGTGGTGAAAGGCAACGGAGAGTTCCATGTTGAATTCGTGTAAGAGCACGTATGCCAAACATTGTTATACTGGTCGATTATTGTCAGGGTTCTTAAAACTGTCATGGTTCTTAAAAGTGTAATACTTGCCATGCTTGTTAGCAATGTCTATGCTAGTGTAGTATACATTTACCCGGAAAGAATGTTTCTTTTTAGCGTTGGTCATGTATAGTAGACCTCACTTTGCGCACCCCGCGGCTTGATTGTTAGGCAGAATGTTTGTCCACGCGTCTACAAATTAATGTTAATAGACATATTTTCTAGCCTACCCGGGCTTGGCTAGTTGCTGAAATAGTTCACGATTTATGAAAGAATCATTATAGTCGACACCCTTAGTAAGGTCCTAGGCGGCGGTGGTCTAATTTATAACGTGAAAACAGAGTCAGAACTTGCTATCACATCTAAAGGAATTAGAAATCAAAATAAACATATACTTGAAAAAATATTATTTGTTGCTTATTGCAATGATTCGTTTCCCTATAATAAACTGGTAGCCGTTTAGTCATGCATGACATGATGATGATAAAGGATTGATCGATCAAGCCCGGGGACCAGAATAGGCTCCGATGGACCTGAGCTTGTCGTCACAATGGCCAAAGAGGGATACAATTGAGTCGTGATCCACATCAATTGAGAAATGTGTGTCTCCAGTGTTTGGGCACCCGCCGAACTGCCCATACTTAGCATCCGCAGAGGTGTTGAAGTTGAGTGCAGTGATGGAGGGGTTGACGTAGCCAGAGATCACGGTCAAATACTCACCTTATGTAATGGATATTTGTGTAGTATTACAATGAATGCAGAAAGAACCCATTAGTGTTAATTAGTAATTATTTAATTAGTATATACCCTTTAAGGACTTCATATAAATTCCAACATTACTTCAAGAGAGACAAAAACATGTAGGATGGAAATAAACTGCATTTGTTATATAGTGTATATGAAATTTATGCACGACGGCAAGCACCCAACATATATGAACGCAAAGTTACATACCCAAAAAAGATCTAAGTTTCGACATACGCTACAAGAGATAAAACATTTGAAATTTAAAAACATATATGAATCCCACATCATGGTAGAACCATGCATGCATGATTGGGTTGCCATATTAAATCCGTGCAGACATGTGCCCTAAACAACATAGTCCAATAATAATTACATCAAAAAAATTATAGGCATCAGGTCAAGTATCCAACTAGGTCTATCCTGAAAAATTGTTTGACTAATACAAGATCCATGGTGCCAATACCCAAAGCTGCACTAGGGGAAACAGGAAATAAGCACTCCCGGAAACAAGGTGGACAGGGCATAGGATGGAAATATGACTGCTCGTTACCTTTAGAAAATCAAATCGTTTGGTTGTAAGTGCCCACCTTTTCTGAGAGTTGCTCTAGACACAAATAAAAAACTATTTTTACTTGTGTGATGATTTGTGATGCAAACGTTATTAAATAGGAAATAATAAAAAAATTACAGAGCATAGTAGTTGAGAAATCCCCACAAAAGAAACACATGATCCGTATGCTTTTTTTTGTAATTGGTCGACGGCGAGGTGCCACGGATTGCTCGTGTGGAAACATTCAAATTCAATTATTGTCCTGTGTTGTGGCACGGTATCGGCTTAGCCGTGCTACAGGATCCTTTGCCATGTGATTTGCACACACGACATGTTGTTCTTCCCCGAATATCTAGTTCCTAATATAAATTTGTTGTAAAACTTAATAATAAAGTAGCTATTTTTTAAAAAAAAATGAAAAGTTGCCGGTGATATTTAAACCCACACCCCCGGCGAACGCTACAAATATATAATATATGGTGATGTTCGACTCATATGTCAGCAGTGAACAACTTAATTATGGTATTGGAAAAAAGCCAACGGTAACATTTATTATTAACGCAAGACTAGCAATGTGCCGCTTGAAGCTAACTAACCTCCTATTTCAAACGCCACTAATAAGTTCTTCAGTACGTTTGCACGATTAAACACAAGGAAAGCAACTCCTTAAACAAAACACTAGTTTTGACGCTAACCGTCTCATTTGTCTTGTGCATATCTCAATTTTTGACCTTTGGACACTGTCCTCTCAACTACTCCTACCTATCTAGTTGCCTCCTTAATTGATAATCCCTACAAACAAGGCATGTTTGATTAGTTAAGCATCCTCCCTAGCTCCAGTCCAAATTAGGGATATAATCAAAGGTTTTACATTTTTAAACAAGTCTTCCACACGATCCGTGAGACATGGGAAAAAAACCCTTGGCCGGATGCTGAAATTTTATAATCATCTGCGCACGGAACTAGCAATAATGGTTCGTTTGAATGGATTTTTTTGCACGACTGACTTTGCAAGTCATTCTTTCTCTTATCTACCACCATATCATCTAGTCCAGAGTTTTATATAATCAAACCAATTAGTCATAGATAACATTTATTTTAGTCCAATTCAACATTCTAAATGGGTCAAGCCCAACATTTGGGCCTTATTTATCCAGATTTTATCCTTTAACTGTGCATTAATGTTTGGGCATTGCCATTTATAGTCCATTTTGTTTTTGGGAGACATCATTTTTTGGGCTCTGGCCTATTTACGTTTTGTGTATATTTCGAGCTTTGGCGACTTACAACCCATTCCTTATTTTGTTATTGTGTAATCTTCCATAAAATATTGTCTGGGCCACGACCTTTTGGTCTATTACAATTCCCAAATGCATACATATGCCAAAACACTTTCTAAGAGAAAGTTACAGCGAAACCATGTTAGTCATATAGCAAATAATAACATTTAAACATCAACATGCCTTTCTAAAAAATAAAGTTACAACCAAATCAACCCAACAGTAGTTCAAACAATAAATAATGTGCACAACAACAAACCAGTCAAAACTTTTGCATTTCAACTAAACAATCACAAATAACTCTCACACCCCACATGACATGAAGATCATCACATATACATTTGATATAAAGTCGTCAGCGAGCCATCTGATATAGAGTCGTTGGTGAGCAACCATCCATCAATCCATCAGTAGCACCATCAAAGTCATCTACGAGCAGTCACTCACCCCAGGCTTTGAATACACATTCTCCTGCTAATTCAAATCGCACAAGGTTCAGTAAAAGCGTACCTAAGTTAGCCAAATGAACAACTTCACCAAACAGACTTGAAGAATATAGAACTTAGTGTATCAAAAATTTATTAAGACAATCCAAATTGCAAAATCAGAAGTCAGTCAACTAGGAATGCAACAGGTCATTTCCGTTTAAATAAAATGATTCATGACTAAACTTCAGGTCAAGGAGTTTTTTAACGCAGTTGAAATAAATGCATTTCATACAGAGGACCTGTGGATACTTCGCCCGTGTAGTGAATGTAAAAACATCCAGAGTTTTATAAGAACTTCACATATTTAGAAAAAATTGATCAAAAGGGGTTTCGTGGCGGGGTACGATTGTTGGATCTACCACGGAGAAGTACACCGAAGTACGTATGAGAAGGGTGGTTCTAATAAGGAGGGTGATGCTTATGAGGATGCTAACATGGATGATGTTGAAATTACCACCATATTTCCATCAACTGATGATGAGGTTCATCAAACATGTATGATAAAAATGTTGAAGATTTTGAAGAACACAATGTGAGTCAGATGTTGTGGGAGTTTAAAGAAAAATGCGAGGATCAGAAAATGTATGATAAATATGCGTGCATGATGCAAGACTCGGAGAAACCAACATACCATGTGTGTAAGCTACACTAGAGAAAGTTAGCTACTATACTAGAACTGATGCGGATGAAGCCAATGTACGGATGGTCAGATAACAGTGTCACCAAGTTGTTAACATTTTTACAAGAATTTCTTCCCGAAGGAAACCACATGCCAGATAGTTTTTACAAAGCTAAGAGGATTGTGTGTCCATTGGGAATGGAGGTTCAGAGAATACATGCATGTAAAAATGATTGTATATTGTATTGTGGTGATGCCTATATCAATTTGTGTGAATGCCCGGTGTTCAAATTTCAAAGGTTCAGGGTTCCGAAGGTTGAGGCAGCTGATATGGCATATGAAAGCAGTAGTGAGGATTACATGGACAGTGATCAATCGAGCAAAAAGATATAGAAACACCAGGTAGTAAGGACATCCAAATAAAAGTGTGTTGGTACCTGGCTATTATTCCTTGTTTGACATGCTTATATGCAAACCCGGATACGGGAAAACTAATCAGTTGGCACGAAGAGGAGCGCTTTCAGGATGACATGCTCAAACACCCAGCCGACTCTCCACAGTGGAGGAACGTTAATAGGTTGAAGCCTTTGGGTCCAGATGGTGATCGTTTTGGATGATCCTAGAAATGAGAGGTTTGTAGTGAGCACCAATGGAATGAATCCATCGGAAACAATAGTACCACCCACAACACACTACTAGGAAAACGGCTATAGGTAATCCACACTTCTATGGCGCACTTGCTAGTGGTGCCTCACGGGTAAAATAGGCATGGCGCACTGCCCACAGGTGCCCTTTGGCTAACTGCCATAAGCGTGGGGCACATGGGGGTGGTGCGCCACGGCTATGTGTAGGCCAGGGCACAGGTGGCCGCAACACACATACCCGTAGCGCACTATGTCAAGGTGTGCTACGGATGTGTCAATTAGCCGTAGCGCACCTTGACCTACTGCGCTACGGGCATGTGTGCTGCAGCAGCTGGGTCAACTTAGCCGTAGGGCACTCTGCCCTAGTGCCCTACGGCTAAGTGCTGTGGTCACATGTGCCCTGGCCCATACATAGCCATGGCGCACCACCCCTATGTGCGCCAAGCTTATGACAGTTAGCCATAGGGCACCTGTGGGCAGTGCACCACGCCTATTTTACCCGTGGGGCACCACTAGCAAGTGCGCCACAGAAATGTGGATTACCTATAGCCGTTTTCCTAGTAGTGCATAAAAGTTGTTCCGACAAGCACACATCGACACTAGAAACAACATTATCTCTGCTCAATTAGTTCTAGACTCGGCCGGCAACCTAGTTAACATGAACCAAGTGTATCTTATGCTAACAAAGAATGACTGTGGTTCGACCGGATCACTTCACAAGGAGAATAAGAAATACAACCAAGTACCCCAACTCAAAATACCCACCCCATCGTCCTACCTTTTCCTTCCCCCTTTTCTCTCTCCCTTTTCCTTTCCCTTCTCCTTCTTCCTTATCCCTTGTACCTTCTCCTTCTTCCTTCTCCTTCTCCTTTTCCTTCTCCTCCTTCCCCTTCTCCTCTCCTTGCAGTAACGGCGCGATGGCGGACTCCTCCTCTCCTTACAGTGACGGTGGCGCGGTAGCGGCGCAACGGCGGCCTCCTCCTCTCCTTGCAGTGACGGCGGCGCGACGGCGGCCTTCTCCTCCTCCTCGCGGTGACAACGGGCGATGGTGTCATCCTTCTCCTCACCGACCTCCCTTCCTCCCTCTCTTCCTCCATCTCTTCCTACCTCCCTCTCTTCCTACCTTCCTTTCTCCAACCACACCCATCCTACCACCTCGACGCCGATGAGGACTAGAGCAGCCACGGCCTCCCGCACCTCCTTGCGGTGGTAGGTCGTGGCCACGGCCATGCTCCGGCGAGGTGACCCGACGGCGGCGATGCACGGACCCGATTGCTTTTGCAATTCAAAACGAGGGTGTTTTTTGCATTTTTTTGTTTTTTAAAAAACATATCCGTGGCGAATCCTGTACCCCTACCCGTGGCGCACCTGCTAGTGCGCCACGCCTATCTCGAGATAACCGTAGCGCACCAGGCAGTGCGCTATGGGTAAGAGATAGCTATAGCGCGAGGCTAGTGGCGCACAACTAGTGCGCCACAGATGCCCTTTTCAGGTGCGCCACGAATGGCCATTTTCCTAGTAGTGATGTCGACTAATTAATGAATCAACATCCAAGCATTTCACAGATGAAAGCAAGCGTGGAAACTCGCTCCCTAGTTGTTTGTCAATCCATTAGCAGGAATTAGATAAGTATTTATAGGTGTCCACCTCTATTATGTACGCAACATTACACTCTGATAGGTGGCATAATCCTGGACCAATCAAATTAATCTGGAGGGCCCCGTGCATATCATATTGTACATTTATATATTACACGAACTGATGATATACCAAGTTAGGTCAAGCAAGCGTGCCATTAGATAAAACTTGAACATTAATTAGGTTATTGATGTGGGAATACCGGTGCGGGTACCATCGTATAGGGACCAAGATGCGAGCCAACGACATAGGGAGAATAGGGGACGATATTGGTACATGCGAGTTTCCTAGGTTCAGCACTGGGTAATGACTAATTATTGCAGAGGCATGCTAATAATTTTCTTTGATCTTCATACTTGTAGAATACGGTACATTTATGGCGAAATGAATATCAAATAATGAAGAATAACGAGTTTCCAATAATCCCATGCCAAAGAGGCCTTTCATAAAAGCTCCGAAAGGTATAACGAGCACTGGTATGGAATGGACCCGGCCATACCGCGTGCCCGTACCAGGTGTCACCGCCTTTGCATGGTCAACACAAGAAACTTTCGTGAAGACTTCTATGTAAGATTTATCTCCGAGCCGCTAGAAACCCTAACAATAGTATGCAGAAACACGGTTGAAGCTATTTTCATATCTGAGTTGAGGAGATCCACCGCCACCATCCCCTCTCCATACCCATAGTACTATACTTGTAATCTTGATCTCATCAGGATTGGCGATAGTGTAAAACTATTTAATATTAATTTCTATACAATGTTTATGATTTTTTATGTAATCCTGAGTGAGTTGTCCTCACAAATTGTGGGGAGAGGCATAGACTTACAAAACTTATGTGCATCTTCTAACTCCATGGGACATTGACACTATCGGTAAAAGGCTTAGTGTCGCTGCAGCCTTACTGGCGGAAGCGCGAAAGTATGCCGGTGGTAACGTGAACCCCGGCGAGCGAGCAAAAGATTGTTACCTGTAGGTCGCAAACTAATCCTCACAGGACTTACCGCTGACGGGCGCAAGAAAATACCAGTCGCTCCAACATGTTTTGTGGGCGACCACACAAAAAAGCGTGAAATTCAACCTTTTGCATTTGTCACGTCCGTATAAAATAGCGGGACGAGAACGTAGAGGCAGTCTGTCATGAAAAAGATAACGATGATAACAGATCCAAGTTTCGACTTACGCTTCAAGAGATAAAACATTTGAAATTTAAAAACATATATGAATCCCAAATGATGGTAGAACCATGCATGCATGATTGGATTGCCATATTAAATCCGTGGAGACATGTGCCCTAAACAAGATAGTCCAATAATAGTTACATCAAAAAAATTGTAGGCATCAGGTCAAGTATTCAACTAGGTCTATCCTCAAAAATTGTTTGACTAATACAAGATAAAAAACTAGGTCTATCGCCAAAGTGCCCACCTTTTCTGAGAGTTGCTCTAGACACAAATAAAAAACTATTTTTACTTGTGTGATGATTTGTGATGCAAACGTTATTAAATAGGAAATAATAAAAAAATTACAGAGCATAGTACTTGAGAAATCCCCACAGAAGAAACACCTGATCCATATGCTTTTTTTTTTGTAATAGGTCGACGGCGAGGTGCCACGGATCGCTGGTGTGGAAACATTCAAATTCATTTTATTATTGTCGTGTGTTGTGTTGTGGCACCGTAATGGCTTTGCCGTGCTATGGGATTTTTTGCCATGTGATTTGCACAGACGACACGTTGTTCTTCCCCTTAGTGAGATATAAATATCTAGTTCCTAATATAAATTTGTTGTGAAACTTAATAATAAAGTAGCTATTTTTTTTAAGAAAATGAAAAGTTGCCGGTGACATTTAAACCCACACCCCCGGCGAACGTCACAAATATATAATATAATGGTGATGTTCGACTCATATGTCATCAGTGAACAGCTTAATTGTGGCATTGGAGAAAAAGCCAACGATAACATTTATTATTGACGCAAGACTAGCAATGTGCCGCTTGAAGCTAACTAACCTCCTATTTCAAACGCCACTAATAAGTTCTTCAGTACGTTTGCACGAATAAACACAAGGAAAGCAACACCTTAAAAAACACTAGTTTTGACGCTAACCGTCTCATTTGTCTTGTACATATCTCAATTTTTGACCTTTGGACACTGTCCTCTCAACTACTCCTACCGATCTAGTTTCCTCCTTAATTTATAATCCCCCACAAACAAGGCATCTTTGATTAGTTAAGCATCCTCCCTAGCTGCAGTCCAAATTAGGGACATAATCAAAGGTTTTACATTTTTAAACAAGTCTTTCACATGATGCATGAGACATGGGAACAAAATCCTTGGCCGGACGCTGAAATTTTATAATCATCTGCGCACGTATCTAGCAATAATGGTTTGTTTCAATGGATTTTTTTGCACGACTGACTTTGCAAGTCATTCTTTCTCTTATCTACCACCATATCATCTAGTCCAGAGTTTTATATAATGAAACCAATTAGTCATAGGTAACATTTATTTCAGTCCAATTCAACATTCTAAATGGGTTAAGCCCAACATTTGGGCCTTCTTTATCCAGATTTTATCCTTTAACTGTGCATTAATGTTTGGGCATTGCCATTTATAGTCCATTTTGTTTTGGGGAGCCGTCATTTTTTAGGCTCTGGCCTATTTACGTTTTGTGTATATTTCGAGCTTTGGTGACTTACAACCCATTCCTTATTTTGTTATTGTGTAATCTTCCATAAAATATTGTCTGGGCCACGACCTTTTGGTCTATTACAATTCCCAAATGCATACAGATGCCAAAACACTTTCTAAGAGAAAGTTACAGCGAAACCATGTTAGTAATATAGCAAATAATAACATTTAAACATCAACATTTCTTTCTAAAAAATAAAGTTACAACCAAATCAACCCAACAGTAGTTCAAACAATATATAATGTGCACAACAACAAACCAGTCAAATGTTTTGTATTTCAACAAAACAATCACAAATAACTCTCACACCCCACATGACAGGAAGATCATCACATATACATTTGATATAAAGTCGTCAGTGAGACATCTGATATAGAGTCGTTGGTAAGCAACCATCTATCAATCTATCAGTAGCACCATCAAATTCATGTACGAGCAGTCAGTTACCCCAGGCTTTGAATACACATTCTCCTGCTAATTCAAATTGCCCAAGGTTCAGTAAAAGAGTAGCTAACTTAGGCAAATGAACAGCTTCACCAAACAGAGTTGAATAATATAGAACTTAGTGTACCAAAAATTTATCAAGACAATCCAAATTGCAAAATCAAAAGTCAGTCAACTAGGAATGCAACAGGTCATTTCAGTTCAATTAAAATGATTCATGACTAAACTTCAGGTCAAGGAGTTTTTGAACGTAGCTGAAATGAAAGCATTTCATACAGAGGACTTGTGGATACTTCGCCCGTGTTGTAAATGTAAAAACATCCAGAGTTTTATAAGCACTTCACATATTTAGAAAAATTTGATCAAAAGGGGTTTCGTGGAGGGGTACGATTGTTAGATCCACCACAGAGAAGTACACCAAAGTACATATGAGAAGGGTGTTTCTAATAAGGAGGGTGATGCTTATGAGGATGCTAACATGGATGATGTTGAAATTACCACCATATTTCCATCAACTAATGATGAGGTTCATCAAACATGTATGATAAAAATGTTGAAGATGTTGAAGAAGACAATGTGAGTTAGATGTTGTGGGAGTTTAAAGAAAAATGGGAGGATCAGAAAATGTATGATAAATATGCTTGCATGATCCAAGACTCGGAGAAACCAACATACCATGTGTGTCAGCTGCACTATAGAAAGTTAGCTACTGTGCTAGAACTGATGCAGATGAAGCCAATGTACGGATGGTCAGATAACAGTGTCACCAAGTTGTTAACATTTTTACAAGAATTTCTTCCTGAAGGAAACTACATGAAAGATCGTTTTTACAAAGCTAAGCGGATTGTGTGTCCATTGGAATTGGAGGTTCAGAGAATACATGCATGTAAAAATTATTGTATATTGTATTGTGGTGATGCCTACATCAATTTGTGTGAATGCCCGATGTTCAAATTTCAAAGCTGATATGGTATATGACAGCAACAGTGAGGATTACATGGGCACTGATCAAGCGAGTAAAAATATATAGAAACACCAGGTAGTAAGGACATCCCAATAAAAGTGTGTTGGTACCTGCCTATTATTCCTTGTTTGACATGCTTATATGCAAACCCGGATAAGGCAAAACTAATCAGTTGGCACGCAGAGGAGCGCTTTCAGGATGACATGCTCAGACACCCTGCCGACTCTCCACAGTGGAGGAACATTAATAGGTTGAAACCTTTGGGTCCAGATGGTGATCATTTTGGAGATGATCCTAGAAATGTGAGGTTTGTAGTGAGTACCGATGGAACGAACCCATCGGAAACAATAGTACCACCCACAACACTTGGCCCGTGAATCCCAGCATTTACAACCTTCCTCCATGGTTATGCATGAAGTGAAAGTATATCATGCCCGCAATACTAATTCAGAGCCCCAAGCAACCTGGTGAAGACATTGATGTGTACCTTGCACCTTTGGTGGAAGATTTTAAACTTCTTTGAATTGAAGGATTAAAAAGATATGATGCACATGTGGAGGAAAACTTTACCTTGAGATGCATATTTTTCACAACCGTTCAATGATTATCCGACCTATGGGAACTCCTCCGTCCAAGCTATAAAATGGACCTATGCATGTGTCGAATATCAAGACAAGACAACAAGTTTGTATTTGCATGACTGTAAAAAAATGGTGTACATCAAGACTCGAAGGTTTTTTCCAAAGGGCCATAAATATCATACCATGATAAAAAAAGTTTGATAACACTTATGAGAAAGATTGGCCTCCTCTAATTTTAAAAGGCAGTCAGATCTATCCTCAGCTTAAACACTTAAAAGTTGTGCATGCAAAAGGATTAAAACACAGGGTCAGAGGCAAAGTAAAAATCAAGTAGAAATAAAAATAAATAGTTATACATGACCAGCCTCCCAAAATAAAACCGGTCTAGAAGAGGAGATCAATACTTTGGGACTTACCTTAATGGGTTAGATGTTGGAGATATGCCCAAGAGACAATAATATAGTGGTTATTATTATATATTTATGTTTATGATAAATATTTACATCCCATACTATAATTGTATAACGGAAACATTAATACTTGTGTGTTTTGTAAACATAAAGAGTCCCTAGTAAGTCTCTTGTTAAACTAGCTTTTTGATTAATAGATTATCATGGTTTTCTGATCATGGACATTGGATATTATTAAGAACAATATCATATCATCAGAAGAATGATGTGATGGACACACACCCAAAGTAAGCATAGCATAAGATCAAGTCATTAAGTTTGTTCTGCAAGCTTTCGGATACATAGTAAACTAATCCTTCACCATGAGATCATGAAAATATCCATCACCAGATGAGTACTTTGATGACATCAAACGAAACTTTCGTAACTGGGTGGTTATAAGTATTGGCTATTCTGAAAGTATGTGTTAAAGCGCATGGATCAAGAGTTGGATTTGTCCATCCATATGACGGATAGATATACTCCGGGCCCTCTCGGTAGAATGTCATCCAATTGGCTTGAAAGCATGTGACTAAGTCACAAGGGATGTCATATCAAGGAACGAGTAAAGAATACTTATCGGTAACTGATGCAGCGTTGAGTTGATGTAGGAGCGCTTCGTTGGAAACCCAAAGAGCAAGGTGTGAAGCAGCACAGCAGCAAGTTTTCCCTCAGTAAGAATCCGAGGTTATCGAACCAGTAGGAGGAAGGAAACATCACACAAGTGTTACAAGCAACGCGGAGACCTACACAACACAAACTCAAGACTTTGCCCCAACGAATCAGTGAGGTTTTCAAGCTCACCAGTTTGCTGTAACAAAGGATTAAACGTACTGTGTGGAAGGTAATGGTGGTTTGCACCAAGTAAACAAGTAACAGTAGAAGATGTATCAATGGTAAAGATTGGACCGGGGTCCATAGTTCAGTAGAGGTGCTCTCCTTAGATAGACAACATGGCATGAAGGGTAAACAAATTACAGCAGGGCAATTGACAGGAACTGAGCAAGGCATAACAATGCAATTACCAGTCAGAAAGATCCTATGAGATTCATTTGAGCAATACAACAAGATACATAGACCACCATCCAACTGAGCAAGGCATTACTATCACTTCCCTTGGAAACTAGAGGCATGACCCCACTATCGAGCATAAATACCCAAGATAGCTACTAACAAAAGAGAGCATACAAGATCACAAACAACACAGACATGATAGAATCATAAAGACAAAACCATTAATCAAACCAACATAATAATCTCAATATCCATAGGATCCCTCCAAACACAACATGCATGATTACAAATAGATTAGATCTTGATCATGAATGGAGCTCACAAGATCTATACATGAAAGCACAAAGGAGGAGATACAACCATCTAGCTACTACATGGACCCATAGTCCAAGCTGGATCTACTCACGCATCATACCGGAGAGAAGGCCTCCGGGAAGATCTCCCCTCCGGCAGGGTGCCGGGAAGAACTTCAGATCCCCCCGATCTAGGGATGATGGAGGCAGCGGCTACAGACGGTTTCGTGGAGATTTGATCGGGTGCTTAGAGTTTCTGCATCAGGTGCTTTTTATAGCGAAGGGGAAGACCAAGGCGGCGGCTAGGGGCGCCAAACACTAGCCAGGTGCGGGGTGGGGCCCTCCCGTGCCTGGGGTGGGTCTGGCCGCCCTGGCCGGCCCCTCCGGCTCCCTTCTGGACTTCTTGTTCCGCACGGAAAGTAATTGACTTTGACGTTTGTCCTATCCAATTCCGAGAATATTTCTTAACTAACTATTCTGATACCAAAAACAGCAGAAAACAGGCATCTGACATTGTTTCAACTTGTTAATAGGTTAGTACCAGAAAACATGTAAAAAGCACCTCAAAGTGTAGACAAGTAAAGCAAAGTAGATACAAACAAGCATCGAGCATCAAAAATTATAGATATGTTTCCGACGTATTAAGCATTCCCAAGCTTAACTCCTGCTCGTCCTCCAAAGAGGTAAGTGATAAAAGAATAAGTTTTGAGGTGACATGCACTCTCACAATAAAGATCCAACCATTTGCAAGCATTGAAAGCTGGAATCAAATAACTCTAAACAAGATCGGTGGTAAGCGTGGCGCACATGGGGATGCATACGCCATGTGGGTCACAGACATGTGGCCACAACATACATACCTGTAGCGCACTAGGTCAAGGTGCGCTACGGATATGTCACTTAGCCGTGGCACCTTGACCTAGTGTGCTACGAGCATGTGTGCAGCAGCTGGGTCAACTTAGCCGTGGGGCAATCTGCCCTAGTGCCCTACGGCTAGGTGGCCTGCACCAACTCCACCAACCCCCTCCGTGGCTCGCCTTGTTAGGTTTTGCAAAAATAAAGGAAAATAATAAACACTTGAAATAAAATCCTTTCATCTTTAGGTAGGTAATGTGGTATAGTTTCTAGGAAAATTAACAAACATGAGTTTCCACTTTTTCGCAAAAAGTTATGTCACGGTAAAATGACCATAACTTTTGCATACTGTACAAAACAATCGTATAATATACGAAAATGACGAGAACGATATTTCATCCACTGCAGAAACCTTCAGAAGAGTAAAAAGTTACAAAAGACCGTTTTTCCTGCAGAAAAAAAAGAGGACAACTTACCCGTAACGCACCACCACCTAGTTCTCTACGAGTAAGTTGGGCGGGATTCAAAATATGAATCCCCACCCAGCCCTCCTACCTTTTCCTTCCCTCTTTTCTCTCCCCTTTTTCCTTTCCCTTCTCCTTCTTCCTTCTTCCCTCTCCTTCTCCTTTTCTTTCTCCTCCTTCTCCTTCTCCTCTCCTTGAAGTGACGGCGCGACGGCGGCTTCCTCCTCTCCTTGTAGTGACGGTGGCGCGGCGGCGGCGCAACGGCGGCCTCCTCCTCTCCTTGCAGTGACGGCGACGCTACGGCGGGCTTCTCCTCCTCCTCACAGTGACAACAGGCGACGGCGGCATCCTTCTCCTCACCGACCTCCCTTCCTCCCTCTCTTCCTTCATCTCTTCCTACCTCCCTATCTTCCTACCTTCCTTTCTCCAACCACACCCTTCCTACCACCTCGACTCCGATGAGGACTAGAGCAGCCACGGCCTCCCACACCTCCCTGCGGTGGTAGGTCGTGGCCATGGCCATGCTCCGGCGAGGTGACCCGACGGCGGCGATGCACGGACCCGATTGCTTTTGCAATTCAAAATGAGGATGCGAAATCTCGTTCTTGTCATTTTGGTATATTATACGATATTTTTTGACATCGCATGCAAAAGTTACGGCCATTTTACCGTGGCATGACTTTTTTTTTAGAAAAAGTCGAAATTATTGTTTGTTAATTTTCCTACAAACTATACCACATTACCTATCTACATATGAAATTATTTTATTTTTTTGAAGTGTTTATCATTTTCTTTTATTTTTTGCAAAGCCTAAAAAGGCAATCGGGGGTGGGGGGGTGGGGGGGTTGGAGTTTGGTGTAGGCCACTTAGCCGTAGGGCACTAGGACATAGTGCCCTACGGCTAAGTTGACCAGCTGCTGCAGCACACATGCCCGGAGCGCACTAGGTCAGGGTACGCTACGGCTAAGTTTCACATCCATAGCGCACCTTGACCTAGTGCGCTACGGGTATGTGTGCTGCGGCCACATGTGCCCTGAACCACACATAGCCGTGGCGCACCACCCTCATGTGTGCCACGCTTACGGCAGTTAGCCGTAGGGCACCTGTAGGCAGTGCGCCACGGCTATTTTACTCGTGGGGCACCACTAGCAAGCGCGCCACATAAGTGTGGATTACCTATAGCCGTTTTGCTAGTAGTGATTGTTATACTGGTCGATTATTGTCAGGGTTCTTAAAACTGTCATGGTTCTTAAAAGTGTAATACTTGCCATGCTTGTTAGCTATGTCAATGCTAGTATACATTTACCCGGAAAGAACGTTTCTTTTTAGCGTTGGTCATGTATAGTAGACCTCACTTTGCGCACCCCGCGGCTTGATTTTTAGGCAGAACGCAGTTTGTCCACGCATCTACAAATTAATGTTAATAGACATATTTTCTAGCCTACCGGGGCTTGGCTAAAATAGTTCACGATTGATGAAAAAGATCATTATAGTCGACACTCTTAGTAAGGTCCTAGGAGGCACTGGTCTAAGTTATAGTGTGAAAAAAGAGTCAGAACTTGCCATCACATCTAAAGGAATTAGAAATCAAAATTAACATATACTTGGAAAAAGATTATTTGTTGCTTCTTGCAATGATTCGTTTCCCTATAATAAACTGGTAGCCGTTTAGTCATGGGGAAAACACGTATTTTCCAAAATATTTATTAATTATTATAAAAAGGCATACCAGTGCGAGGACAATACAAACCACATATACATGACACATTATACAATACAATATAGTACATGGAACAAGCAAAGACCATGGATCCTTCCATCACATGGAGTACCTACTCTATGGCATGTACTCCAGTTTGCTTACAGGATGCATATTTTATTTAACAGCAAGCAGTTGATAGGTATGTAGGTCACACCTATAGGATATATATATATATATATATATATCACATGCATGACATGATGATGATAAAGGATTGATCGATCAAGCCCGGGGACCAGAATAGGCTCCGATGGACCTGAGCTTGTCGTCGCAATGGCCAAAGAGGGATACAATTGAGTCGTGATCCACATCAATTGAGAAATGCGTGTCTCCAATGTTTGGGCACCTGCCGAACTGCCCATACTTAGCATCCGCAGAGGTGTTGAAGTTGAGCGCAGTGATGGAGGGGTTGACGTAGCCAGAGATCACGGTCAAATACTCACCTTGTGTAATGGATATCTGTGTAGTATTACAATGAATGCAGAAAGAACCCATTAGTGTTATTTAGTAATTAGTTAATTAGTATATACCCTTTAAGGACTTCGTATAAATTCCAACATTACTTCAAGAGAGACAAAAACATGTAGGATGGAAATAAACTGCATTTGTTATATAGTGTATATGAAATTTATGCGCGGCGGCAAGCATCCAACATATATGAACGCAAAGTTACATACCGTGTGCTTTGTACCATCTAGCTTGCCATATGGACCTATCTGGACTAGATCATTATTATCGTCACGATATTTGAAGGATATGGCATTGATGTTCCCATCAGGGCCATCACTGCTCCAAATAGTGATGTCCACCAGTTGTTTGGGCGACTTTTTTAAGTCGATGTCAAAAGCAGGGCCTTCCTCGTAACCATGCGGGCCAATCTTCTTGATCGTCTCCTGGACACAATTAATACATGCACATATATAGTAAGTTAGCTCACATGTACGATCAAATAGACAGAGGATGATAGCTAATGATGGATGTATGTAATCAGTGATAAGAAAAAGCTAGTCTCCTACCATTGCTAGTAGTAGGATGAATTTGTGTTGGCACAGGGAATGATAGTTGCTTGTCTGCTTTATGGTCCATTGTTATGCCCAACTATTTATAGAGCAGCTGAGAGTATCCAAGTCATGCAGGTGTATTACTGCCATATTCATTAGACACTTACGTACCATGGCAAGCTACCATGGCAAGCGTACGAAAACAAATATTAATATTAAGTATTGGGACGCGCCTACCTTCATGGTTTGTTATTCCATTTGCAAGAGCCAAGAAGACGATAAGGTTTTCTTCATGCTGCTAGGCTGCTAGTTCATTTATAGTACTTATACATATCCACCTCTATTACGTATAGATCATTGGACTCTCGCTCATGGTATTTAATATGGACGGCCCCATGTGGATCATGTTCATTATAAATTTATATAATCGTCCAACTGATGATAGATCTAGTCAAGTCAAGCTAACGTACCATTAGATAGAAATTGAAACATATTTCGGTTATTGTCACATTGCTAGCATAGTTCCTTGGTTATTACTATTTTAAAAGAGTTTCATTCGTGGAGATTAACATATGATTGTGTTCTACACTACAAACACATGTTTACCGAGATGGTACGTTCGATTATCTGACTATGCAACCCATCGAGATTTTGGGAATCCATGAACGGCGCCATAACCTTAGGTGCATGCCAGCGTTCTCTTTTTGTCGTCCAGACGGTTTTCCACATATGAAACAATGATCCATTCACCTGTGTATCCTGGAATTCAGCCACGTTGGTATTCGCACTCAGACCTACATGGTTGCCATGGATGGTACAATATCCACATATTCTAACACCACAACGACATACATGCACTGTTCACCTCATCTATCTTATGGTGAACGTGTGGAAGGAGCGAATATGATATTTGCATACTTAATTATCTGTAACACTAATACGTAAAAGGATTTTCGATATCGCTCATTGAAGCCATTTTTAACAAAGGCCGACACAAAAAATTGTCTATCCGGCACGATTTGGTCTGGGCGGTGGTTGTGGATCAGACTTGGCCAAACATGCCATCCCGGAACTTGAACTATAAAATTAGCATTCTACCCTCCCTAATTTCATGGACAATTGGAATTTTACAACCATATTTTAATTCCCATCATTCAAGAGTCATGTGACCCATGATGGTCTTGAAGTATAAACGCCGTCCTCCTCTTCTCGTCGTGTGACCCATGATGGTCCCATCATTCAAGAGTCAGATCTCTTCTTAGCATGGAAGAGCTTGTCTCATCCAGGCACTAAGGCTTTTGCGGCGGCTGCACCCGGCCACCCTAGCGATACCTAGACGGGTCCTAATCCAACCGTGGATCGAAATGTCTTGAACCAACTATCAACAAATATATAAGTATTCATAGAAATATCATTTATGAGTTAGATATGATAACATATCAACATACGAGTAAGATGGGATCCTAGACTTAGCCATAGAAAACAAGTTACTTTTAAACATTATATGGATATTTTGAGTTGGGGTACTTGGTTGTATTTCTTCTTCTCCTTGTGAAGTGATCCGGTCAAACCACAGTCATTCTTTGTTAGCATAAGATACACTTGGTTCATGTTAACTAGGTGGCCGGCCGAGTCTGGAACTAATTGAGCAGAGATAATGTTGTTTCTATTGTCGATGTGTGCTTGTCGGAACAACTTTTATTCACTACTAGGAAAACGGCTATAGGTAATCCACATTTCTATGCCGCACTTGCTAGTGGTGCCCCACGGGTAAAATAGGCGTGGCGCACTGCCCACAGGTGCCCTACTGCTAACTGTCATAAGCGTGGCGCACATGGGGGTGGTGCGCCACGGCTATGTGTGGGCCAGAGCACATGTGACAATAGCACACATACCGGTAGCGCACTAGGTCAAGGTGCGCTACGGATGTGTCACTTAGCCGTAGCGCACCTTGACCTAGTGCCCTACGGGAATGTGTGCTGCAGCAGCTGGGTCAACTTAGCCGTAGGGCACTCTGCCCTAGTGCCCTACGGCTAAGTGGCCTGCACCAACTCCACCCCCTGGATCGCCTTTTTAGTTTTTGCAAAAAATAAAAGAAAATAATAAAAAATTCAAAAAATATAATCCTTTCATCTTTAGGTAGGTAATGTGGTATAGTTTTTAGAAAAATTAACAAACATGAGTTTCCACTTTTTCTAAAAAAAAAGTCATGTCACGGTGAAATGGCCGTAACTTTTGTATACGATGTCGAAAAATATCGTATAATATACCAAAATAACGAGAACGAGATTTCGCATCCGCTCGCACCCACCTCCGGTCGTTTAGCGATTATTTAGATTTTCAAAATTTGAAAAGAGTAAAAAGTTACAGACAAAAGTCCGTTTTTTCCTGCAAAAAAAATAGAGGGCAACTTACCTGTAGCGCACCACCACCTAGTGCGCTACGAGTAAGTTGGGCGGGATTCAAATCTTGAATCCCCACCCATGCCCTACCTTTTCCTTCCCCCTTTTCTCTCTCTATTTTCCTTTCCCTTCTCCTTCTTCCTTCTCCCTTCTCCCTTCTCCTTCTTCCTTCTCCTTCTCCTTTTCCTTCTCCTCCTTGCCCTTCTCCTCTCCTTGCAGTAACGGCGCGACGGAGGACTCCTCCTCTCCTTACAGTGACGGTGGCGCGGCAGCGGTGCAACGGCTCCTCTCCTTGCAGTGACTGCGGCGCGACGGCGGCCTTCTCCTCCTCCTCGCAGTGACAACGGGCGATGGCGGTATCCTTCTGTTATCACCATATTTTGGCCAAAGACGGAGATGGGCCGTGATCAAGATGGGCTTGGAAGATACATTTATTCAACGTGTTGTTGGATCGGCCTAGTGCGTAGATTTGGGCTGAATTGCCCGTGTATCCTGTATCATAGTAGGATTCGTGTCTGTTTAGGTTCCGTTTATGTTTAGGTAAAGATAGAGTTGTAAAGTTATTCCAAAAGTAGAGAGTCTCCAGACTATAAATATGTACCTAGGGTTATTGAGAAAATAAGGACAATCACGTTCACAACCAACAACAATCTCGGCGCATCGCCACCCCTTGTTTCTAGGGTTTTTCTCGGGTAAGTGCCATGCTGCCTAGATCGCACCTTGCGATCTAGGCAGTATTTACTTATGCGTTATCCGGTGTTACTCGTACTGAAGCCTTGTTGATGGCGAGTAACACCTTTACCACAGATTGTTAGAGCTAGCATCGATACTCTTACTATGATTGCTTGCTTGTGCTACCTCTAGCTATCTCGCCGTCTTTGCACCTTCTCCCGGGTGTGAGGGTGGCATCTTGCTTGATTTCTATTTAGTCGATTTGATCTGTTATAGTTGTGCCTTGTTCATCAAGGTTTAGTTTAATATCTATGTGGTTAGGCCTCACAAACGGGTTGAATGATCCGGTAATACGTAAGGTATGGTTTATTGATCTTAGAGGGGATGTTTCCGGGAAT
This sequence comes from Avena longiglumis, assembly GCA_030063025.1. Lineage (NCBI taxonomy): Eukaryota > Viridiplantae > Streptophyta > Magnoliopsida > Poales > Poaceae > Avena > Avena longiglumis. Next base: position 3,783,086 of record CP125975.1, read on the forward strand.
TGACGTTATGTTGGTTTTTAGGCCTTCTCTAGGATTGGTTTTCTACTATCTTTCGTATCTATTAGGCTCAACTACGCGTGGGACGTTCCGGTTGCGTGGTGAAAACGTTAAACTATCGTAGATCGATTTAACTTGTAGTAATTAAGCAAAACCCCATGTTATCATAGATCCAATGCAAAACCATGGGGATAATCGGCTCTGAAAGCCGATTTGCAGGGAAACCTGGGAGCCGATCACGGCTCGAATTTTACGTATACTTGTTTACCGTGCAGGAAACCAATCGGAACAATCCATCACCTTCCTGACCAGGTATAGGTCAGGTGGCACGCCCTCGAACCAAGACAGGACGCGTGCGTGCTGGAAGATTTGCGGGCCGTTGACCGAGGGACTAGGGCCCACCAGCTTCGGGAGCCTCCGGCTCTTCGTGTTGCTAGTCACTGCCCGCCGTGAGTTTTGACAGCAACATTCGCACGCCCGGTGGGACATTCAACAACGTCTACATCAATGTCCGACGCGATGGAGAACAGGCCGGTCACGTCGACGAGCTTCCCGCTGAGCACAAAGCGGTATGACGAGCTCAAAGAGCTCTTCAAGCCGACCTCATCGGCTCTTTCGAGAGGACCCGACGGGGCATCAAGTGGAAGGGATTCTCCCGAGGGTGCTCTTGATGAAGTAGATCTGTCTGCTCCTTCGGAGGAACGCCTGTGGCTCGCGGAAGTCAACTATATGGTGGCTCATTCTCTACACCGCCACTCGAGAGCCTGGTGAACGCCGAGCGGATTGCAGTTCGCGTGGTCAGAGATCATGAAGCATCAGACTCCGGGGCCCACTTTAGGAACCCACCGGAGAAAGACCGCCCACACCGCATCACAACCGCCGGTCACGCCAAGGCTCCCAGAGCCGCCGGGATCAGCGGCATACATTGTCTACAAGGCTGGAGGCGATCCGGTGATTGCCAATTCCTGTTCGAGCCACCCAAGGAGATTCCACATGGGTACATATGTGCCTACGCACGGATCGCAACAACTTAGCGCGCCACCAGATCGCAACCAGGAGTCTCCGCGGCGGGGTTCCCGCCGCAGATCTTCGTGAGCAGCGCCTCGGGCAACGGTCCGGATGGACGCCGACAAACAAAGTGGCTAGCCAAGTATGCCACCGAACTAGCCATGAGAATCCAGCCCTGCAGCTCAAACAAAGGGACCAAATCACTGCCATCTTGAGAGATCAGTTCGGCTTCGTGCCGAAAAGGCGCACGATCGGCTACTCAAAGCCGTACCCCAACGAGTTTGACCTGATTCCACTACCGCCCAAATATAAGCTCCCTGAGTTCTCAAGATTCAGCGGGTCAGAGGGGTCAAGCTCGATCGAGCACGTAGTCGATACCGCTAGCTAGGTATGATTTCGCATCGGATCAAATGCGCGTGAGATTTTTGCACAATCTCTAACAGACCAGCTTTTGGGTGGTACACCTCGCCACCGATTCGATTCGCACTGAAGCAACTAGAAGAACAGTTCCACATCCAAGACATTCAGAGGCGACCGAGGCTGGCATTGCGCACTGGCGCACGATGTAAGGGAGAAATCAGTGGCAATACATCCGGCCGTAACCATCAAGAACAGATGTTATTCGCCTGCTTAATCGAGAAGGAAGCAATCGACTGGCTGTGGGGCTCTTAGCACCACAAGGATCCGCTTTCCGTGGAGTACAACTCATCGGCACATGGCCTAACCGACGATGTATGAACAGCGCCACCGAAGTTATACCAAGACAGGTTCAAGCGGCCCGTAAGCCTGGTAGTTACGGAAGAAGATGATCCTACACAAGACCAGGAGGTGGCCGTGGCCGAGTGGGCTCGGGGGGTAGACCCTGTGTCCTGCAAATGGGTGAAGCAGCAGGGGCCTTTGAAAGGGTTTGACTTCGACGTGAGCAAAGCCGAGCAGATATTCGATCACCGAAGAGAAAGCTTGAGGTTACCCAAGGCCACAAGATCCCCACCGCCAGAGATGAACGGAGACCATACGCAAGTGGCATCATTCGCTCACCCACACCACCAACGATTGCAAAGAGCGCGCGCCAGATCCAAATGGCAATAGAACAAGGCCGCGATCCTCGCCAGCTCGCCATGAAGGTGGACACGAACCCCCTGTCAACATGATAGAGCTGCGCCCGCGAGACGCCAACCTGGACTTTTCGTTTGATGTCAACATGGCTGGGTCCGGTACCACCATGACACGCTCAAGGAAGGAGGTGATCACTCGGAGCAAAGACAGAGAGAAGGCTGGTCCACGCGATCGCCCAAATGCCACGATGGCGGCGGTACTTATGAGGAACAAGTAAGGAGAGTGCGATATCGTAAGCCACATTCCACGCACCTCCTTAACAAATATGAGCGCCGACCAACGCCGCCAAAGACGAGTAGACGAGGAAAGACATGGGCACCTCGCCAAGAGACCACCCAAAGAGAAGGAAGGCGCAGACACATTGGGATTGCCCTTCTTCAAGCATTGCTGGACGTGGAATGAGCCGATTGCCTACCGACAACCGCCTGAATGTGGACCACAAAAGAAGGACACGAGGCCAAGATCGGTGTTCGAACGTCTGACCTCTCCCACCTCGAGCCGCCCTAAGGAGTCCACTAGAGCGAAGGGCCTTGAGAGGACCAGTGACGAAGAAGAAGACAGGTTTCACCGTCCAAGGTGGTGCCCCGATGGACTCAGACACACTCAGAAGCGCAGAGTGCAACGGCTACGTAACTTAGAAGAAGCTGAAGCGCAGTATCTCCACGCTAAAGAAGGCACGGCCGGATCTGGCCGTCAAGGTAAGGCAGATGGAACGGAGGGCCGCGACAAGGAAAGAGTGGCGCCCAAACCAATAAAAGCCGATGCACGCATCGGCCGGCACAAACATGGTGTTCGTACTCCGGCAGAAGTTCCGCGCCACGAACCAATATGCTACCAAAGGGCACAGCTGACCGCGCCCACGGCCGATTATCTTTGAGAAGCCACGAGAAGGGTTACAAACATCCGAAGCGCCAGACTGGGCTACATCAATGGACAAACCGTCAGCAAGATGTTGGTGGACACCGGAGCGGCATTAACATCATGCCATACTCCATGCTACGACGCTTGGGACGCCCACGCGGACCTGATCAAAACCAACGCCACGCGTTACTTCAACGGCCTTCGTAAACGCAAGGTGTTCTTAACGTGGATCCGACGGTGGCAGGAAAACTATACCCACGCTATTTTTGTCGTGAACAGCAAGATACCTACGCTGTCCCGCTAGGAAGGGATTGGATCCACGCTAATCGCTGCATTCCATCCACGATGCACCAAAGTCTCGATACAAAGGGACGGAGATGAAGTGGAGGTCGTCCATGCGACGATTCTATCGAGGTTTCCATTGCTGCACGAACATCCGGGAAGCGAAGACCAAGAGCCGATCTCCGAATCAGTTTGACGGCCGTGAGCGCATTGAAGCTTCAAAAACGGGGTGAGGCTGGTCTTATCCATCGCCCGACAGAATAGAAAGGTCCACGATCATATCAGGTGCCGATCATCACGATCGGCCACAAAAATAAAAAGCAACGACCATACGACAAGCAGATCATGTAGTCATAGCAGGAGACGCCGCCATTGTAAAACCGTGAGGTGTAAACCGCCTTGACGAGCACATTCATAAGGGGCCGATCTGCAATCGCCCAAATTATTTTTGTTGTCCTCACCTACCGCTTGCCTGTTTAGCATCGACCGACAGTGACGGCAAGCTAGGATATGGGTTTACATCCACGATGAGCTAGAAGAGATTGACATTGGTCCCGGATAAGCCACGACCAACATTTATCGAAAGAAATTAGATCTGCGAGGCCCAATGATAGCCCTGTTGAAACAATACCCGATCGCTTCGGGACTACACGTAAATGCTCGGGTTAGACAGAGCATCATTGAGCATCGGCCCCATCGAAAAAGGATTCCGGCCATTTCAGCAGCGAGCACGGCAAATGAAGGCCGCAATTCTGGTAGAAGTCAAGAAGGAGGTCGAGAAAATGTTGACAGCCAAGTTAATCAGGCCATGCAGGTATGCTGAATGGATTTCTAGTATATTGCCTGTGGAGAAGAAGGATGGCGGTGGCGGTCGCCATAGATTTTCGGATCTCAACAGGCGACCCCAAGGATGAGTATCCGATGCAGTGTAGACGTTAATAAACGCAGGCTGGTCACAAGATCTTAAGTTTCATGGATGGCAATGCTGGTTACAACCAAATTTTTATGGCTCCGAAGACATACACAAACCGCATTCGTAGTACCAGTTGGTGGGTCTCTTGAGTATGTGGTCATGACGTTTGATCAAGAACGCCGCGCCACATACCGTAGGGCCATGAATTATATTTTCCACGACCTGATCGGCAGTTGGTGGAAATCTACATTGACGACGGTGGTCAAATCTGCTTCGCAAGGGCACTTGGGCGATCTACAACGCCCTGGACCGAACAAGAAAGTTCGCCTGCGGATGAATCCAAAGAAGTGTGCTGAGTTCGGACGGCGGTCGGCCTCGGTTTCTTGGTCCATGAACGCGGGATTGAGATCGGCCTCAAGAGTAAGGGAGGCAAGTAACGATGAAGCCACCCACTACAAAGAAAGAGCTGCAATCTCATCGGCAAGATCAACTTCAGACGATTCATCTCTAACCTGTCAGAAGGATAGAGCCGCTCATGGGGCTCGTAAAAATTAAAGTCGACGAGGAATTCACTGGGGCAGAACAACGGGCCTTCGACGAGATCAAAGAATATCCGACAAAGCCGCCAGTTAGTTCCACCCCAGCCGACAAACCATTTTACATTTACTTGTCGCTATACACGCCCATCGCCTCGGGTGGTACAAGTGCAGGATGGGCTAGAGCGAGTCGTATTCTACATAAGGAGGATGCTAGACGCAGACAAGGTATCCGATATCGACAAGTTGTGCCTGCTTGTTCTTTACATGTACCAAGCTGCGCCACATTTTGCTATCGCAGAGGTCATCATCATATGCAAGTCGGACGTCATAAAGCACATGCTATCGGCTCCTATGTTAAAAGGCCGATTGGGCAAATGGATGTTTGCATTATCGAGTTTGACATCCGTATCAACCCGCAAAGCTGTTAAGGGACAAAGGCTGATCTTATTGCCGAGGATCAACACTAACATAGCAACACTATCCATAAAAGCATGGGCTATGTTTTTCGACGGATCGCTTTGTGACGATGGTTGCGGCATCGGCATTTTGCTCGTGTCGCCTGGGGCAACATTTTCCTTCTCCATCAGGTTGTCTACCCTTTGCACCAACAATGTAGCCGAGCACGAGGCAATACGCAAGGATGGAGTTACTCCTCGCCGGAGCCGAGGCAAGGAAATTTTTGGTGACTCAAAGTTGGTACTTTCCCAACTCACGGAGGAATACAAGTGAGAGCGAGTCCCTCTTCCCATTATGGTTGCAATGCCGTGAGTTGATGGCGCAATTCGATACATGAACTTCACCTGGATCCCGCGGTCACGTAACATAGAGGCAAATGATCTTGCATGATGGCTTGTGCTATAAAGAGGCAGTGGAGGAGCCGATATTCGTGCACAGCTCTTGGAAGCGACGATCGGAGAGCCGATATCTTCAATTACTTGAAGGATTCGCTGGGGCACCTAAAAGGATAAGGTACAGAGCCATGAAGTATGTGCTAATTGGGGACGAAATGTTTTACAGGACCGGAAGGATTATTGCTCAAATGTTTGGGAACAACGAGGCTAATCGGCTCCTACACGAGGTACATGAAGGCTGTGGGACTCATCACGGCTCACAAGATGAAGTGGTTGATCAGAGATCGGGTTTTATTGGCCCACCATGCTCGAGGACTGTTTTAAGTACTACAAAGGGTGTCAAGCATGTCGATATTTGGAAAAATCCAGATGGTACCGCATCGATGAATCCCATCATCAAGCCTTGGCCATTCCGAGGTTGGGGCATGGACATGATCGCAAGATCAATCCTCCGTCAAGCAAAGGCCACATGTGGATCTTGGCCATCACATTATTTTACCAAGTGGGTGGAGGCCGTCCCTATGAAGTCAAGAAGCTCAAAAGATGTTGTCAATTTTGTGAAAGAGCATGTCATTCATAGGTTTGGGATTCTCGACTATCACAACCGATGGAGGTTCGGTTTTCACTTCTCACGAGTTCGTAGAGTTCTGTGAGGACAGGGATTAAGCTGATTCGATCATCTCCGCATTATGCTCAAGCAAATGGACAAGTCGAGGCGCCCAACCGTAGTCTTATCAAACTGATCAAGAGGAAAATCGATGAGCATCCGAGGCGTTGGCATGAAGTTTTATCGAGGCTTTATGGGCTTATCGCATGTCATGTCATGGAGCGATAAAAACCTCTCCGCACCATCTGGTCTATGGACAAGAAGCCGTATTGCCTTGGGAAATTACGGCTGGATCGAGACGCGCCACTTTTCGTAACGATCTAACAACTGAAGAGTATGCAACTTTGATGAGTGACAGTATTGAAGATGTAACTGAGCTTAGGCTGTGGTCGCTGGAGAAAATAAAAGAGAACAAGGCTAAGGTAGCTCGTGCCTACAACAAGAAGGTGAAGCCAAAGGAGTTCCACGTTGGAGATTTGGTATGGGAAGCTGTGTTGCCCTTGGGTACTAAGGAAAGATATGGTAAATGGTCTCCAAATTGGCACGGGCCGTACAAGGTCGACCAAGTTTTAAAAGGGAACGCTTACATGCTTGAACAGTTGGATGGAGTAAAGTTCCCAGCAGCAGTCAATGGACAACATCTCAAGAAATATTTCCCAAGCATGTGGGATGTTGGACAGTAAAACTGGAGGAGCCGTTACATAAAATCGGCTAGGTAAAATTACGAGAAGTAATGGACTGGTAAGATATGGGGGCCGATGCTGGAAATCGGCCGAGTAAAAAAAAAATATAAATTTTATGTATAGCCGATGCATGGTCATCAATGCTAGAGGATCACACATGTTACAGAAGGGGCCACCTCGACGGTCTGAGCCTTGTCATCTTCATCTTTGCTTGTCACTAGTAGTTTGTGCGGGGCACGTTTTTCGGTGGGCCATTGGAGATTCGGGTCGTTTATGTTTTAATCCACCGTGTTGAGGAAGGTCGCAGGAGGAGCCGATGGGTGGTCATCGGCTTTGTGCAATTTAACTTGTTTGATCAGATGCATGCAAAGAGGTGAAAACCGATATGATGTCATCGGCTTCGGAACATCGACTTGTTTCGATTATCGCGAAATTGAAGGTGAAAAGGAGCAATATTTTGGGAACAAAGTTTCATTCATTCAAAGGATCCTTGCTTGAAGGATCGACACAAAAGGGACCTGCTATTGCTACGGCCATTACTACTAATTCCTAATCTAAGCCGAGGTCGCGCCGCCACCGTCGCCGCCGCCGCCCTCTTCATCGCCTTTTGGCGCTGCTCCCGGCGTCGCTGGCCGCCGCTGAAGAAGCCAGCAGGGACCTCTTCGCCCTCGCCGTCATCTTCGATCCTCGCCGGACCCATAGCGGAAGCGCTTCGGCGGATACCCATCGGAGGAGGTGTCCTCCGATTCCTCCTTCTCGCCGAAGAGTCGACGCCCCACGACCAGTTGTCGTCGCCGCCTCCCGCCTCGACTACGAGGAATCAGGCTCTTCGCCGTCAGTCAGGGACGCATCGTCCTCTGACCAGACGGCGAAATCCCAGTCCCTTTCGTCCCACCATCGTGGGGCGAAAGTACTGTATGTCGCCGTGGGCGGGTGCTCTGGAGTTGGTTCTCGCTCGCTAATCGAGTTGGAGGCATGGGAGGATGCATCGGAGGAAGCAGGGGAGGCCATGGCAAGAAAGAGGGTTTTTCCGATGGAGAAAGAGGGTTTTTTGGCTACGGGAGGAAGATGAGGACTGCGAACTGTTCAGGCTGATTTAAATAAGGGGAATAATGGACAGACGGTTCAATGCCATGGCGGTTTCCCAGATTGCACTGCCAAAATGGTCAAATCACGCGCTGCGCAGGAGTTGAGAAGACAGGGCATCATGATGAAGGGGTAGCGTGACGGTGCTGTTCTGCCATGCGTTCTGTCGACGCGCAGCCCGATATAAAAAAAAACACAGGAGAAGGAAAAAAACACACAGAGTGGTTTTGGAATTATCATTGCCAAAACCAGGGGGGCATGTGTTATCACCATATTTTGGCCAAAGACGGAGATGGGCCGTGATCAAGATGGGCTTGGAAGATACATTTATTCAACGTGTTGTTGGATCGGCCTAGTGCGTAGATTTGGGCTGAATTGCCCGTGTATCCTGTATCATAGTAGGATTCGTTCTGCTTAGGTTCCGCTTATGTTTAGGTAAAGATAGAGTTGTAAAGTTATTCCAAAAGTAGAGAGTCTCCGACTATAAATATGTACCTAGGGTTATTGAGAAAATAAGGACAATCACGCTCACAACCAACAACAATCTCGCATCGCCACCCCTTGTTTCTAGGGTTTTTCTCGGTAGAAGTGCCATGCTGCCTAGATCGCACCTTGCGATCTAGGCAGATTTACTTATGCGTTATCCGGTGTTACTGCATCAAGCCTTGTTGATGGCGAGTAACACCTTTACCACAGATTGTTAGAGCTAGCATCGATACTCTTACTATGATTGCTTGCTTGTGCTACCTCTAGCTATCTCGCCTTTGCACCTTCTCCCGTGTGAGGGTGGCATCTTGCTTGATTTCTATTTAGTCGATTTGATCTTATAGTTGTGCCTTGTTCATCAAGGTTTAGTTTAATATCTATGTGGTTAGGCCTCACAACGGGTTGAATGATCCGCAATACGTAAGGTATGGTTTATTGATCTTAGAGGGATGTTTCCGGAATTGACGCGTTATGTTGGTTTTAGGCCTTCTAGGATTGGTTTTCTACTATCTTCGTATCTATTAGGCTCAACTACGCTGGACGCCCGGTTATGGGTGAAAACGTTAAACTATCGTAGATCGATTTAACTTGTAGTAATTAAGCAAAACACCATGTTATCATAGATCCAATGCAAAACCATAGATAATCGGCTCGAAGCCGATTTGTGGAAACTGGGAGCCGATCACGGCTCGAATTTTACGTATACTTGTTTACCGTGCAGGAAACCAATCGGAACAATCCATCACCTTCCTGACCAGGTATAGGTCAGGTGGCACGCCCTCGAACCAAAACAGGACGCGTGCGTGCTGGAAGATTTGCGGGCCGTTGACCGAGGGACTAGGGCCCACCAGCCGCTCTGGGAGCCTCCCGGCTCTTCGTGTTGCTAGTCACTGCCCGCCGGTGAGTTTTGACAGGCAACACCTTCTCCTCACCGACCTCCCTTCCTCGCTCTCTTCCTCCATCTCTTCCTACCTCCCTCTCTTCCTACCTTCCTTTCTCCAACCACACCCATCCTACCACCTCGACGCCGATGAGGACTAGAGCAGCCACGGCCTCCCGCACCTCCTTGCGGTGGTGTCGTACGCCATGTTCGCGAGGTGACCCGGCGGCGATGCACGGACCCGATTGCTTTTGCAATTCAAAACGAGGGTGTTTTTGCATTTTTTTGTTTTTAAAAACACATCCGTGGCGAATCTGTAATACCCGTGGCGCATTTGCTAGTGCCACGCCTATCTCAATATAACCGCAGGGGACCAGGCAGTGCGCTACGGGTAAGAGGTAGCTATAGCACGAGGCTAGTGGCGCACAACTAGTGCGCCACAGATGCCCTTTTCAGGTGCGCCATGAATGGCCATTTTCCTAGTAGTGATGTCGAGTAATTAATGAATCAACATCCAAGCATTTCACAGATGAAAGCAAGCGTGGAAGTAATCGCTCCCTAGTTGTTTGGCAATCCATTAGCAAGAATTAGATAAGTATTTATATGTGTCCACCTCTATTATGTACGCAACATTACACTCTGATAGGTGGCATAATCCTGGACCAATCAAATTAATCTGGAGGGCCCCGTGCATATCATATTGTACATTTATATATTACACAAACTGATGATATACCAAGTTAGGTCAAGCAAGCATGCCATTAGATAAATCTTGAACATTAATTAGGTTATTGATGTGGGAATACCGGTGCGGGTACCATCGTGCGAGGGACCGAAGATGCGGAGCCAACGACATAGGGAGAATAGGGGACGATATTGGTACATGCGAGTTTCCTAGGTTCAGCACTGGGTAATGACTAATTATTGCAGAGACATGCTAATAATTTTCTTTGATCTTCATACTTGTAGAATACGGTACATTTATGGCGAAATGAATATCAATTAATGAAGAATCACGAGTTTCCAATAATCCCAAGCCAAAGAGGCCTTTCATAAAAGCTCCGAAGGTATAACGAGCACTGGTATGGAATGGACCCGCCATACCTCGTGCTGCATACCAGGTGTCACCGCCTTTGCATGGTCAACACAAGAAACTTTCGTGAAGACTTCTATGTAAGATTTATCTCCGAGCCGCTAGAAACCCTAACAATAGTATGCGAAGCACGGTTGAAGCTATTTTCATCTGAGCTTAGGAGATCCACCGCCACCATCCCTCTCCATACCCATAGTACTATACTTGTAATCTTGATCTCAGGATTGGCGATAGTGTAAAACTATTTAATATTAATTTCTATACAATGTTTATGATTTTTTTATGTAATTCTGAGTGAGTTGTCCTCACAAATTGTGGGGAGAGGCATAGACTTACAAAACTTATGTGCATCTTCTAACTCCATGGGACATTGACACTACCGGAAAAAGGCTTAGTGTCGCTGCAGCCTTACTGGCGGAAGCGCGAAAGTATGCCGGTGGTAACGTGAACCCCGGCGAGCGAGCAAAAGATTGTTAAAAGATTGTTACCTATAGGTCGCAAACTAATCCTCACAGGACTTACCGCTGACGGGCGCAAGAAAATACCAGTCGCTCCAACATGTTTTGTGGGCGACCCGCTGGCCAAAAAAGCGTGAAATTCAACCTTTTGCATTTGTCACGTCCGTAGAAAATAGCGGGGACGAGAACGTAGAGGCAGTCTGTCGCGAAAAAGATAACGATGATAACATATCCAAGTTTCGACTTACGCTTCAGGAGATAAAACATTTGAAATTTAAAAACATATATGAATCCCACATGATGGTAGAACCATGCATGCATGATTGGATTGCCATATTAAATCCGTGGAGACATGTGCCCTAAACAACATAGTCCAATAATAGTTACATCAAAAAAATTGTAGGCATCGTCAGGTCAAGTATTCAACTAGGTCTATCCTCAAAAATTGTTTGACTAATACAAGATCCATGGTGCCAATACCCAAAGCCGCACTAGGGGGAAACACGAAGTTAGCACTCCCGGAAACAAGGTGGACAGGGGGCATATGATGGAAATATGACTGCTCGTTACCTTTAGAAAATTAAATCGTATGGTTGTAGCCAAAGTGCCCACCTTTTCTGAGAGTTGCTCTAGAGACAAATAAAAAACTATTTTTACTTGTGTGATGATTTGTGTTGCAAACGTTATTAAATAGGAAATAATAAAAAAATTACAGATATGCTGTTTTTTGTAATTGGTCAACGGCGAGGTGCCACGGATCGCTGGTGTGGAAACATTCAAATTCATTTTATTATTGTCGTGTGTTGTGGCACCGTAATGGCTTTGCCGTGCTACGGGATTTTTTGCCATGTGATTTGCACAGACGACACGTTGTTCTTCCCCTTAGTGAGATATGAATATCTAGTTCCTAATATAAATTAGTTGTGAAACTTAATAATAAAGTAGCTATTTTTTTTAAGAAAATGAAAAGTTGCCGGTGACATTTAAACCCACACCCCCGGCGAACGCCACAAATATATAATATAATGGTGATGTTCGACTCATATGTCAGCAGTGAACAGCTTAATTGTGGCATTGGAGAAAAAGCCAACGATAACATTTATTATTGACGCAAGACTAGCAATGTGCCGCTTGAAGCTAACTAACCTCCTATTTCAAACGCCACTAATAAGTTCTTCAGTACGTTTGCACGAATAAACACAAGGAAAGCAACACCTTAAAAAACACTAGTTTTGACGCTAACCGTCTCATTTGTCTTGTACATATCTCAATTTTTGACCTTTGGACACTGTCCTCTCAACTACTCCTACCGATCTAGTTTCCTCCTTAATTTATAATCCCCCACAAACAAGGCATCTTTGATTAGTTAAGCATCCTCCCTAGCTGCAGTCCAAATTAGGGACATAATCAAAGGTTTTACATTTTTAAACAAGTCTTTCACATGATCCATGAGACATGGGAACAAAATCCTTGGCCGGACGCTGAAATTTTATAATCATCTGCGCACGTATCTAGCAATAATGGTTTGTTTCAATGGATTTTTTTGCACGACTGACTTTGCAAGTCATTCTTTCTCTTATCTACCACCATATCATCTAGTCCAGAGTTTTATATAATGAAACCAATTAGTCATAGGTAACATTTATTTCAGTCCAATTCAACATTCTAAATGGGTTAAGCCCAACATTTGGGCCTTCTTTATCCAGATTTTATCCTTTAACTGTGCATTAATGTTTGGGCATTGCCATTTATAGTCCATTTTGTTTTGGGAGCGTCATTTTTAGGCTCTGGCCTATTTACGCTTTTGTGTATATTTCAGCTTTGGTGACTTACAACCCATTCCTTATTTTGTTATTGTGTAATCTTCCATAAAATATTGTCTGGGCCACGACCTTTTGGTCTATTACAATTCCCAAATGCATACAGATGCCAAAACACTTTCTAAGAGAAAGTTACAGCGAAACCATGTTAGTAATATAGCAAATAATAACATTTAAACATCAACATTTCTTTCTAAAAAATAAAGTTACAACCAAATCAACCCAACAGTAGTTCAAACAATATATAATGTGCACAACAACAAACCAGTCAAATGTTTTGTATTTCAACAAAACAATCACAAATAACTCTCACACCCCACATGACAGGAAGATCATCACATATACATTTGATATAAAGTCGTCAGTGAGCCATCTGATATAGAGTCGTTGGTAAGCAACCATCCATCAATCTATCAGTAGCACCATCAAATTCATCTACGAGCAGTCAGTTACCCCAGGCTTTGAATACACATTCTCCTGCTAATTCAAATTGCCCAAGGTTCAGTAAAAGAGTAGCTAACTTAGGCAAATGAACAGCTTCACCAAACAGAGTTGAATAATATAGAACTTAGTGTACCAAAAATTTATCAAGACAATCCAAATTGCAAAATCAAAAGTCAGTCAACTAGGAATGCAACAGGTCATTTCAGTTCAATTAAAATGATTCATGACTAAACTTCAGGTCAAGGAGTTT